>NC_069450.1:33407759-33652759 GCF_026875155.1 Cherax quadricarinatus
ACAAACCCCTCTTTTTAGTTTTTGGGTTGTCAGGGGTGAGAGAAAAAATTTTTTTAAGATCTTTCTTGTAGTAGGTTCCGGGTAGCCTTTAAAAGAAAGTTTTTTTCCCCCCCTGGGGCGTAAGAGAACGTCGAAAAAAGGGTTAACGGGTTGCCCTTTCCCTCCTCCCTAAAAGAAAATTTTAAAAATAGTGGGTTTCCAGATTGTTGATGGTGTTGGGGATGCCCTGTACGTCAAGTTTTTTTGGGTAAAATTTGACCAAAATATCATCAAAGTACCGCACCCAAAAGTAACTGAATGGGGGATTTTATTGAGGATCCTTCTTGTTCCGGGTTCCCCATATAAAAAATTGGCAAAAACCCTCCCACAAAAGGGGGGAAATCCCGGGCTGTCCGAAGAGTTGTTTGTATTTTCTTGTCCTCGAACCTAAAACATTTTATAACAAACACAAATTTCGAAAAGGGCCCTCCCCAAACCCTTGGCGGGTAAAAGGTAACCCCCTTTTAAATCATCTTTAATCCCCCCGCAAAAGAAGACAAGGGGCTTGATAAACGGGGACTTTGGGTTGAAAAAGGCAGCCCACGTCAAAATTTGCAAGCTTCTTACACCAATCGAATCCCGGGAATAGGGTTAAGGAGGCCCACCCGAAGGGTTTTTAGAATGAGCCTGACTAAATTGAAACCCGGACTTTGAAAAATATTCCCCCAAAAAACTCCTGCTAGACTGGGGGGGGCCTGCCGATACCAGATGTAATGGGTCTCATGGGCACATTTGGTTTGTGGTTTTTTGGTAAACCCCTAAAGTCTAAACTGACTTGGGGGTTTGGGAGGATGAGGCGCAAGAGCTTTTTTCCTTTTTCTGGGTTTTTCCCGATTTTTCCCGCGGGCTTACGAAAAAGAATCTGTTTTCTTTCCCTCCCTGCATGTTCGGGGGGAAAGGAAACGAAAAGGGTTTGGGGTTTGTTCAATAAATCTTGCATCTTACTAACGAAACTGTACTGTTTTAGGATGACCAAACCCCCCTCCTTTGTCCGCCGTGGTTATGAGAAAACATTAAAATTTTGGGAAACTAAGTGTTTGGTGCCTGGATGTACGACGAGATGACTGGACCCACTAGGGTTTGAAACTGCCTGCAATAAGTTTCCTTTTATGAAACCTTTGTTAAAAATCAGAGTCACCGAAGAAATGGTTTTTTTATCAGTGTCTAGCTCGCAATTTTGGCCCTTCCCTAAGCCCTAGCAAACTTTAGAAACCCAAGCTGATGCTTCGGATTCTTATCACGAGGGAAAATAAGAATAAAGGTTATTTATGATGTCCCGCTCTACCAAAACCCTTTTCCCTTTGCTGTGTTTTTACAGAGAGAGGGGAAGTTTTCCCTTTAGAGCCGTAAATTTTCCTTTGGTTGGCGGGGGGGGGAAAAAAAAAAAATTTTTCTTAGGAAAGTTTTTCGGGGTGCTTCTGTCAAAGGGGTGGGAAGGGAAATGAGAGCAAGGGGGGCACTATGGAAAAACTTTTGGGGGGCAAGCTGATAGATCTTCCTTTGGCACCTTTTCTTTGAAATTTTTAAGTAGCAGGAGAGAAAAAATGTTTAGAAAACCCCTGAGATGGGGGGAGTGGAACTAGGTGCGGCCATTTTTCTAAAACAGTCTTTTAGAAAAATGAACGGGTTTTTGAAACTTTGTGCCTTCAGGAGGAAAAGAAAGGTAGCCCCCCTTAGTTTTCCTTACAAATACTCCCACTATTAACCCCTCTACCCACGCTTCCCCATCACCTGACTCCCCCCAACAAAATAAATGTGTGTTTTTTTAGTTTTCTCTGTATTAGGACGAAGAAACCACTCGTGGGGGAAACGTTTTTCCCTTTAATAAAAGTCCTGAACTGTACAAAGTGTCTTTTTCCCCAATCTTGGTAAACACCATACCCCTTTCCTCTTTTACCTCAAACCTGAAGCATATCAGTTTACGGAGCACTGTTGCCCGCTGCCTCCCTCAAAAACCCAACCCTCCCCTCCTTACACTGCCTCCATTGTCCGCTGTGGTGATGAGAATATCATTATTGGAAGCTAAGTGGTTTGAGTGCCTGAGTAGCGACGAGGAATATCTGGCCGACTAGTTCAAAACTGCAGGCTGTACAATAATCCTTGTATGAAACCTTTTAAACCTCAGAGTCTAACCGAAGAAATGGTTTTGATCAAAAACTGTGTCTAACTCGCAATTTAGCTTCCGTATGCCAGTAGCAAACTTGAGACCTAACTGAGTGCTTCGGTTACAGGGCATCCCCAACACCATCAACAATCTGGAACCTACTATTAAATTTACTCTAGAGGAGTGAAGGACAACCAGGGGGGGGGGGTGTTGTCCTTTCTCGACGTCTCGCACGCACAGGGGAAAGGCAAACTTTCTTTAAAGTCTACCGGATGCCTACCTACAAGAAATGATCTCTACATTTCTTCTCTCACCATGACAACAAGAACTAAATAGGGGTAGTTATGGCTTCTTTCTGAGAGCCTACAGAATTTCCAGTCCGCATTTCCTCGAAGAAGAATGTACATACATCACCAACTCTTTTAGTCCACTACACTTTCCCCTACACTTCATATCGTGACTGCAGAAAACGTGGCAACCGTATCCTCAGCAAGACCAACACCTAGCAAATTGCAAAAAAAGCTCCAAGTTACATCGTATTACCGGTCAGCAACGTTGCCACTAATTTTCAAAAATGGTTTGACAGAAAACCTGGCTAAAATATCTACACTCTTCAACTACTATTAGGAACCTATACAAAAACCCAAGCATGATTCCGGCACAAGTGCAGGAATCTACCTATAACCCATGTGGGGGTGTGACAAAGTAATATGTAAGTGAAACACCAGAACTCTTGAAATTAGAATAGCAGAACCACAAAAAATGCTTGCAGAAATGATGACCGCAAAAACCAATTTTCTACATAGAGACATGGTTGACACCTCATGAAATATCCAATGAAGCTAAACTGTTATTAAAGAAGACGACTTTAAGACGGAGAAAATGCATTGAAGCCACTAATTTCTGTCAGTAACACTAAAAAGCAAAAATCCGGTAGTTACAGTATTACAAAATACTAACAAGAGGATATTACCCATCCTGGGAACTGGTGTTTACTTGGATGCCAGCAGGTCCCCTCTCTAACCTCCACCTCCTTATTTCCATTACTACTACTACTCCTATTACCCACCTCTACCCACATTCACATCACCTGACTCCCACCACTATATATATGTGGTGTTTTCTTAGTTTCTCTGATTAGGACTGAAGAAGCCACTCCGTGGCGAAACGTTTCCTTTACTAAATGTCCTGAACCGTACATAAGTGTCTTTTTTTCCACATCTTGTCGGTATCACCTAACCATTTCCTCTTCTGAGTTCTTACCTCTCCCTACTTCTCACCGTCTCACCTCTTGGCGCTATAAAAGCACCATCCGTCATTCTTCTCCATATTGTTTCCATACTATGGAACAATGCTCTACTCCCAACTGAGGGACTGACCACCTCAAAACTTTTAAGGGTGATGACGATTACACGCTTCAAGTATCTCTGCTTCTATCAACCTTTCCTGTACTTGACTGAAGAAGCATACTGTGTAGGCGAACGTTTTCACAATAAAGATAACCTAAATTTTCTGTTGCATATGTGTCCTTACCTAACAACCTGTCCGGCATTTTATACATTTAAATGTTCCAATAATGGATAAATGTTCTTTGAGCAGCTCATGTATTGTTCATAAAACTTTCATATTTGATAGCTCTCTTCGTTTACCCCCATCAACAGAGCTAAGTGTTCTCTAAGCCCATCGTAAATCTGTGATGAATGTTTTGAAAACCGACAAGTTGAAGAATTTTAGACACTTTAATCAACACATGGGAATCCTTTATTGAAGAAACGGTTCGCCACACAGTGCTTCATCAGTCCACTACAAAGTAGAAATGGGAAAGGAGAGAGAAGTATGAGTAATCAGTCCTCAAACCTGGATCGATGTGTTCAGTCCATCACTCTTGTAGTAAGTGCAGCAAAGGGCCAGAGAGGTGGCTTAAATACTGCGTGAGATGAGTTGAAATCAGAGGAGGCAGGATCTTAGTGGACCTGCCAACTAATGTCAGTAGGTCATCGTCCAAAGGTTTGGGCAGCGTTGAAGTCTTTGTACCAAGATTCCATGATGTGGCAGTGTCTGACATATGTTATGAATGGTTTTTGAAAACCCGACAAGTTGAAGACTTGAGACACTTATGCTAACACATGGAACTTTATGAAGAAACGTTTCGCCACACAGTGGCTTCATCAGGCCAATCCAAAGTAGAAATGGTTACGGAGAGAAGAAGTATGAGGTCATCAGTCCCTCAACCGGATTCGATTGTTCAGTCCATCACTCTGTAGTAAGTGCAGCATAGGCCCAGAGAGGTGGCTTTAATATACTGCGGTGAGATGGTTGAACAGAGGAGGCGGGAATCTTCGTGGACCTGCCACTTAATGAAGTAGTTCCATCGTCAAGGTTTGGCAAGCGTGAAGTCGTTTGTACCAAGATTCCAGATGTTGCAAGTGTCCTCCAGATGTGGATGGAAAATGGTTTTTTGAAAACCGACAAGTTGAAGAATTGAGACACTTTATGCAACTACATGGGAATCTTTATTGAAGAAACATTTCGCCACACAGTGGGCTTCATTATTCCAATACAAAGTGTTGACACTGCAAACATCATGGAATCTTGGTACAAAGACTTCAACGCTTGCCCCAAACCTTTCGTAATTAGAACGATGCCTTCGTTGCCTTCTACCTCCCCCCCCCTTCCCACTCTCCCCCCCAACCTCCACACCTGCCCTCTGCTTCTCCTAAATCCAATCCTTCTCGCTAAACCTCAAATGTATCTAAACCTGATGGCCACTATCCTGTCCGGAAATTTATTATATCAGATCACTGGTGCACCTCAACTTAAAGTCTTCAAAAACCAACTCAGGCTTCAAACTCCCTTTCCTTGACAAACATTCCTCACAAGCGGACACACCTCAAGCGATACCAGGCAAAAACTTCTCACGCAGGCTTCAACCATTATTTGGACTCCTGAGCACCGTGCCAAAAGCACAGTCATTGCTAAACACGTAGACTACGCTCTCTCTGACAGCCTATGACACAGACAAAGAAGAACTTAATAAAAGATATCAGTACTAAAACACAGTCTCTGTTGAACGATATTTACAGACCAGAAAACTCTAACCCATTCTCAAATACGCTGTTCCTACTCCTGCTACGCCTCTACACTCTTCAGTCAAGGAATCTTTGCCAATACCATCCGCATTCCTACCAAACCTCTCTTCAATCAGAACTCCACCCAATCACAACAATGTTAAAATGCTACAAATTCGGCCACACAACAAACACATTGCACATCTACCCAAGTCCTGCTTCTCAGATGTTTCAGCAACTGCCACTTCTGGAAAACTTGCACCTCCCCCTTAAATGTTCTAACTGCGGCGGGTACACACTGCCTAGCAAATTCCTGCCCTTCTAGAAGCACATTCTCTCCGCCCTCAAGCAAACCACCTCCCTCCCTACACAACCCCTTCCCAGCCCAACCTCCCCTCCCTTCCTTACCTCCCTCCCCTTCCACAACCTCCCTCCCCTACCCCCCAACCTGGGCCTCCCCTCCACATGTCTACCTCTTCTCCTCTACACACATCAAACACCCAACACACAACTACAAGCACTTCTCCTTCTACAAAACCCATAACACTAGACTACAAAACTAACTGTCAACTTCCACGCTGCCCACTTCTGCGATGGTAATCTCAACAAGGCTTACCAATCAGACTACTCACATGTCCCTTAACCAATATGTCTGCTAACAATCTTCCCCTCTTTTAAATTCCCCCTCCTGCTTCACTTCAAAGCCTACCTACAACTCTCCCTCCTTCCTCTCATCCCCCTCACCCCCTCACTTCCCTAACTCCCACCAGCTTCTCTCCTCCACTAACCTCTCTTCACACTTCCTACACCTCCCACCAACACCCCTACTGCTACGCACACCACCCCCCCCCCACTTCTTCCTTACCCACTTTCATCCTCCTTCCAAAGCTTCCACTTCCTCCACAGCTACAAAAAACTTCCACTTCCTCTGCATCACCTTCGCCCACTCCACCACACCAAAAAAACCTCATCCAGGTCCACCACCACCTCCCCAGACAAAATCCACTCAAACCTAAAACCTACCCCAACTTCTAACGACAGACCAAAGAACATAAAAACAGATCCATCCTTCCTCCCCCTCCAGAAGACGGGTCCGTAGCACCTACAAACACACATCCACTGATGCACACCACTATCACGGGCTTTAATCCAAACTCCTCCCACGACATTAACTTTGCTAAAGACGAAACCATAATCACGTTTAAAGGCGATTCAGGCAACGTACGTTCTTCTTTACAATTAGACACCTACTGCCGAGCTCCGTGAAGCAGAGAGTCCAATATTGTTTTGCCATAACAGTACCTGCCTCAAAGCCCCTCAATGTAACCGCCATTTGTTATACGCACTATACAGTCCCCCCTATGATCCCCACCGAGGGGTTGCCATCCTTGTCAAATACCAACATAAAACATGAATTTCTCCCAATCCCTTTTATTCACCAACACTGTCTTTGCGGTCAGAATACACCCCCAACTGGCCCCTTTATCTTTTTTCAACCACCTATGCTCGCGCCCACACTACTCTCAACATACACGACCTCTCCTTAGTCTTCAACTACACCAAACACACCAACTACCTATCTACTGACATGATGCAAACACACTGCCTTCATCACACCAATAACAACCAACTTGGGTCACCAATTACTCAACTTCACAAACCATAAACCCCTAATTCATCTTGGCCCAGACTTCAATACCTTCTTCAACCACACGGGCCATGCAATCCAGACTCCATTTCAGGCAAACCGAACCATTCTCTATTCAACACTACTCTCCAATCTCTCACCCTGGCCCTAGTTAACAGCTCTGATCACATCCCCAGTCATCTTACCCATCTCCTCCAACTCTATCCTCCATTCCATCCACCCCTTCATTCCTCCTACAAGAACGCTGACTGGGATACTATCAAACAACACATAACAATATTACCTCACCTATGACTACAACAACAAACCTATCTCTGATCATCGTACTCAACTTATGATCTCATCCAGGACAAACCATTACACAAGCAGACCAACATCGCAATACCAAAAAAAATCACACCACTCGTTATTCCTTCAAACCGTCACTCAGAAGAACAAGAAGTACTAATTTATCTGCTACCACAACCGTTCCTCTTACAACACACATAGATTTTAATCAAGTCCGATTAGATCTCACCTACCTTAGAAACAACATTTAACACAGCCTAGACCAAGTCCCACAACAATCACTGGTACGACTAAAACAACAAGCGGACAGGCAGCGTGTTAAAAACACAAAAGCATTCTGAACTTAATCCAAAAAATCAGAGCACTACTCCCACCAACAAATTTCAACACATCACCCACAACAACACACACATCTCAACCCACCCATGCTTCTACCAACATCTTCAAACACATCTGGAGAACATCTTCCACGCTCACCCACCCCACCCATACGTTATTCAACACATTCAGACATAGAACACCTGGAACACTGCACACACACAAGAAACAACACCAAGACAGCCACATCTTCCTCGACACTCTTAACCTCCTCCCAAGACTCGACACTCCTTTCACCAACACAGACATAAACTCTCCCTCAGACACCTCCCCCTCCAAAGCTCCTGGTGCCTCTGGCTTAAACCATATATCCTGAAACACCTTCCTGACTCTATCATTATATTTACTGCCTACACAAACCGCCTCAATATGCCTCCCTTTGCCTCTGGATACCTTCCTTCCTCTTCAAAGCTGCTACAGCTATCCTCCTTCCTAAACCACAATAAAGAACACTCCTCTGACCCTAGAAACTATCGCCCTATCAGCCTCCTCGAAACTTTTAAAATAAAGGAAAACTCTTTGAAAAACTCATTAATCATCGCCTTCGCAGATACCTGAACATTAAATTTCTCTACTTTCAGATGGCCAGTTTGGCTTCAAACACACAGATCTACACAGATGCCATTAACATCATTCTCAACTACATCCACCTAAACACAAAACAAAGAAACAGGACAGCCCTGGTTGCAAAAGAGACTTGAAAAAGACTTTTGACACTGTGTGGCACGAGGGGCTCAATACAAACTCTTCTGTCACTAACTTCAAACCTGCCTCTCAATACTTCCGTAAACTCCTCTGCAACTTCCTAGCGCCGTACCATGAGAATCAAATCCAAGGCTGTACTCTGACTACTTCCACTAAATGCTGAGTACCCCAGGGATCTGTCCTTTCCCCTACCCTCTACATTTTAACACTAACGACATTCCAACACCTATAATACCACAACTCCATCACACTAGCCTATGCGACGGACATTACACAACCTTAATCCACTCATGCCAAATAGATACTACTCACACAACAAACACAAAATGAAGGTTGACAGATAGCCATCTGGAACAAAAATGGAGGATCAAAACCAATGCAGCAAATCCACATAACGTATTTTAACTAGACAGAAACGTTTATCCTCCATTACTCTGTCGAACTCAGAACAGCTGACACACGCACTTTACTTCTATCACACAATCGTCACTGTCCTTGGCGTTATTCTTGACTACCTTCCTTCGTATACACGGACACTTCACCCAAGGCAATGCAATAGCTAGTAAGGCCCTTGCGGCCTCACAAGCATAACATGCCTCTCAACGCACCAAACTACACCTCTACAAATCCCTAATA
Source organism: Cherax quadricarinatus (assembly GCF_026875155.1). Classification (NCBI taxonomy): domain Eukaryota; kingdom Metazoa; phylum Arthropoda; class Malacostraca; order Decapoda; family Parastacidae; genus Cherax; species Cherax quadricarinatus. Next base: position 33,416,626 of record NC_069450.1, read on the forward strand.
CTGACCTCTGATAACTACTCTCACCTCTAGCCCTCTATCTCTTGCAGCAAAACAAACTTACTTAAACTGCAGGCGCGTCAGAACAAGGCGCGCGCTGGGTGCTTGATGTCAGATGGGAGACTTCGCCCAAGCGATCTCCCTCCATGATGCCAGTTTAGAAGACGTCCCTGCGCTGAATCTGTACTGAAGAGCCTCAGGTGACAGACAGATAGACAAACTAGAGACACGAACAATTACTACTGGACCCACTCTCATTGACGAGACATCGCAACCCCACAAACCAACAAAACATACCTTTTCTACTCCATGCATGATCCCTTGCTCCAACCCTACTTACTAATAACTTGGATCCGCTGACAGGTACCTATCTAAAGACAGGTACCATTTCTGACCCACGTTCGCCTTAGGCTTTTAGGGTTAAGACAGGACTCAGTCTGCCACTCCTCTCTACTCTAAAGGTCGCAAGTCCCTTACTCCCACTCACCCCACCGGAGTCCCAACAGAAAGAAACCGGAATTTCTCTTTTCAATATCTGTCCCACGATCGCCTTTGCTGCTGGGTTAAGCCCTGGCTCCATTACAACGACTAAGAACACTCCTCCCTCAGCACTCTTCTTCGTCTGTCCGTCCTTCCCCGCTCATTTCCCATTGGGGATCTATACCTGAACTTTCGTTCGTTCGTTCGTTCCTAAGCTGCACTTACTACAATAGTGATGGACTGAACACATCGAAACCAGGTTGAGGACTGATTACCTCATACCTACTACTCTCCTTTCCCATTTCTACTTGTATTGGACTGATGAAGCCACTGTGTGGCGAAACGTTTTCTTCAATAAAGATTCCATGTGTTTGCATAAGTTCTCCAATTCTCTCTCGTAATCTCTAAGAGCGCGAAAATCTGGGACTGTTACTGAGTTTAACCCTACTTACCATACGTCCATTCAATTCTAAATGTAATTGATTTGTGGTCCGCTAGCACCCGAGGTTCTTCTGAAACTTCTAAATTATTAACAGGGATTCATTGTATGCCAGAACTAAGTTCTAGGTCAGGTTTATGACCCTTTAGGATCTGTCACAAACTGCTTTCAGAAAACAATCCTGAACTACATCTAAGAATCCGTATGATTCTAAATTCGCCAGTCAAGAAATTCCAATCAATATGAATAAAGCCAAGTCAGCAGTGCCTCAGTGTGCGCAACAAGGCAACAGATTACTTGGATTTATCTCAAGAAGTCTAAGTAACAGAATCCAAAAGTTATTTTACAGCTCTATACAACACTAGTGAGGCCTCATTAGATTATGCTGCTCAGTTTAGGTCCCCTTACTACAGGATGGAAAAAGACGCCATTATAGAACATACAGAGAAGAATGACAAAATGATTTACGTGTAAGGAACCTCCCGTATGAAGAGAGACTTATAGCCTTAAATCTCCACTCTCTGGAGAGGCTAAGAATGAGGGGGAGAAATCATGAAGTGTAAAGTGGATACGGGCCTAACCAAGGTAGACATTAATAAAGTACTCAGGGTGTCGAACCAGGTAAGAACCAGGAATAATGGATTTAATTGGATAAAATTAATTTAAAAGGACATAGTAAGTACTGGTTTTCTAACAGAGTTGTAGAGCGTGAAACAGTCCTTCCCATGGGGTGATAGAGGCTAGGACCTGGGTAGCTTTAAGAAAAGACGGACACATATAAGGGTGGGAGGGGCTGGGTTTGATTGGTGTGGGGGGTGCGGGAGTTGTTTCTTGAGTAGCTTAGATAGAGATCGTATTGATAAGGAACCTGCCTCGTATGGGCCAGTAGGCCTTCTTGCAGAGTTCCTACATTCTTATGTTTCTTAAAGTAAAGTCCTCCAAGAATTACTTACATTATCGTGCCTTGTGGCCCTAACAATTTCCTCCATAGTAGTCTTTATATCCCTGGTCCCTATCTAAATTTGGGGGACGGTATAATCACACCTACTGTTAAAATATCACACCGGCATATCTTGACTCACATCAAACTTACTCCAGGTCCACTAGTAATCCCTTCATCAAGGTCATTAATGTAAATTAAATGAAAACAAGATGAGGGCCTAAAACTGATCCTTGTGGAACGCCACTATTGACTACATCCCCATTCAATTTCACTCTATTTTAAGGTAACTCCTCACTGCTTCCTAATGGATCAGCCATGACTCAAATTCCATGCTAGAACTTTACCTCCCATACTCTGAGCTGCACTTTTCCTTAGAGAGTCTCATCTTTTCAGAAAAGCTTTATGAGGCTGTTGACCACGCTAAAGAATTTGATATTATTTACTTATATTGTTAGTAAGGCATTTGGAAAGAGTTCCTCACCAAAGACTGTTGAAGAAAGTAGCAGCTCATGGCATTGAGGGGAAGGGTGCTCTTCGTGGATCGAATCATGGCCTCACGACAGGAAGCAAAAGAGTGTCCATAAATGGGGTTAAAATCCCGAGTGGGGATCAGTAACAAGTGGCGTTCCACCGGGATCAGTCTTGGGCCCGTTGTTGTTTATAATATAGATCAAATGATCTTGATGAAAGGGAATGATAGTGATATGAAGCAAATTCGCCCGATGACAGAGATAGGTAGATAAATTGATTCAAACGTAGATGTTAGGGAACTCAGGAGGATTTAGACAAACTCTACTCTTGGTCAGATCAGTGGCAGATGCAGTTCAATGTAGATAAATGCAAGGTTCTGAAGCACGAGTGTCCATAACCTACACTTATAAGTTAAATACTGAAGAACTTAAACCATACAGATTGCGAAAAGGACTTGGGATTTATGGTAAGCAGCAACCTTAAATCAAGACAGCAAAGCCTAATAAGCGTACATAATAAGGCAAATAGATTACTGGGGATTTATACAAGAAGTGGTAAGCAACAGAAGTCCAGAGGTCATACTGCAGCTTTATACAAATCATTTAGTAATGGCCTCACCTAATTATCAGCTCAATTCTGGTCTCCCATATTACAGAATGGACATAAATCGTTAGAAAACATTCAGCGTAGGATGACGAAATTAATTACATTGCAGAAGACATCTTCCTTATGAGAAAGATGAAGACTCTTAAGTTACATTCCACTTGTCTAGACGAAGAATGAGGGGAGACCTGATCGAAGTGTAATAAGTGGAGATAGGTATTAATAAAGAGTATATTAACAAGGTCTTGAGGAAAACTCTCCCAGAAAGAGAACCCCAGTAATGGATTAAATTAGATTAAGTTTAGATTTAGAAAGGACACAGAAAGTAATGTTTGGAAATAGGGTAGTTGATGAGATGAACCCGTCACCCTAGTTGGGATATTGAGGCTAGGACCTTGGTAGTTTCCAAATTTAGGTTGATTAACGATGGGCATAGAGAACACTTGCATCTGTCGACTGGGTAACGCAGAGAGCTTATCCAATATGACATTTTCTGAACACAGTACATCTGCAAAAGAACAGTTACCTTATAAAGAAATTAAGATCAAATAGAAATGACCCCAACATGCATGAATAATAGGCCTGAAATACTACTAGGGCAATAAGAAAGGAATTTTATTATAGCGTAATCAGAAGATGCGAGGGGTCTCTATGAATCATATATTGAACACTAGAGGGACATTAAAAAGGGATAAGAAAAGCTAAAAGGACTAATGAAAAAAAAGTTGTAGGGACTAAAACTAACGCCAAAAAGTTTTTTCCAGGTATATAGAACAAAAAGTCAGAGATAAGATAGGTCCCCTTTAAAAATAACTATGGGCATCATACGATTAAGGCAAAAGAATGAAATGTGCTCGATTATAAATAATTATTTTCCTCTCGTTTTTAACACAGGAAAGACACTAGTAGTGTTCCGTTAATTCATTTTTATAGGGGCCAGAAGAAGATAAATTATGTTAACATATAGCACTAGTTAAAGGTTGTGAAGCAGAAGACAGACTGAAGCAAAATAAGTCACCGGGTCCTGAGGAGGTTTTTCAAATGGTTCAAAGGAATGCAAATGGAAGTCTGTGAACCATAAAATAATATTTTTAATTTATCTCTTCAAACAGGTGTAGTGACTGATATGTGGAAAGAGGGCTAATGTAATTCCATTTTTTAAAACAGGGGACAAGTCGTTATCCGTCAAATACCGCCCAATAAGCCTGACCTCATTGTAGGCAAATTACTATAGCAATTATTAAGCCCCAAATTATAAGAAGCCATCTCGAATAAGCATGAGCTTGATTAATGATACTCAGCATGGAATCACAAGAGGCCGGTCTTTCTAACTAATTATTAACTTTTTCAGTAAAGCTTTTGAGGCTGTTGACCACGATAAAGAATTTAGATATTAATTTACTTAGATTTTAGTAAGCCTTTGATAGAGTCCGCAACCAAGACTGTTGAAGAAAGTAGCAGCTCATGGCATTGGGGGAAGAGTGCTCTCGTGGATCGAATCATGGCTCACAGACAGGAGCAGAGAGTGTCCATAAATGGGGTTAAATCCGAGTGGGGAATCAGTACATGTTGGCGTATCCACAGGGATCAGTCTTGGGCCCGTTTTTTTTTAAACTATTATATCAATGATCTTGAATGAAGGAATTACTAGTGTTATGAGCCAAATTTCGCCGATGACACGAAGATAGGTAGAAAATTGATTCCAAACGTAGATGTAAGGAACTTCAGGAGGAATTTAGACAAACTCTACTCTAGGTCAGAAAAGTGGCAGATGCAAGTTCAATATTAGATAAAGGCAGAGGTTCTGAATCTCGGAAGTGTCCAGAACCCTAGCACTTATAATAAATAATGTAAACTTAGTCCATACAGATGCGAAAAGGACTTGGGGGTTATGTAAGGCAGCAACCTTAAACCAAGACAGCAATGCCTAAGCGTACTAATAAGGCAAATAGATTACTGGGGATTTATAACAGAAGTGTAAGCAAACAGAAAGTCCAGAGTCATCTGCAACTTTTTATACCATCATTAGTAAGGCCTCACCTAGATTAGGCAGCTCAATTCTGTCTCCATATTACAGAAGGACATAAATGATTTCGATCAAAAACATTCCGCGTAGGATTACTAAATAATACATAGCATTAAAATCTTCCTTGGTGAAGAAAGATTGAAGAACATCTTAAGTTACATTCACCATGTTAGACGAAGAATTAGGGGAGACCAGAATCGAAGTGTATAAGTGGAAGATAGGTATTAATAAAGGGGATATTAACAAGGTCTTGAGATAACTCTCCCAGAGATAACCCGCAGTAAAGATTTAAAATAGATAAGTTTAGATTTAGAAAGGACATAGGAAAGTATTGTTGGGAAATAGGTAGTGATGAGTGTAACCTCTATACCTAGTTGGTTATTGAGCTAGGACTTTGGGTAGTTTCAAATTTAGGTTGGATAAGTACATGAGTTGGAGGGTTGGATTTGATGGACCTGCACAATCAAGCTATTTCCTTGTACATTGAAAATTGGGTTTGGTCAAATGTTTGTTATTGGGATGAATTGTAAAGGACCCTGACCCTAGTATGGGCAACAGCCTGCTGCAGTGGTCTCCTTTTCTTATGTTCTTATGAGTGGGAGGGGTGGATTTGAGTGGACTTGCACATCGAGCTATTTCTTGGGTAGCATTGAACAATTGGTTGGTCAAATGTTTGTTAGTGGGATGAATTGTAAAGGACCCTGCCTAGTATGGCCAACAGGCCTGCTGCAGTGTTCCTCCTTCTTTGGTTCTTCTTATGTTCTTTATGTGAGGTACTCTGTCGAAGGTTTACTAAAATCCAAATAAACAAATCAATTCCATATCACTGTCAACTTGCCTCAAATGTTTTCATTGAAGAACGTCATAAGTTGTCAGGCAGAACGACCTCTCGTGAATCCATGCTGAGATTCAATTATCAAGTTATCTCTTCAGGTGAAACTTCTGATAATGTCAGCTATAATTGGATTCTAATAACATGCCACTATAGATGCAGGCTTATTGGAACGGATTTGAAGGAGTGGACTTAGCCTGATTTGAATATAGGAACACACCTTAGCACTCTTTTCCACATCTCTGGCACAACACTGGTAAGGATGGACGCCAATTGGGAATACACCTCGTGAATGGCTGACTAACACCATCTTGCATTCCTTAAGTAAACCTGAAAACAACTCATCGGTCCCGGGAACTTATTTGTTTCACTTTGTCTATCTGTTTTAATATCCTGTCCCCGTGACAGTACAATTAGTTAACATAAATTCATCAGGAACTAAATAATTGTTAATTACTGATCTCATTTACATCTTCCTGTGTAAAAAAAACTGACAAAAAATAGTCATTAAATAAGGAACACATTTCCAGTTCTTTATCCGTCAGCTGTCCATTCCCAATTTCAGAGGTCCTACTTTTCCTTCACCTTCGTCCTTATACCCTTGAACAAGACCCCTTTGGATTAGTCCTTTGATTCATTAGCAACTCTAATTTCATAGTCACGTTTAGCTTCAAATCGCCTTTTTTACTTCTCTTTTAAGCTGAACATATTGGTCAGTAAGGTTAACCTCTCCTCTTCTGATGCGCCTATAAATTCCCCTTTTCTCCCCTAATAGATGCTTTAGCCTCCTGTTAACCCATTTGGGATCGTTATTATTAGACCTAATTTCTCTCTGGGGAATGTATATACTCTGGGCACTGTGTACATTGGTTTTTAGAAAGACCGTAAGCAAACACTATAACTATATTTATTAGAAAACGTTTCGGTCCTGGGACCTTGATCACTTCTAACATACAGAGGTAGAAAGACATTATATATATAGGCGGAGAGTGAGATGTGACGCACGTGACGTGGTGACGTGTACTTAGCTCAGTGGTGACGTGTACTTAGCTCTGTGAAGACCTGTTTGTGTGCTCTCTGTGAATCTGAAACCAGGAATGCCCTCTCTTGAGCCAGCTATACCGCAAGCTGAGAGAAGAACTCGAGATGCTAAACTGGAAATACGGCGATTAACGGAGGAGAACAAGAGGATTCGTAGTAATCTTCCTGTTGTGAGTCCCCAGGTTAAGAGGGGAGCTTGGTCAGTGGCCGGGCAACATGGAACCAAGCTGAAGATTAAGAAAACGGTTGGAGAGGCAGAAACATCGAGAACACCAGAAGAACTTGCCGTGGAAACTTCAACGTCAATTCTCGTGCTACCTGACGAAATGTGAGTGTTCTACTGGGAATGCCCACAACGAAAGCACCAAGAAGCATTGGGCATACGTGGATTGAGACATCCCTAGAAAACCCCAACGAAGACCATCGAGAACGTCATGACGAATTCTACAAGAGTGTAATGCTACCTGCGAATGTGAGTCGACTACTCACATCACACGGACGACGCCAAGGAAGGTAAAAACATGTCGGTTTTTGGGATTGGGAGTCAGATTCGGTACATGGATAGGGCATTCTGTTTGAAGGATAGGAAGTAGGAGCAGAGAGAGTGTTTTCCTGGGCTGGGATGAAGGAATATTGTTAGCCATCTGGATGACATCATGAAGGTAATGGGAACAATCCTATTATTCTGTCTCACTGCGAGGCAACGATGTTGGCAGACGTAGGATGAGGACCTGAATGCAGGTATAAGGGTCAGCAATAAGATAATTAGGCAGAAGGGTGGGAAACCTTCATAATGTACCTTCAATGAAGGAGTTTGAACATGAATGGTTGTCCAAGCAATTGTGTCAATTGCTGGCTGGACAAATACTGTATGGAAAATGCGGTAACATTTCATTGACAACTGGACCTCTTCAATGGCAGAAATGACATGTATGCCAGGGATGGGTTCCACATGTCCTAGAGTGGGTGGGAGCACTGGCCAACGCAAGTGAGGGAGCTTGTTAGTCTTTAAAACTAGAATAGTTAGTGGTATGGGTCTCTGCGGGAAAACTGTGAAGTCTCAGGGTAGTAATATGAGTACTAGGAGAACTAGTAATAGGCAAAATGAGGTGGATATCAGAAGGCCAGTTCACTAATTGACCAAGGACAGTATAGGTTTAGATGGATAACAAAAGGAGCAGGAATGATAAAGAGAAAGGAGGGTCCTTAAGTATATATTACATCAAAAAGCCGCGTGCTAGGAATAAGATGACGATTAGACTAGTATGCTAGTGCAGGTAACATAGATGTATTTGCCATTACTGAGACGTGGTGTAATTCAAAAAGTCGGGACATGCCTGCAGAATGCACATTCAGGGTTTCAATTGTTCAAGGTAGAATAAAGTATCCGGAAGGGGGTGGGTGGCATTGTAATTCCGAGATCGCTTGAACAGTTAGCATAAAAACGGGTATTAAGTCTGAAGTAACACATTACAGAGTCTGTTTGGAATAGAATTTTCAGAGGGGCATAAAAAATTAACTTTAGGTGTTATATATACCGTCCCCCAAATTTAATAGGGAACCATGGAAGCTACTACTGAGGAAATTGTTTAGGGCCACAAGGCAGATACTGTTAGTATATTCTAGAACTTAAACCTTTAGGTCCTAATGATTGGAAATTTCCTTGACTGGGAATTTAGAATCATACGACTTCTTAGAAGTAGTTCAGGATTGTTTTCTGACGCAGTTTGTGACAGAACCTACAGGGTCATAACCTCCCCTTGACTTAGTTCTGGCAAACAGATGATCCCTTGTTAATAATTTAAAGTTTCAGAAGAACTGGGTGCTAGCGACCACCAATCAATTACATTTAGAATTGAATGGAAGTAGATAGTAGGGATAACTCCGTAACAGTCCCAGATTTTCGCTTAGCAATTACGATGGCTTAGAGAACACTTATCATCTGTTAGACTGGGGTAACGAAGAGAGCTATCAATAGAACAGTTTTCTGACCACAGTAACATGCTAGCCTAAAGAACATTTATCCGCTAATAAAGAAATTAGATCAATAAAAAATGACCCAAAAAGGCTGAATAATAGCCTGAAAAACTACTAGGGCATAAGAAAGGATTTATCCGAAGAGCGAAGGGTCATCTTATGAATCAGTATATTGACACTAATAGGGACATTACAAAGGGATAAGAAAAGCTAAAAGGGACATATGACATTAAAGTTTGCCTTGGGACTCTAAAAAACAAACCCAAAAAAGTTCTTTCCAGGTATATATAACAAAAGTCAGAGATAAGATAGGCCACTTAAAATAACTATGGGCATCTACTGACAAAGAGAATGAAATGTTCCGATTTTAAGTAATTATTTCTCTCGGTTTTTACTCAGGAAGACACAGTAGTGTTCCGGTAATTAATTTTTTATAGAGGCCCAGAAGAAGATCAATTAAATGTAACATCATAGCACTAGTGAAATGGTTTTTGAAGCAGATAGAACCGACTGAAGCAAATAAGTCACTGGCCGGTCCTGATGAGGTTTTTTCAAGGGTTCTAAAGGAATGCAAAATGGAAGTCGAGAACCTTAACTAATATTTTTCATTTATCTCTTCAAACAGGTGTAGTGTCTGATATGTGGGAAAGATGGCTAATGTAAATTTCCTATTTTCAAAACAGGGACAAGTCGTTACCGTCAAATTACCGCCCAATAAGCCTGACCCCTCCTTTGTCCGCTGTGGTGATGAGAATATCATTATTGGAAGCTAAGTGGTTTGAGTGCCTGAGTAGCGACGAGGAATATCTGGCCGACTAGTTCAAAACTGCAGGCTGTACAATAATCCTTGTATGAAACCTTTTAAACCTCAGAGTCTAACCGAAGAAATGGTTTTGATCAAAAACTGTGTCTAACTCGCAATTTAGCTTCCGTATGCCAGTAGCAAACTTGAGACCTAACTGAGTGCTTCGGTTACAGGGCATCCCCAACACCATCAACAATCTGGAACCTACTATTAAATTTACTCTAGAGGAGTGAAGGACAACCAGGGGGGGGGGGTGTTGTCCTTTCTCGACGTCTCGCACGCACAGGGGAAAGGCAAACTTTCTTTAAAGTCTACCGGATGCCTACCTACAAGAAATGATCTCTACATTTCTTCTCTCACCATGACAACAAGAACTAAATAGGGGTAGTTATGGCTTCTTTCTGAGAGCCTACAGAATTTCCAGTCCGCATTTCCTCGAAGAAGAATGTACATACATCACCAACTCTTTTAGTCCACTACACTTTCCCCTACACTTCATATCGTGACTGCAGAAAACGTGGCAACCGTATCCTCAGCAAGACCAACACCTAGCAAATTGCAAAAAAAGCTCCAAGTTACATCGTATTACCGGTCAGCAACGTTGCCACTAATTTTCAAAAATGGTTTGACAGAAAACCTGGCTAAAATATCTACACTCTTCAACTACTATTAGGAACCTATACAAAAACCCAAGCATGATTCCGGCACAAGTGCAGGAATCTACCTATAACCCATGTGGGGGTGTGACAAAGTAATATGTAAGTGAAACACCAGAACTCTTGAAATTAGAATAGCAGAACCACAAAAAATGCTTGCAGAAATGATGACCGCAAAAACCAATTTTCTACATAGAGACATGGTTGACACCTCATGAAATATCCAATGAAGCTAAACTGTTATTAAAGAAGACGACTTTAAGACGGAGAAAATGCATTGAAGCCACTAATTTCTGTCAGTAACACTAAAAAGCAAAAATCCGGTAGTTACAGTATTACAAAATACTAACAAGAGGATATTACCCATCCTGGGAACTGGTGTTTACTTGGATGCCAGCAGGTCCCCTCTCTAACCTCCACCTCCTTATTTCCATTACTACTACTACTCCTATTACCCACCTCTACCCACATTCACATCACCTGACTCCCACCACTATATATATGTGGTGTTTTCTTAGTTTCTCTGATTAGGACTGAAGAAGCCACTCCGTGGCGAAACGTTTCCTTTACTAAATGTCCTGAACCGTACATAAGTGTCTTTTTTTCCACATCTTGTCGGTATCACCTAACCATTTCCTCTTCTGAGTTCTTACCTCTCCCTACTTCTCACCGTCTCACCTCTTGGCGCTATAAAAGCACCATCCGTCATTCTTCTCCATATTGTTTCCATACTATGGAACAATGCTCTACTCCCAACTGAGGGACTGACCACCTCAAAACTTTTAAGGGTGATGACGATTACACGCTTCAAGTATCTCTGCTTCTATCAACCTTTCCTGTACTTGACTGAAGAAGCATACTGTGTAGGCGAACGTTTTCACAATAAAGATAACCTAAATTTTCTGTTGCATATGTGTCCTTACCTAACAACCTGTCCGGCATTTTATACATTTAAATGTTCCAATAATGGATAAATGTTCTTTGAGCAGCTCATGTATTGTTCATAAAACTTTCATATTTGATAGCTCTCTTCGTTTACCCCCATCAACAGAGCTAAGTGTTCTCTAAGCCCATCGTAAATCTGTGATGAATGTTTTGAAAACCGACAAGTTGAAGAATTTTAGACACTTTAATCAACACATGGGAATCCTTTATTGAAGAAACGGTTCGCCACACAGTGCTTCATCAGTCCACTACAAAGTAGAAATGGGAAAGGAGAGAGAAGTATGAGTAATCAGTCCTCAAACCTGGATCGATGTGTTCAGTCCATCACTCTTGTAGTAAGTGCAGCAAAGGGCCAGAGAGGTGGCTTAAATACTGCGTGAGATGAGTTGAAATCAGAGGAGGCAGGATCTTAGTGGACCTGCCAACTAATGTCAGTAGGTCATCGTCCAAAGGTTTGGGCAGCGTTGAAGTCTTTGTACCAAGATTCCATGATGTGGCAGTGTCTGACATATGTTATGAATGGTTTTTGAAAACCCGACAAGTTGAAGACTTGAGACACTTATGCTAACACATGGAACTTTATGAAGAAACGTTTCGCCACACAGTGGCTTCATCAGGCCAATCCAAAGTAGAAATGGTTACGGAGAGAAGAAGTATGAGGTCATCAGTCCCTCAACCGGATTCGATTGTTCAGTCCATCACTCTGTAGTAAGTGCAGCATAGGCCCAGAGAGGTGGCTTTAATATACTGCGGTGAGATGGTTGAACAGAGGAGGCGGGAATCTTCGTGGACCTGCCACTTAATGAAGTAGTTCCATCGTCAAGGTTTGGCAAGCGTGAAGTCGTTTGTACCAAGATTCCAGATGTTGCAAGTGTCCTCCAGATGTGGATGGAAAATGGTTTTTTGAAAACCGACAAGTTGAAGAATTGAGACACTTTATGCAACTACATGGGAATCTTTATTGAAGAAACATTTCGCCACACAGTGGGCTTCATTATTCCAATACAAAGTGTTGACACTGCAAACATCATGGAATCTTGGTACAAAGACTTCAACGCTTGCCCCAAACCTTTCGTAATTAGAACGATGCCTTCGTTGCCTTCTACCTCCCCCCCCCTTCCCACTCTCCCCCCCAACCTCCACACCTGCCCTCTGCTTCTCCTAAATCCAATCCTTCTCGCTAAACCTCAAATGTATCTAAACCTGATGGCCACTATCCTGTCCGGAAATTTATTATATCAGATCACTGGTGCACCTCAACTTAAAGTCTTCAAAAACCAACTCAGGCTTCAAACTCCCTTTCCTTGACAAACATTCCTCACAAGCGGACACACCTCAAGCGATACCAGGCAAAAACTTCTCACGCAGGCTTCAACCATTATTTGGACTCCTGAGCACCGTGCCAAAAGCACAGTCATTGCTAAACACGTAGACTACGCTCTCTCTGACAGCCTATGACACAGACAAAGAAGAACTTAATAAAAGATATCAGTACTAAAACACAGTCTCTGTTGAACGATATTTACAGACCAGAAAACTCTAACCCATTCTCAAATACGCTGTTCCTACTCCTGCTACGCCTCTACACTCTTCAGTCAAGGAATCTTTGCCAATACCATCCGCATTCCTACCAAACCTCTCTTCAATCAGAACTCCACCCAATCACAACAATGTTAAAATGCTACAAATTCGGCCACACAACAAACACATTGCACATCTACCCAAGTCCTGCTTCTCAGATGTTTCAGCAACTGCCACTTCTGGAAAACTTGCACCTCCCCCTTAAATGTTCTAACTGCGGCGGGTACACACTGCCTAGCAAATTCCTGCCCTTCTAGAAGCACATTCTCTCCGCCCTCAAGCAAACCACCTCCCTCCCTACACAACCCCTTCCCAGCCCAACCTCCCCTCCCTTCCTTACCTCCCTCCCCTTCCACAACCTCCCTCCCCTACCCCCCAACCTGGGCCTCCCCTCCACATGTCTACCTCTTCTCCTCTACACACATCAAACACCCAACACACAACTACAAGCACTTCTCCTTCTACAAAACCCATAACACTAGACTACAAAACTAACTGTCAACTTCCACGCTGCCCACTTCTGCGATGGTAATCTCAACAAGGCTTACCAATCAGACTACTCACATGTCCCTTAACCAATATGTCTGCTAACAATCTTCCCCTCTTTTAAATTCCCCCTCCTGCTTCACTTCAAAGCCTACCTACAACTCTCCCTCCTTCCTCTCATCCCCCTCACCCCCTCACTTCCCTAACTCCCACCAGCTTCTCTCCTCCACTAACCTCTCTTCACACTTCCTACACCTCCCACCAACACCCCTACTGCTACGCACACCACCCCCCCCCCACTTCTTCCTTACCCACTTTCATCCTCCTTCCAAAGCTTCCACTTCCTCCACAGCTACAAAAAACTTCCACTTCCTCTGCATCACCTTCGCCCACTCCACCACACCAAAAAAACCTCATCCAGGTCCACCACCACCTCCCCAGACAAAATCCACTCAAACCTAAAACCTACCCCAACTTCTAACGACAGACCAAAGAACATAAAAACAGATCCATCCTTCCTCCCCCTCCAGAAGACGGGTCCGTAGCACCTACAAACACACATCCACTGATGCACACCACTATCACGGGCTTTAATCCAAACTCCTCCCACGACATTAACTTTGCTAAAGACGAAACCATAATCACGTTTAAAGGCGATTCAGGCAACGTACGTTCTTCTTTACAATTAGACACCTACTGCCGAGCTCCGTGAAGCAGAGAGTCCAATATTGTTTTGCCATAACAGTACCTGCCTCAAAGCCCCTCAATGTAACCGCCATTTGTTATACGCACTATACAGTCCCCCCTATGATCCCCACCGAGGGGTTGCCATCCTTGTCAAATACCAACATAAAACATGAATTTCTCCCAATCCCTTTTATTCACCAACACTGTCTTTGCGGTCAGAATACACCCCCAACTGGCCCCTTTATCTTTTTTCAACCACCTATGCTCGCGCCCACACTACTCTCAACATACACGACCTCTCCTTAGTCTTCAACTACACCAAACACACCAACTACCTATCTACTGACATGATGCAAACACACTGCCTTCATCACACCAATAACAACCAACTTGGGTCACCAATTACTCAACTTCACAAACCATAAACCCCTAATTCATCTTGGCCCAGACTTCAATACCTTCTTCAACCACACGGGCCATGCAATCCAGACTCCATTTCAGGCAAACCGAACCATTCTCTATTCAACACTACTCTCCAATCTCTCACCCTGGCCCTAGTTAACAGCTCTGATCACATCCCCAGTCATCTTACCCATCTCCTCCAACTCTATCCTCCATTCCATCCACCCCTTCATTCCTCCTACAAGAACGCTGACTGGGATACTATCAAACAACACATAACAATATTACCTCACCTATGACTACAACAACAAACCTATCTCTGATCATCGTACTCAACTTATGATCTCATCCAGGACAAACCATTACACAAGCAGACCAACATCGCAATACCAAAAAAAATCACACCACTCGTTATTCCTTCAAACCGTCACTCAGAAGAACAAGAAGTACTAATTTATCTGCTACCACAACCGTTCCTCTTACAACACACATAGATTTTAATCAAGTCCGATTAGATCTCACCTACCTTAGAAACAACATTATCCTCATAATAACTTCATTTATATTATTTGCGGCAAAACATCCCAAATACGAGGCATATCTTCCCGTATGATGTTTCAAGGCAATATTTATTTCTTCACAATTCATGATCTATACTCGCGTATGCACTATCACTGTTCTATTTTCATTTATATTTAAAATCGCATTAGTTTCACCAAACATCAGACAAATTCTATTCTCATCTTTCGGTTTACCAAATGTCATATCTATTCTCAAATTACCATTCTTCTCGACAGATATAGCATTCTTAACCTGTTCACTTCTCAGGTCAACACCTAATATAGTTCTGCCTTGGAGAAAACTCTTATATGTAATCAGATGATCAGTCTCCAAACCCAGAGATTTCAAGGTAGCGTAATATAACCTACTCGCAGTGTGGTAGTGAAAACTTACAGTCAATATTAAGAATCATTTCTGAATTAATTGTAACCCCGAAATGATTCAAATCTTCATGTTGAAAATATAATGGATTAAAATTATATCCTCCATCATATGTCTTCATATCAACTAATATAATAAATATCTTATCGGGTATGACTTGTCCCCAAGGATTATCTGCGATCAATTGTGTTTGATTAGATGTCAGAATATATGATTTAAATAATGTCTTCTTGAACAGATATTCACACCCCTGCGGGTTTGCCCTCATGCTTGAATTCAATGCAATTAATGCATTCGTATACGGAATAACTTTATCGATCCATAATTTAATGGAATTAATATTATATTTATATGTTTTTCCGCTTAATGGAGTCATAATTGCCCATGCGGGTGAATGCAATTCAAGTCTCAATCGACATTCGACACTATCCAGGATATATTCGTGAAAACTACTCACATCCAGCATCAAAGGGAAACAAGTATTCACTTCATTCGTTAATTTACCTTCGTCTTTCTTAATATCATCTAAATCAGCTGATGTAATAGTACTACTTGCTGTGTCTTTATTACGAAAGAATGCTATTCTTCCCAATGTATCTAATTTTGATGGGGATAAATGCTTAAGCAGTTTAATATAACCCGTATATGAATAAAATGGATTCGATTCTATAAGTTGTTCATTGAGATACAAACACACAGATTTGAATATTGTCTGACTTATAGAGTTCACAAATATGGCCTTATCTCCGTCTCCCAGTGCACTCCCATCCTCATTTGTTATATTTATGTTCATTTCCAAGGCCAGACTCGTTAAATCTAAAAAATGACCTTCTGAACTTTGTATTCTAAATTCGAGAAATTTATCAGATCCTTGATTTACTGGTAATACTTCACATGTGCGTCTAGCTGCTATTGAGGATTCAATAATGGCATGTCCTGGTAATTTTGGGAATCCATCAGTTATGGAATGAGAATAAGTGGGGACGGGGGCGTTGAGCCCCCCTGGTGTAACGTATAGAGCACCAGCCGACATACTAACAATATGACAGTTAACAATAAACTAAAATTAATTAAATATTCCACTTTCTTTTATTATTAAATTTCAATCGTTTCAAACCAATCTTTCTACTTCCTCCGGATAATAACTTCTGTCCGACACCCTTCAATGTTTCTACACCTCTATTTCTCGCAGAATTTTTCAATGCAATACCATTATTAACATCGTTCAACACATTTTGCCCGTATTGTAATACTCCCGGAGCAAAGGTATTCAATAAGAATGGTATTGCTTTTCTGGCCATCCCACCGAGAAATGACAATAATCCTCCGCCCCTCCCTCTAGCTTTATATAATATGATATCATCTAAACCTCCCCTTTCACCCTCGAAGTATCAAAGAGTTTCAGGAATGATTCCACTGAAGGAGGGGAGAAACTGGTTCTCATCTTGACGGTTCGTTCAATATTAACTCAACTTGATCATTCACTCTCGTTTTATAGGTCTTAAATGTAGTACACATACAGTAGAACACTTGTCATTATATTGAATTAACCTTCCTTTCTGATCAGCGAGCTTAATACTCACTTGATCAATTATCTTTTTATTAAGTGGTTTGTACATTGTGGGGTCATAATTAGATCTTAATGTATTAATATCAACTACTCCCAAAAGAGATACCAACTGATCGCCAAAATTAATGGGATCAATCAAATCACTATATATTAACATATAATTAATACCTGATTCAGGATCGGGTGGGTTTACCGCCTTCACACCAGACTCGTTAAAAATAATCTCTTTTTTATTGGTAAAGACATACAAAATTTCATTACCTGAGAACCCTAACATATCGCTTCCTTCTTTATCAAATTCCAACCCCACATAACCGCTAGTAATATCAGAAGGTAGTATAATTTTTTTTTCAAGTTAATAACCACTCTGTTTATTCCTGGATGATATGTGAACACAATTGAGTTTTTGGGGATGATAATACCCGTTATATGTTTAACTGCTATTAGCAGATTTACATTAATATCCTCATTTATTGCCTCTAAAATCCTTGTCATATCACCTCCAATAATTTTGCTCATATCAATTTTATGCATATATTTATTTACTGTAGATTTCTCATATGTAATACATATCTTCAAATTCTTTTGCGGTATATAATGCGTCTTGGGGTAAATTATATTTTTCAGAGCAACCTCATAATCAATTTTATTATCTAATATAATGGGGTCATATAATTTATTAATGAAAGCCGAAGGTGTATTGGCGGGAAATAAATCGAGACTTGAATCGCTACAGACGTATAGAAGACGTTCAGCCATCTCCACACTCTTATAACACACACTAAATAAAAAACATAACATCACAGAGTTTATATACTCACCTAATATGATATCCACGATGTTTCTTCTCTCCTTGCACCGCCTCCTTTATGTAATAATTGTTTTCTCACTTTTGTATTCCTCACAAAATCAAAATGTATACCTGATATATTTAATAAATGCTTTATTTCTGTTAAGTAATCAGAATCGATTCTTCTCGCTGATTTCACATTGTTTTCTGATAAAACATTTAATATTTCAATAATATTACGTCCAGTAATGGGGGTAAGAAGGTCACCATTCTCATCCCAACTCACCAAAGGATTTCTTTGCAATAATACCAACATTGATTTCACATATTCTATATTTCTCGCACTCACTCTTATGTGCATGAATCTTGACAAATCTGGGGTTTTCTGAGGTTTCACCGAGGTGAGAGCAGGTGGGTTGACCTGCCTAGCGGGAGTAGTCTTAAACTTGCGTTTAACACCACGCTTCAAGCATGCCACCACCACCCCTCCTTCTAAATTCTCATCACCCTCCGATTTTACTAACTCGAGAGGTTTCCGATTCATAACTGAAGTTGGTACAAGATAAAATTCTTTCATGATTTATTAAACAATCTCGAAATAATATTTACTGCTAGAGGTAATATAATACTAAGAAGATTTCCACCTCTGATACTCAGCAAATATTTCTTTTTACGCTGAAAACCGATTTTCTTACAAGCTAATGATTTAATCTCGTTCTTGTACTTTTTAAATATTTTAGGGTCTAATGGTATTTTATTCTTAATCAAATTCTTGAAAATCTCACTGATACAACTTATGTGTGTTTGCTTAAACTGTTGTAATCAAACTCTTCGATGTGGATTGCGTGGGAGACTATTATAGTATATGTAAATTTATTCTTTAAAATTTTCTAATAATGTTTTTTCATTGTACTTCAACAAATCTCCTTCTTTGACCCACGAATTAAAAGAGGATTCCATAACCTGTATAGATACAATAAGAAGTATTTTCCACCAATTTTTTTTCGTTTCAATACTCTGTCGATATATTTATGGAGGGGATATGACTGGTCACAGTTCTTCGCGAATAAAATCGTTCCTTTAATTCTTTTTCATCCTTTCAAATCTTTCTAATGATATGTTGTTATAGTTGAGAAGTATTAATTCTATATATTTTAATATTTCTCTGTAGTTTGTGTGTGAAACCTCGGTTATTAACGGGGATGATCTGCTAAGAGTTCACTCTTGTTGTGTCGCAACAGCCTATTTCTTCTTAGATTCGTTTCTTATTGGATCTTCCATTTTTATAATTTATCCGTAATGATTCCTTATATTCATTCCAATGAGTAATACCAATGGATCTTGCAATGGGTTTTTACGCCAAATTACCGAGTTGCGGAGTTGATTTATTAAGCATCTACTAATTCATTTAACACTTTTGAATAATTAAATGTATTGGCACTTGTATATATACTTGTATAATTTACGTTTCACGTTTGCAAGCCTCTCTTGCAATGGAAGCTTATGTTTCATTCGAAAATACATGATATAACTTTACATGCTTCCTCTGAGATAATTCTGTATTACTGTTTATTTAGAAAATCCCTTCCTTTACTGTAAAATAATCTTCGATATATTCTTCGCCTTTTCTTCTCCAATTGGTTGTAATGCATGTAAAGTGCTCGGCCCGTCTTCTTTTTCTGGAGTATGCTGGTAAAAATATCTTGGAAAAAACATCGATACACACGAGAATGTATTTATAAAAATTCATTTTATCTGGATAATTTAGGACATATCACCCAATCACAGGTTAATAATCATCTGGTTTAGGAGCAATTATTTTCCTACGAGGAAACTTTTAGTTTAAGAACGTTTAAAGTATATGGATCTTCTGAATTTTAAGAAATTTCTGACCTCATTTCAAGGTTGGGGCGTTATGACGGAGCGTCTTTTTTTACAGCTGTATATACAACTGTTTATTCAGTGAATGACCCAGCAGATCCAGGATCTCTATTTAACCTTTTCAAATATTTTGCTAGCTACCATTGGTATACAATTTCGTAGGAATCTGCCGTAAAAACACATTGGGTTCGCAACTGTAATGCTCTGTGTATTTATGCAAGGTCTATGAATAAATAACCAAAGGGTGATCGTTTTATAGCAGGATTTTATATTTTACAAATCCTTATTTTTTCCGAACACTAGTCGCCCAGTATGTCTACTTGTCCAGATCACTCGTTTAATAAAGCAAAATGCGAAGGTTTTTTTTAAAGCCATGGTGCGACTATTTCTTCTCGTGAAATATATTTCGAGTAATCAATAATTAATGCTTATATTATGATGTCTACCTTTAGAAAAACCACTTCGAGAATAATTTCGACTGTTACCAGCTTTTTAAAATAGATCACAACAATAATTATTGTATTTTCATCGATGATGCAAATGACATTTGCGGGTCGATAATTCGTTACTTAATGTTAATTTATGCGTTATCTCTGAATCTGTTTATTAGGGATGTGATTGTCACCCCGCATATTATAATGTTATGAAATTTTCATGGTATAACTTTATTAATTTGATGTGAAAATAAGATCTGCCACTATTCGAATAACCGGCATGATTAATCCTTGATGGATAACGAAATTAGATAACGTCAGTGATGTGTATGTCGATTGTCAAGTTCATTGTTAATGATATTCCTCTCTTTAAGTTCAATGTACTAAAAAACGGTTGTTTACCATAGAGTGGTGACTTGTTACACTGTAAGTGTTAATGGGTTTTTTTCCCCCCTAAAAAAAGGAATTTATAATTACTTGTAGTTCAATAAAGTTAATAAGGGGACACAGTTAATGTGGAGCGGGACTGCCTCATCAAAATTAGTTGCTTTAGGGTGGCGATTGACGCAGCTGTAAGGAGATACTGGTGTTATGTTCTACCTTGGGTGTGAACCGCATTACATGCCGTCTGTCTGACCTGTGTTGACCCAGGTGTGATTTTCTACCTTGGGTGTGAACTGCATTTCATGGCGTCTGTCTGTCCTGAGTTGACGCTGGTGTAGGGTAAGGAGATGGCCGTGTGATTTTCTACCTTGGATGTGAACCGCATACATGCCGTCAGTCTGACCTGTGTTGACCCAGGTGTTATGTTCTACCTTGGATGGGAACCGCATTACACAGTGGCGTCAGGGGAAGGGGTGGCCCAGGTGTTTCAGTAAGGATATACTGGTCTTATATTCTACCTTGGGTGTGAACCGCATTACATGCCGTCTGTCAGACCTTGTGTTGTCCCCACCCCAGGTGTTAGGTTTCTACCTTGGGTGTGAACCGCATTACATACCGTCTGTCTGACCTGTGTTGACCCAGGTGTTCGGTAAGGAGATGATTATCTTAAATCTACCTTGGGTGTGAAACCGCATTACCAGTGGCAGTCGGGGAAGGGGTGGCCCTATAAGCTCAATGAGTTCCTCAGAGCGAGGTTTGTGTTTCCATCCGTCATGCCTGACTGCACCTATCTTCCCACCCTGACTGACCTCATCTTGTTCCAACGCACATCATGGAGAAAGGTAAAGGTTGTACTTAGAAATTTCTTGATACGCGAATGAAACGGTTTTTTTACATTGTTTATTTTTGTTGAAGCATACGAGGTGAAATTTGGGTTAATTTTTGTTGATGCTTAGTGTGAAATTTGGATTAATTTTGTTGAAGCATTCGAGTGAAATTTTAACATGTTTGGGTTTAATTTTTGTTGAAGCATACGAGTGAAATTTTAACATGATTTGGGTTAATTTTTGTTGCTGGAGCATACGAGTGAAATTTTAACATGATTTGGGTTAATTTTTGTTGCTGGAGCATACGAGTGAAATTTTTACTGGGTTAGTGTGGGATTAATGTGAAAATTCCTTAACAGTGGATAACATATTTTCGAAAATACTTGGAAGCATTGGTGAAGAGAAGATTGTCGATTAGAAGGAGGCGTTCGTTGGTAATCAAGAAAGGCGGTGTACAACGCAATGAAAGGTTGTGTTTTTTTTTTTTTTTTTTTTTTTTTTTATCACACCGGCCGATTCCCACCAAGGCAGGGTGGCCCGAAAAAGAAAAACTTTCACCATCATTCACTCCATCACTGTCTTGCCAGAAGGGTGCTTTACACTACAGTTTTTAAACTGCAAACATTAACACCCTCCTTCTGAGTGCAGGTTGTTGTAATTGGATAATGAGTGGGCACGTGTAGATGCTTTATGGAAGAAGGCTATAGAAACAGGTATGTATCCAATTGTGATCTTTTTGTTGTGAAAATGTGCTAGTCACTCGAGAAAGATTTTGTTCTATCATTGAAAATTCTTAAGATTTTGGGTTTTTTGAATTGGGATTGCTTTTTTTGTCCTGGTTCATGAAATCTTAAAACGTACTTATGTAATAAAATTTAGAAGGGTGAAATATTTTTTGCTATTCATTGAAAATCTTATTTATTTTTTTGGGTTTTGAATTGGCTTGCTTTTCCTCTGCAGGGAAAGTCATCCTGTTTGTGTGTGAATGTCGCACTGCTTGGTGGTGAGAGTGGCTAGTGTTGGTACCTCACAATGCGGAGGTGCGGTACATGGACCATTATGGATGAGAGAGCAACTACCTCGCATGACGTGTTGCAGTATGATAATAGTGAAGATGAGAGCCAGAAAGTTATTACATATATCCAGGATTTAGAGGTAGGACAATACAGTGGAGGAAATATAGTGTTCCTTCACTTATAACAGAGAGTTAAGATGTATTTACAGTTTATAGGATTTTTTTTATAGAACAGATGCGAAGATATGTATGAAGTTCAGCCTTAGCTATGTCGCTCAGAATCCACCCATATTATAGTTATAAGGACATTACTCAAAACATATAGGGTGATGTTCAATATGGACTAAATTTGTGATAAATTTAGCGTTTGAGTTAGTATATTGAAGGAGGAAATCTCTGAAGTATTTGTTCGAGGGTGGGAACAATATTAGAAATGATGCGAGTCAGAGTTTCAAGATCAGGAAGGATTCTGGATGGGATCATAGATCAAATTCGAATCTTTCCGTATCGATAAGTTAGGTTGAATTCAGAGTGCAAGTAGGGTCATATGTGGCATATTCCTGAGAATCTGAGAGGAAGAAAATATGTATTTAATCCAAGAGATTAATGATGGGGTTATGTGTAATGAGTTGCTTTGCTGCTTATCATATGTCATCATTAAAAAGAACATGTAATGGCGTTGTTATTCGCAGAGCAGTTACTACTAAGAGAGGTTGTCTTAATCATGCAAAATCTTCTATAGATGAATTTTCCCCAGTTAGCGTGATAAGTTAGGTATATTAGAGAAGGAATAATAAAGTGTCATTTATATGTTTATCAATTAAGAAACGATCAAGATAGGTCATTTATGCGCTATGTGTCGTAAGGGGTATAAGTCTTTATAAGGACTTTTATGTGGGCGTTATTGTTGAATGAAAGACATTTGGTTTTTAATCAAAGATTTTGACGGGTATGGTAGAACGATAATGAGGATCCTGATGTAAAGAAGCACTGTCATAGTTGTTTGATGAGTTGAATACACAGGAAGAGTTAGATAATCCACGAAGATGGATGTTAATAATCAATCAGGTTCTCGTATTCCCCGGAAGGAACAACAGTACACTTTGAAAATTTTAGTAATACACTTCCAGCGAATATATCGGTGTTATTTGATTTCGAATGTGCATTAGGAACACAACTCTCCCAGCGGGTTAAATTGAGTCTCGACATAAAGCATGCTATTGTTATAATATATTTGATCGCAAGGAGAAATAGTGGCTATAAGAGTTATAAGGGGAGGATGCTGTTATTCATTTCATTTTCATTGTTAGTGGTGTATGGAATTAAAATAATGTTTTGAAGACAGTATCATGAAAAATCCTTATGACAGAGCGAGGATGAGATGAGACATGATTCTCAGATCACTTGTGAATTATGTGGTAACACCTTCAAAAAACAAAAGACAAACATAACACCATGACCATACTTTAAATTTCAATAATTATATTGGAGCCTATTGTGCTCGTTGTAATATGCAGTGTAAAGACAAGAGAGAGAAATTATTACTTTTTTGCCATAACATGTCGTATGATTTAGGAATAATTTTAAAGAAATTGAATGTTGATAAATATAACGTTGAAATTCATTCGAAACAAGGATTCAAATTCTTGAAAGTAGAGATAGGTAAGGTTAGGTTTCAAGATTCACTGTCTTTATTGAATGTGTACATGTGAAGGTGTAATGTGTACATGTGAAGGTGTAATGTGTACTACATGTGAAGGTGTAATGTGTACTACTTGTGAAGGTGTAATGTGTACTACATGTTAAGGTGTAATGTGTACATGTGAAGGTGTAATGTGTACTACATGTGAAGGTGTAATGTGTACTACTTGTGAGTGTAATGTTGTGTACTAATGTTAAGGTTGTATGTGTACTACTTGTGATGGTGTAATGTGTAGACATGTTAAAGGGGTGTAATGTGTATACTTGTGAAGGTGTAATGTGTACTACATGTTAAGGTGTAATGTGTACTACTTGTGAAGGTGTAATGTGTACTACATGTTAAGGTGTAATGTGTACTACTTGTGAAGGTGTAATGTGTACTATCTGTGATGTGTAATGTGTACTACTTGTGAAGGTGGTAATGTTGTACTACAGTGAAGGTGTACTGTGTACTACTTGTTAAGGTGTTATGTGTATACTTGTTAAGGTGTAATGTGTACTACTTGTGAAAGGTGTTTATGTGTACTACATGTTAAAGTGTATGTGTACATACTTGTGAAGGTGTAATGGGATACTACATGTGAAGGTTTGTATTGTGTATACATGTAAGTTGTAATGTGAATCTTATTAGTTAGGTGTAATGTGTCATTACAGGTTAAAGTGTATTGTGTACTAACTTGTGAAGGTTGTAATGTGTACTACATGGTGAGGTGTATTGTGTACTACATGTGAAGTGTAATGTGTACTACTTGTTAAGGTGTAATGTGTATCTACATGTTAAGGTGTATTGTGTACTACATGTTAAGTGTAATGTGTACTACATGCTTATTGTGTATATGTGTACTTCTTTCAAGGTGTATTGTGTTCTACATGCTAATGTGTATGTGTTACTTACATTTGAGGTGTAATGTGTACTACTTGTTATGGTGTAGTGTGTACTACATGTGAAGGTGTAATGTGTACTACATGTGAAGGTGTAAGGTGTTACTCATGTTAGGTGTGTGTGTACTACAGGTTATTGGTGTATGTATTGTGTACTTACATGTGAGAGGTGTAATGTGTATTTAAGCAAATGTGTCTTATGTGTACTACATTTGAAGGTGTAATGTGTAATGTGTAGGTGTAATGTGTACTACATGTGGTGTATTGTGTACATGTGAAGGTGTATTTTGTAATACATGTGAAGGTGTAATGTGTACATGTGAAGGTGTAATGTGTCTTCTACATGTGAAGGTGTAATGTGTACTATGTGAAGGTGTAATGTGTACATGTGAATGTGTAATGTGTACTACATGTGAGGTGTAATGTGTACTACTGTGTGAAGGTGTAATGTACTGTGTATTACATGTTAAGGTATAATGTGTACAATGTTGAAAGGTGTAATGTGTACATGTGAAGGTGTAATGTGTTCTGCATGTGAAGGTGTGATGTGTACTACATGTGAAGGTTGTAATGTGTACTACATGTGAAGGAGTAATGTGTACATGTGAAATGGTGAATGTGTACATGTGAAGGGGTGATGTGTACTACATATGAAGGTGTAATGTGTACTACATGTGACAAGGTGTAATGTTGTACTACATGTTAAGGTTGTAATGTGTACTACATGTTTTAAAAGGTGTAATGTGTAAATATGAAGGTGTATGTGGACTACATGGGAATGTGTTAATGTGTACTACATATGATGGTGTAATGTGTACTACAGGGATGGTGTATTGTGTTCTACATGTTAAGGTGTAATGTGTACTACATTGATGGGTTGGAAATGTGTTACTAATGTGATGGTTTTAAGTGTATACATGTGAAGGTGTAGTGTTACTACATGTGATGGTTAATGTGTAACTACATGTGAGGTGTAATGTGTACTACATGTGAAGGTGTAGTGTATACATGTGATGGTGTAATGTGTTCTACATGTGACTGGTGTCTATGTGTATCTTCATGTGAAGGTGTAGTGTACTACATGTGATGGTGTGTATAATTGTGATACTCATGTGAAGGTGTCATGTGAGTACTACATCGTGTAGGTGTATGTGTACTACATGTGAAGTGTTAATGTGTACATGTGAAGGTTTGTAATATGTACTTCATGTGAGGTGTGATGTTGGTACTACATGTGATGTGTAATATGTACTTCATGTGAAGGTGTAATGTGTTCTACTTGTGTAGGTGTAAATGTGTACTACATGTGAAGGTGGAATGTGTACTACAAGTGATGGTGTAATGTGTACTACATGTGAAGGTGTAATGTGTACTACTGTGAAGGGGTAAGGTGTACTACATGTGATGGTTTGATTGTAATGTGTACTACATGTGAAGGTGTAAATGTGTATACTTGTGAGGTTGTAATATGTACTTCATGTGAAGGTGTGATGTGTACTACATGTGAGGTGTAGTGTTGTATACATGTGGAAGGTTGTAATGTGTACTACATGTGATGGTGTATGTGTATACATGTGAGTGTAATGTGTACTACAGTGGAAGGTGTTAATGTGTTAGTACTTGTGAAGGTGTAATGTGTTACTACATGTGATGGTAGTAATGTGTATTCATGTGATGAGTTGTAAGTGTACATGTGAGTGTAATGTGTTACTACTCGATAGAGGTTGTATTGTTGTTACATACATGTGAAGGTGTATATGTACTTATGTGAGTGGGATGGGTACTACATGTGAAGTGGAATGTGAATACATGTGAAGGTGTAATGTGTACTACTGTGATGGTTGTATGTGGACTACATGTGAGGTTGGTATTGTTTGTACTACTTGTGAGGTCTTATGTGTAATACTTGTGAAGGTGTAATGTGTACTACATGTGAAGGTGTATTGTGTACTTCATGTGAAGGTGTAATGTGTACTACATGTGGTGTAATGTGTACTAAATGTTTGAAGGGTCTAATGTGTATACTTGTGAAGGTGTAATGTGTTACTAAATGTGAAGTGTATGTTGTACTACAAGTGAGGTGTAATAGTGACTAATGTGATGGTGTAATGTGTACTACATGTGCAAGGTCTAATGTGTACTACATGTGAGGTGTATGTGTACTACATGTGAAGGGTGTAATGTGTTAATACATGTGAAGGTGTAATGTTGTACTACATGTGAGGTGTAATGTGTTATACATGTGAAGGTGTTATGTGTATACATGTGATGGTGTAATGTGTATACATTGTGATGTGTAATGTGTACTACATGTGAAGTGTATGTGTACATGTGAAGGTGTAATGTGTACTACACGTGAAGGTGTAATGTGTACTACATGTGAAGGTGTAATATGTACTTCATGTGAAGGTGTGATGTGTACTACATGTGAAGGTGTAATGTGTGCATGTGAAGGTGTAATGTGTTCTACATGTGATGGTGTAATGTGTACATGTGATTGTGTAATGTGTACTACATGTGATGGTGTAATGTGCACTACATGTGATGGTGTAATGTGTACTACATGTGATGGTGTAATGTGTACTACATGTGATGGTGTAATGTGTACTACATGTGATGGTGTAATGTGCACTACATGTTGTGTAATGTGTACATGTGATGGTGTAATGTGTACTACATGTGATGGTGTAATCTGTACATGTGAAGGTGTAATATGTACTACATAAGAACATAAGAAAGAAGGAACACTTCAACAGGCCTACTGACCCATGCGAAACAGGTCCGTGCCAGCCCCCCGGCCTAGAACAATGACCACCTGGTCAGGTCACTTAAGAACATAAGAGCATAAGAAAGAACACTGCAGCAGGCATCCTGGCCCATGCGAAGCAGGTCCAAGTCTCCTACCGGCTTATGGCAATGCCCCAGCCTAGTCATGGCAGGTCACATTCACTTAAGGAAGGAACAGGGCAACTGACCTAGTAGCACAAGCTAGTCAGGTCCAACTCACACCCACCCACACCCACTCATGTATTTATCTCACCTATTTTTAAAACTACACAACGTTTTAGCCTCAATAACTGAAGATCACACCCAAAATTAATTTTTCACTGCCCTCGAGAAGCTGTAACCAAACAGATTCAGTGGCTGACGCTTCTAATTTTATATCTTGTCTAACACAACACACTAAATTGTCTCTGATATACATCGCTACTCCACCTCCCTTCCTGTTGACCCTGTCAGTGTGGAATAATTTATAGCCTTGTATGTGACATTCAGAAGGCATCTCTCTATCTTTCAGATTGAGCCAGGTCTCTGTTATAGCAATAATATCTATGTTTCCTGCACTTGCAATTAATCTTAGCTCATTTATCTTATTTCTTATACTCCTGCTATTAGTATAATAGACCTTAAGGGAGATAGTCCCTTGCTGCCCTCTGCTGTCTCCCTTTGTTTGCTGACATGATCTATTGTCTTTATTTATAACTTCATGATGAATGTCTTTTATACATTTACTGTTTACAACCCTAGTGTTGCAACCTGACTGTTTCCCACACTCACCCATACCTCTATCTTCTATCAGTTTAAAATCCTAGGCATTTCAGCAATGGCCCTCTCGATTGAGTCTGCAAGTGCTACCACCCCAGCCCCAGAGAGATATACCCCATCCCTTGCATACATATCATGTTTGCCATAAAAGTTGTCCCAGTTGTCAATGAATGGGACTGCAAGTTCCTTGCAGTATCTGTCTAGCCAGCAATTTACACCAATTGCCCTAGACAACCATTCATTTCCTACTCCCCTTCTAGGCAAGATGCTACATATAATTGGGACCCCTCCCTTAGACTTAATTAAATCTGTAGCTGACCTGTACTTCTCTAGCAGCTCTTCTCTCCTACCCTTCCCAATATCATTTCCACCAGCACTGAGACAGACAATAGGCTTGTTCCCATTACCTGACATGATATTAACCAACCTGTCGACTATGTCACTAACACCAGCTCCAGGGAAGCACACACTATTTCTTACCTTCTTATTCCTATTACAGAAGGCACGGTCCATATATCTTACCTGTGAGTCACCAACCATAAATATGCGCTTACCTCCATTTGCAGGGGAAGTAGTACCTTTACCTTCACTGGCCACTGGAGTACACTCATCCTGAAGAACAGAGAAGCGATTTCCTACTTTCAAATCTTCTCTCTTAACTTTCCTTATCTTGATGCTCTTCCCATTACTGGGAACCACTTGCCACTTGTAGTAGGTGCTGGACTGCACCTCACTGCTGGTAGCCGTTGCTACCTCCCCACCAACAGCTTCCTCGCAGCGAGAGACAGACTGCACCTCGCTGCTGGTAGCCTCATTCCCCTCCACCATATCAGCCATCTCACACTCGCTCCCAACCCCATTGAGGTGAACCTTCAGCCTCCTAATTTCCTCTTGGAGAAGCAAGACTTCCTCCTTCAACTCTCCAACCTCAATTTTTAGAACACACTGCAAAAGCAAGCCATGGCTTTGTAACCGTCCATACTAATCCTCAAAGCAGCTCAGGGATTGGTAGACCAAGCAAGTCGGGTCAAACTCACACCCACCCACTCCCACTCATGCATTTATCCAACCTATTTTTAAAACTACACACCGTCTTAGCGTGTATGACGGTACTGGGGAGTTTGTTCCACTCATCCACAACTCTTTTACCAAACCAGTGCTTTCCTATATCCTTCCTGAATCTGAATTTTTCCAACTTGAAGCCATTGCTGCGAGTCCTGTTATGGCTGGATATTTTCAGCACGTTATTTATATCCCCTTTATTTATTCCTGTTTTATATTTATACACCTCAATCATAGCCCCCTTAATTCTACGCCTTTCTAAAGAGTGCAGATTCAGGGCCCTCAGTCTATCCTCGTAGAGAAGATTTCTGATACATGGGGATTAACTTTGTCATCATCCTCTGTACGTTTTCCAGTGCATTTATATCCATTCTGTAATATGGTGACCAGAACTGAGCAGCATAGTCTAAATGAGGCCTAACCAAGGATGTAAAGAGTTGAAGAACAACCTGAGGACTTCTATTATTTACACTTCTTGATATGAAGCCAAGGATTCTGTTAGCTGTATTGCAAACTCTAATGCACTGTTGTCTTGGTTTCAGATTACTACTAACCAGAACTCCTAACTCCTCTTCGCAATCAGTAGTATTAAAATCTACTCTATTCAGTTTATAAGAGGCATAGTTATTGACCCGTCAAACATTTAGCAACGTTTGTCTATGTTAAACTGCATCTGCCACTTCTCCGACCACTGCATCACTTTATTCAAATCATCTTGGAGTGTACTAATGTCCTCAATACAATGAATTTTGAAAACAATGGGCCCAACACTGACCCCTGAGGAACACCGCTTGTGACGTGCCCCCATTCTGATTTCTCCCATTTATGCAAACTCTGCTGCCTATTTGTCAACCACGCCTCTACCAGGAAAAAAATACTCCTATTCTTTGTGCTAAAAAATTTCCTCAAAATTCTCTGATTTTGGAACTCAAATCGAAAGCCTTACTGAAGTCCATATACAAAAAAATCATAGACCTAGATGTGAAGGTGTAATGGGGAATTACAAGTGAAGTTGTAATTGTGTTCTACAGACGAAGGTGTAATGTGTATTACGTGTAAAGATGAAATGTGCCTACAGGTGAAGGTTAATGTGTACATGGGAAGGCATTGCGTGTACTACACTGAAGGTGTAATGTGTACAAGTGAAGGTGTAATGTTACATGCGAAGGTGTAATGTGTACTGCAAGTGAAGTTGTAATGTGTAACTACATGCAAAGTGGTAATGTGTACTACAAGTGAAGGTGTAAAAAGTACTACATGTGAAGGTGTAATGCATACTACACGTGAAGGTGTAATGTGTACTAGAGGTGAAGTGTAATATGTACAACAGGTGAAGGTGTAATGTGTATTTTAAATGTAAAGTGATGTGTATTACAAGTGAAGGTGAAATTTGTACAAACATGTGAAGGGTAATGTGTACTTCAGGTAAAGGGTTTGTAATGTTACTACAGATAAAGGTGTAATGTGTACTACAGGTAAAGGTGTAATGTGTACTACAGTGAAGGTGTAATGGTTACTTCATGTAAATTTAAATGTGTACTATAAGTGAAGGTGTATTTGTACTACAGGTAAAGGGTGTAATGTGTACTAAAGGTAAAGGGTTTGTAATGTGTACATGTGAAAGTGTAATGTGTACTACTTTGTGAAGGTGTAATGTGTACTACATGTGAAGGTGTAATGTTACTACATGTGAAGGTGTAATTGTACTACATGTGAAGGTGTAATGTGTTCTACTTGTGAAGGTGTAATGTGTACTACATGTGAAGGTGTAATGTGTACTACATGTGAAGGTGTAATGTGTACTACATGTGAAGGTGTAATGTGTATACATGTAAAAGGTGTAATGTGTACATGTGAAGGTGTAATGTGTACTACATGTGAAGTGTAATGTGTACTACAGGTAAAGGTGTAATGTGTAATACAGGTGAAGGTGAAATTTGTGTACACGTGAAGGTGTAATGTGTACTACAGGTAAAGGGAAATTTGTGTACAAAAAGGGTGTAATGTGTACTACAAGTGAAGGTGTAATGTGTACTACATGCGAAGGTGTAATGTGTACTACATGTGAAGGTGTAATGTGTACTACATGTGAAGGTGTAATGTGTACATGTGAAGGTGTAATGTGTACTACATGTGAAGGTGTAATGTGTACATGTGAAGGTGTAATGTGTACTACTGTGAAAGGTGTAATGTGGTACATGTGAAGGTGTAATGTGTACAAACATGTGAAGGTGTAATGTTTTACATGTGAGGTGTAATGTTACTACATGTGAAGGTGTAATGTGTACTACATTTTAAGGTGTAATGTGAAATACATGTGAAGGTGTAATGTGTACTACATGTGAGGTGTAATGTGTACTACATGTGAAGGTGTAATGTGTACTACATGTGAAGGTGTAATGTGTACTACATGTGAAGGTGTAATGTGTACTACATGTGAAGGTGTAATGTGTACTACATGTGAAGGTGTAATGTGTACTACATGTAAAGGTGTAATGTGTACTACATGTGAAGGTGTAATGTGTACTACATGTGAAGTGTAATGTGTACAAAAAATGGTGAGGATTAAATGATGTTACACAATGTAACCCTCAAGTAAGGTTAATTTGATTTTTTTAATTTTATTAAAACCAATACAGTTTAACATAAAAATAAAAAATAAAGGAAACAGTATGGATCTCAATCAAATTAACTGACACAAAAGGATTGCACCTATGTGCTCGCAAAATATTTCTGCAAAACATACAACAAAACTTACGGCAAAAACAGCTCAAAAAAAAAAAAAAAAAAAAAATAAAATTACTGACACAGGGGTCGTGAACTGACATATATACCATTCTTGATTCAAAACCTTAATATTATAAATTTACATACAAAAATAACATCTGACAAAGGCTCAATAATAGAAAAGAAAATATACAAAGAATCATGTCAATTAAATCCCATCCGTCGCATTAAAACAGAAAACCAAAACTTAACATCATAACATCATAATCTTACTAGAAAAATCTACATACGTATCCCTAATAATACAGCTTTACATATACCACATACGAATAAACGTAAAAAGAATACAGCTTAGAACTCAAAAACTGAAGGCGCATTACTGTTACAATAAACCCATATACTAAATCTCAGACACAAATGGACTGTCTCTAAACTGTCTACATATGTCTGTATACCATACAGACTACAACTTACGTCAAGAACTTAGCAATAACACCAAACCGGTATGAGGGTACAGACCTTAATTATAAACTTTAAAAAGAATCGAATCATACGTATACAAAGTTTTACATAAAGCCTGACCCATGACAAAGGCTCAATACAACAGAAAAGGATGTACACACACACACACACACACACACAAACACACACACACACACACACACACACACACACGCAAAATGTATCACAAAGCACATTAGTCAGAAGCACTGTATGCACAAAGCAAAACAGTATATAAGTATATTCAACATGCAAAAACCCAGCACGTAACAAATACAAACTAAAACACACTTCATATGGCAAAGGACTTGTTACTCAAGAATCGTGTCATACAAGACTGATACACATCAAAATAATACATAAAAAACCCTACTATATTATACCTACATTCCTGAAATGTGTTATATCGGTCATAACGAGACCTTGAGCTCTACATCCACACTTAGCAAGATAACCACAATGTCTCAATAATGTCTCAATAAAAACCAAGGAAACCATTCCAAACTCACATTCACAACACTCTCACGACCCCTCCCCCCCAAGGAGGCGAGCTCGTTGTGACCCCCTGAATCCCTCGCAACCTATGAAAACCCCTTCACTCACTCATTATCATTCCCAGGTTTACGAGAATTCCTAACGTTAGCATTCTATACCCCTCTGAGAAAGCCTGATCCCACCTCCTCCCACAACAAATCTCTGTTACGACACATCGTACGATAGAACGTTACCGCAAGAACCTTCCTTCGCTCTTCACTATCCCCTCTCCCCCTCATCACCCACGACATATGTATATAATCTACCATGATATAATCTTAAGCTCTTATGACACCCTCGTCTAACCCGCCCATATCTAGACTTAAAGCACGCAGAACCGACACCCCACAGCCACCCACCCTCTGTACCAACCTACTTAACCAGCACCTGACCTCCTCTAACCCTTCACAAAAGTAAACTACGTGGAACGCAGTCTCATCCTCTCCACAGATACCACAACCCCCACCCTCTACAACCTGTCTGTTTCGTAGTATCTCACCAGACGGAAGGATCCCATGCAGAAAACGAAACATCACCTCACGTGCCCGAGGGTTTAACTTCATTTTACTAAATCTAAACCAAATACTCTTCCACGCATGCATGGGAAACAAACCATCAACTGGGACAACGCATCTAGCTACCTACAAGCAACCTACACAAATCCCTTATACGAACCTTTCTCAGTTCCCTAACCAACATCACGGCCCTCAAAACGATTTCGCATTCCCTCAACTCCATTCGTCTCTCGACCAGAGTATTCCTGAAACTGAATCATACCGGCGTCTACGACAGACTTGTTGAAGAGTACCAGGAGAGGAATATGACAGTGAACTCGGCAGTGGAGGTTGTTCTGCATGACGTATCTAGGTACTATACGTGGGTGAAGGTGAGAAATGTCCCTTTCGAGGCGACGGCGTATAGTATACAGGAGGTATTCCATAACTACGGAAAAGTCCATTCGGCAACGATGGGAGTATGGACAGAGGGACCATATAAGGGAAGACCTGAGGGCTCTTATACCCTCAAAATGACGTTGGCTAGGCCTATACCGTCCTACGTCATGCTGGTGGAGTCCAGGACGCAGGTTTTTGTACACTATGCCGGCCAGAGAAAGACCTGTCGACTATGTAGCTCATATGACCATATGGCAGCTCACTGTCCTAGAAGGCAGCCTACCAGGGCTCCTGGTACGTTGGCAGTGGAGCAGAGACCATGTGAGTTGATGCCTGAGTTGGAGAGGAGGAACCAGTGACGAGTGGTCGATGGAGCGAAGAGGTAGAACGGGAAGTGTCGACGGTCGGTACCTGTGTTACCCTCCCGGAGGTGACAGGGGAGGGGCCCCCATCGCCTGAGGGACGGGTGGACGTGGAAGAGTCTACCCAGGAGAAGTTGCTGGATGCGGTGCTGAAGGAGTTCTTCGACGAGACGGTGGCCGGGGAGGATGGTCCGGAGAAGTCAAGTGAGATACAGCTGATGGTTGAGCAGCAGGAACAGGTGAAGGGTTCGAGGAATGCCAGAGAGGACATGGAAGTGGTGGTGGAAGTCCATAAGGAGGACGTGCAGGAGGTAGATTTGTGTGTGAGTGAGAGCTCACGAAAAAGGACTGTGGGTGCTTTTGACCTCGATGAGGTTTTAACACCTGGGCAGAGACCCGGGAAGAAGTCATGGGTAGTTGTAGGGGAAAAGGCAAGCAGGGGATGGGGTGTACCGGGGAAGATCAGTGGGGGGGGGCAAGGAGGGGCTGGAGGACAGGTTAGAAAAAAGGATAAAAATGGTACAGGTACTGAGAAAGGTGAAGTGAGTAAGATACAGTGGCATAGGGGTAAGTCCCCTCTTCTAGCAAATTCAAGTGTGTCACAATAAATGTCAATGGGCTTAAATCTGAGGTAAAAAGGGTTTGGTTAGAGTGGTTTTTACGAAGGTTTGATGTGGATGTATGTTTTTTGCAGGAGCATAACCATAGGTTAGGGTGTGAATTGAGTTTGAGGGGTTATAAAATGTTTGTCAGTAATGCTTTGCAATTAAAAGGAGGGTGTAGCAGTAGCTGTAAAGGAGACCAGCCCATTGCGTGTCATGGGTTGGGAGGAGGGGGGAGGGGGGAGGGTTGTAAGGGTAGATGGGCACTGGGGGGTGAGGAGAGTATGTTTCATTGGTGTATATATGCCGGCATGTAACAATGTTAGAGTCAAAGTTGATTTTGTACGTGATGTTTTGATGTATTATTTGCGGGGTTTACCTTACATAACTGTAATTGGAGGTGATTGGAACTGTGTGATTAGGTATGGGGATGTGACGCCGAGGGGGGCAGGATGTGTTTTGGGTGCGCTACGGGATGTGTTAAGGGATGTAGGTGTTGTAGATGTGGTGGGCAGGGGGGAGTATGGGGTGGAGCATACGTTTATTCGTGGGAATTATGGGGCGAGGTTAGATAGGATATATGTGATGCAGGGGATTGGTGTGGAGAGAGTGAGGGCTTTGATGTCGGTTTTTCGGATCACAGGGCGGTGATAGCTGATCTGCGGGTGGATGGTATAGTTCGCATATATGCTGGGTATTGGAAATTGAATGTGAGGCTTCTGCAGGAGGGGGATGAAGGCTCATCCTTTGAGGAATGGTGGAGACATTGCTGGGAGGGTAGGGATGGTGGGATGGATTTGCTTGACTGGTGGGAGATGCGAGCAAAGACAGCAATAGCAGAGTTTTTTAGGATACGTGGAAAGGAACAGGCAAGGTGGAGATATGGTTTGCAAAACTATCTGGAGGGACAGCTGAATGCTGTTTACGACGGGGGGGGAAGGGAAGATGTGCGAGGTGAGGTGGATGGCTTAAGGAGTAGGATTGAAGGATTACATAATGAGAGGTTTAACGCGATTAGAGTTAGGGCAGGATTAGAGGAGGTGTTAAAGGGTGATCGACCATCATGTTATGTCCTGAGAAAATTTAGGGAAAGGCAGATGGTGACTACCATAGCGCATCTAGTGGTCGCTGATGGGGGGGGGGTTATGTGGTGGGTCAAGGTCTTACTGATACAGATGATATTAGTGGTTATGCTGATTATTGGTTTAGGGAGAAATGGAGGAGGAACAAGGAAGTTGTCAGTGAGGAGGTATTTGGGGTTATGCAGAATACTATTGTATTGGGACAAGAGGAACGGGAAATGCTGGAGGGTAGTATTAGTGAGGAGGAGGTGGGAGAGGCGGTTTACGGGATGAGTCAGGGTAAGACGCCGGGCATTGATGGAATACCGAATGATTTTCATAGAGTTTATTGGGAATGCATTAGGTATGGGTTAGTGGAAGTCTTGAATCATATGTGGAGCAGTGGGAGGATGGGGAAGACCCAGAAAACAGGGATCGTTGTGTTGGTGCCGAAGAAGAAGGATGGGAAAGTATTGAATGATTATAGAGCAATATCCTTAATGTGTGCAGATTATAAAATTTATGCAAAAATTCTGGGCAATAGACTGAAGAAGGTTCTAGGATCAGTGGTACATGGGGGACAGTTTGGCATTCCGGGAAGAAGTATGAGTGACGGGCATAGTCACATAAGGGATTTTATTGAGGACTGCACCGGAGGGGGAATACTTGGATTAGATTGGGCTAATGCGTATGATTGTGTGAATAGGGATTTCTTAAAAGTTTGTTTGGAACAGCTGGGTTTGGGG
Organism: Cherax quadricarinatus; assembly: GCF_026875155.1. Lineage (NCBI taxonomy): Eukaryota > Metazoa > Arthropoda > Malacostraca > Decapoda > Parastacidae > Cherax > Cherax quadricarinatus. The sequence continues at coordinate 33,453,457 of NC_069450.1, forward strand.
GAGAAGGTGGTGAGATGGGTGCAAACCTTGTATGAGGGAGCAGTTATTAGGGTACAGGTTAATGGTAAGTTGGGGGACCCAGTACTGATGGAGAGAGGTTTGAGGCAGGGCTGTCCACTCTCTCAGTTATTGTTTGCCTGCGTACAGAATCCATTTTAAGGGCTGGTGGATGAGGTGATGAATGAACATGGGATTGGGGGGGGGGGGGGGGGGGGGGATTGTGGGGTATGTAGATGATACTACTGTGCTGGTAAGGCATGAGGAAGATCTAAGGAAAGTTGGTGGAATCATTCAGATTTTTGGGGGAAGCCACGGGTATGAGAGTTAATTTAATGAAGTCGAGACTATTAGAGGTGGGGGATTGGGTGGGAGGGGGGTTGGGGGAGGGGTTGGGATGGTCAGTAGTGGACAGAATTAAGGTTTGTGGAATATGGTACATGGCGGAAGTGCTGGAGAGTAGGAAGATAAATTCGGAATTAGTTACGAGCAGGGTTTTGGGTAGGCTAGGAGGCTTAAGGGCTAGGGACGTAACATTACAGCAGAGAGTTTTAGTGGTCAACTCTCTGGTGTACAGTAAGGTGTGGGGAGTGGCTGAGGTGTTCCCTTTAAGAGCAGAGGATATTGCAGAAATCCAGAGGAAGGTTCTAAGGTATGTGTGGGGGTTTGGGAGAGCATGGTTGAGCAAGGACGTGGTGATGACGGAGGGGAGACGTGGGGGTCTTGGCCTGATGTCATTGGGTCATAGAGTAATGGCTTTATATATTAAACAAAGATATATCCGGACTGGGGGGAATAGAGGAGTCAGGGTAGGTAGGGTAATGGAGGATGCACGAAGATGGTGGTGTGGAAGGGATTTGAGGTATTGTTAGGATATGCTGAGGGTTTTATTACATGTTAAACAGGTGTCCACGTTAAAGGTCAAACGAATGGTGGGTGCTGTGGTAGGCAAGGGTGTCTTACAGGGACTTGCTGTATATCCAACATATGACTGGATAAGCATATGGAGGAAGTTTGGCTTGCTTAGAATACCAGCGAGGGTACGAGAATTAGTATATCGTTTTCTGATGGGAATATTGGCCTCTAGGGATGTGTTATATAAAATGGGTCTTGTGAGAGAGGACTCGTGCTTGCATTGTGGGGACATCGAAACGGCCTTTCATGCGGTTATATTTTTTGTCCCTCTTTGGAGGGGGTGAGGTTATGGATGGTGAGAGTTATCAGATTTTTTTTGGGGGGGGGGCAATGGCCATTCCTACGGGCCTTAATGTTGGATGTAACTGGGGTGCCGGGTGATGTGGGTAGAGCCTTAATGTATGTTATGACGGATTATTTACATGTATCTTGGGGGATGAGGGAGGTTAGGGGAGAGTTGAGGATAAAAGCGTTAGCAGCGAGATTTTATAGAACTATGTGTAGGAATAGGCAAGTCTATGGTGGGAGGTGGGTAGTTAGCTTTTCGGAGGGTCACAGGAATCTCACTGTGGGGGGCCTTCTCCTCATGAACCCAGAGGGCGGGCAAAGGGTTGGTCTCCTACCGGGGGATACATGAGGGTGGGTTGGTTTAGGCTTCTTTGTAGTGTGGATGGTGGGAGGGTTATGAATAGAGTGGAAGGGAGATGAATGAGGATTTGGAATCTATGGTTATGTTCACTGCATACAGGATAACCTTAACAACCATGATGACTAAACCTTGGGATCTCGGGTTTAGAGCAGAATGATGTTAAGATAAGCACACAAGTTAACTTGATCGTTGTATAACTTATGTTTGTGAAGTGCTGTGATCCTGCACAGTTGCTTTGTGGGAAAAATTTTCTGCTATGTTTATATATGAAATCATGATCTTTGGTTTAGTCAATTTTATAATCACATATAATGACACCTTTTTCTATGTACCTAATCATGTATATGTAATGAAATATGAATTATAATGAATAGTGAGGTATTAGGTTAGGAGTGGACAATTTTATTGTGAGATGCCCTTAATGGGGTTTCTGTGAGATTGTTAACTGGTTTTGTTCAATGGTGTTATTGGGGAAAAAACAAGGATGGAACATGTACGAACTTGTATGTCAATATTTTTAATTATGACTACTGTATGTGCATGAGGAATTTTTATTCCCATGATAACGCTCAGTATAATAACATTGATAATAGGGAAAAGGGGGGGGGGGGTAGTATGTGCCGGCACGAAGTAAGTGCGGCGAGTCTTTAGGCAATGAGAATTATAATTATATGCTAATTATTTGTTTATATATTATCTTTTAGACTGTTTATATAAAAAAAAAAAAAATCAGCAATGATGTACTAGTGTTTCAAATAGGGAGATAAGGTTTTTATGTCCTGTAACTAGACAGTTTTGATACCTTATGTTAGGATTTTGTTAGTTGTATGGGTTGTACTTGCGTATATAATGTTATGTCTTTTACTTGAGGGTGTTTCCTGCCCAGTGTTTATGTGGGGAGTTTCATTGTGATATGTACCAATGTAATGTTTATTGTAGGCTTTGGTTTGCCTAATGTTTAACTTAATGTTCTGTATAATTTTAATTCTTGTATGTTAAATAATATTTATTGTGCACTTTGTGCAAGGGGTCTAATTGTACAGAGTTGTGGGGGATTTATGTGGACACAGACATAAAATTTTGAGTTTTTGGTTTTTGCTAATTTTTTTTGTTGGGTGCTGGAGCTCTCTCGCTCTTTATTATGTTAAGAGTTTCCTGCTATTTGCGGGAAGTATTATGTGGTATGTCTTTGCAATTTTATTGTAGGGTTAGGTTAGCCTTTGTTTAATTATTGTAATGTATAATTTTATCCTTCGTATGCTGCATCATATCATCTGTGTACTTTGTGCAAGGAGGTCTTACTGTACTGTATAACAGGCATGATTTGTAGGTTTAGAATTTGTTGATGTTTTTTCTGAGCAGGTGTTATCCTGTTCGTTTCATTGATCGGTGATGGTATATCCTTTAATACAATATGAATGTAACACTTGTGGTATGCTATGGGGTTGATGGTAGGTCATTGTATTTTCAAACGGTTAATTATTGTGTTCTTTTATTTATTTATATCTTGTACTGTGTCCTTTTAAATAAAAATATATAAAAAAAAAATAAAAAAACTCCATTCCTCGATACCACATACCCAGCCTGTCGTGGATCCTTCCCAACTGCCCCGCGTTCACACCTTCACACAACACTTCCCATTTAATAAACACACATTAAGCCCTCCGTCTCAAATCCATCAACCCCAACCCACCCTGACTTACAGGTAACATTATAACTTCTCTCCTTAACCAATCACAACGTGAACCCCACAAAAATTTGTACACCCGTCTTAAGATCCCCGCAATCGCTGTCCCTGTAATTGGGAACATAGTTGCAACATGCCAAACCTTACTATACAATAAAATGTTTATGACTATCACTCGCTGTATAAGAGTTAGGTGCTGGGGTCTCAAAACACCTAGACGCCCCACGATCCTTCCCAATAACCTATCCGAGTTTTCCACCCGCGCCGCAACCATGTCATCCCTATAAATAATACCACAAATCTGTAAAGACACCGCCCATTCTTTAACAACATTACATCTTCCCCCAACACCCCCCCACCCAAGAACCCAACCCCATGCACCTTGACTTCGCCCTATTTACCTGCATTCCTGTGGCACTTCCAAATAATTGCACAACCTCGTCCAACACTCCCATTGACATCCCTTCACGAATGAGAACAGTGGTGTCGTCAACATATCCAATTAAACCCGGCCATGCCCCCCCGCCCCCCACACTCCCCTCACCTGGAGTACATAAACTATGGTCAACCATTCTATAAAAGGGGTCCTGGAAACACACAAACAATAATTGGGACATGGGGCATCCCTGTCTAAGGCCTCTACCCATTGCAATCTCCCTCCCCATACACCCATTAATCTGTATCCTCATTTTCTCCCCCTTGTACAACGTATTTACCCACTCGACTATTTCCTCCCCAGAGCCCTGTCTCCTAAGTATAACCTGCAAAGCTCCCCTTTCCACTCTATCATATGCACCCTGCCAATCTAGAGCCAACAAAGCCGCCCCTCCACCCCAACCTTTAGCTTCCACAAAACTTTGCAGTATCCCATGTCCTTCAATCATCGACCTTCCCGGTAACCCAAACTGAGATTTCGACACCACCCTCCCTACAACACATTTGAACCTATTACCTAAAATTTTCGCAAAGACCTTATAGTCTGCACACATCAGCGATATGGCTCGGTACTCCCGTAGGGTGGGCTGCCCCTTGCCCTTCGGGACCAACACTACAACTGCTGTAGCCTGCTTCTCCCCCAACTTGCCCTTCTCCTTCATACGATTAAATAACGACTATAAATTCCCGTATTAACATCCAATGTTGTAAATAAATTCTACCGGGAGACCGTCAATACCCAGAGCTTTCCCGTTCCTCATTTCCCTTAACGCATTCTCTATTTCCTCTGCCGTAATAATCCCACCTAAAGCCTTTCTATCGCTATTTCCTAAATTACACGTTACGTACACACCTTGTTTAACGCCACGTCACCCACCCCCCACTTGTCCAGTACTTCTCATACCAAGCCTCCGCATATGCACACATCCCCTTCGTGGTTCGTATCTCCTGCCCTGCTCTATAATTCCCAACCGTCTCCGTTACCTCTAAACATGGGATAGCCGTCACCGCTGCCTTTGCTTTTGATGCCGCAAAACCCACACAGATGGCTTGTCGCCCCAAAGCACTTTTTCCACTCCTCCCTGCAACCTTACAGCTTGAAACCTTTCATTTTGCTACACCCTCAACCTCCCCTTTATTTCAGCTATTTCATCCATAGGAAAATTATTCCCACCTACCCCCCGCCAATAGCAACCCCTTAACCTATCCTCTAAATAGTTAGCCAATCCATATTTTAAATTATTAATACGTTTTCTTCCCTCACATAAAACCTTCAAATCCTTTCTTTTGCAACACAATCCCATCATGTCACAATGTCATCCACTCCCTGTTCTTCCACACTAAGCTACCTCCATAGGACTGAAAACCCCTCCAACCCCTCCTCATCTCCTAACACACTTATATTTAATTTCCAATAACTTCTACATATTTCTGCGAGCGTCCCCCACCAAACCTCCACCACCACTGCCCTATGATCTGACACTGCAGCCTCAACAGTACTGAAAGATTTCACATCCACTCCCTGAGAAAGGTACACTCTATCTAGTCTCGCCGCATAACCACTCCTAACAAACGTATATTCAGTCTCCCACACCGCCCCCTCAAAGGCATCACGTAACTTTACATCCCTTAACAATTCCCTAAGAGCCACAGACATATATCCAGCCCCTTTTGGGTCCACATCAGCCACCCTGATTACACTATTCCAGTCCCCACCAACTATTGCCACCTCTGGCAGTGCACTTAAAAAAAAACACAAGATCCTCACACACAAAATCAGTCTTTACCTTTATGTTATTTTCCGCCGGCGCATACACACTCACAAAAGACACGCTTACCCATCCACACATCTTCAAAATTGTGCTCCTGCAGGAACACAGCATCCACTCTAGATTTATTCAGTAAATTACGAAACCAATCTCTCTTCATATTGCTACATAACTCATTAACGTTTACAGTCATACACCTAAGGCCTTGTAAAGTTTCCACCCCTGCCTCCTCTCATCACTCTTTACAACTCCAGAGCTTGACTTTATGTTTGACACCTTCAGAGTGCTCTCTTTCCCCCCCCCCCTTCTACCGGTGCCTCCTATCATTACTACCACCACCTACACCACTACCTTCACACTCCACCTCAGTCTGTTTCCCAGGTCTTTGTGCAGGCGTTAGGACGTCATCAGAATCTGATGTAGCCGGCCTCTTTCTCGTGACAGTCACATTACACATGTCTTGGTCAGGTGTTGCCTCTCGATGAACCTCTACCTCCACCTGAGAATGGCTTAGTGATTCTACGGACGCCTCCAAACCACCATCACGTCCCAAAATATCTCGTCCCCGACTTTCTGGAAGCGACGACTCCCCAATGACACCCCCGCTCAGATGTACGTCCCATCGGGCCCGGTTACAAAGTCTTCAAAACCTCGCCCCAAATTTCCTCATGAATCTCAAGAACCTGCCCCTGTAATTGCTGCTCCTCCTTATCCACAGGAGGCGACACCTGGTCAGGCAGCTGGGGGAGGGACTCCAACTCACTGCCAGTCCTGTGTGCCTGATCCACTATCTCACTCCACAAGTTTACCACGCCCTCCGTCCGATGTTTGTTCCTCCAGCCACCTTTGAAGCAGGGGCTCCCGCCCGTCCACAGGTCCAGGCACACTTCTCCGCTTGTCACAAGCGCCGCTACGTGATATACTCACCACATAGGCGGCAGTACGTCGTTGCCCTGGATTCATAACATAACCTGCGTCCTGAATTCATGTAGATGAACATAGGACGGTATTGGGTGCCTCAAAGTCATTTTGAGGCTGAAAGTACCCTCTGGCAGATCAGCATAGGCTCCTGCCTCCCACGTACAATGCTGAGCATAATGCACCGTTCCATACGTCTCAAAAACTTTCCTGATATCCGCCTCGTCCGCCTCAAAGGGAACGTTGCGTAACGTAATCCACGTATAATGCCGTGAGACATCTATCATTCTCAAACTGGCAGCTGGAGTGACGTTAAGACTCACGTTCTGAAACCGGGAGACCAACGATTCATAGACCTTTGGGCCGTGAGCAGTTTGACGAAAATTCTTTTGCCTCCATTTAATGCTACTCCATATAAGTCACCATCTTGCATGCCATACGTCTCCCGGATGATCTTTGCCAATAAGACTTGCGCAGAACTAGGCATTATCAGTCCTTGAAGTAGCTCAATGCCGACAGTATTTATCCGGCGTCTCAGACTAACTGCCATTTTGACAACCGCAGTGCACCTATGTTGTCAGCAGCAGCGCGACAACACCACTTCACACCACTGCAACCAGGTAACTGACAAGGGAGCTCGCCTAAAAACAGCAGAGGGGTGCAGAGCACAACTGCACTCTACCGTGGTCAGGCAGCGAATGGTTAATTGATTTATGGAATTGGATCTGTGCTCCAGTTCCCTGAATTGAGTCTGAATACCTTCCATCACCCCAACAGGCGCTGTATAATCCTACGGATTTAGCGCTCCCCATGATTATGATAATAATACACAATGTAAGTCCAAATCAGGACATGAAGAATTTGCAGCATAAACTTAAACATAAATGAAGCTCTTATAGAAACTAGATTAACCAAAACACATAATAAATTAAATAAGATTGAAATGAATACTTACAGATTTGATGTAAGCCGAAAGTCAAGTGACTGACAGCCGGTCGGAGGGAAACACGTCACCTCCCATCGGGTGCAGTATTGGATGAAGAAACTATCACTACCATTCATTCATACTTCCAACACTCTATCTAATGAACTTTTCTCTCACAAAGATCAAGTGCTCTCTTTATTGATTTAACCACGCACCTTGGCCAGGATCCAGCAAGATTACAACACTACCTACCCTGTAGCTGAGTCAAAACCTAGCAAGATCACACTACCACTAACCATGTAGCTGAGTTAAAACCTAGCAAGATCACACTACCACTAACCATGTAGCTGAGTCAAAACCTAGCAAGATCACACTACCACTAACCACGTAGCTGACTCAAAACCTAGTAAGACCACATTACTACCAACCATATAGCGGAGTCAAAATCTAGCAAGACTACACTACCTCCAATCATGAAGCTGAGTCAAGACCTAGCAAGACCACGCTACCACCTACCTTGCATCTAGGTTGATTCCCAGCAAGATCACATCCGGCAGTTTGGTCAAGACGCAGCAACGCAACACCGTTACCTGCCATGCAGTTGAGTCAAGACCCAGGAAGACCAAACCAGCAAGACCACACCCCTACCTACCCTGCAGCTTGGTCAAGACACAGCAAGACCACACCGTCACCTGCCATGCAGTTGATTCAAGACCCAGGAAGACCACACCAGCAAGACCACACCACTACCTACCCTAGAGCGGAGTCAAGACACAGCAAGACCACAGCGTTACCTGACATGCAGTTGAGTCAAGTCCCAGGAAGACCACACCAGCAAGACCACACCACTACCTACCCTGGAGCTGGGTGAAGACACAGCAAGACCACACCGTTACCTGCCGTGCAGTTAAGTCAAGACCCAGGAAGACCACACCACTACCTACCCTGGAGCTGGGTCAAGACACAGCAAGACCACACCGTTACCTGACATGCAGTTGAGCCAAGTCCCAGGAAGACCACACCAGCAAGACCACACCACTACCTACCCTGGAGCTGGGTGAAGACACAGCAAGACCACACCGTTACCTCCCATGCAGTTGAGTCAAGACCCAGGAAGACCACACCACTACCTACCCTGGAGCTGGATCAAGACACAGCAAGACCACACCGTTACCTGCCATGCAGTTAAGTCAAGACCCAGGAAGACCACACCGCTACCTTCCCTGGAGCTGGGTCAAGACACAGCAAGACCACACCGTTACCTGCCATGCAGTTGAGTCAAAATCCAGGAAGACCACACCACTACCTACCCTGGAGCTGAGTCAAGACACAGCAAGACCATACCAGCAAGACCACACCCCAACCTACCCTGCAGCTTGGTCAAGACACAGCAAGACGACACCGTTTCCTGCCATGCAGATGAGTCAAGACCCAGGAAGACCACACCAGCAAGACCACACCGTTACCTGCCATATAAATGGATCAAGACCCTGGAAGACCACACCACTACCTACCCTGGAGCGGGGTCAAGACACAGCAAGACCACACCGTTACCTGCCATGCAGTTGAGTCAAGACCCAGGAAGACCACACCACTACCTACCCTGGAGCTGGGTTAAGACACAGCAAGACCACACCGTTACCTGCCATGCAGTTGAGTCAAGACCCTGGAAGACCACACCAGCAAGACCACACAAGCAAGACCACACCACTACCTACCCTGGAGCTGAATCAAGACACAGCAAGACCACACCAGGAAGACCACACCACTACCTACCCTGGAGCTGGGTCAAGACACAGGAAGACCACACCAGCAAGACCACACCACTACCTACCCTGGAGCTGAGTCAAGACACAGCAAGACCACACCAGCAAGACCACACCACTACCTACCCTGGAGCTGAGTCAAGACACAGCAAGACCACACCAGCAAGACCACACCACTACCTACCCTGGAGCTGAGTCAAGACACAGCAAGACCACACCAGCAAGACCACACCACTATCTACCCTGGAGCTGAGTCAAGACACAGCAAGACCACACCACTACCTACCCTGGAGCTGAGTCAAGACACAGCAAGACCACACCAGCAAGACCACACCACTACCTACCATGGAGCTGAGTCAAGACACAGCAAGACCACACCAGGAAGACCACACCACTACCTACCGTGGAGCTGGGTCAAGACCCAGGAAGACCAAACCAGCAAGAACACACCACTACCTACCCTGGAGCTGGGTAAAGACATAGCAAGACCACACCAGGAAGCCCACACCATTATCTACCCTGGAGCTGGGTCGAGACCCGGGAAGACCACACCAGCAAGACCACACAACTACCTACCCTGGAGCTGGGTCAAGACCCAGGAAGACCACACCAGCAAGACCACACCACTACCTACCCTGGAGCTGGGTCAAGACACAGCAAGACGACACCAGGAAGACCACACCAAGAACACCACACAACTACCTACCCTGGAGATGGGTCAAGACACAGGAAGACCACACCAGGAAGACCACACCAGGAAGACCACACCACTACCTACCCTGGAGCTGGGTCAAGACACAGCAAAACCACACCAGGAAGACCACACCAGGAAGACCACACAAGGAAGACCACACCACTACCTACCCTGGAGCTGGGTCAAGACCCAGGAAGACCACACCAGCAAGACCACACCACTACCTACCCTGGAGCAGGGTCAAGACCCAGGAAGACCACACCAGCAAGACTACACCACACCTACCCTGGTGCTGGGTCAAGACCCAGGAAGACCACGCCAGGAAGACCACACCACTACCTACCCTGGAGCTGGGTGAAGACCCAGGAAGACCACACCACCAAGACAACACCAGCAAGACAACACCAGCAAGATCACACCACTACCTGCCCTGGAGCTGGGTCAAGACCCAGGAAGACCACACCAGGATGACCACACCACTACCTACCCTGGAGCTGTGTCAAGACCCAGGAAGACCACACCAGGAAGACCACACCACTACCTACCCTGGAGCTGGGTCAAGACCCAGGAAGACCACACCAGGAAGACCACACCACTACTACACTGGAGCTGGGTCAAGACCCGGGAAAGGGCCCACACCAAAAAAGACCACACCAGCAAGACCACGCCACTGCCTACCCTGGAGCTGGGTCAAGACCCAGGAAGACCACACCAACAAGACCACACCAGCAAGACCACGGCACTGCCTACCCTGGAGCTTGGTCAAGACCCAGGAAGACCACACTAGGAATACCACACCACTACCTACCCTGGAGCTGGGTCAAGACCCAGGAAGACCACACCACGAAGACCACACCACTACCTACCCTGGAGCTGGGTCAAGACCCAGGAAGACCACACCAGCAAGATCACACCACTACCTACCCTGGAGCTGGGTCAAGACCCAGGAAGACCACACCAGGAAGACCACACCACTACCTACCTTGGAGCTGGGTCAAGACCCAGGAAGACCACACCACTACCTACCCTGGAGCTGGGTCAAGACCCAGGAAGACCACACCAGGTGTGGAGAAATTTTCTCCAGGAGGGGGGTATCAGCCCCCTTCAGCCCCTTTCAGCCCCTTACAGCCTTGAGGGGCCCAGCCCTCTCAGAAGGGGCAAGCATCTTGTTTACTGCTACAGCGAGTAAATGATAGCAGATGCAGTATGAGTATGAGACGTGGTCGCTTCAACCGCCGCTCCTTGCAGTCCAGTGTTGCAGAGTGTATTTTAATAAGAGACAGTACATCTCTTACCTTAGCAGGACAATTACGGAAAATCCTGCTCCCACTTTATTACCATAGTAAAGGTAGTGGACATTGTTGTCTATGCATAAGACAGCAAGATTCAAACATTCTGCTTTGCCTCATGTAGGAAGTGGCAAGGAAGCAAAAGTACTAGGTCAGCTTTTCCTTTGTGCTAGGGGAGTAACAGTGTGGGGTGTTGTGGCGTCTTCAGATTAATTTTGACTCTACTGAGAGTGACACTGACGCCGGGATAACCAACAAAGAACGATCTGTGCGTTAGTGTGAACAAAGTGTCTCATAAAACACAATAAACACTTAAGAGAAGTGTGATCAGCTTCTTTAGTGATAAGATTGTGAACAATAAAGACAAATCTTGTGGAACATAGTGTTCCAGTGGGCGTTTTCCTAGACTATGGAAGACGTGGACATCCAAGGACACTTCAGCTTCTATCAAGTCACCGATATCTGTCGAAGGTGTGAAGAACACCATAGCTCACGCTACAAGAGCAAGGTAGGTTATGAATTTCTCGTAGTATGGGGGACTGTGCAGTTCTTGAGTCGCAAGGAGTTTTAATCAACCTGTAGTCGGCAGTTAGGTGCAGGGTTTTGAGTCCACGCAAGTAAGTTTGTCAGCCATCAGTGAATGAAATATTCTGACATAACACCTCCTAGGGGTAAATTATTGCTTACATAATATGATCTATTCCAGCCCATTGAGAGATGATCATGACAACAATTCAAGACCTCGTCTGCAGGCACGGCTGTGTAGACAATTTGCTGTCTTTTATCAGCTAAGTGTTTATTATATTTAAATTTATAAATAATAAGCTTAGCTGGTAATCCCATTTCTCAACATTTTGGTAGTGCTCGAACCGGATAAAGGCTACACTGTGGTCCAAATATGTTGTACTACAGTGTACAAATAACCTACGAGCCAAGGTCCTTCGAAAAAAGCTGTAAAACTAGCGTTTTACAATATAAATCAGTATAAATGAGTCCCTCCAGACTCAATCACAGAGAATGGGCAGCCAAAAGAAAACGGGCGCTCACCCAGCATTCACCCAAAGAAAGCAGGAGCTGAGTGACTCACCCAACAAGAAAACGGGGGATGGCACCCGGCATCCACTGCTCCAAGCTCGAAGAAGTGCTGACTAAGACAACAACAACCCAACTGATGTTCGGTTTGTCTGAGTGTATATACACATAGTGTTTATAATGTTTATAGACTGAGATTAAGAGACAAGATTGTGTTAAAGTTTGTTTCTTATAGATATACCTATTATATTAAAGGAGCTTATATATAAAGTGCAAGCTTTCAAATACATATTAACAGTGACATTTATATATGTGTAAGTAATATTCTCGTGTGATATACAGTTATGCAGTGACATTTATAGTGTATAGTGAATGAAGTGTAGAACATCGTTATTTACTATTAATCATCGTGGTCAGGCTGACCCAGCAAACTCAAGCCATAAACACCAGCCATATGTGCTCTGTACCCTTCATGGTCATTGACCCTGAGGTTAAGCTTAGTAGGTCAGTAGTGTCTGACTCGATTATTGCTGACTTAAGCATAACAAAAACTCAGCTGTTTATAACAGCACAGTGTTTTTAAACACTCTAAGTGGTGCTAGAATTTTCAGTATGCCATTAAAATGGCTTGTTTGAAAACTCAGTTTCAGTCTTTACAGACTAAGATAACACAATTAGAAAATCTAATTTCAGCCTGTATAGGATTAACTCAAGATACAAACATAGATTTTGATGATCTTGAGGTCAAATTTGAATTACTTACACAACGTCTGAAAATAATTAATTCAGACTATACACATTATGAAAAGAATTTTCTTGAATCAGATCCATCTGAGGATGAAATTAAAGATGTTTTGGATACATTTAGTAATCAACAATTAAGGTGGACAGGAGTACAGGCTATCTGCCACAAAACTCTGTCACACAGACCTACTGTAACTATTGGTCAAACACCTGTTACACCTGTAACAACAACAAGTGTCCCATTACCAAGTTTACCTACATTGTCATTACCTATTTTCCAAGGTCATAATTACGATGAATTCATTAGTGGTTTTTCAGTCTATAGTAAATTCACGAACTGACATAGATGAGATTGCTAAGTTCAATTATCTTAAATGTCTTGTGAAGGGAGAACCCTATGAGCTGATTAAGTCATATCCGGTGGTAAAAGGCAATTATCAAATAGCCTTACGTGTCTTAGCAGACAATTACTTTGATGCTGACAAGGCCAGAGTTAGACATGCAGTCTTAATATCAAGCTTGAAGCCACCCAAACATGGTTTTCCGACTTACAGGCATTTAGAATCACATTAGACAATAGTCTCAGATCTCTAGATGCTAAATATGACCTAAGGCAATGTGATTGGTTTATCAGTGGTATTGTACAAGATAAGTTGTCACCACAAACTATTGAACGATTAAATATTATGTTCAATAAACGCTATTTCACTTGTGAAGAAATTAGCAATGGTTTACAAACAATAGTTTCATGCATGCAAGCAACGAGACAAGATGAAAAATCCACAAATCTAGTGGATAACAAACCTTCAACTCAGTATAAAAAGAGTATTCCTACTCCCACTAAACCACAGAATGGGAAATCCCATATAGGCATTCATCAAGCTGTGAATACAACAGACAGTAAACAAACTGTCACACATAAACGTTCTCCAAAATGTGTACTTTGTGATGGAACACATTGGGCACAGTATTGTAGTCAATACACATCAATGGAGGCACGTAAACAACGTGTTCATCAGCTGAAAAGGTGCATCAAGTGTTTAGGTGAACACAAGGGAGGTAAATGTTCACTGAAGAAGTGTTTTAAATGCAAGGGTATGCATCATACAGCATTTTTTTTTTTTTTTTTTTTTTATATTTTATTTAAAACCAACAAATAGACAATAGACAAAAGGAAAAACCATTAAGATGACAATATATGAACAATAACTGATAAAAAACGTTACATTAGATATTGAAACATTAACGAATAACATAATATAACAAATATGACCACTATAACCTACATATAAAATCAGATACCGAAGCTTAAAACTGTCCTATACTAGCTACATGTGGATAAGGTAACTTTCGTAAAAACATGCAAACCTATATTAACTCTTCCTCAAATTAATCATCCTTGCTCTTAATTTACACTAGAATAATAAAATACAAGTATACTTTCATTATTTCGTTACAGACTAAATTCCTTCACCGACCATACAGGTCCATGAGAACTGCACGGTCCGCGCAGCTGCTCGCCCAGGTGTGCACATGTACATTACACATTAGATTTAGCTCAACATTTTTCAATAATGCCATACGTAAAAAACATTCTAAACCCCAAAATTTTATTAAAAAAGCCAAATTTGAATCAAAAAACATTCCCCAATTTTTCATAAATTTACCCTAACCTAAGCCCTTTGTATTTTCCTTTTTGTATTATAAAAGTTTTTAAACAAAAACCCAAAAAATTTTTCCACATACCCCAACCATATTTGGGTTTGGGGGCATGATTCAAACCTTTTTATTACCTAAAAAAAAAAAGAAACCCAAAAAAAAAGGAAAAAACCCAAATCTTCACCTTTAAATTCGACTTCAATTTTCCATTCATGGACAAAAATATAAAAATTTTTTAAAGTATATTTTTAATTGAACACAATTTTCTTCCAAAAGGAATTAAATATTAAGTCATCCCCAAACCCACGAAAAATTCCAATTCTTACAACTTCCAAAGGGTTTGTAAAACCCCTTTAAAAACTTTCATAGTTTTTGCCACCCTTAGACAAAAAAAAAAAGGGGAAAAAAAATAATCAAAAAATATCAAAAAAACCCCCTTTTTCTTCTATTGGCCCCAATCAATTTTGCCCTTTAAAAAATTTCTTGTAAAATTAAAAAGAAACAAAAAAAGCCATTTTGGGCCCTTTTCCATTGTATCAAAATCATAAATAAACCTAAAAATTTTGTATTTTTATATCATTTAAAAAGTTCCCTGGGGTAAAAACCATTAAAAGGGGAAAAACAAGGGAAAATAAAAATTTTTACAAAACCACATATCATTTTTAAATTTTAATATTTTATATTTAAATATATATAAAATACATAAACACAAAATACACACATAAATTTTTAAAAACACACCACACATACATACTTTCACATACATACATAAAAACCCAAAAACACAACACACAAAACCCCCATGCCATATAAAACAAAATTTCCATTTTAAAAGTAAAAATAAGTCGATAATTCCAAAAATTAAACGGTTGACTGAACACCCGAAAAAATAAAGGGTTTAAAAAATTTCCCCCGGCATACCTCATAAACTTTTAAATTTAAACTCTTAAACACCCCCCAGACATTCCCCATTTAACATTCATCAAATCATCTTGGGTACCGCCAAAAACAACCTCATTTTAACATTCAAAAATCATCATGTTAACCCCCCCATTCAGGGAACCCCGCCCCCTTTCATCCCCCTTTCCTGCCCTTTTAACTCCCTAAATCCGTTTTTGTGAAAACCCATTAAACCCCCACTTAAACCCCCCTTTTCCCCTCTCCCCCATTTCACCTCCTTATTTCTACCCCTTTTTCCATAAAAAGTTGCTGTTAAAAGCATTAATTCTTTCAAACACGTTTGTCCCCCTTTATAGCCCAAAAACATATAAATTTATAATCTGTAATTTTTATACCCTACCGCCCTTCTTACCATCTGATTCACCCCCCCCCTATGTTAAAAATTAAAACCCCCCAACAAACCCGCAAAACCCCCCCCCCCCTCCCCCAAAACCCTATTACCTTACCCAACCAAACCCTTATTAGTTCAATTACATTCGCAAAAATACACTATATGGAAAACAGTCTCCCATTCACCACAAGCCTTGCATATCCCATCCTCCCGTATTCTCTTATGGAATAAAACCATTCCAGACGGTAGATCCCATGTAAAAATCTATACATTACTTCTCGTACTTTAGGTTTTAAACGTAATTTGTTCAAACGCCCCCAGATATTACGCCAATCATACATCGGATAAACCCCTTCTACCACTGCTACCACTGCCTTACCTTCCACCCCATCAAGGTTTCCCAATTAACATGTGAAGGATCGCTCATGTTTATGATGACCCGTAACATTGCCTCACCTATTATGAACTCCCTACCCACCCACCACCGTTGCATATCCTGACGTATCTTATGAAGTCCGCCTTCCCTCGCCCCCCCTCCCGCTTATAACTACGTTTCAAATACACACTCATAATCCTCTTTTCAACAGCTATAAGACCCAGCCCCTCCTCGGCCAACCGGGAGTGTAACAACCGCTCTACCTAACCATTCGCTTCCAGTACCCCAAATGAATCTAAAAACGCGCTTTTGTAACCTTTGTATCTCACTACGAAGTATCGGATATATTGCTGCTACATGCCAAAGTTTACTATATAATAGAACATTCGTTGTAATTACTCTTTGATGCAAAGTTAAGTGTGCAGCTCGTAAACCACTAAGGCGCTTCAGTACACCATCTACAATACGCACTGAATTTATTTGTTGTGCTAACTTGATATCACTTACATAAACGATCCCACATATCAGTAATTGGTCCACCTTTTTCCACCTTTCAACTACTTCACATTCCTCACTTAACTATCCCCAAGATCCATATACTTCGTTTTTCTCCTTATTAATTGACATGCAGAAGCCTTTCAAAAACATTTACTAACTTTTTCCACCCGAGGCAAATCCCTGTTTACCACTTACTAAAATCGTTGTGTCATCAACATATCCAAACAATGCCAGCCCCCCCACCCCTTTCGTCACCAACCCCATTTGCTGCCAATAAGACCCTAATTCCTCTATAAAAGGGATCCTGTAAACATGTAAAAATATTATTTGTGAAAGGGGACAACCTTGACGTAGACCCCTGCTCATCTGAATTTGTTCTCCTAACCTTCCATTTACCTGCACCGCAAGGATGCATCTTGATACATTAATTTGGCCCATGATTAATTTCCTCTCCAAACCCCTGCCATCTCATAATCTTCCATAACGCTTCCCTTTCTACACTATCATATGCCGCCTCCCAATCTATAGCCAACACCCCCCCCACTCCCAATTTTACTCTTTCTTCAATAAAACTTCTAATCAAACCATGCCCGTCATACATAGACCTTCCCGGCACCCCATATTGTCCCTTATCGATCACCCAGGACCTTTTTTATTCTGTTAGCTAAAATTCTTGCAAAAATCTTATAATCACCACACAATAACGAAATAGCACGATAGTCTTTAACTGTTAATGGCTCACCTTTAGGCACTATAACGACCACAGCCATCCGCTGCTGTGCCCCTAAAACCCTATCCCGCTTAAGGATATTGAATAATCTTACCAAAAATTCTTTTAAAACGCTCCAATTTTGGAGATAAAAGTCACTGGGCAACCCATCAATTCCTGGTGCCTTACCTAATTGCGCCCCGGATAAAGCTTCCCATGTCTCGCACTCCGTTATCGGCCCTTCCAAAACGAATCGATCATGCTCTGTCAACTCACACTGCACAAACCTTCCAATTGACTGTAATGCTATTTCACTTATTCCCACACATTACGTTTTCAACTTAACCCAAGCATCAATATACCCACTCATACCCTCAGTCGTCGTCAACACCTGGTCCACTTTATACCCTTGCATACCTACCTGAACATTCAACCCCATTAACTCCATTGCCTTGCGACGTGTGTGTTGACTCCCGCAACACACACGCCGACGGCCGATCTCCCCACAAAACCTCCTCAATCCCGCCCTTAAGCCTTTCCCCATCAAACCTCTCATTTTGTAAATTCCGGATATTTTCCTTCAAACTTTCAATTTCAATAACAGGATAATTAGCATTAATTTGTCATAACAGTCGCGCAACTGCCCCTCTAAATATTTTTGAAACCGTATTGTAACTGATTATATCTCTTTCCCTCGATTAATATAATATTCCTTAATACGTTTTTTAGCTATTGTTTCCCACCAATTAACCATGGCAACATCCCCTGGTGCTTCTACCACTAAACGATCCCACATATGTCCAAAAGACAAAAGACTATCCTCTTCCTTTAATAACTTTACATTCAATTTCCAAAATGATGGACCCCTCCGAGGCACACCCTCAATATCCACATCTATTACTACTCCTCTATGATCCGAAAAAAACCACATCTATCACATCCACCCTCCGCCACAGTAACCACACAAGGCACGTACATTCGGTCCAACCTCGCCGCATAACCTCGTTTAATGAAGGTATGCTCTACCATCCCTCCCCCCCCCCACACACATCCTTTAACCCCACCCCGGTCAATATATCCCCCAATATACCCAAACAACACCCCGCACCTCTGGGCTCCACATCTTTACGACGTATCACGCAATTCCAATCTCCGCCTATTATTGCAACATTCGGTAAACCACGTAAAAAATAGACCAGCACGTCCCGAACAAATTTAGTTTTAATACTCACGTCACCCTCAGCCGGACCATATACACATACTAAACTAATGGGAACCCTACCCCAAGTTCCATCCACTCTAATTACCCTCCCCTCCCCCCCTTCACTACGCCTTACTATAAACGGGCTAGTTTCCTTTACCAAAATGGCAGCCCCACCTTTCAAACGTGTCGCATGTTCCATGTACACATTATAACCACTCATATCCAACTCATAACCAGGCCTAAAATTATGTTCCTGTAAGAATACCACATCCACACCAAGTCGCACCAAATACTCATTAAACCACTTAAGCTTCCTCTCAGCTCTCAACCCGTTAATATTTATAGTAAAACACTTGAATTCAACCAATGGGTTTTCCTTTTGTCCCCGGCATTGACTTTACCCCAGTTCGTTTTGCAACACCTCTGTCCCTCCCCCCTTTGTGGGAATCACCTTTGCAATCCTTGATCCTTGGGTTCACCATTCCCTCTCTTCTGTACTCCACCCAAGACTTTTTCCAGGGCGTTGGGCAGGAGTTAGCACATCATCAGAATCCGATGATGCTGCAGTCCTCTTTCGTGTCCCGCCCTCCACCTGCATTTTGACATCTGAAGCACCGTCCTGATGCACCTCCACCTCTACTGCATGCACCTTCAATCCTTTAGACTCTCTCGTCGACAAACCGTCATCTTCTGCCATACCATCATTCACAGCCTTCCCCAGAACTAAGCCTGGGTCTTCCACCTGATCTAGGACCGATTCTTCTAACAAGTCATCCAACGCCTTTACCAAAGACGCCGCCACTTCTTCACCCATATTAGGTAGTCTCTCTTCAAAAACCTTATGTATGTCCAATGACTGAGATTCTCCTTGAAGCGTTACAATTGGCGATTCGATCTCCTTTTCTTTGTCCACCTCCTCACTCCATGACAACCGTTGTTGGGGCGGTGTAGCAAGAGACTGTTCTCGCTCATCGCCAACCTCGTCCACTGGCTGCTGTTGCTGCTGTTGCCGTTGCTGTTGTGCCGGGTACCCACTTCGTTTCCCACACTGCGCCGCGATGTGGTCATATGACCCACATAGCCGACACGTACGTTGTTGCCCCGCATACGTTACATAGACTTGAGTCCTAATTCTTTCAACACAATATATGAAGGAATAGGGTGTCGAAGAGTCATTTTAACTGTATACGCGCCTTCCAGCGCACCTGCATACGGTCCAGTTGCCCATCTCCCTGCTGTGGCTACGTGAACCGTCCCATAAGTACGCAGTTCACTGGTAATATCAAAATCAGTCCCCTCAAAAGGCACATTCCTGATTTTCACCCAGGTGTAATGTCGAGATACATCATGAAGTCTCACCGACACAGCTGTATTAACCGGTATGATGGTCTCTTGATACTTGTCGACCACTGCCTCGTAGACAGATGCTGAATAAACAACCCTATGCCAAAGTACAGTTAGATATAGCTGTTTTTTTCCACAATTCTGGTAAACAGACATATGACCTAGCCAGAATCACTGTTGGTCTAGGAAAAAGGAAAAAGACAGTAGAAGCTGTGGTAGTAGATGATTTGCCTAAGTCTATGCAGATCCAGGGATTAAAAGAAAGAGTTGCAGCCTGTCCTGACATAAAGACGGACACTATTAGTCCAATTGGTTTAATCATTGGAAGTGATTATTATCACTGTTTTTTGCAAAATATAGTAAGTAAACATGATGTTCACTTGCTGAAAACAGTAAGAGGCCACATGATATGTGGTCCCATTCCCTCTCAAAGTGGGAAAGAAGCTGATATTGATTCAGTGGAAAATGTACTAGTTACGAGAATAACTGCTGATCATGTACCACAGCAAAAATTATCAAAACTGGAAGAAATGAATGAACCAGTTGATAAGTTGTGAGATTTAGATGCGATAGGTACTGATGTAAATAAACCAAGCCCACAAGAGTCTCAGACTTATAGCCAATATTTGGACACTGTCAAATATAAAGATGGACAGTATTGGGTTAGGTTACCATGGAAATTAAATCCACCACATCTGCCTAGCAATTATCGCATGGCTTTCGGACAAATGAAAGCACAAATACATGAGCTCAGGAAGAATCCAGAGCTACTGTCTATGATAATATCATACAAGAGCAGTTGGACAATAAATTCATTGAGGAATGTGAGGGAAAAGTTCAATAGATAGGAGTAGCGATATAGTAACGATAGTTTCATTGCCAGCTACTTGTTAAGGTAGGGTAAGTCCAGCTCCCGCTATCCCCCCCACCCTTTTTCCCCCTCCCCGAAAGTGATAGTTTGCTTGCTGGCTACTTGTTAAGGTAAGGTAAGTCTTGCTCCCGCTATTCCCGCCTTTTTTCCCCCCCCACCCCGAAAGTGATAGTTTGATTGCCGGCTGCTTGTTAAGGTAGGGTCAGTCTAGCTCCAGCTATCCCTTCCCCTCCTTCTTCCCCCCCCGAAAGGTAACGTGTGGGGCTACGGTCCAAACAGTAATCACTAGACTCACAGCTCCCAGCACTACTCTTGGATGACAGAGAGGGTCACCTGCCAATCAACGAGTAGAATTGAAGGAGATGGACTAACGTTCTGAGATGTCCCAAATTTTGATCCACTTACCTGTTTGTGTATGCAAGTAGCAGGATATAACCCCTCATCATTGCAGTGGAGAAAACCTGCTTTCCTGTCATCTGGAAGGATTATTGAAAGCTAGAAAAACTGTGAAGAACTAGCCGGTGGTTTGTCATCAACACCTGCGACCCCCCCCATCAGCAACGGCTACGATTTCAACAACACGCAGTGTCACCAACACCAGACACCCACGTTTTATATACATTTATATTAGCGTTGAATTCAGTTATCATTTATATTTTTAATTTTTCATTTTCTTTAATGTAGGATTAATACTTCATATTTAAGTGTTTTATAATTTATATTTTCAAAATAATAAAGTGTTTGTTTGTCAGTTTTTATTCTTTTTCTATACATTAATTTTCCTGAGGAGGAGCCAGCCTTGGTAATACTGTCTGAAGTTGTTACAGGGCTGAGTAATCCTTCAGAAGTGGCGACCTTGCCAGGATCAACTCTACTGAATCAAGATTCAACTCAATCTCGAATCTACCATTGGAACTTCACGCCGCATACCACAGATGGTTACCCACCAGCCATGATAATCCATTCTATATTGTAGGACTACAGTAACAGGATTAAAAGATTTGTGATTGTTATAGTCTCATTTATTGTAAGTCAAGACAAGGCAGAATACTATTAATTCTGCATCTATTTTGTTGTGGTGAGCTTGAAACACTTTGAGATTAGTCTCTAGGGACCCGAGATTTCCAGTGACAATTTGTTCCATTGAGCTCTTTATTATAATCAAGGGAACTGTCATAGGACTCTCTTGATTGTTTGCGAGAAGATTGGATGTCAATTGACCCCATTCTACTACTGGTTTTTTTTTTCCTCGGAGTCCGTGCTAGAAAACCCCTTCGTTTTTCATTAATACATATTGTTTAATTGAAGTAGGGATCGAGCCTCTGGTTCTTTTTTACAGTTTGGAGCGGAGCGGATTGAACCCTTCCCCCCCCCATTTTCTTTAATACCCGTTTCATTTCCCCTGATAGTTTAAGTTATTCTTTGCAAGTATGGAGGAAATACCAGTCTTTGGAAACATGCTGGAAGTAGGAATAAACAGGGAAAATTAAGAATCTTTCATTAGTGGTTAAGATAAAGGATATAACTTTAAAGAGAGAATTGAAGAGAAGAGAAGACAGTTAGAAAGGGCAAGAGAAGAAAAAGGAGAATCAGAGAATAAAAAAGGAAGAGAGGAACTGAGAGAGAAATACCGAAGAAAGAACGATTAGAAAGAGAAAGAAGCAAAAAGGAGCGTGATAGACTTAATCGTGAAGAAAGAGCTAGAGAACGGAGGAACAGGCTTAAAATACGTGAGGAACAGGCTAAAATAACAGAACTTGAGGAAAGAGCTAAAGGATAGAGAAGTTGAGGAAAAAGCTAGAGAACTTGACAGGAAAACGACTAGAGAACTCGAGTTTAATAGAGGAGAAAAGGATACGAGCTCGAAAAAGCTCGCCTTTGATTAGAGAAATAAAAAGTTAACTCTTACACAACAACAATTAGAGGAAGGAGTAATTGAACATCATGCAGCTAGTGCACATATTCCAACACATTATTTACCTCCCTTCACAGAGGGTGAAGACATTACTTTATACATTATCAGGTTTGAAAATACCGCTACCCTCTGTGAATGGCCTGCTGACACCTGGGCTACTAGGTTAGGAATGTTATTTCCTGGTACAGCTTTGAATATCTGTGCAACTTTGTCGCAGGATATTGTATGTAATTATAACCTACTGAAGAAGGCAATCCTTAAAGCATATCAGAAAACCACTAATTCTTACAGGAAAGATTCAGGTATGCCACCTTACAGCCTGGCCAGAACTTTCAGCAGTTACAGGTAACACTCTTTCGTTTGTTCGACTTTTGGATAGAGAGTTCAGGAATTGATCACAGTTATGAATCTCTTAGAGACTTCATGGTTGCTGACCAGTTCCTGACAGCTCTTCCTCACCAGATACAAACATTCATTAGAGAACGTAAGGGTTAAAGCTGAGGAAGTTGCTGAGGCTGTTGACCTGTATGCAGAGGCTCACAATTCCTATAAAGACCTAAAGGGATCGAGCCCTAAGAGCAAGGGTTCATCAGACCTTAAGAAATCAAAGCCTCTAATGGAAAGTAAAATGACTTTTATTCCTGTTTGTCATTTGTGTGGTGTTAAAGGACATAAACGTCCAGATTGTCCTTCTAAGAAGGTCCAAAAAGTTGGAAGATGTTTTAAAGACTGTAATGACCAAGCACCCTTGTGTTCAGGAACAGTTAATGGACTTAATGTATCTACCATTGTGAAGTCTTACTCAGCCCTGTAACAACTTCAGTCAGTATTACTCAGGCTGGCTCCTCCTCAGGAAAATTAGTGAATAGAAAAAGAAATAATAACAGACAAACATAAACACTTTATTATATATAAAATATAAAACACTTAAATATGAAACATTAATCCTACATTAAAGAAAAAGAAAAATGAAAAATATAAACGATAACCGAATTCAACGCTAATATGTATATGGGTGTCTGGTGTTGGTGACACTGTTGTTGAAATCGTAGCCGTTACTGATGATGGGGGGGGGGGGTCGCAGGTGTTGGTGACCACCACTGGCTAGTTCTTCACAGATTAACGCCGTGAGTATTATCCCGATGACAGGAAAGCAGGTTCTTTACCGCTGCAATGATGTGGGGTTACGTCCTGCAATTTCATACAGGTAGACAAGTACTTAGATCCAAAATGGGGAAGTCTCTGGACGTTAGTCCTTCTCCTGTTCTTCTCGTTGATTGACAGGTGACCCTCACTGTCATCCAAGCTGAAAAGATAGACAGGTTACCCACTGCTTAAATAATCACTCTCCATGGCAGTGTACATTACTCAAAAGACGTGGTGATTACTAGAGCAAGACTGAAAGGACCAAATTTATTATTGGTCAAAAGTGAAGCTTTTAACCTATAAATCCACTAGAATACAAGGCAGGCATATACTTACAGTAGTGTTGGGAGCTCTGAGTCGAGTGATTTACTGTTTGACCAGAGCCCCACACGTCACCTATCGAGGGGGGGGGGTGGAAGAGGGAGGGGAAGGGATAGCGGGAGCTAGACTGACCCTACGTTAACAAGCAGCCGGCAATCAAACTATCACTTTAGGGGTGGGGGAGAAATGGCGGGAAAAACGGGAGCGTGACTTACCCTACCTTTATTAGCTGCCTGACTGCGGTGGAGTGCGGTTGTGCACAGCACCCCTCTGCTGTTTGTCAGGAGAGCTCTCATAGCAACAATATGGCGCTGAGTATCCGACGTAGGATAAACACTGTCGGCGTTGAGCTGCTTCGTGGGGCGATTTCCCCCTCTACGGCGCAGGTGTTACTTCCGGCAATCATCCGGGAAACGTACGGAGTGCAGGATGATGAGGTTTATGGTGTGGCCCTGAATGGGGCCTATCGTCTATTCGTCAAGTTAAATTCGACGGCTGTGTACGAGTCGTTGGTGACGAAATTTGAGCAGTGAGTATTGATGTAACTCCACTGTCAAAGTGCGACTCATAGACGTCTCTCGCCACTATACGTGAGTGAAGTTGCGAAATGCCCCCCTTCGAGGCTGACGAGGAGGACTTACGGAAGGTGTTTGCTGCTTATGGGACCGTGCATCTGGAAAACCCAAGGCAAGTGGGCGGCAGGTGCGTACATGGGACCCCCCGGGAGGGTACTTCTCCCTCAAAATGACACTGAGGCACCCGATCCCGTCATACGTCGTGATCCCGGGAGTTTAGGACCCAGATTCTAGTGGCATATGCTGGGCAGCGACGGACATGCGGGTTTTGTGGGGGGAGTATGACCATATGGCAGCGACGTGTGGGAGGCAGTGGGGGGCGCCGGCGCAAACAGGTGGAGCACCAGTTACAGGTGTGGATGTCGTGGAGGAGAATTCCAAAGGAAATCGAGGAGATGGCCGTTTGTGGAGTGACATTGTGGAAGAGTCTCTTGGGGTGCATGATGGGCGTGGCACGAGTTGGGGGAGCCAAAAATGGCCACTTCCCGGGGGACGGGGGAGGAAGTGCTAATTCAGCGGGAGGTGCAAGAGCGGGAGGGAGCTCGACGAGGTATTGAAAAATTTACCTTCTTTCGGGCGAGGATAATGGCTTGGGTCCGTGAAAGGGTGCCTGAGTTGAAAGGAGAGTGTGGCGGGACAGGCACGAAAGGACGGAGGACAACTGCAGGCACAGAGAGGAGTCACCGAGCTCTGTGCGACAGGTCACAGTAGAGGTTGATATTCACTGTGAGGAATTTTTCGGAAGACAGTATGGCGGAAAGGGGTGTTACGGGGAAGGGGGCGGCTGCGTCAGACTCAATGATGTCCTGACACCCGCGCAGAGTCTGGAGGAAGGATGTATATTTTCGTGACAGCCAGGATAAGAGGCATCGAAAAGGGGGGGGGGTGGATGGTGACAAACCACATGTTGACCCTGGGGCAAGAGGCCCTGGGAAGGGTGAGGGGAGAAAGGATGGAAGCTTTAGAAAGGCCTTAAATGCATGACTGTGAATGTGAATGGACTGTGTACTGGTATGAAGAGGGAATGCTTTCGTATGCTCTTACGTCGATACAGAGTGGACGTAGTCTTTCTACAGGAGCATAATTTCAGGGAGGGTAAAGTGCTCGAGGTGGAAGGGTATACCGTGTTAACTCTGCCATCGGCACGTTTGAAAGGTGGTGTGGGTTTATTGATAAAGGAGGCGAGCCCGTTTGTGTTGCAAAGACGTGAAGGGGGTGGGGGGGGAGGGTGTTGCTGTGGGAGGGTGGTGGATGGGGCAGAGGTAACCTTTGTAATGTGTATGCACCAGCTGAAAATGATATAAAGTAAAGAGGGATTTTGTGTGTGATGATCTAGTTTTTGCTTTCCCGTGGTTTACCTGAGGTGGCCATCGTAGGTGGGACTGGAATTGTGTGATCAGGAAGCGGATGGGGAACCTCGAGGGGCGGGGCATATTTTTGACAGCATTACGAAAATCTATTGGGGGACGTTCAGTTGAGGGTTTGGGGTAGGTGGGGGAGCGTGGGAGGTGAGCATACTTTCGTGAGGCGAGGTTACGCGCTAGGTTAGACAGGTTTATATATCTCATAAGGTATTGTCAAAGTCTGTCCGTACTATTGACCTAGCTTTTTCAGATCATAGGGCTTTTGTCGTAGAAGTAGAGTGGGATTCTCTAGCTTGTATCTCTAGGATAATGGAAATTAATACGAGTCTTTTTGGAAGATGAGGAGGGGTTGGGGGTTTTCGGGAGCTGTGGGAGAGATTAACTGAGGAGGTACAAGGTGTGGAGGACGGGGTGACGTGGTGGGATGGTGTGGCTAAGGACCGGATTCGGCATTATTTGTGCGGGAGGGGAAAAGGATTAATTCTTTAAAATTTGGGTTGATTTTAAATTTTTTGGAGGACAGGTTACGAGGTTGTTATGTAAAAGGGACAGTAGAGGTGTCTATCCGATGGACAACATTATGATACTTAAAGACGGTTGCGGGAAATTCCCAAAGGGCGAGCGGTTCCAAGCGGTGAGAGTAATGGCGGGGTGGAGGAGGTGTTATGGGGGGATAGGCCGTCTTCGTGTGTGTTGCGCAGACAAAAACAACGTCAGCAGGCTACAGCTATTCCATGTTTGGAGGTTCTTGAGTCGGTGGGTGGGTATAGGGCGGGTCAGGTAATCCACACTACGGATGGGATGGGGTTGTTTGCGGATACGTGGTACGAAAAGTATTGGCGGGAGGGAAGGGGGAGGGTTAGGGATTTAGAGAGGGGGTGTGGAAGTGTGCCCCTGTAGGTTAGGACACAGTGATTGAGAAGCTTTGGGGGGGACATAACTGAGGGGGAAATATGGAGAGCTTTGAGTGCCATGCGAAAGGGCAAAGCACCGGGAATCGATGGACTGCCGGCGGAATTTTATCAACAGCATTGGAGTTAATAAAGGTTTTTGGTGAGGTTACTGAACTTGATGAAGGTAAGGGGAAAGGTTGGGGGGAAGACAGGCAACAGCTGTAGTTGGGTTTTGTACCGAAGGGTAAGGAAACAGCGGGTTCCCCTCAGGGACTAATAAACAATATCATTGTTATGCGCGGATTATAAGTTATTTGCAAAAATTTTAGGAAATAGGCTCAAGTGTGTTGAGGGAGGGTTGTATCGGAAACCCAGTTTGGGGTTTCCAGGGAGGTCTATGGGGTGGACATGGGCTTTTAAGGGATTTCGTGGAAAGAAAAAGGGGGGGGAAGGGGGGGGGGGTTGATTGCACTAGACTGGCAAGGAGCTTATGATAGGGTGGAGCGGGAGGCGTTGAGAGCTATCCTTAGGAAACAGGCTATGGGGGGGAAATAGTGGGATGGGTAAGGCGTTATATAGAGGGGCAATGTGAGAGTACAGATTAATGGAAGATTAGGGGGGAGGATTGTCATGGGCAGAGGTCTTAGACAGGGGGGTCCTATGTAAAAACAGCTTTTATTTGCATGCATACAGGACCCCTTTTTTAGAATGGTGGAGCGCCATAGGGCGTTAGCGAAGGGGTTGGGGGTACTTGGGGGCGTTTGGCCTGTTCTCATAGGGATTAGATGATACCACTGTATTGGTTAAGAAGGGATGTCCATAAAAGCCTTAGATGGGGTGGTCGACACGTTTGCATGTGCAACTGGTATGAGGGAAAATTCGGAGAAGTCCATGGTTATGGGGTTGGAACTGGGGGGAGCGGGTCGAGTGGGTAGTGCAGTCGTAAAGAACGGGTGATGTCATTAAAATTTGTGGTCTAATCTATGCAGAGATCTTTAGGATGCACGTGTTAAAAAATTCGTCAGGTTGGTAGAAAGGAAACTGGTCGATGGGAGCATTGCGGCCTTAATTTATTTGACCCTTGTGCAGCGGCCATGTAATTAACGTTTTTACTGTATACAGGGGTTTTGGGATGGGGGGCTGCCGTGTTCCCTTTAACGGGGACGGCAATTGCAACTATACTTAAGGGGTTTTTAAATTTTTGTGGGTTTTAGGTTGTTGATTGGCTTAGAAGGGATGTAGTAATGTTACCTGTGCGTCAGGGGGGTTGGGTTTTAAAGAATTTAAAGAGGAGGGTCAAATGTATCTTTATTAAAAGGGAGGTGATGAGGGAGGGTGTGAGTGGGGGGGTTGGTTAAGGGACACAATAAATTGAAACGCATTTTTTCTGGGGCGGAGTTGAGGGAGTGTGAAACTATTTTGAGGCAGCAGTTGGATGGGTTTGGGATCTGGGTAAGGTAAAAATAAGTAGGCTGTGTAGGATGTCGGCGGAAAGGGTTGTGGCTCCGGTGGAGGGGATTTCCCCATGTATGACTGGGGAATGTATATGGAGAAGGTTTTGGTAGGTTAAGGTTACAACCCCGTGGACGTGAGGTGATGTATCGGTTTTTGCATGGGATTTTTACCATCGGAGTGGTCTCACGAGCTAGACGGTGGTTGAGGGGGGGGGGGTATGTGAATATGTGGCGGGGAGATTCTGCATTCCATGTAGTGTATTTTTTTTGAGGGGGTTGGGGAGCGTCAGGGGTTGGTTGAGTTTGGGTGTTGCCCTAAGATAAGTGGTCAATACTTCTCTGTTCTGGCAGGCATTGAGTCTTTATGTGGGGGGTATGGATGAAAGTATTATTAGGGCTGTGGGGTACATTAGGTAGATTATGTCTACATTATGTGGGGAATGAGGGGAAAGGGGGAAGTGAGGTGAAAGAGGAGGGGATTGCTTTTTACGTTTTATAAAACTTGTTTCCGTAATAGAGAACTTTATGGGGGGAGGTGGGAGCGGGATTTCTCTGAGGATATAGAGACATTAAAATTAGAGGTTTTATTAAATTTGTAAAATTAGGTGGGGGGGGCAGGGTAGGGATGGTATAATTATTATGTTAATGGCCTGTCAGGGGTGGAAACGGGGTCGCCTCCTGGTATGTAGCGGGTGATGTGTATGAACTTGGGCGATGATGTGTAATCATGGTTTGTGATGAGTATACTCAATATATGTGTTTGATTTTTCAGTAGGACATTGTTTTTATGTATGTTACTCTTATGCATGTTGTTAGATGATTGTAGAGGTTTCAGTGTGTTGGATCCTTGTTATTAACATATTCCTGTGTTTGATGAACATATTGTTTTTACCTTATTCTCAATACAGTACGTTAATTGTATTTAACGTATACGGGGTCCTACTTTATAATTTACAAGTGACAATAAATGTATAAATGATGTGTTTTGTTTAAACATATAACAATGCAATTTGGAATTAGTCGTTATTGGGTTATCATAGGTGTAGGGGGTTTTTATGTATGGGTGAGGAGGGATATTTGTTTATCTCAAGTTTATTTTTTGTGTGGTTGTTCATGATTATTCTGTGTAAGAACATGTTTTTGTCCCTTTTTCTATTTCTTGTATTGTATTTGTTTTAAATAAAATATAAAAAAAAAAAAAAAAAAAAAAAAAAAACCTTTAACTAGTAGCCGGTAATGAAACTATCGTTACTATATCTCTACTCCTATCTATTGAACTTTTCCCTCACACTCCCTCATACCAAGACTTATAGTCAAGGAGTATAAGAAGAATAGGCGAGGAAAAAGTTCTAATATGTGGAAGTCGCGTAAGGTAACAAATCTTCTACTGACTGTCACGACTTAACCAGTCAGAGAAATAATTGGATGAACCATTGATATACAGAATATGGAACTTAAAAGCCTGGAGTACCAATGTCCACCTCAAGAGGCGACTGTTGGTTCCCTTAAAAGTTTCTAGGTATATCAAAGGTTTGTGGTCCGTTTCTAAAATGAATTCTTTTCCCAGCAAATAAAATTTAAGTTTGGAGATACCCCACACAAGGGCTCAACATTCTTTTTCTATTGTGGAGTATCTTGTTTCTGCGGGAAGGAGTTTCCGGCTTAGGAAGCATACAGGGAAGGGAGTACCATCATGGTATTGAAGTAACACCGCACCTAAGCCAGTATTGGAGGCATCAGTTCTCAAACAAAATGTTTTATTAATATCTGGAATCTTAAGTATAGGGTCTTTCGAGAAGACACTTTTAATCTCATTAAACTTTTCCCGAGCTACGTCGGAAAGTTCAAGAGGTTCCTTCACAGACTTTTTAAGGAAGTCCGAGAAGATGCCTGTAAGATCAGCAAGATTCGGGATTAACCGTGCATAAAAATTTACAGAACCAAGAAAGCTTCGCATGAGCTTCTTGGTTTTGGGGAATTTAAATTCTGATAAAGCTTTGATCTTACTGGGAAGAGGCTGCAGAGAGTTATTAGAAAGTATCAGTCCAAGATATCTAATCTTGTTATACCCAAGGAAGCATTTCTTCGGCTTGGCAGTGAGGCCTTGTGAGCGTAACCTACGCAAAACTGATGTTATTGTTTGGATATGTTCGCCCCACGTAGATGTCATTACGTAAATGTTATCAAAATAAACTGAAACATTTGGCATATTACCCAAGACCTTTCTCATCAGTCTCACGTAGGTAGCACAGGCAGTTACCAAACCGAAGGGCATAGTTCTATACTGCATCAGTCCTTGGTGTGAAGGAAAAGCGGTGTACTGCTTAGATGAAGGATCTAACATTACTTGATGATATGCCTGTGCAATATCAATCTCTGAAAAGAAGGAAGCGTCATAAAATTTGTGTAGATCGCTATCTATTAAGGGCATAGGCTCAGCATCCCACCGAGTTATAGCATTAAGGCCTCTGAAGTCAATAGCAAGTCTATATGAATTATCCTCCTTCTTAACCATGACTACTGGTGAACAATATGAAGATACTGAAGGTTCAATGATCTTTAGTTTTAATAATTTGTCTACCTCTCGGTCAAATGCATCCCTAAGGTGAACTGGAACTGGGTATAATTTCCGTTTGATAGGACTGTCCGTCAATAAGTCAATCTTATGGACTACCGTGGAGGTAACACCTGGAATATCAGTAAAGACGTCTGAAAAGTTACTCACACATTGAAGTAGTTCATGTCTCTTATGGTCATCCAAAGATTCATTAATATTAATGTTGGTTGCATCCGAGTGGCCAAGAGTCACCAAGTCATGTAGTTCTTCATCATAGTCTAAGTTAGAGGTGTCAATTACGCACACTTTACATTCTTCAGTTGTCTTATCAAGTTCGTGTGGAAAAACTAAGTCAAAGTTGTTAAGGCAGTTAACCGAATTTCCTCGGTAATATTTCTTAAGGATGTTGATATGATAAAGCTCAGGTTTCCCCTTGACTTCTATGAGGTAGTCAACTTTTCCATAAATTTTTAATACTTTATATGGACCTTTCAATGCTACTAATAATTTATTTGACTTGATAGGCAAAAGTACAAGAACTTCATCTCCTACTTTAAAACTTCTCCTGTGACTTTTGGAATCAAAATATGTTTTGTACTGGTCCATTGACAAGCTTAGGTTTTTCGAAACTATGTCAGAGGTCTCCTCAAGTTTGGATCTAAGGTCAGGAGAGAAACTGTAAGAAGACTGAACCTCAGCATTTACCTCCTCATTAGTCCATAAGTCATGAAGGATGGACAGTGGACCTCTGGCCTGTCTACCATAGAGAAGTTCAAAAGGTGAAAACCCCAAAGAGTCACTGGGAACTTCCCTCATGGCAAACAAAGCACAGGGTAGGTAACGATGCCACTCCTTAGGTTTAAGGGAGCAAAGTTTCCTTAAAATGGACTCTAGAATCGAATGCTGGTGCTCAATCCTCCCATTACAGCTGGGATGATAGGGTGTGGTGAAGAGAGGCTTCACTCCCAGAAGTTGGTAGAGATGTTGCATTAAGTCAGATGTGAATTGTGTCCCACTGTCAGACAAAATTTCTCTAGGGATGCCCACTCTGAAGAAGATGGACAAAAGGGCTTCAGCCACCTCTGTAGTAGTTATGGTCTTTAAGGGTATGGCTTCAGGGAAACTCGAAGCATAATCAACTAATGTTAATATATATCTATGTCCCCCAGATGAAAGTGGAGATGAAGGACCAACGATGTCAATAGTTAGTCTTTCAAACGGTACAGTAAAGATAGGCATTTTGACCATAGGTACTCGCCTGGTACCTCGGGAGGATGACAGTTGGCAAACCTTACACGATCTACAATAGGTAGTGTTATCTGAGGACATTTTAGGCCAAAAATAGGTTTCCCTAATTTTATTTAAGGTTTTACGATGCGAGAAATGTCCGGCCACTGGTAGGTCATGAGCTATTTTAAGAACAGTCTCTCTGCATTGACTTGGAACAACTAAGATGGAATAGTCTATCTCATCTGAATTTAATTTGAATACTGACTTGTACAAGATACCTTTTATATATTCAAATTTATATGAAAAGTTTTTCCTTTGGATAACTTGATTTTGTTTAGCGGCATTATGGCAATTCTGAAGAGAAGGGCAATTACGTTGTAACTTGACAAAGGAGTCCTTCGATATATCTAAAGGCTTAAAGTCAGGGAAAATCAAAGGATGGACAGTAGGAGAAGATTGGGCTTTGGTCTGAGCCCTGTCAAGACATTTATGGTATCGGGGTATATCTTTTACTTTCATCAACAATGAACCTGTAAACTACTTTCCCCGCTTTCGGAGACATCACGGTTTTTAATCCCCTTTAAATCGCGAGACATTTTGTTTTAGGGTGGGGGGGGGGGGGGGGGGGGGGGGGGGGGGGGGGGGGGGGGGGGGGCGGGGGGGGGGGGGGGGGTGGGGGGGGGGGGGGTGGGGGGGGGGGGTGGGGGGGGGGGGGGGGGGTGGGGGGGGGGGGGGGGGGGGGGTGGGGGGGGGTTTTTTTGGGGGGGGGGGGGGGGGGGGGGGGGGGGGGGGGGGGGGGGGGGGGGGGGGGGGGGGGGGAGGGGGGGGGGGGGTTTTTTTTGGTGGGGGGGGGGTTTTTAAAAAATTGGGGGGGGGGGGGGGGGGGGGGGGGGGGGGGGGGGGGGGGGGGGGGGGGGGGGGGCCCAAACCCCTGTGAACCATTTAGACCTAATGTAACAACGGATGGTGGGGAAAAAGTGCCGACGGCCCAAGAGTTAAAGTATAGCGAGGAAGATTTCTTTAAGGTTAGGGAACAGCTTATCAGAAATGACATACATGTGCACCCAGTGTCTCGTAAAAGGAGATAAAATTAAGTTTTAACTGCCCAAACAGAAGGGTGTTTGGTTTCATTACGTCTTTAAAAAACATCTTCCAATTTTTGGACCTTCTTAGAAGGACAATCTGGACGTTTATGTTCCTTAACCCCACAAAAATGACAAACGGGAAAAAAGAAGTCATTTTACTTTTTTACAAGGTATAGGTTGGTAGACAGCAACCCCCCAGGGAATACTCCCGTCCTCCCAGAGGGACTGTGAAACAAAAACTTAATTGTTTTGCATGAGGTGGAGTGCTGGTTTCTTTTTCTGTCTCATAAACACGCTAGAAAAACAGGGATATCTGTACCCCTTTTACACTTTGGCAAATTCCACAGACCCCCCAACAGCATGTATATTATCATACACTAGGTTTTTCCCCTTTTTCTAAATTAGCTCTTGTTCTTCTTTATTTCTTCTTTGTCCATGGGGAAGTGGAAAGAATCTTTCCCCGTAAGCCTGCTTTGAGGGGCGAAAAATGCCGGGGGGCTTGGGTAGAAACCCCTTCCCCTGTAGACATTTACTAAAAAAAAGAAAAAGAAAAAACTTTATAAAATGGGATCTTTAAAGTGCGTGGTGTAGTGCGGATGCAAGAAACAGATGATTGCTGATGTTATAAATGAAAAGAAGTTGGATGCCCTGGCCCCAAAGCGAAACAAACGAAGGGGGTAGGAGATTTTCCCCCGGGGGGGGAAAAAAAAGGGGGATTAAATCTGAGTACAAAAGAGTTTTAGAGCAAAGGAATGGGTAGCAGAAATGTTAAATGTCATTTATGGAAGGAGAAAAAGAGAATATGAATGTAAAATTCAAAATTTGGGGTTAAAAGAAAAGGTTTGGGATGCAGGAAGTTGGTCATAATAAAGTGTATGCCCCTGGAGAAGAGAGGAATGCAGAGGAGAAGAAGTTTTTTGGGAATGGTAGTGAATAAAATAGGAGCCTTTGAACCAAGTGAGGAGTAATTGTGGTAGGGGACCTGAAGCAAAGTAGGAGAAATTTTAGAGGGGTGTGGTAGGTAATTTGGGGTGCCGGGTGTAAATGAAAATGGGACCCCTTTTGATTGAATTTGATAGAAAGGGGTTTAGTTTGGGTAATAATATTTTAAAAAAAAGGGAAAAATAAGTAAAAAAAATATGATGTAGGGCAAATTGACAGTAGTTTGTTGGATTATGTATTGGTAGATAAAGACTGTTGATCTTCGGGATGTACTTTTTATAGAGGGGCCACAGATATATCAATAAAATTTCTGTTGTGCTACACTGAGAGAAAAGGGGTAGATGGGTTTACAAGGAGAATAAAAGCATCAGGAAAAGGAGAGGTGAAGGTTTATAAACAAAAAGGGGAGGCAGTTAGGGTAAGATAAAAAAGTATTGGAGGATAGGGGGGCAAATGAGGCATAAAAGGGGGGGTCGAAGAGGTAGGGGGAAGGTTTAAAAATGTAGTGTTAGAGTGTTCAGCAGAATTTTGTGGTTCAGGAAAGTGGGTGAGGAGGGAAGAGGAGCGTTTGGTGGAATGATGAGTAAAGAAGTATAAGGAAAAAAGTTAGCATATGAGAATTTTTTAAAAAAAATAGAATGAGAAAAGGAGGGAAGAGTATAGGAGAAAAAGAGAGGGGTTTAAAGAGAGTGGGAAGAAATGTAAAAAGAAAAGCAAATGAGAGAGTGGGTGAGATTTATAAAACAAATTTTGTTGAAAATAAAAAAAGTTTTGGTGAAAATTTAAGAAAAAGGGGGGGAAACAAATGGATTTGTCAGTTAAAAATGGGGGAGGGGAGTTATTAAATGGAGAGTTAGAGGTATTGGGAAAAAAGAGGGGGGAATTTTTTGAGGAATTTTTTTAAATGTTGATGAAGATAGGGAAGCTGTGATTTCGTGTATAGGGCAAGGAGGAAAACATCTTGTGGGATGAGGAAGAGCCATTTTGTGAGTGGGGGGGGAAATTTTCTGAGGCAGTAAAATAAAATAAAAAGGGGGGAAAAGGGAGCCGGGATTGATGGGATAAAAATTAGAAATTTTAAAAAAAGCAGGTGGGGATATTGTTTTGGAGTGGGGGGGTGCAATTATTTAATAAATGTAGGGAAAGGGGTTTAAGGTAACCTAGGGTTTTGGGCAGAGAGCATGCATATTTTCCTTTGTAAAAAATTCAAAGGGGGAAAAAAAGAAGGAAAAAAATTATAGGGGTAAGTTTTTTGATATACCGGTAAAGTGAGGTAGAGTTATAATGAAAGAATTAAGAGTAAGACGGAATAGGAAAGAGATAAACAAGGAGGCTTTGGGAAAGGGTTTAGGGGGGTTTGGGGGGACCGGGGTGTTTAAGTAAACATTAAGTGAACATATTTAGAAAAGGCTAAAGAGGTCTTTGTGGCTTTATGGATTTGGAAGGGGGCCGTATGAAGGGGGGGATAGGGGGGCAATTGGCAGATTTTTTGCAAGTGATGGTGTGGAGGTAATTACGAAAGCAGGAAGATTTTTAAAAGAGGTAGTGGGCTCAAGTTAAGTATTAGGAAGGAGGGAAATTTTCCCAGTAAAAGAGGGCCTTAGACAAGATGTGTGATGTCACGTGGTTGTTTAATATTTATAGATGGGGTTTAAGGAAAAAATGTGAGGGTCTTTATAAAGAATCACACACAAAGTGGGATTGTCCCCAAACTCCTTTGTGATGACATGTGCTCTTTGGGGATTTGAAAAGAAGTTTCAGAGATTGGTGGAAAGATTTTGGAGGGTGGGCAAAAGAAGAAAAATTAAAAATGAATACAGGAAAAAAGTAAGGTTATGAGGATAACAAAAAGATTGGTGTGAAAGATTGGGTATCAGATTGGAGGGAGAGAGTATGAGGAGGTGAACGTTTTTGATATTTTGGGGGTGGACTGTCACGGATGGGTCATGAAGATGAGGGGAATCATAGAATGATGAGGGAAAAAAAAGTGATGGTGCATTTGGAGTCTGTGGGGACAAAGAAATTGTCCTTGGAGGCAAAAAATGTATGAGAGTAAGTTTTTTCCAAAGCTTTTTTATGGGTGTAAGCGTGGGTGATGAATGTTGCGCGAAAGAAGGCGGAGGCAGTGGAGATGCATGTCTGGGGGAATTTTGTGGTGTGAATATAATGCAGAGAATTCGTATTTGGAAGTTTTGGGGAGGTGCGGGGGTTACAAAAAAGTTTTTCCAGAGGGCTGAGGAAGGGTTGTTGAGGTGGTTTTTGGGGGAAAGTAGAGAGAAAAGGAGCGAAACAGAATGACTTGAAGAGTGTATCAGATGGTGGGAAGGGGGGTAGGGGGCGGCCTAGGAAGGTTGGAGGGAAGGGGGTAAAGGAGGTTTTGTGTGCGAGGGGCTTGACTTCAGCAGGCATGCATGGAAAGGGTTTGATAGGAGTGAAGGAGACAAATGGTTTTTTTTAAAAAATTGACGTGCTGTTTGGAGTGTGGCAAAGTAAATTTAGAGGGTTCAGGGAAACCGGCAGGCCCAACTGAGTCCTGGAGAGGGAAGTACATGCCTCACTCGAAGGAGGGGTGTTAATTTGCAGTTTTAAAAACTGTAGTGTTAACACCCTTTTGGCAAGGGCGTGATGGGTGAATGATGGGGAAAGTTTTTTTTTTTCGGGCCCCCTGCCTTGGTGGGGGAAACGGCGAGTGTGTAATAATAATAAAATAATTTTACTTTCCCTTAGAGGCTTGATTTTTAAGGTTTATGAACCTTGCCCTTAGGGTTCGATCCCTTTAGGTTTTTAGGAATTGTGACCTCAGCATAAGGTCAGCAGCCTCAGCAACTTCCTAGTTTAATCGGTTACGTTCTTGATGAATGTTTTTATCTGGTGAGGAAGAGCTGTCAGGAACTGGTCAGCAACCCTGAAGCTCGAGAGATTCATAACTGTGATCAATTCCCAACTTCAAACCAAAAGTCGAACAAACGAAAAAAGTGTTTCCTGTAATGCGAAATTTGGCCAGGCTGTAAAGGGGCCCCTAAACCCGAAAACTTTCCTGTAGAATTTGTGGTTTTTTATATGCTTTAAGGTTTCCTTCTTCAGTAGGTTTAATTACATATGATATCCTGCGGCAAAGTTTTCTGATATTCAAAGCGTACCAGAAAAATAAAATTCCAAACCCGGTAGCCCAGGTGTCAGCAGGCCATTCACAAGGGGGACGGTATTTTCAAAACCTGATAATGTATGAAAATAATGTCTTCACCTTCTGTGAAGGGGGGTAATTAGGGGTTGGAATATGTGACTTGCTGCATGTGTTTCAATTACCCTTCCCCTAATTGTTGTTTGTTAAAATTAACTTTTTTTTCCTAATTCAAAAGGGGGAGATTTTTCGAGTTCGCGATCCTTTTCTTCTCTATTAACTCGGTTCTCTATCCTTTTCTCTTTCCCCCAAGTTCTCTTTAATTTTAAATTGTTCCTCCCCGTATCTTGCTTGCTCCTACGTTCCCTAGCTCTTTCCTCACGATCAAGTTATCACGCTCTTTTGGTCTTCTCGTCTCTTCTGTCTTTCTCGGATTTTCTCCAATTCCTCTCCTCCCTTTTTTTCCCGTCTTTCAAGGGTTTTCTTTCTCCTTTTTCTTTCTCTTTAGATTTTCTTCCTTATTCTTTCCTTTTCCCCTTTTTAGCTGTCTTTCTTCCCCAAATCTCTCTCTTTCAAGTTTTTTTCCCGGGTCTTACACAATGAAAGTTCTAAATTTTTCCCCCTTTTTTTCCCAACTTACTTCCACATTCATCCAAAACTGGGATTCATCCCTACTTTCAAGAATAACTTAAAAATTAGGGGAAAGAAACGGGTATTAAAAAAAAATGGGGGTTCAATTCCTGCTCGCTCAAACTGTAATAAACCAGTGGGGTCGACCCCCGCTTCAATTAAAAAAAATTTTGTTAAAGAAAACGAAGGGTTCTATGCCGGCTCCGAGCAAACAGTAAGTAGAATGGGATCCCTTGACCCTCCAATTTCTCACCAAAAAATAAGAGTGTCCTATGACAGTTCCCCTTTATATAATAAAGAGCTCAGTGAAAAAAGTTAACGGAAAACTCGGGTCCCCAGAGTCTAATCCTCCCAAAATATTTCAAGCTCAAAGGGGGCAGAAATTAAAAATTATATCCTGCCCGACTTTACTTACAAAAAATTGAGACTATAACAATCACCCAAACTTTCAAATACCTGTATGTAGTCCTACCATAGAGAAGAATTTCTCTGGTGGTGGTAAAACCCTCTGGTAGCGGCATTTAAGTTTCCAAAGGTGATTTCGAGATGGAGTTGAATCTTGATTTTGTAGATTTGATCCCCGGGAAAGGGCCCCACTTTGAAGGCTTTTTAGCCCTGTAACAACTTCAGTCAGTATTATCAGGCTGGCTCCTCCCAGGAAAAATTTGTGAATAAAAAAGAAAAAATAACAGATAAACATAAACACTTTTTATATATAAAAAAAAAATATAAAACATTAAATTAAATATTAATCCCACATTAAAGAAAAAGAAAAATTAAAAATATAAATGATAACTGAATTCAACGCTAATTGTTATGGGGGTCTGGTTTTGGGGGACACTGTTGTTGAAATCGTAGCCCTTGCTGTGAAGGGGGGGGGGGGGTCGCAGTGTTGGTGACCACCCCTGGCTAGTTTTTCACAGATTAACGCCGTGAGTATTATCCCGATGACAGGAAAGCAGGTTCTTTACCGCTGCAATGATGTGGGGTTACGTCCTGCAATTTCATACAGGTAGACAAGTACTTAGATCCAAAATGGGGAAGTCTCTGGACGTTAGTCCTTTTCCTGTTCTTCTCGTTGATTGACAGGTGACCCTCACTGTCATCCAAGCTGAAAAGATAGACAGGTTACCCACTGCTTAAATAATCACTCTCCATGGCAGTGTACATTACTCAAAAGACGTGGTGATTACTAGAGCAAGACTGAAAGGACCAAATTCATTATTGGTCAATAGTGAAGCTTTTAATTAATAAATCCACTAGAATACAAGGCAGGCATGTACTTACAATAGTGTTGAGAGCTGTGATTCGAGTGATTTACTGTTTGACCAGAGCCCCACACGTCACCTTTCGAGGGGGGGGGTGGAAGAGGGAGGGGAAGGGATAGCGGGAGCTAGACTGACCCTACGTTAACAAGTAGCCGGCAATCAAACTATCACTTTAGGGGTGGGGGAGAAAAGGCGGGAAAAACTGGAGCATGACTTACCCTACCTTAACTAGTAGCCGGTAATGAAACTATCATTACTATATCTCTACTCCTATCTATTGAACTTTTCCCTCACAACCATTTTACGAGACACTGGATGCACATGTATAGTCATTTCTGATAAGCTGTTCCCTAACCTTAAAGAAACTCATTCCTCTGCTATACTTTCGGACTACTTGGGCCGTACGGACACTTTTCCTACCATCTGTTGTTTCATTAGGTCTAAATGGTTCACAGGTTCGTCGAAGCCGTACTAGCTCCCATCACTTTTTGCTCCGTACTAATAGGTAATGTAAAAGGTGCCATTGGGATTAAAAACCAGTGATGCTACTCTCGAAAGCGAGGTAGTAGGATCACCGGTTCACTTGTTAGATGAAAGTGAAGATATCACCTCCGATACTATAAATGTTTTGATTAGGGCTCAGACCAAAGCCCAAGGTTCTCCTACTATCCATCCTTTGGTTTTCCCTGACTTTAAGCCTTTAGATATATCGAAGGACTCCTTCGTCAATTTACAATGTAATTGCCCTTCTCTTCAGAATTGCCATAATGCCGCTAAACAAAATCAAGTTATCCAAAGGAAAAACTTTTCAAATAAATTTGAATATATAAAAGGTATATTGTACAAGTCAGTATTCAAATTAAATTCAGATGAGATAGACTATTCCATCGTAGTAGTTTCAAGTCAATGCACAGAGACTTCTTAAAATGGCTCATGACCTGCCAGTGGCTGGACATTTCTCGCATCGTAAAACCTTAAATAAAATTAGGGAAACCTATTTTTGGCCTAAAATGTCCTCAAATATCACTACCTATTGTAGATCGTGTAAAGTTTGCCAACTGTCATCCTCCCGAGGTACCAGGCGAGTACCTATGGTCAAAATGCCAGTCTTTACGGTACCTTCCGAAAGAGTAGCTATTGACATCGTTGGACCTTTATCTCCACTTTCATCTGGGGGACATAGATATATATTAACATTAGTTGATTATGCTTAGAGTTTCCCTGAAGCCATACCCTTAAAAACCATAACTACTACACAGGTGGCTGAAGGCGTTTTGTCCATTTCCTCCAGAGTGGGCATCCCAAGAGAAATTTTGTCTGACCGTGGGACACAATTCACATCTGACTTAATGCAACATCTATACCAACTTCTGGGAGTGAAGCCTCTCTTCACCACACCCTATCATCCCAGCTGTAATGGGAGGATTGAGCGCCAGCATTCGATTCTCAAGTCCACTTTAAGGAAACTTTGCTCCCTTAAACCTAAGGAGTGGGATCGTTACCTACCCTGTGCTTTGTTTGCCATGAGGGAAGTTCCCAGTGACTCTTTGGGGTTTTCACCTTTTGAACTTCTCTATGGTAGACAGGCCAGAGGCCCATTGTCCATCCTTCATGACTTATGGACTAATGAGGAGGTGACTGCTGAGGTTCAGTCTTCTTACCAGTTTCTCCTTGACCTTAGATCCAAACTTGAGGAGACCTCTGACATAGTTTCGAAAAACCTAAGCTTGTCAATGGACCAGTACAAAACATATTTTGATTCCAAAAGTCAGAGGAGAAGTTTTAAAGTAGGGGATGAAGTTCTTGTACTTTTGGCTATCAAGTCAAATAAATTATTAGCAGCATGGAATGGTCCATATAAAGTATTAAAAATTTGTGGGAAAGTTGACTACCTCATAGAAGTCAAGGGGAAACATAAGCTTTATCATATCAACATCCTTAAGAAATATTACCGAAGAAATTCGGTTCACTGCCTTAATAACTTTGACTTAGTTTTTCCACACGAACTTGATAAGACAACTGAAGAATGTAAGGTGTGCGTAATTGACACCTCTAACTTAGACTATGATGAAGAACTACATGACTTGGTGACTCTTGATCACTTGGACACAACCAACATTAATATTAATGAATCTTTAGATGACCATAAGAGACATGAACTACTTCAATGTGTGAGTAACTTTTCAGACGTCTTTACTGATATTCCAGGTGTTACCTCCACGGTAGTCCATAAGATTGACTTAGTGTCGGACAATCCTATCAAACGAAAATTATACCCAGTTCCAGTTCACCTTAGGGATGCATTTGACCGAGAGGTAGACAAATTATTAAAACTAAAGATCATTAAACCTTCAGTATCTGCATATTGCTCACCAGTAGTCATGGTTAAGAAGGAGGATAATTCATATAGACTTGCTATTGACTTCAGAGGCCTTAATGCTATAACTCGGTGGGATGCTGAGCCTATGCCCTTAATAGATAGTGATCTAAACAAATTTTATGACGCTTCCTTCTTTTCAGAGATTGATATTGCGCAGGCATATCATCAAGTAATGCTAGATCCTTCTTGTAAGCAGTACACCGCTTTTCCTACACACCAAAGACTGATGCAGTATAGAACTATGCCCTTCGGTTTGGTAACTGCCTGTGCTACCTACATGAGACTGATGAGAAAGGTCTTGGGTAATATGCCAAATGTTTCAGTTTATTTTGATAACATTTACATAATGACATCCACGTGGGGCGTACATATCCAAACATTAACATCAGTTTTGCATAGGTTACGCTCACATGGCCTCACTGCCAAACCGAAGAAATGCTTCCTTGGGTATAACAAGATTAAATATCTTGGACTGATACTTTCTAATAACTCTCTGCAGCCTCTCCCCTGTGAGATCAAAGCTTTATTAGAATTTAAATTCCCCAAAACCAAGAAGCTCATGCGAATCTTTCTTGGTTCTGTAAATTTTTATGCACGGTTTATCCCGAACCTTACTGATCTTACAGGCATCTTATCCGACTTCCTTAAAAAGACTGTGAAGGAACCTCTTGAACTTTCTGGCGTAGCTCGGGAAAGTTTAATGAGATTAAAAGTATCTTTTCGAAAGTCCCTATACTTAAGATTCCAGATATTAATAAAACATTTTGCTTAAGAACTGATGTCTCCAATACTGGCTTAAGTGCGGTGTTACTACAATACCATGAGGGTACTCCCTTCCCTGTATGCTTCCTAAGCCGGAAACTCCTTCCCTCAGAAACGAGATACTCCACAATAGAAAAGGAATGTTTAGCCCTTGTGTGGGGTATCTCCAAACTTAAATTTTATTTGCTGGGAAAAGAATTCATTTTAGAAACGGACCACAAACCTTTGATATACCTAGAAACTTTAAGGGAACCAACAGTCGCCTCTTGAGGTGGACATTGGCACTCCATGCTTTTAAGTTCCATATTGTGTATATCAAAGGTTCATCCAATTATTTCTCTGACTGATTAAGTCGTGACAGTCAGTAGAAGATTTGTTGCTTTACGCGACTTCCACATGTTAGAACTTTTTCCTCGCCTATTCTTCTTATACTCCTTGACTGTAAGTCTTGGTATGAGGGAGTGTGAGAGAAAAGTTCAATAGATAGGAGTAGCGATATAGTAACAATAGTTTCATTGCCGGCTACTTGTTAAGGAAAGGCAAGTCTAGCTCCTGCTATTTCGTTTTTTTTTCCTCTCCACCCCGAAAGTGATAGTTTGATTGTCAGGTGCTTGTTAAGGTAGGGTCAATCTAGCTCCCGCTATCCCTTCCCCTCCTTCTTCCCCCCTCCCCCGAAAGGTGACGTGTGGGGCTCCAGTACAAACAGTAATCACTAGAATCACAGCTCCCAGCACTACTGTAATTACATGCCTGCCTTGTATTCTAGTGGATTTATTGGTTGAAAGCTTCACTTTTGACCAATAATAAACTTAGTCCTTTCAGTCTTGCTCTAAGTTGACTGTTGTAATAATCACCACATCTTTTGGGTATTGTACTTATCATGGAGAGTGATTTCTTAAGCAGTGGGTAACCTGTCTATCTTTCCAGCTTGGATGACAGAGAGGGTCACCTGCCAATCAATGAGTAGAATTGAAGGAGACAGACTAACGTTCTGAGATTTCCCAAATTTTGATCCACTTACCTGTTTGTGTATGCAAGTAGCAGGATATAACCCCTCATCATTGCAGTGGAGAAAACCTGCTTTCCTGTCATCTGGAAGGATTATTGAAAGCTAGAAAATCTGTGAAGAACGAGCCGGTGGGTTGTCATCAACACCTTTGAGCCCCCCCCCCCATCATCAGCAACAGCTACGATTTCAACAACACGCAGTGTCACCAACGCCAGACATCCACGTTTTATATACATTTATATTAGCATTGAATTCAGTTATCATTTATATTTTTCGTTTTTCATTTTCTTTAATGTAGGATTAATACTTTATATTTAAGTGTTTTATAATTTATATTCTCAAAATAATAAAGTGTTTATGTTTGTCAGTTTTTATTCTTTTTCTATACATTAATTTTCCTGAGGAGGAGCCAGCCTTGGTAATACTGTCTGAAGTTGTTACAGGGCTGAGTAAGCCTTCGCAAGTTGGACAATAAATTCATTGAGGAAGTAGTCGAAGATAAGTTGAAGACAGAAGCTCATTATCTCCCGCACCATGGAGTCAGAAAAGATTCTGAAACAACTCCACTACGTGTTGTATATAATTGCAGCGCACGTGCTAATAAAGATGCAGCAAGTCTTAATGATTGTCTGATGACCGGACCCTCACTCACTGAGAAGCTTGGAGGCGTGCTTATGAAATTTCGCACAGACCCATATGCCTACACGGCTGATATTTCCAAGGCTTTCTTAAGAGTAGGACTAGAAGAATTAGACAGAGATTATACTCGATTCTTGTGGCCTGAAAATCCACATGATCCTCAAAGTCCTGTGAAAACTTATCGTTTCAAATCAGTATTATTTGGTGCAACATCCTCTCCATTATTACTAGAAGCTACTCTAAATACACATTTGAAGAAATCTGAAAGTCCCTTCAGAGAAATCTTAAAGAAAAGTTTCTATGTGGACAATCTTCAAGGTACTGTGAATAAAGAGGAGGATTTGAAATCTTTATACAGAGAAGCTAACAAGGAGATGAAAGAAGCAAATATGCCTCTAAGGATGTGGAATACAAATTCAAAGCAATTAAGGGAACTTATCAAGGAAGATTTCCCTGAAGCTGAAATTCCTGATTGCAACAATATGCTGGGACTTAATTGG
The DNA here is from genome assembly GCF_026875155.1 of Cherax quadricarinatus. NCBI lineage: Eukaryota > Metazoa > Arthropoda > Malacostraca > Decapoda > Parastacidae > Cherax > Cherax quadricarinatus. The sequence goes on from NC_069450.1 coordinate 33,498,020, forward strand.
AACACACAGGAAGATGCTTTGAGTCTCAAAAGAATAAACAATAAATCATGCAGTACACTCACTAAACGTAGTTTACTGTCAGAGGTATCACAATGTTTTGATCCTCTAGGACTCGTCTCACCAATTACCATAAAAGGTAAAATGCTTATGCAAGATGCATGGAAGCTCAAAATTGAATGGGATGAGAACTTGCCTCAAGAAATGAGTCAAACATGGGATGAAATATCCAAGGAGTTTAAGCAACTTCATCAAATTACATTTCCCAGAATAATAGGTCAAGAGGGAAACAAGTACACATTACATGTGTTCTGTCATGCGTCAACCAGAGGTTATGGCGCTGTAGCTTACATGATTAATGCTGAAAAAAGTACACTGATTACTTCAAAGGCCAGGGTAGCACCCTTGAAGGTCAGAACAGTACCACAATTGGAACTGACAGCACTCTATGTAGGTGCAAAATTAGCTGTCTATCTCAACGAAGTACTTGAAAATCTCACTATTGAAAAAACCGTGATCTGGAGTGATAATGAAGCAGTTCTCCAGTGGTTAAGAAATAATAAGAGTAAGCTGGTCTATGTACAGAATATAGTAGCAGAAATTAAAGAGATGCAGAGAGATTATCTCTTTCTCCACGTCTCTACCAAAGCGAATCCAGCTGACATGTTGTCACGTGGTGTCCCACTCAAGAAATTTGTGGATAATAAATTATGGCTCCACGGACCGAACAGGCTCTCTAATGAAAATAACTGGCCTCAGCAAACCCCACCCCCCCCATTCATCAGCAACGTCTACGATTTCAACAACACTACAGTTTTTAAACTGCAACATTAACACCCCTCCTTCAGAGTGCAGGCACTGTACTTCCCATCTCCAGGACTCAAGTCCGGCCTGCCGGTTTCCCTGAACCCCTTCATAAATGTTACTTTGCTCACACTCCAACAGCACGTCAAGTATTAAAAACCATTTGTCTCCATTCACTCCTATCAAACACGCTCACGCATACCTGCTGGAAGTCCAAGCCCCTCGCACACAAAACCTCCTTTACCCCCTCTCTCCAACCTTTCCTAGGCCGACCCCTACCCCGCCTTCCTTCCACTACAGACTGATACACTCTTGAAGTCATTCTGTTTCGCTCCATTCTCTCTACATGTCCGAACCACCTCAACAACCCTTCCTCAGCCCTCTCGACAACAGTTTTGGTAATCCAGCACCTCCTCCTAACTTCCAAACTACGAATTCTCTGCATTATATTCACACCACACATTGCCCTCAGACATGACATCTCCACTGCCTCCAGCCTTCTCCTCGCTGCAACATTCATCACCCACGCTTCACACCCATATAAGAGCGTTGGTAAAACTATACTCTCATACATTCCCCTCTTTGCCTCCAAGGACAAAGCATATTTTATATTTTCTAAATAATAAAGTGTTTATGTTTGTCAGTTTTTATTCTTTTTCTATACATTAATTTCCCTGAGTAGGAGCCAGCCTTAGTAATACTGACTGAAGTTGTTACAGGGCTGAGTAAGCCTTTACAGTCACATTCACTACACTGCATCATTCTCATCAGTTTAGCACCTTCACTACACTGCATCATTCTCATCTCTTTAGCCCCTTCACTACCCTGCATCATTCTCATTACTTAAGCATCTTCACTACACTGTATCATTCTCATCACTTCAGCATCTTCACTACCCTGCATCATTCTCATTACTTAAGCATCTTCACTACCCTGCATCATTCTCATCACTTCAGCATCTTCACTACACTGTATCATTCTCATCTCTTTATCATCTTCACTACACTGCATCATTCTCATCACATTGTCACCTTCACTATACTGCATCATTCTCATAACTTTAGCACCTTCACTACCCTGGATCATTCTCATCACTTTGGCATCTTCACTGCACTGCTTCCTTCTCGTAGCTTTTTCACCTTCACTACACTGCATAATTCTCATAACTTTAGCACGTTCACTATACTGAAATCACTGCATCATTTTAAAACCACCTTTATCACTATCATTTTCATCATTGTAGGACCTTAAATCCCACCTCTCTTTTTATTCTCACCCTTTTTTACCCCTTCCGGGCACTGCATCATTCTTTCTTTTTTATTTTAAGCACCCGCACAAACATTTAAAATCATTTTTCATCACTTTAGCACCTTCACTAAAAAACCTCATTAAATTTTCCTAAACTTTGGCTCCTTCACTAAAAACCCATTCTTCTCATCTTTTTTAGCCCCTTTTTATTGCAAGGCATCTTTCCCATTCTCTTTCACTCACCTGGGGCCCATTGCTCAAATTTGGCATTTCCGACATCATGATTTTCAACCCAAGGGGGAAAAAAACCCTTTTTGGGGTGGATCAACCCTTCATACCAAAATGCCCCTAAACGACCACACAAGGATCTTGAACCTCAAAAAAATACATTAAATTTTATTTTAATACACGTTTGGATAACGGGGATATCTTGCTCCTTTTTCCAAACTTCCCTTTTTGGGTCACACTTAACAGACAGGGACATGCAAAATATATATATCCAAACATCTAGGTTTTTTTTTTTTTTTTTTCTACATGGGCCTTTTGGGTTTCCCTTCTTTTTTTCCTTCAATTGTCCAGGGGGGATTTTGGAAAAAAAACTACCTCCAAAAAGCCATGCGTGTCGTATTGAGGCGACTAAAATCCCGGGGAGAAAAGGGGCCCAAAATAACCCCTTCCCGTAGAAAATTTACAAAAAAAGGAGAAGAAAAAAAAACCCTTAAAAACCCTGGGTTTGCTTGAATGGCGGGGATGTAGTGCGGATGACAAAGAAACAGAGTTTTGGGGCGGGGTTATGAATAAAAAAATTGGGAAATGTTTTGGGCCCTAAGCGAAACAAAGCAAAAAGGGGGGAAAGGGGAGTTTCGGGGGGGAAATAAATGGGATTAAAAAAAACTGGAGTTTTCGAGAAGTTAGAGCAAAGGAAGGGGTAGCAGTAAGTTGAATGATTAGTTAAGGGAAAGGGGAAAAAAAGAATATGAATGTGTAAAATTTCAAAAAATTAAGTTTGGGTTTAAATAAAGGTTGGAAAAAGAAAATGGGGGCATAATAACGGGGTAAAAAGCACCCGGAGAAAAAAGGAAAAACAAGGAGGGGAGAAAAGATTTTGGGAGATGTTAAGTGAATGTAAAAAGGGCCTTTTTTAACCCAAAGGGGAGAGTAATTGTGGTAGGGGACCTAATGCAAAAGTAGGAGAAACTTTTTGAGAGGGTTTTGGGAGGGAAGTTTTTTTGGGGCCAGGTGTAAATGTTAATGGAGCCCTTTGATTAATTTGTATAGAAAAAAGGGGTTTTGTTATAGGGAAAACATATTTTTAAAAAAAAAAGAGGATAAATAAATATAAAAAGAAATGAAAGTAGGGCAAATTTACAGTATTTGTTTTGGGTTAAAGTAAATTTGGGAGATAAAAACTGTTTAGTAAATTCAGGAAGAACAAAGTTATAAGGGGCCACAGAAATATCAGATCACTTTTTCTAGTTTAGCTACACTGAGAATAATAGGTAATGGGATACAAGAAAAATAGAAGCATCCCAAAGGGAAAGGAGGGGGGGGGTTTAAGGTTTTTTAAACTAAAAAAGTAGGCAAATTAGGGGGAAAAATAAAAACAGCTATTTAAGGGTAGATGGGGTAATAAAGCATGGGAATGGGGTCGAAAGAGGAAAGGGGTAGGTTTAAAAAAAAGTGTGTTAGAGGTGTTTAAGGGAGAAGTTTGGGTTTACAGGAAAGTGGGGGGGAGGGAAAGGAAAGGGATTGGGTTGGGAAAGATGAAGTAAATAGAGAGTAAGGGAAAAAAAGCATATGAGAAGTTTTTTAAAAAAGTAGAAGTGTGCAAGGAGGGAAAGAAAATGGGAAAAAAAAGAGAAGGGTTTAAAAGAGTTGAAGAAAAATGTAAAAAGGACCCAAAAGAAAAGAGAGGGTGAGATGTTATCAACAAAATTTTTTTTTTAAATAAGAAAAAGTTTTGGAGGAGATTAACAAGTTTTAAGAAGCCTAAGGGAACCCAAAAGGATTTTTTCAGTTTAAAAAAAGGAGAGGGAGTTATTAAATGGGAGTTAGAGGGTTTGGGGAAAATGGAGGGGAAAATTTTTTAGGAATTGGTTAAAAGTTGATGAAGATAGGGGCTGGGGATTTCTGTATAGGGCAGGGAGGGAAAAACATCTGTAAGAGTTTTAGGGAAAAAAGCCAAAATTTTTAGTGTGGGAGAAGTTTTTCCCTGAGGCAGTAGGCAAAAAAGAAAGGGGGTAAGGCAACCGGGGATTGATGAAAAAGATAGAAAATTTTTTTAAAACCGGGGGGGGGGATATATTTTTGGAGTGGTTGGGGCAAAAATTTAATAAATTTTATGGAAGAGGGTAAAAGGGACCTAGAGATTTGACAGAGAAACATTTCCTAGTTTTCCTTTTTTGTAAAGGCAAAGGGGACAAAAGAGAGTGAAAAAAAATTAAAAAGGGGGGTAAATTCCGTTGAGTATAAACCCATAAAGTGTAAAGGTAGAGTTATTTTTGAAAGTATTAAAAAATAAAACGAGAATTTGGATAGCAGATGAAAAAAGGAGGCTTTTGGGAAAATTAGGGGGTGTGGGGCCGGGGTTTACAGTTTAAACAAAAATTGAAAACCCGTATTTAGGGAAAAAGGGTAAAAAAGGGTTTTTTTTTGTGGCAAATTTTTGAAAATTTTGGGAAAAAGGGGTTTTTGAAAAGGGTAGATAGGGGGGGGGAAAATTGGGGAGATGTTGCAGGTGTAAGGTGAAAGGGGAGGGTTTCGAAAAACATGAAGAGTTTTTTTCGAGGATAGTGGGGGCCCCAAGTTTGAGTACATAGGGAAAAAGGGAAATTTTTTTCCCCTTTAAAAATAGGCCTTTTGACAAAAGGGGGTGTGATGTCAAACCCTGGTTTTTTTAATATTTATAGAGGGGGGTTTAAGAGAATAAATGCAGGGCTTTAAAAAAGGCGTGGGGGTTAAAAACAAAAGGGAAACACATAAAATGGGAGTTGTCACAGTTTTCTCTTTTTCTGATGACACTTTTGCTCTTGGGGGATTCTGAAGAGAAGTTGCAAATTGGGGGATGAATTTGGTAGGGTGTGAAAAAGGGAAAAAATTAAAAAATGAATACAGGAAAAGAAAGTTTAGGGGATTTAAAAAAAAAATTAGGTTATGAAAGATTGGGTATCAGATTGGAGGAGAGAGTGTGGAGGCTGTGAATGTATTCAGATATTTGGGAGTGGACGTGTCAGCGGATGGGTCTATGAAAGATGAGGTGAGTCATAGAATTGATGAGGGAAAAAGAGTGAGTGGTGCACTTAGGAGTCTGTGGAGACAAAGAACTTTGTCCTTGGAGGCAAAGAGGGGAATGTATGAGAGTATACTTTTACCAACGCTCTTATATGGGTGTGAAGCGTGGGTGATGAATGTTGCAGCGAGGAGAAGGCTGGAGGCAGTGGAGATGTCATGTCTGAGGGCAATGTGTGGTGTGAATATAATGCAGAGAATTCGTAGTTTGGAATGTTAGGAGGAGGTGCGGGATTACCAAAACTGTTGTCCAGAGGGCTGAGGAAGGGTTGATGAGGTGTTCGGACATGTAGAGAGAATGGAGCGAAACAGAATGACTTCAAGAGTGTATCAGTTTGTAGTGGAAGGAAGGCGGAGTAGGGTCGGCCTAGGAAAGTTGGAGGGAGGGGTAAAGCAGGTTTTGTGTGTGAGGGGCTTGGACTTCCAGCAGGCGTGCGTGAGCGTGTTTGATAGGAGTGAATGGAGACGAATGGTTTTTAATACTTGACGTGCTGTTGGAGTGTGAGCAAAGTAACATTTATGAAGGGGTTCAGGGAAACCGGCAGGCCGGACTTGAGTCCTGGAGATGGGAAGTACAGTGCCTGCACTCTGAAGGAGGAGTGTTAATGTTGCAGTTTAAAAACTGTAATGTAAAGCACCCTTCTGGCAAGACAGTGATGGAGTGAATGATGGTGAAAGTTTTTCTTTTTCGGGCCACCCTGCCTTGGTGGGAATCGGCCAGTGTGATAATAAAAAATAAATAATTTCTATCTTCGTAGCTGTATGACTTATATATGTATATATGTATATTGGAATTTCTCTATTCTTTCAGATGTGGTTGTTTTGCATATATATATATATATATATATAAATATATATATATATATATATTATATAAATAATAATATATATATATATATATATATTATATATATATATATATATATATATATATTTATATATATATATATATATAAATATATATAAATATATATATATATATATATAATATATATAAACATATATCTAATAACATATATTATATATAATATACATATCATATATATATGTATATATATATATATATATATGTATATATATATATATACATATGTATATATATATGTATATATATATATATATATATAATATATATATATATATATATAATATATATATATATATATATATATATATATATATATATACATATATATATATATATATATATAATATATATATATACATATATATATATATATATATATATATGCAAAACAACCACTCTGAAAGAATAGAGAAATTCCAAGCGCTTTCGTGACTACTCACATTATCAAGGAACTATGAAAGTGAAGCATCCAAGGAAGCTATATAAGGAGTCCGGCCAGCACCTCACTATCAGATCCCACAACGGTTAAACACGTGACGTGCGGCGAGCCAACTTGGATAGGTCCTTTGCACAACCCACCCTCAAGCTATTTATTTGTCCAGTGTATTATTAAATTCTTCCCAAATTCTACTAATTATAAATGGATCTAATTTATATAAACCAAAGGAAATATTCATATTATTGTCTAAACTGCTTTTTATGAAACAAGATTCAATTATATTCCTGTCGACCATGGACTTGCTTGATACTACTTTCTCAACTTTTTGAAAATCAATTGGATGGTTAAAATCTCTTACATGAATAAGTAGAGCATTGGAATCTTGTCCAGTTCTAATGCTATATTTATGTTGCTTTAATCTTAGTTCGAGATTTTTACCAGTTTGACCGTAATAAACTTTATCGCAAATTTTACAAGGAATCTTATAGACACATCCATCAGCATTTTGGGGGGAATTCTTTATGAAAAGTTTTTTTACTGTATCAAGATTTTTGAATACAACTTTAATATTAAAAGTCTTAAGAAGAGAAGGCATATCAACCAAGTTTTCATGGTAAGGGAGAACCAACATATTTTTAGTTGAATAAGGCTGGTTGCCCCTTTTTGGATTATAAAAAGTGTTTCTAGCAACTTGAAAAGATTTATCAATTACATTTCTTGGGTATTTTAAATCATTACCTATTTCATAAATTTTGGATATTTCCTCATCTATGAACTCAGGACTACAAATTCGTAAAGCTCTCAAAAACATTGATAAGAAAACAGACAGTTTGACTCTATCTTGATGCGAGGAATAATAGTGGACATAGGAACAGTTATTTGTAGGTTTTCTGTAAATTTTAAATTTGAATTCATTATTACCCTTAATAATTAAAACATCTAGAAAAGGCAATGAGTTATTTTCTTCAAACTCAACAGTAAAGTTTATAGAATGGGCTAAGCTATTTAATTTTCCAAGAAAATGGTGTATATCTTCATTTTTGGGCATAAGACACAAAATATCATCAACATATCTGAACCATTTAGCTCTATTAGGGAGGATTGTGTTAAGCAACCTTGTTTCAAAAAATTCCATGTATAGGTTACTAAGAACAGGTGAAAGAGGATTTCCCATTGCCATACCAAACTTCTGAGTGTAAAACTTATCATTAAATACAAATTTTGCATCAACAATGCAAAGTTTAATAAGTTTAATGATAGTAGGAACTGGCAATGGTAAATCATAGTTAACGAGTTCTTCAGATAAGAAACTTAATAAATCATCAACAGGAACTTTCGTAAACAAGGAAGTAACATCAAAACTAACCATGTTAAAATCATTTAAGTCAGTCAAGGAGCTTAATTTTAACCATCCAATTGATTTTCAAAAAGTTGAGAAAGTAGTATCAAGCAAGTCCATGGTCGACAGGAATATAACTGAATCTTGTTTCATAAAAAGCAGTTTTGACAATAATATGAATATTTCCTTTGGTTTATATAAATTAGATCCATTTATAATTAACAGAATTTGGGAAGAATTTAATAATACACGGCAATAAATAGTTGGGGGGTGGGTTGTGCAAAGACCTACCAAATTGGCCCTCCCCGCGCGTCACGGTTTAACCGTTGGGGGATCTAAGTGAGGTGCTGGCCACCCCAATATAAGCTTTTTGGATGCTTCACTTTCATAGTTCCTTGAAATGTGAGTATCACAAAGCGTTTGGGAAATTTTCCCCTACCCTTTCAAGGGGGGTTTTTTGCAAATTTTTGAAATCACTTTTTTACTGTGATCTTTTTCCCTAATATTTTATATATATATATAATATATATAATATATAATATATTTTAAAATTTTATATATTAATTTATTATAAATATATATATTATATATAATATTTTTACTCCCTTTTCACTGCCCCTGTATTATTACCATCCTTTATTATCTTCATACCTGATCTTCTCTCACTTTAGCCCCTCACTACATTGCTCCTTCTCATCATTTTGTACTTCACACACGCATCATTTCTCATCATTTAGCCCCTTTCTTTATACGCTCATTCTCATCATTTAGCCCCTTCACCCCCCGCGTCTTCTCTTTACTTTTCCCATTTTCACTACATGCATCTTTACTCATCACTTAGCACCTTCTTAAAATCCCTCACTATCATCACTTAGCACCTTCACTATACGCATCATTCAAAAACTTTTTAGCACCTTCATTACACTCATCATTATCACTTTTTTACCCCCTTCATACCCTCATCATTCTCATCCTTCACATCTTCACTACACGTAAAATTCTCCTTTATCACCTTCACTACACTGCATCATTCTCGTCACATTGGCACCTTCACATACGCATCATTCTCATAACTTTAGCACCTTCACTCCCCCATCATTCCATCATTTTGACATCTTCACTTACTGCTTCCTTCTCATCGCTTTTTCCCCTTTCACTACACTGCATCTTTTCCAAAAACTTTAGCACCTTTCACTATCTGCATCATGTCATCATTTTACCCCTTTACTACACTGCACATTATCATCAGTTCAGTATTTTTGACTACACTGAATTTTTTATCATCACTTTAGCATTTTTATACTCTTTATCATTATCATCATTTTAGCCCCTCCCCCTACCTGTTCTTATCATCATTTTGGCACCTTCACTTCACTACATCATTCCATCCCTTTAGCTCCTTCCTACACGCATCTTTCATTTCACACTTTGGCACCTTCACTACACTATCATTTTCATCATGTGGGGCCCTTCAATGCACGCTATTTTTTCCCCACACTTTTATACCTTCTTTTTACTGATATTCTTCTTTTTTAATTTTTAGCACCGCCCAACACTACATATTCTCATTATTTTAGAACCTTCACACAGTGCTCATTCATTTTCCTCATTTTTGGGCCCCTTCCCTAGAAACATTCACCATCTTTTTAGCACCTTTACACAAGGCATCATTCATTCTCATCACTCCCTGTGAGCTTGCTCTACTGCATTCCGCACATCAGGGCTTCAATCAAGGGGGGAAAAAATCCCTTTTGGGGTGGGATCAAGCCTTCATACCACATTGCTCCTAAACGACCACAAAATGATCTTGTGCCCATAAAAACTTTAAATTTTTATTTAACTTCGAACTGTATGATTTACATATTATATAAATAGTATATATAATATATATATTATAAATATAATAAATATATTTTAATATATATATATATAAATAATATACATAATATATGTCGTGCCAAATAGGCAGCCCGCATCTTGGCTTAAATACAACGGTCATTTTCCCAAATAGGACAAATAAAAATTTTTGTGTATGCAATAATTACGCCAAAATCATTCTGAACCTAACGAAAAAAATAATTTCAGGTTTTTTTATTTTAAAATTTATGAAAAAAATCAAAACATATATAGTTGGGGTTAGGCTAAAATAAATTGTTTTTTGTTATAATAAGGTTAGGTAATTTTCTAAGATTTTTTTGTTGCAAAATTAAAAATTTTTACATTAACATTAAGAAAAAAATATATCTTTAAATGTAAAAGAAAAAATTTTAGAAAGATTTAATTTTAATAGTTTTTGCAAATTTGCCAGTTTTACATATTCGCACGACATATATAAATTATAATAAATAATATATATTATAATATTTATATTATAATATATATATATATATTATAATATGTCTCCCGAATACAGAACTTGCGAACTTGGGGTTTAAATGCACGCTCATTTGCCATATAGGACACGAAAATTTTTGATGCAATTTTTCGCCAAATCTTAAAAAAATTTTTATATTATATATATATATATTTTAAATATAATATAAAATTTTGTATATATATATATTTTAAAAAAATATATATATAAATATATATTATATATATATATATAATATAAAAATAATATATTTTGGGGTTGTGTGTGTGTTGTGTTGATATATAATGTCTAGAATATTAAACAGCTCCAGGGAGAACCTGATTTTCCCCTGAGTACGTTTAATGCCTTCTCTGAGGAGGTTTATATATATTTAAAAATATATAATATATTTATATTTTATATAAAAATAAAATAATATATATATATACATACTTGATAATTGCTAAATGTGATAATAACTTTCATACCCCAAATTTTCCCAACCATGTTAAATAAGCAAATAATATATATAATATAATACTGACCCGACTAACTATTTTATATTGATTAATCTTATAAGGGTATACACGTGTGTTTATAAATAAATAGGGTTAATAACTCTTAAAAAAATTTTTAAAAAAACCCTTGTTTAGTGTTAAACCTTGATGCCCGGGGTGATACGTTCTTTCATTTCCCAAATGTGCAGGAGTACCAAAAGTATGGAATAAAGGTAACACTTACAGTAATTTCTGGAAAAAGAAAAAGGTGCAAAAATGTGGGAAAGGCATTTTTTGAAGTGGAGGGTTCCACAGGATTAATGTGCTAATGTTTGTATAAATTTTTCCCGGCTGGGTCCTTATTATAGAATAACGCCTAGAGAAAGATATTAGGGTTTTTCACAGCAATTCAAAACCCCCGAAAAATTTTTCAACATCTTCAACAATAAAATAACCGTTTTGCACTTCCGCCAATTATCGGGGGTTTATAAAACCCCCAAAATCATTTATAGGTGTTTTTTAAAACCTTTACAAAACTCCATTTGAAATAATAGCCTCCAGCGCTCTGTTATTCCGAAATAAAATAAGCAGTCAAAAAGTTTTTTTTTTTCAAGGATACCCAGGTACCCCTGTAAAACTAATAATGATAAAAGTCCGACGCCTGACAACCCACCACTGGATGAATTTTGCCATGACTTAAAACCCCCTTTTTTCATTCATTTTTCACGCTAAAAATATTGACGCAATGAGTTTGGAAAAAGAAAAAAACAACGGTACTTGACAACCTTAGTTCCTGATTTAAAAACACCATGAAGAGTTCGAATTTTTTAGAAGTTTTTGAACCCTCGCCCTTTTGGTTTAAAAAAATTTATCAAAAGGGATGGGGAAATTTAAATGACAACGGACCAAAGATTTACAAAGGGGGAGAAATAATGACACCCTATGTGTGATATCATGGGTGTTTAAAAATCTCAAACACTACATTAGTAAAAAGGGAATTATCATAAATTTAATAACAGTTTGCCACTTTAAAGCGCAAGAAAAAGTCGATGACAGGAAAAAGCTACCGGGGTGCAATAAATTTGTGTTTTAAAAAGGTAAGGATATACTTTTTGGAACAGCCCTCAGATAACAAAAAGGGAAACCCCGAGAAGGGGCTTGGGCCCCCGAAACACGCCCCACGCTAAAAATGATATTAAAGAAAAAAGAATGAAACGATATCTTTAAAATTTGTATTCACAAAAAAATATTTATGTGAAAAACCGAAGAAACCCGGAAAAAAAACCCTCGAGTTCTGCACAAAAAAACCAAAAGTTTCCCCCCTATCATTTCCAAGCCATTTTTTTTAATAAAAATAAGAATTGTATATAAAAAAAAGGTTTTCCCCTTGACCCCCATACTTTTGGTTTAATTCAATAATTTCAACCAAATATCGCCCAGAATTTACATATCCATTGGTTCACATCCTCCTCGCGTTTTAAATTTGTAAAGCGCAGTAGGATGTTCCACTCCATCAAAATGAATTTTAAAAAAAGTTTTCTGGAACACACTTAAAAAGATCAGACTTATGTTGTGATTTACCACTAGTTCGCTTTTAAATATGATTGATATCCCGTGGGAAATGGCAATGGCGGGAAAAATGGTGTACAAATAAGGACAAAACGGCACCTTATATTAGTATCGTTTGATGGTCGTGCGATTTGTCCAACGAACCCGAACAAACAGAGCTAGTTTCACAAGAATATTGGAAATTACCCCCTTCCCAAGACCCGGGATCCAAAGAAGGAAAAATATGTTCCCCCATGGACCAATGGTATGCATCGATTTCCGATTCTGTATTCCCCTAGGTGAGAAAAGAACAAAGACCCCAATTCCGTTTTATAGGTTTGTGGTCTTATACAAAACTCTCAACAAAATGGCCCACCCCCCCATTTTGTTGGAGATACCGCCAAGAGTGGGGGTTTAAAGAAATGTAAACAAGTTTGATTTAATTTTAGCAAAGGGCATAAAATTTTTAAATTTAAATTTGTCAAAAGCTGTAGAAAGAATTTGTAAGAACGCGAATACAACCATGCTTAAGATATTGAGGGGAAAAAATTTCCTTGTGTTTAAAAATTTGTAAACAAAGGACATTAAGGGGGAGCAAGCAATGCTGCCACAACAGAAACACGGCTTCCCCAAAAAAAATGGAACCTGACTCACAAACCCAAAACTGGGGCCCCGTGATCCCAGCTACTGGGATCATATGTTAGCAGGAGTAGAGGGATCAAAACATCATAGAATACCGGGAACCCTGATCCTTCAGAAAATTACAGGGGCCCTGAAAAGCCCAAAGATACAGAAATCCGAGCACATGAACGTGACCCCCAATCCTACCCTCAAAATTTGGGGTCCTTTATAATGCACAGCATGCATTGACCTGGGCAAACCAAGTCCCCGCCCCCTGACCCAAATTTGGGAGCTGTTTAGTCCTCCTGCCTGCAATGAGGTCACAATGAGGCTGCTGGGGTCGCTAAATGGGGGCTTGGGTTTTTCCCTTGGGGGACAGTGTAACTCAAAGATGTACTATCCTACTTATAGTATTGGTATAAAACTGTTCCTTTGCTTAGTGCAAACAACTGTACTTAGAGTACCACTCTATAGGGAAGCATGGCCACAACACTTCCTGGTAAACCATCTCGACCACTTCCTATCCTCATTAACTATCAATGTCAACAATTGTAATGTCTTATTATTAGGGGCTTCAGGGTACATAGCATGTTTCGTCAGTGACGGAGGTAATCCTCATACCTGACTTTCTCGCAGTGTCATGAGTAAGATCCTTGAACATGTGCCTGAGTTGGTCAGGAAAAAATATCTACATGTAAATTTTTCATCACTACACTGCATGATTCTCATCACGTTACACCTTCACTGTCCTGCATCATTCTCATCACTTTAGCATCACTACACTGTATCATTCTCATCGCTTTAAACACCTTCACTACATTGCATCATTCCATCACTTTAGCACCTTCACTGTCCTGCATCATTCCCCTCATTTTAGCATCTTCACTCCAACTGCATCATTCTCATCACTTTAGCACCTTCACTGTCCGCATGATTCTCACACTTAGTAACTTCACTAAACTGCATCATTCTCATCGCTTTATTACCTTACCCACACAGCATCATTCTCATCACTTTAGCTCTTAAACTCTATTGCATAATTCTCATCACTTCACTGCCTTCACTGCACTGTATTATTACCATCACTTATTATCTTCACTACACTGCATCATTCTCATCACTTTACACCTTCACTACATTGCATCCTTCTCATCACTTTGTCACATTCACTACACTGCATCATTCTCATCATTTTAGCACCTTCATTAACTGCATCATTCTCATCACTTAGCCCCTTCACTACCCTGCATCATTCTCATTACTTTACCATCTTCACTACACTGCATCATACTCCCTCACTTTAGCACCTTCATTACACTGCATCAATATCATCACTTTAGGGACCTTCACTATACTGCATCATTCACAACATTTTAGCACCTTCATTACACTGCATCATTATCATCATTTTACCACCTTCACTACCCATCATCATTCTCATCACTTAGCATCTTCACTACACTGTATCATTCTCATCTCTTTATCACCTTCACTACACTGCATCATTCTCGTCACATTGGCACTTCACTATACGGCATCATTCCTCATAACTTTAGCACCTTCACTACCCTGCATCATTCTCATCACTTCGACATCTTCACTATACTGCTTCCTTCCATCGCTTTTTCACCTTTACTACACTGCATCATTCTCATAACTTTAGCACCTTCACTATACTGCATCATTGTCATCACTTTAGCACCTTTACTACACTGCATCATTTTCATCAGTTCAGTACTTTTACTACACTGAATGATTATCATCACTTTAGCACTTTCACTACTCTTTATCATTATCATCACTTTAGCACCTATCCCTACACTGTATCATTAATCATCACTTTAGCACCTTCACTTCACTACATCATTCTCATCCCTTTAGCTCCTTCACTACACTGCATCATTCATTCTCATCACTTTGGCACCTTCACTACACTATCATTTTCATCATGTAGGACCTTCAATGCACGTCATCATTTATTCTCATCACTTTTATACCTTCACTTTACTGCATCATTCATTCTCTTATTATTTTAGCACGTCACTACACTACTATCATTCCATTACTTTAGAACCTTCACTACAGTGCATCATTCATTTTCCTCACTTTGGCTCCTTCACTAGAAACATTCATTCTCATCTTTTAGCACCTTTACACAAGGCATCATTCATTCCATCACTCACCTGTGCGCATTGCTCTACTGCATTCCGCACATCATGGCTTCAATCAAGAGGGGAAAATACCTTTGGGTGGATCAAGCCTTCAGTACCACATGTGCTCCTAAACGACACACCAGTGATCTTGTGCCTCATAAAATACATTAAATTTTATATTTCTATCTTCGAAGCTGAATGATTTTCTTATTTATATAAATATATATATATTATATATATATATATATATATATTTATATATATATTATATAATATTATATATATATATATATATATATATATATATATATATATATATATATATATATATATATATATATATGTATATGTATATATGTCTAGTATATATTCAAACAGCTCCGGGAGAACCTTAAGTGTTCCCTGAGGTACGTTTAATGCTTTCTCTGAGGATGTATATATATATATATATATATATATAAATATATATTATATATATATATATATATATATATATTATATATATATATATATATATATATATAATATATACATATATATATTGCTGAATGTGATAATAACTTTCATAGCCAACCATGATTAAATAACGTAATAATATATATAATATAATATCGTGACCTCGACTACATCTATATCATATTGATTAAATCTTTTAATAAGTATAGCACAGTGTGATTATAAAGTAAATATGGTTAATCAACTCTTAAGAAAAATGTTTATAAACCCTTGTTTAGTGTTAATCTCTTTGATGTTCCTGGGTGTGATACTGTTCTTGCATTTCCAATATGTGCAGGAGTACCAGAAAGTATGGAATGAAAGGTAACACTTACAGTAATTTCTGTATGAAAAAGAATAAGGTGCAAAAATGTGGAAGGCATTCATTTTGAATGTCAGGAGGGTTCCACAGGAGTCTAAGTGTGCTAATGTGTTGTATAACTTTCCAGTGCTGGGTCCTTATTATGGAATACACTGCCTAGAGAAAGATATTATAGATTTGGCACAGCAAGTTCAATCCACTCGAAACATTTTTCAACATCTTCTAACAATAATAATAACCTGTTTTGCACTTCCGCCAATTATCTGGCTGGTTTATAAACCATCTCAACATCTATTTATAGGTGTTCGTTAAACCTGTGACAGTGACTCAAATTCTGAAAGTAGATAGCTCTCCAGCGACTCTGTTATTCCGAAATAAAATAAGCAGTCAATAGTTTTCTTTTCAAAGGATACCCAGGTACCCTCTGTAAAACTAATATATGATAAAAGTCTCGACTGCCTGACATACCCACCACTGGATGAATTTTGCCATGTACTTAGATCCCCTTTTGTCAATTCATTGTATTCACGCTAAAAATATATGACGACAATGAGTTTGGAAAATGTAAAAAATCAACGGTACTTGACATACTCTTAGTTCCTGATTAAGAACACGCATGAAGATGTTCGAATTTTGAGAATGTTTCGAACCCTCGCCCGTCTGGTTAAAAAGATTTATCAAATGGGATGGGAATTAAGTGACAACTGGACCAATATGATTTACATAGAGGAGGAGAATAATGACACCATATGTGTGAGTATCATCGGCTGTTTAAAAGTCTCAAACATCTTACATTAGTAAAAGGTATATTATCATAAAGTTAAGTAACAGGTTGTCCACTTAACGCGCAGAGAAAAAGTCGATGACAGGAAAGATGCTACCAGAGTGCAATAAATTTGTAGTTTAATAAGGTAAGGTATTTACTTTATGGAACAGCCCTCAGATAAGCTAAAGGAACTCACAGAGAAGGGGCTTGGGCCACCAGAAACACGCCCCACGCTAAAAATGATATGTAAGAGAATAAAAGTAATGAAACGATATCTTAAACTTCGTATTGCAGCTAAAAAAATATTCATGTGTATAAAACCTGAAGAAAAACCTGGAAATAAAACCCTCGAGTTCTGCAGCAAAAACCAAGAGTTCCCTCCTACTCACTTTCCAAGCCATTTATTTTAATAAAACTAAGAATTGTATATAAAACAAGGTTCCCCTCTGGACCCCTCATACTTATGGTTTAATTGCCAATAATTTCAACCTAAATATCGCCCAGTAATATTACATAGTCCATTGGTTCACTATCTCTCCTCGCGTTCAAAATTTGTAAAGACGCAGTAGGATGTTCCACGTCCATCTAAAATGAATTTTAACAAGTTTGTCATGGAACACACTTAAAAAGATGCTAGACTTATGTTGATGATTTACACACTAGTTCGTCTTTTAAATATGATTGATATGCTCCATTGGGAAATGGTCAATGGCTGGGAGAAAATGGTGTACATAGATGAAGGACTAGACGGCACCTTATACGTTAGTATCGTTGATGGTGGGTGCGATTTGTCCAACGAACCACGAACAAACAGAGCTAGTTTCAACGAAGAATATATGGAAATTACCCACTTCCCTAAGACACCGGGATACCAAAGAAGGTAAGATATGTTCCCTCATGGACTCAACTGGTATGACATCGATTTACCAGATTACTGTGATTCCCCTAGGTTGAGAAGAATGAGACAAAGACCCCCGAATTCCGTTCAGTAGGTTTGTGGTCTTATACAATATACTCTCAAGCACATGGCTCATCCCCACATTTTGTTGGAGATACTCGCAGAGAGTGGGATTAACGGAAATGTAAACAAGTTTGATTTATATTTCATAGGAGATGTCATAAATTACATTTAATGTCGTCAAAATGCTTGTATGAAAGAATTTTGTCAAGAACGCGAACTACACCATGCTTAAGATATTGAGGGAAAAACTTACCTTGTGTTAAATATAGATAAAACAAAGAGACATTAAGGACGGAGCAGAGCAATGCTGCCCAGCAACAGAGAGAGACTGATGCTTCCCAATAATAAATGGAACCTGATGCTGCACAACCAATACTGGATCCTCGGTGATGCCCAGCAATACTGGGATCATGATGCTTAGCAGGAGTAGAGGGATCCTGATTCATCATAGCAATACCGGGACCCCTGATCCTTCAGAAAATTACAGGGACCCTGCTAATGCCCAATGATACAGAAATCCTGATGCACAGTGATACTGTGACCCTAATCCTACCCTGCAATATTGGGGTCCTTCATAATGCACAGCAGTGCATTGACCTGGTCAAACCAAGTCCACTGCCCATGATCCAATTGGTATGCTGTTTAGTGCCTTCTGCTGTCCTGCAATGAGGTCACAATGAGGCTGCTGGGGTCGCTAAATGGGGTCTTGATTTTCCTTGGTGGACAGTGTAACTCAAAGATGTACTATCCTACTTATAGTATTGGTATAAACTGTTCCTTTGCT
The DNA here is from genome assembly GCF_026875155.1 of Cherax quadricarinatus. Taxonomy (NCBI): domain Eukaryota; kingdom Metazoa; phylum Arthropoda; class Malacostraca; order Decapoda; family Parastacidae; genus Cherax; species Cherax quadricarinatus. The sequence goes on from NC_069450.1 coordinate 33,516,503, forward strand.
TAGTGCATCAACTGTACTGAGAGTACCACTCTTATAGGGAAGCATGGCCACAACACTTCCTGGTATCCATCTCGACCACTTCCTATCCTCATTAACTATCAATGTTAACAGATTGTAATGTCTTATTATTAGGGGCTTCAGGCTTCATAGCAGTGTTTCGTCAGTGACGTGAGGTAATCCTCATACCTGACTTTCTCGCAGTGTTCAGTGAGTTAAGATCCTTGAACCTGTGCCTGAGTTGGTCAGGAAAAAGGTATCTACGATGTAAATAATTCATCACTACACTGCATGATTCTCATCACGTTAGCACCTTCACTGTCCTGCATCATTCTCATCACTTTAGCATCACTACACTGTATCATTCTCATCGCTTTATCACCTTCACTACATTGCATCATTCTCATCACTTTAGCACCTTCACTGTCCTGCATCATTCCCATCATTTTAGCATCTTCACTACACTGCATCATTCTCATCACTTTAGCACCTTCACTGTCCTGCATGATTCTCATCACTTTAGTATCTTCACTAAACTGCATCATTCTCATCGCTTTATTACCTTTACTACACAGCATCATTCTCATCACTTTAGCTCCTTAACTCTATTGCATAATTCTCATCACTTCACTGCCTTCACTGCCTTCACTGCACTGTATTATTACCATCACTTTATTATCTTCACTACACTGCTTCATTCTCATCACTTTAGCACCTTCACTACATTGCATACTCCCCATCACTTTGTCACATTCACTACACTGCATCATTCTCATCAGTTTAGCACCTTCATTATACTGCATCATTCTCATCACTTTAGCCCCTTCACTACCCTGCATCATTCTCATTACCTTACCATCTTCACTACACTGCATCATACTCATCACTTTAGCACCTTCATTACACTGCATCACTATCATCACTTTAGCACCTTCACTATACTGCATCATTCACATCATTTTAGCACTTTCATTACACTGCATCATTATCATCATTTTACCACCTTCACTACCCATCATCATTCTCATCACTTCAGCATCTTCACTACACTGTATCATTCTCATCTCTTTATCACCTTCACTACACTGCATCATTCTCGTCACATTGGCACCTTCACTATACTGCATCATTCTCATAACTTTAGCACCATCACTACCCTGCATCATTCTCATCACTTTGACATCCTCACTATACTGCTTCTTTCTCATCGCTTTTTCACCTTCACTACACTGCATCATTCTCATAACTTTAGCACCTTCACTATACTGCATCATTCTCATAACTTTAGCACCGCTTTTTCACCTTCACTACACTGCATCATTCTCATAACTTTAGCACCTTCACTATACTGCATCATTCTCATAACTTTAGCACCTTCACTATACTGCATCATTCTCATAACTTTAGCACCTTCACTATACTGCATCATTCTCATAACTTTAGCAACTTCACTACCCTGCATCATTCTCATCACTTTGACATCTTCACTATACTGCTTCCTTCTCATCGCTTTTTCACCTTCACTACACTGCATCATTCTCATAACTTTAGCACCTTCACTATACTGCATCATTGTCATCACTTTAGCACCTTTACTACACTGCATCATTATCATCAGTTCAGTACTTTGACTACACTGAATGATTATCATCACTTTAACACTTTCACTACTCTTTATCATTATCATCACTTTAGCACCTATCCCTACACTGTATCATTATCATCACTTTAGCACCTTCACTTCACTACATCATTCTCATCCCTTTAGCTCCTTCACTACACTGCGTCATTCATTCTCATCACTTTGGCACCTTCACTACACTATCATTTTCATCAGTGTAGGACCTTCAATGCACGTGATCATTTATTCTCATCACTTTTATACCTTCACTTTACTGCATCATTCATTCTCTTTATTTTAGCACCGTCACTACACTACATCATTCTCATTACTTTAGAACCTTCACTACAGTGCATCATTCACTTTCCTCACTTTGGCTCCTTCACTAGAAACATTCATTCTCATCATTTTAGCACCTTCACTACAAGGCATCATTCATTCTCATCACTCACCTGTGCGCATTGCTCTACTGCATTCCGCACATCATGGCTTCAATTAAGAGGGGAAAATACCTTTGGGGTGGATCAAGCCTTCAGTACCACATGTGCTCCTAAACGACACGCACAATGATCTTGTGCCTCATAAAATACATTAAATTTTATATTTCTATCTTCGAAGCTGTATGATTTACATATATATATATATATATATATATATATATATATATATATATATATATATATATATATATATATATATACATATATATATATATATATATATATATATATATATATATATATAATATATATATATATATATATATATATATATATATATATATATGTCGTGCCGAATAGGCAGAACTTGCGAACTTGGCTTAAATAGCAACGCTCATCTTGCCATATAGGACAAGCGAAAATTTGTGTATGCAATAATTTCGCCAAAATCATTCTGAACCTAACGAAAAAAATATACTTCACTGTGTTTGTTTAGTATTAAATTATTGTAAACAAATCTAAAATATATTTAGTTGGGATAGGCAAAAATAAATTATTGTTGTTATAATAAGGTTAGCTAAGTTTTCTAAGATCCTTTTGGTGCAAAATTAAAATTTTTTTACATTAACATTAATCAAAAAAATATATCTTTAAACTTATAAGAGAAAATTTTAGAAAGGACTTAATTTTAAATGAGTTCTTGCTAATTGACCAGTTTTACATATTCGGCACGACATATATATATATATATATATATATATATATATATATATATATATATATATATATATATATATATATATATATATATATATATATATATATATATATATATATATATATATATATGTGTGTGTGTGTGTTGTGGTTGTGTATAAGTATATATGTCTAGATATATTCAAACAGCTCCAGGGAGAACCTTGAGTTTTCCCTGAGGTACGTTTAATGCCTTCTCTGAGGATGGTATATATATATATAATATATATATATATATATATATATATATATATATATATATATATATATATATATATATATATTTTTTATTATCACACCGGCCGATTCCCACCAAGGCAGGTGGCCCGAAAAAGAAAAACTTTCACCATCATTCACTCCATCACTGTCTTGCCATAAGGGTGCTTTACACTACTGGCAAGACAGTGATATATATATATATATATATATATATATATATATTATAATATATATATATATATATATATATATATATAATATATATCTATATATATAATATATATATATATATATATATATATATATATATATATATATATAATATATATATATATATATATACATACATATATATATTGCTGAATGTGATAATAACTTTCATAGCCAATATTCCAACCATGATTAAATAACGCTAATAATATATATAATATAATATCGTGACCTCGACTACATCTATATCATATTGATTAAATCTTATAATGAGTATAGCACAGTGTGATTATAAAGTAAATATGGTTAATCAACTCTTAAGAAAAATGTTTATAAACCCTTGTTTAGTGTTAATCTCCTTGATGTCCCTGGGTGTGATACTGTTCTTGCATTTCCAATATGTGCAGGAGTACCAGAAAGTATGGAATGAAAGGTAACACTTACAGTAATTTCTGTATGAAAAAGAATAAGGTGCAAAAATGTGGAAGGCATTCATTTTGAATGTCAGGAGGGTTCCACAGGAGTCTAAGTGTGCTAATGTGTTGTATAACTTTCCAGTGCTGGGTCCTTATTATGGAATACACTGCCTAGAGAAAGATATTATGGATTTGGCACAGCAAGTTCAATCCACTCGAAACATTTTTCAACATCTTCTAACAATAATAATAACCTGTTTTGCACTTCCGCCAATTATCTGGCTGGTTTATAAACCATCTCAACATCTATTTATAGGTGTTCGTTAAACCTGTGACAGAGACTCACATTCTGAAAGTAGATAGCTCTCCAGCGATTCTGTTATTCCGAAATAAAATAAGCAGTCAATAGTTTTCTTTTCAAAGGATACCCAGGTACCCTCTGTAAAACTAATATATGATAAAAGTCTCGACTGCCTGACATACCCACCACTGGATGAATTTTGCCATGTACTTAGATCCCCTTTTGTCAATTCATTGTATTCACGCTAAAAATATATGACGACAATGAGTTTGGAAAATGTAAAAAATCAACGGTACTTGACATACTCTTAGTTCCTGATTAAGAACACGCATGAAGATGTTCGAATTTTGAGAATGTTTCGAACCCTCGCCCGTCTGGTTAAAAAGATTTATCAAATGGGATGGGAATTAAGTGACAACTGGACCAATATGATTTACATAGAAGAGGAGAATAATGACACCATATGTGTGAGTATCATCGGCTGTTTAAAAGTCTCAAACATCTTACATTAGTAAAAGGTATATTATCATAAAGTTAAGTAACAGGTTGTCCACTTAACGCGCAGAGAAAAAGTCGATGACAGGAAAGATGCTACCGGAGTGCAATAAATTTGTAGTTTAATAAGGTAAGGTATATACTTTATGGAACAGCCCTCAGATAAGCTAAAGGAACTCACAGAGAAGGGGCTTGGGCCACCAGAAACACGCCCCACGCTAAAAATGATATGTAAGAGAATAAAAGTAATGAAACGATATCTTAAACTTCGTATTGCAGCTAAAAAAATATTCATGTGTATAAAACCTGAAGAAAGGCCTGGAAATAAAACCCTCGAGTTCTGCAGCAAAAACCAAGAGTTCCATCCTACTCACTTTCCAAGCCATTTATTTTAATAAAAACTAAGAATTGTATATAAAACAAGGTTCCCCTCTGGACCCCTCATACTTATGGTTTAATTGCCAATAATTTTCAACCTAAATATCGCCCAGTAATATTACATAGTCCATTGGTTCACTATCTCTCCTCGCGTTCAAAATTTGTAAAGACGCAGTAGGATGTTCCACGTCCATCTAAAATGAATTTTAACAAGTTTGTCATGGAACACACTTAAAAAGATGCTAGACTTATGTTGATGATTTACACACTAGTTCGTCTTTTAAATATGATTGATATGCTCCGTTGGGAAATGGTCAATGGCTGGGAGAAAATGGTGTACATAGATGAAGGACTAGACGGCACCTTATACGTTAGTATCGTTGATGGTGCGTGCGATTTGTCCAACGAACCACGAACAAACAGAGCTAGTTTCAACGAAGAATATATGGAAATTACCCACTTCCCTAAGACACCGGGATACCAAAGAAGGTAAGATATGTTCCCTCATGGACTCAACTGGTATGACATCGATTTACCAGATTACTGTGATTCCCCTAGGTTGAGAGAATGAGACAAAGACCCCCGAATTCCGTTCAGTAGGTTTGTGGTCTTATACAATATACTCTCAAGCACATGGCTCATCCCCACATTTTGTTGGAGATACTCGCAGAGAGTGGGATTAACGGAAATGTAAACAAGTTTGATTTATATTTCATAGGAGATGTCATAAATTACATTTAATGTCGTCAAAATGCTTGTATGAAAGAATTTTGTCAAGAACGTGAACTACACCATGCTTAAGATATTGAGGGAAAAACTTACCTTGTGTTAAATATAGATAAAACAAAGAGACATTAAGGACGGAGCAGAGCAATGCTGCCCAGCAACAGAGAGACACTGATGCTTCCCAATAATAAATGGAACCTGATGCTGCACAACCAATACTGGATCCTCGGTGATGCCCAGCAATACTGGGATCATGATGCTTAGCAGGAGTAGAGGGATCCTGATTCATCATAGCAATACCGGGACCCCTGATCCTTCAGAAAATTACAGGGACCCTGCTAATGCCCAATGATACAGAAATCCTGATGCACAGTGATACTGTGACCCTAATCCTACCCTGCAATATTGGGGTCCTTCATAATGCACAGCAGTGCATTGACCTGGTCAAACCAAGTCCACTGCCCATGATCCAATTGGTATGCTGTTTAGTGCCCTCTGCTGTCCTGCAATGAGGTCACAATGAGGCTGCTGGGGTCGCTAAATGGGGTCTTGATTTTCCTTGGTGGACAGTGTAACTCAAAGATGTACTATCCTACTTATAGTATTGGTATAAACTGTTCCTTTGCTTAGTGCATCAACTGTACTGAGAGTACCACTCTTATAGGGAAGCATGGCCACAACACTTCCTGGTGTCCATCTCGACCACTTCCTATCCTCATTAACTATCAATGTCAACAGATTGTAATGTCTTATTATTTGGGGCTTCAGGCTTCATAGCAGTGTTTCGTCAGTGACGTGAGGTAATCCTCATACCTGACTTTCTCGCAGTGTTCAGTGAGTTAAGATCCTTGAACCTGTGCCTGAGTTGGTCAGGAAAAAGGTATCTACGATGTAAATAATTCATCACTACACTGCATGATTCTCATCACGTTAGCCCCTTCACTGTCCTGCATCATTCTCATCACTTTAGCATCACTACACTGTATCATTCTCATCGCTTTATCACCTTCACTACATTGCATCATTCTCATCACTTTAGCACCTTCACTGTCCTGCATCATTCCCATCATTTTAGCATCTTCACTACACTGCATCATTCTCATCACTTTAGCACCTTCACTGTCCTGCATGATTCTCATCACTTTAGTATCTTCACTAAACTGCATCATTCTCATCGCTTTATTACCTTTACTACACAGCATCATTCTCATCACTTTAGCTCCTTAACTCTATTGCATAATTCTCATCACTTCACTGCCTTCACTGCACTGTATTATTACCATCACTTTATTATCTTCACTACACTGCATCATTCTCATCACTTTAGCACCTTCACTACATTGCATCCTTCTCATCACTTTGTCACATTCACTACACTGCATCATTCTCATCACTTTAGCACCTTCATTACACTGCATCACTATCATCACTTTAGCACCTTCACTATACAGCATCATTCACATCTTTTTAGCACTTTCATTACACTGCATCATTATCATCACTTTACCACCTTCACTACCCATCATCATTCTCATCACTTCAGCATCTTCACTACACTGCATCATTCTCATCTCTTTATCACCTTCACTACACTGCATCATTCTCGTCACATTGGCACCTTCACTATACTGCATCATTCTCATAACTTTAGCACCTTCACTACCCTGCATCATTCTCATCACTTTGACATCCTCACTATACTGCTTCCTTCTCATCGCTTTTTCACCTTCACTACACTGCATCATTCTCATAACTTTAGCACCTTCACTATACTGCATCATTGTCATCACTTTAGCACCTTTACTACACTGCATCATTATCATCAGTTCAGTACTTTGACTACACTGAATGATTATCATCACTTTAGCACTTTCACTACTCTTTATCATTATCATCACTTTAGCACCTATCCTTACACTGTATCATTATCATCACTTTAGCACCTTAACTTTACTACATCATTCTCATCCCTTTAGCTCCTTCACTACACTGCGTCATTCATTCTCATCACTTTGGCACCTTCACTACACTATCATTTTCATCAGTGTAGGACCTTCAATGCACGTCATCATTTATTCTCATCACTTTTATACCTTCACTGTACTGCATCATTCATTCTCTTTATTTTAGCACCGTCACTACACTACATCATTCTCATTACTTTAGAACCTTCACTACAGTGCATCATTCATTTTCCTCACTTTGGCTCCTTCACTAGAAACATTCATTCTCATCATTTTAGCACCTTTACTACAAGGCATCATTCATTCTCATCACTCACCTGTGCGCATTGCTCTACTGCATTCCGCACATCATGGCTTCAATCAAGAGGGGAAAATACCTTTGGGGTGGATCAAGCCTTCAGTACCACATGTGCTCCTAAACGACACTCACAATGATCTTGTGCCTCATAAAATACATTAAATTTTATATTTCTATCTTCGAAGCTGAATGATTTTCTTTTGTATATATATATATATATATATATATATATATATATATATATATATATATATAATATATATTATATATATATATATATATATATATATGTATGTATATATATATATATATATATATATATATATATATATATATATATATATATATATATATATATATATATATATATATGTATATGTATATATGTCTAGATATATTCAAACAGCTCCAGGGAGAACCTTAAGTGTTCCCTGAGGGACGTTTTAATGCCTTCTCTGAGGATGTATATGTATATATATATATATATATATATATATATATATATATATATATATATATATATATATATATATATATATATATATATACATATATATATTGCTGAATGTGGATAATAACTTTCATAGCCAACCATGATTAAATAACGTAATAATATATATAATATAATATCGTGACCTCGACTACATCTATATCATATTGATTAAGTCTTATAATAAGTATAGCACAGTGTGATTATAAAATAAATATGGTTAATCAACTCTTAAGAAAAATGTTTATAAACCCTTGTTAAGTGTTAATCTCTTTGATGTCCCTGTTTGTGATACTGTTCTTGCATTTCCAATATGTGCAGGAGTACCAGAAAGTATGGAATGAAAGGTAACACTTACAGTAATTTCTGTATGAAAAAGAATAAGGTGCAAAAATGTGGAAGGCATTCATTTTGAATGTCAGGAGGGTTCCACAGGAGTCTAAGTGTGCTAATGTGTTGTATAACTTTCCAGTGCTGGGTCCTTATTATGGAATACACTGCCAAGAGAAAGATATTATAGATTTGGCACAGCAAGTTCAATCCACTCGAAACATTTTTCAACATCTTCTAACAATAATAATAACCTGTTTTGCACTTCCGCCAATTATCTGGCTGGTTTATAAACCATCTCAACATCTATTTATAGGTGTTCGTTAAACCTGTGACAGTGACTCACATTCTGAAAGTAGATAGCTCTCCAGCGACTCTGTTATTCCGAAATAAAATAAGCAGTCAATAGTTTTCTTTTCAAAGGATACCCAGGTACCCTCTGTAAAACTAATATATGATAAAAGTCTCGACTGCCTGTCATAACCACCACTGGATGAATTTTGCCATGTACTTAGATCCCCTTTTGTCAATTCATTGTATTCACGCTAAAAATATATGACGACAATGAGTTTGGAAAATGTAAAAAATCAACGGTACTTGACATACTCTTAGTTCCTGATTAAGAACACGCATGAAGATGTTCGAATTTTGAGAATGTTTCGAACCCTCGCCCGTCTGGTTAAAAAGATTTATCAAATGGGATGGGAATTAAGTGACATCTGGACCAATATGATTTACATAGAAGAGGAGAATAATGACACCATATGTGTGAGTATCATCGGCTGTTTAAAAGTCTCAAGCATCTTACATTAGTAAAAGGTATATTATCATAAAGTTAAGTAACAGGTTGTCCACTTAACGCGCAGAGAAAAAGTCGATGACAGGAAAGATGCTACCGGAGTGCAATAAATTTGTAGTTTAATACCAGCCCTCAGATAAGCTAAAGGAACTCACAGAGAAGGGGCTTGGGCCACCAGAAACACGCCCCACGCTAAAAATGATATGTAAGAGAATAAAAGTAATGAAACGACATCTTAAACTTCGTATTGCAGCTAAAAAAATATTCATGTGTATAAAACCTGAAGAAAGGCCTGGAAATAAAACCCTCGAGATCTGCAGCAAAAACCAAGAGTTCCCTCCTACTCACTTTCCAAGCCATTTATTTTAATAAAACTAAGAATTGTATATAAAACAAGGTTCCCCTCTAGACCCCTCATACTTATGGTTTAATTGCCAACAATTTCAACCTAAATATCGCCCAGTAATATTACATAGTCCATTGGTTCACTATCTCTCCTCGCGTTCAAAATTTGTAAAGACGCAGTAGGATGTTCCACGTCCATCTAAAATGAATTTTAACAAGTTTGTCATGGAACACACTTAAAAAGATGCTAGACTTATGTTGATGATTTACACACTAGTTCGTCTTTTAAATATGATTGATATGCTCCGTTGGGAAATGGTCAATGGCTGGGAGAAAATGGTGTACATAGATGAAGGACTAGACGGCACCTTATACGTTAGTATCGTTGATGGTGCGTGCGATTTGTCCAACGAACCACGAGCAAACAGAGCTAGTTTCAACGAATAATATATGGAAATTACCCACTTCCCTAAGACACCGGGATACCAAAGAAGGTAAGATATGTTCCCTCATGGACTCAACTGGTATGACATCGATTTACCAGATTACTGTGATTCCCCTAGGTTGAGAAGAATGAGACAAAGACCCCCGAATTCCGTTCAGTAGGTTTGTGGTCTTATACAATATACTCTCAAGCACATGGCTCATCCCCACATTTTGTTGGAGATACTCGCAGAGAGTGGGATTAACGGAAATGTAAACAAGTTTGATTTATATTTCATAGATGTCATAAATTACATTTAATGTCGTCAAAATGCTTGTATGAAAGAATTTTGTCAAGAACGTGAACTACACCATGCTTAAGATATTGAGGGAAAAACTTACCTTGTGTTAAATATAGATAAAACAAAGAGACATTAAGGACGGAGCAGAGCAATGCTGCCCAGCAACAGAGAGACACTGATGCTTCCCAATAATAAATGGAACCTGATGCTGCACAACCAATACTGGATCATCGGTGATGCCCAGCAATACTGGGATCATGATGCTTAGCAGGAGTAGAGGGATCCTGATTCATCATAGCAATACCGGGACCCCTGATCCTTCAGAAAATTACAGGGACCCTGCTATTGCCCAATGATACAGAAATCCTGATGCACAGTGATACTGTGACCCTAATCCTACCCTGCAATATTGGGGTCCTTCATAATGCACAGCAGTGCATTGACCTGGTCAAACCAAGTCCACTGCCCATGATCCAATTGGTATGCTGTTTAGTGCCCTCTGCTGTCCTGCAATGAGGTCACAATGAGGCTGCTGGGGTCGCTAAATGGGGTCTTGATTTTCCTTGGTTGACAGTGTAACTCAAAGATGTACTATCCTACTTATAGTATTGGTATAAACTGTTCCTTTGCTTAGTGCATCAACTGCACTGACAGTACCACTCTTATAGGGAAGCATGGCCACAACACTTCCTGGTATCCATCTCGACCACTTGCTATCCTCATTAACTATCAATGTCAACAGGTTGTAATGTCTTATTATTAGGGGCTTCAGGCTTTATAGCAGTGTTTCGTCAGTGACGTGAGGTAATCCTCATACCTGACTTTCTCGCAGTGTTCAGTGAGTTAAGATCCTTGAACCTGTGCCTGAGTTGGTCAGGATAAAGGTATCTATGATGTAATTAATTCATCACTACACTTCATCATTCTCATCGCTTTAGCACCTTCACTACACTGCATCATTCTCATCACTTTAGCACCTTCACTGTCCTGCATCATTCCCATCATTTTAGCATCTTCACTGCACTGCATCATTCTCATCATTTTACCACCTTCACTACCATCATCATTCTCATCATTTCAGCATCTTCACTACACTGTATCATTCTCATGTCTTTATCACCTTCACTACACTGCATCATTCTCATCACATTGGCACCTTCACTATACTGCATCATTCTCATCACTTCAGTACCTTCACTGCACTGCATTATTATCATCTCTTTATTATCTTCACTACACTGCATCATTCTCATCACTTTAGCACCTTCACTACATTGCATCCTTATCATCACTTTGTCACATTCACTACACTGCATCATTCTCATCAGTTTAGCACCTTCATTATATTGCATCATTCTTATCACTTTAGCCCCTTCACTACCCTGCATCATTCTCATTACTTTACCATCTTCACTACGCTGCATCATATTCATCACTATAGCACCTTCATTAGACTGCATCACTATCATCACTTTAGCACCTTCACTATACTGCATCATTCACATCATTTTAGCACCTTCCCTATACTGCATCATTCACATCATTTTAGCACCTTCACTACACTGCATCATTATCATCATTTTACCACCTTCACTACCATCATCATTCTCATCACTTCAGCATCTTCACTACACTGTATCATTCTCATCTCTTTATTACCTTCACTACACTGCATCATTCTCATCACATTGGCACCTTCACTATACTGCATCATTCTCATCACTTCAGTACCTTCACTGCACTGTATTATTTTCATCACTTTAGGACCTTCACTTCACCACTTCATTATCATCACTTTAGCACCTTCAATGCACTGCATGATTCTTACCACTTAACACCTTCACTGCACTGCATCATTCTCATAACTTTAGCACCTTCCCTATGCTGCATCATTCTCATCACTTTAGTACCATCATTAAACTCTATTATTTTCATCTCTTTAGCACCTTCACTACACTGCTTCATTTTCATCACTTTAGCACCTTCACTACTCTGCATGTTTCTCATCACTTTGGCATCTTCACTACACCGCATCATTCTCATCCCTTCAGCACTTTCACTACAATGTATTGCTCAAAGTATTCATTAGTGCGCATCGCCCTACTGAATACCGCACATCATGGCTTCAACATAGTTGGAAAAATGCCTCGGCGGGGGATCAAGCCTTCAGTACCACATATGCTACTAAATATTGTATCACTACCTCCGTAGCTGTGTGCCTCTATGTTCTTTCTTCTTTCAACAAACCGGCTGTATCCCACCGAGGCAGGGTGACCTTAAAAGAGAAACAAAATTTTCTCTTTTTAATTTTAGTAATTTATACAGGAGAAGGGGTTACTAGCCCATTGCTCCCGGCATTTTGGTCGCCTCTTACAACAAGCATGACTTACGGAGGAAGAATTCTGTTCCACTTTCCCATGGAGATAAGATGAAATAAACAAGACTTGGAACCAGAAAGAAAATAGAAGAAAACCCAGAGCGGTGTATATATATACAGTGTCTTTAACTGAATCTTTAATCGTGTCTTTAACCGAATCTGTCGTAATCTGAATTAATTTTCCCCAAAAGAAATAATGGAAATCTAATTAATCCGTTCCAGACACCCAAAAGCATTAAAGAAAGTATTTCCCAACACGCACGCACAAAAAAAAGAGAGACATGAAGAATAAATACATCAATAAGTAATAAAATGACACCTTTATTGAAGACATATTTGATGAGTGAAGATACTGGAGGAAGGGAGAAGATGGAGGAGTTTAAAATTGTTTGGAAGGGAAATCCCCTTCCATAAGGACTTCAGGTACCAAGTCCTTTTCCAGGGTTACCTGCCTTTTTTTTTTTAATGCAGCTAGGATCATTTTGAGTCACTGGACCCCTGTCGCACCAAAAATCTGCCCAGAGAGTTCTGTTTCTGGCGGATGTTCTTTAACGGCCTGCAACAGCTGTGTCAAGGTGATGTTCATCCATAAATGGTTGCACTTCAGTCCACTTTGCACAAATGTTCTTATTCTTTGGCGAAGGCAACTTCCTCCAACTTTCTTCCTCCTCCTCTGAAGGAAATTCCTGAGCTGTGGTCTGATGGTGTTGCACAACAAGCTCTTGCAGTTCTATAGTGGTTAGCTCTTCATCGTCGTCCTCCACCAACTCTTCCACATCCTCGCCACTAACCTCCAACTCCATAGACTTCCCAAGTGCTGCAATAGATTCCACAACTGGCATAGGCTCCTTAGGGTCAGCCCCAAACCCTTCAAAATCCCTCTCTTGTACACATTCTGGCCACAACTTTCTCCAAGCAGGGTTCAGAGTAACAAAAAGGCACAATCCCGTGACTGGAACGATACACAAATAACCCGCACATAAAAGAGAGAAGCTTACGACGACGTTTCGGTCCGACTTGGACCATTGACAAAGTCACACTTGTTGTCGTAAGCTTCTCTCTTTTATGTGCGGGTTATTTGTGTAGGGTTCAGAGTCCTGGAAGTCACTCCATTCTAAGCCTTACCTATAAGGTTTATGCAAGTGAAGACACTGAAGTGATTTTTCCAGAACTCTCTTAGGGTCAATTCAGTGTCTGAGGTCACTTCAAAGCACTTTTGACACATTGCTTAGGTGTGCAGTTTTTTTTTTGAAATTTGAAATGACCTGCTGGTCCATGGGTTGGAGGAGAGGAGTGGTGTTAGGGGGCAAAAACTTCACTTTGATGAAACTAAACTCTTCCACAATTCGCTCTTCCAAGTTTGGAGGATGAGCAGGAGCATTGTCTAATACCAGGAGGCACTTGAGCTCCAATTTATTTTCCAGGAGGTATTTTGTCACACTGGGGTCAAACACTTTATAGAACCAATCGAGGAAAATGTCCCTAGTGATCCATGCCTTACTGTTTGCTCTCCACAGCACACACAATTTAGTTTTGACGACGCTGTTTTCTTGAACACTGGAAGTTTCAGAATGATACACGAGTAAAGGCTTCACTTTGCAATCTCCACTAGCATTACTACAAAACATAAGAGTTAGCCTGTCTTTTATAGGCTTGTGTCCCGGGAGAGCTTTTTCCTCGTGTGTAATGTAGGTCCTGTTTGGTATTTTCTTCCAAAACAGGCCTGTTTCGTCAAAATTGAACACTTTTTGGGGTTTTAATTGTTCAGCCTCTATGTACCTCTTAAATTCATGCACATATATTTCAGCCGCTTTTTTGTCAGAACTGGCAGCCTCGCCATGCCTTATCGCACTGTGTATGCCACTATGATTCTTAAATCTCTCAAACCAGCCTTTTACTGGCCTTAAATTCATCAATATCAGCACTTGTTCCAGGTATTTTCTTAATGAGATCATCATGCAACTGCCTTGCCTTCTCATACAGTGGATCAGTTAACGACGTCATCAGATAATGTAAAAATCAGATAACGACACGTTTTTGTGTCAAGATATTTGCTCAGTTAACGACAAAAAACTCAGTTAAAGTCATTCATCCCGAATGTGTCTGCTCGGAGCGCCTGGACACTCCATGTACAACCAGTGTGCCATTGTTTATAAGCCAGTGAGGACGATTACACGCATACATGCGATACATTTTGTATTATTCCATTGTTTTTAGTGCTTGTAACTGCTAAATAAGCCACCATGGACCCAAAGAAAGCCCTTTGGTAAAGAGGATGAGAAACACTATAAAATTCACGGAAAAAATTGTAGAAAGATACGAAAGTGTTGGTGGTAGAGGGTGGTAGTGATGTTGGTAGGGATGGTGGTAGAGGGTGGTAGTATGGGCCAACAGGTCTGCTGCAGTGTTCTTGCTTTTTTATGTACACAAGCCAGGGTACTTCCGCATATACCAGCCAGAGTACTTCCCCACACACCAGCCAGGGTACTTCCCCACATACCAGACAGGGTACTTACCCACATACACAATTTGATTTGATTGGGACTTGTGCATGAATGAATAGAATTATCAAAGCTTATTGCTTGGGAAGCATTTAAAATTGGGTTGGGGAAATATGATTCTGTTAGTGGGATGGTTTGTGAAGGACCTACCTAGTATGGGCCAACAGGCCTGCCGCAGTGTTCCTGCTTTCTTATGTGCAAACATTTATGGATGAACATCACCCTGACACAGCTATTGCAGGCTGTGCTGGCAACATCTGCAATGACAGTGTGTCCCATTTTCGGGCAGTCTTAAAGAGAATCCAGAAACAGAGCTCTCTGGACAGATTTTCGGTGCGACAAAGGTCCAGTGACTCTCAAGCTGGTCATAGTGGCATTTAAAAACAAAGAAGGGTGGTAATCCCGGAAAAGGACTGGATACCTAAAGTCCTCCTCTGCTCTACTCCCATATCTCTCATCAAATACGTCTTCAATAAAGTGTCATTTTATTAATTATTAATGTATTTATTCTTCATGTCTCATTGTTTTCTGTGTAGGGAAATGTATATTTCATGTAAAAAATAATTTTGTTTAATACTTTTGGGTGTCTGGAACGGATTAATTTGATTTCCATTATTTCTTATGGGGAAAATTTATTCGGATCACGACAGAATCGGTTAAAGACAAGCTCTCTGGAATGGATTAATGTCGTTAAGTGAGAGTCCACTGTGTAATTGACTGTGAAGCACTATCTCCAGATAATTGTTTCTCGTTGATCCACACCAACAATAGTCTCTCCACATCTTCGAGTATTTGCGATCTCTGTTTTGAAGTCATATTTACACCCTTTGCAACAACAGCTTCCTTAACTGCCTTTTTCTTGGCCAAGATAGTAGCAATGGTTGAATGGGGTTTGTTACACAACCTGGCCAGCTCGGAGACATGCACTCCACTTTCATATTTTGCGATGATCTCTTTCTTGAATTCAGTAGTATTTCTCACCCTCTTTACCACAGGGCTGGCTCTAGAAGTTTTCTTAAGGCCCATGGTGGCTTATTTATCAGTTAACAGCACTAAAAACAATGTAGCGTTTTAGAATCTCAGGTTCAGGTGTTGAATAAGGAGGTTCTACTTCTTCAGGAGGAAAATAGGAGGCTGAGGATTCGCCTAGATGAGTTTGGGAGTGAGTGTGAGAAGGATTTAGCTGGTAAGGAGGAACTGGACACCAGCAGTGAGAGTGGAAGCCGCTTTAAGTGGCAAGTGATTCACAGTTCAGGAAGAAGGAAGATAAGGAGGGTTAACAGAGATGTGAAGGTAGGAAATCGATTCTCTGTTCTCGAGGATAAGTGCACTTCAGAGGTTAGTGAGGTTGAAGGTAAAACTGATTCCCATGCTAATCAAAGTGAGAATGTTTTAATTGTAGGTGATTCTCAGGTAAGATATATGGACCATGCTTTTTGTAACAGAGATAGAAAGGTCAGACAGAGGGTGTGCCTTCCAGGAGCTGGTGTTGGTGACATAGTCAGCAGGTTGGATAATATTATGTCAGGTAATGGGAACAAGCCCATTATCTGTCTTAGTGCTGGGGGTAATGACATTGGGAAGGGCAGGAGACAGGAGCTGCTGGATACATGCAGGCCAGCCATAGAAGTAGTCAGGTCTAAAGGAGGGATCCCAGTCATATGTAGCATCTTGCCTAGAATGGGAGTGGGCAATGAATGGATGTCTAGGGCAATTGGTATAAATTGCTGGCTCGACAGGTACTGCAAGGAACTTGCAATCCCATTCATTGATACCTGGGACATATTCTATGGCAAACGTAATATGTATGCAAGAGATGGGGTTCATCTCTCTGGGGCTGGAGTGGCTGCATTTCCCAATTCAATTGAGGGGGTAATAGATGACTTGTCAAGGAATTTAAACTGGTAGATTATAGAGGTATGGGTGTTTGTGGGAAACAATCAGGCTGCAGTAGTAGGGTTGAAAATAGCAGATATTACCGGGATACCTCAGGGGTATATTTTAAAGACAATATTCAAAATAAGGTTGCTAGTAAAGGCAAATCAATTGATCAACAAACAAAGAGAGATAATAGAGGGCAACGAGTGACTAGCTCCCTTAAGGTTTACTATACAAGTAGTAGGAGTCTAAGAAATAAGATAGATGAGCTAAGATTGCTTGCAAGTGCAGGTAGTGTAGATATTATTGGTATAACAGAGACCTGGTTCAACCTGAAAGATAGAGAAATGCCTTCTGAATGCAAAATACAGGATTATAAATTATTCCACACTGATAGGGTCAACAGGAAGGGTACTGGAGTGGCTATATATGTAAGAGATAATTTAAATTGTTGTTTTAGGCATATGAGATTAGAAACATCGAACACAGAATTTGTTGGCTACAGTTTCTCGAGGGACGTGACAAATTAATTATAGGTGTGATTTATAGACCCCCAAACCTTGATAGGGAGTGCAGTAAGCTGTTATGGGACGAAATTCATAAGGCATCTAGATATGAAAATGTTGTGTTAATGGGAGATTTTAGCTTTAGACAAATTGACTGGAACAATATGACAGGAAATCTTGAGTCTAGTGACTTTCGTGATGCGGTCAGGATTGCTTTTAAAACAGTTTGTGACAGAACCAACTAGAGGAAACAGTCTGCTTGACTTGGTTTTTGCCAACAAAGAATCACTAATTAATAATCTTGAGGTTAATGATTAGCTTGGGGAAAGTGATCACGAATCACTTAGTTTCCATATATCATGGAAATACCCAGATAACTGCAATGAAATATCTGTCCCAGACTTTCGCTTGGCCGATTTCGTGGGACTGAAAATTTACCTGGGTGGGTTAAATTGGGATAACCTGACTATGGGTCAGGTAGGTGATCTTGGTTGCCAGTATGACTTTTTCAGAGCATAGTTCTAACTGCCCAGACAACTTTTGTTCCGACTAGGAAAATTAGATTTAACAAAAATGATCCCAAATGAATAAACTATAGACTAAACATTTCATTGGTCAAAAGAGAGGCATATACAGGCCTATCAAAAGAGGGGATGGGCAGTTAAGAAATCAATATATTCAATTAAAGAGATAAATAAAAAAAAAGAATAAGAAAAGCAAAAGGGGATTATGAGGCTAAGGTCGCAAGGAATTCGAAGACTAACCCGAAAGGGTTCTTTCAGGTATACAGAAGTAAGATTAGGGACAAGATAGGCCCACTTAAGAGTAACTCTGGTCAGATCACTGACAGTAATAAGGATATGTGTGAAATTTTCAATACCTACTTCCTCTCACTTTTTACCCAGGAAAATACTAGTGAAATTCCAGAAATAACAAAAATAGGCATAATACCGTGACTGGAACGATACACAAATAACCTGCACATAAAAGAGAGAAGCTTACGACGACGTTTCGGTCCAACTTGGACCATTTACAAAGTCACACTAACCAGAAGTAGAGCAGGACGGCTATATATAGGCAGGAAGAGGTGGTGGTAGTAGTAGTAGTAGTACAAGAATGGTATATAATACCGACAAGACGAAATTAAGACACATGTGCAACACCCGGGCATCTCTATCGTAGACGTTTCGCCATCCAGCCAGCCACTGGATGGCGAAACGTCCACAACAAAGACACCCAAAGACTCCACTTCTGGTTAGTGGGACTTTGTAAATGGTTCAAGTCGGACCGAAACGTCGTCGTAAGCTTCTCTCTTTTATGTGCGGGTTATTTGTGAAATTCCAGAAATAATATATTATGCAGAACAGGACGATAACAAACTATGCACGATTGTGGTAACTAGTGACATGGTCTTCAGACAATTTGAGAAATTAAAATCTAACAAATCCCAAGACCCTGATTAACTGTTTGCAAAATCTTAAAGGACTGTAAAGACGAACTTAGTATACCTTTGGCTAATCTTTTCAACATATCACTATAAACTGGCATAATGCCTGATAAGTAGAAAATGGCAAATGTTATACCTATTTACAAGGCATGTGACAGGTATTTAGCTTTGAACTATAGACCAATAAGCCTTACCTCCACAGTGGGAAAATTTATGGCATCAATAATTGCCGAAGCAATTTGTAGCCGTCTTGATAGGAATAAATTGATTAATGAATCTCAACACGGTTTTACAAACTTACTAACTTTTTTCACTAAGGTGTTTGAGGAGGTAGATCATGGTAATGAATATGATATTGTGTATATGGACTTCAGTAAGGCTTTCGATAGAGTTCCACATCAGAGGCTATTGAGGAAACTTAAGGCACACGGAATAGGAGGAGAAATTTTTTCCTGGGTAGAGGCATGCCTGACAAACAGGCAGCAGAGAGTTTGTGTAAATGGGGAGAAATCAGAATGGGGGCACGTCACAAGCGGTGTTCTGCAGGGGTCAGTGTTGGGCCTGTTGTTCGCAATTTACATAAACGACACAGGTGAGGGAATAAATAGCGACATAAGTAAATTTGCTGATGACACCAAAACAGACCGTCCAATTCATTCTAATGAGGACTCTAGAGCACTCCACGATGATTTGAATAGATTGATGCAATGGTCGGATAAGTGGCAGATGCAGTTTAATATAGGCAAATGCAAAGTTCTAAATGCTGGACAGGAAAATAACCATGCCACATATAAACTAAATAATGTAGATCTTAATACTACTGGTTGCAAAAAGAATTTAGGAGTTCTAGTTAGCAGTAATCTAAACCAAAACAACAGTGCATTAGTGTTCACAATAAAGCTAATAGAATTCTTGGTTTTATATCTAGAAGGATAAATAATAGAAGTCCTCAAGTTGTTCTTCAACTCTATATATCCTTGGTTAGGCCTCTTTTAGATAATGCTGCAGAGTTCTGGTCACCGTCTAACAAAATGGATATAAATGCACTGGAAAACGTACAGAGGAGGATGATAAAGTTGATCCCATGTATCAGAGATCTTCCCTATGAGGATAGACTGAGGGCCCTGAATCTGCACTCTCTAGAAAGGCGTAGAATTAGGGGGGATATGATCGAGGTGTATAAATGAAAAACAGGAATAAATAAACGGGATGTAAAGCGCGTGCTGAAAATTTCCAGCCAAGACAGGACTCGCAGCAATGGTTTCAAGTTGGAAAAAATCAGATTCAGGAAGGATATAGGAAAGCACTGGTTTGGTAATAGAGTTGTGGATGAGTGGAACAAACTCCCGAGTACAGTTATAGATGCTGAAACGTTGTGTAGTTTTAAAAATAAGTTAGATAATTACATGTGTGGGTGTAGTTGGATGTGAGTTGGACCTGACTAGCTTGTGCTTCTAGGACTGATGCCGTGCTCCTTCCTTAAGTGGAACTGACCTGACTAGGTGGGTCATTGGGCTAATCCTGGGGAGGACATGGACCTGCTTCGCGTGGGTCAGTGGGCCTGCTGCGGTGTTCCTTCTTTCTTGTGTTCTTATGTTCTTATGAGTAGGTGTGGGTGGGTGTGAAATGGACCTGACTAGCTACTACGTCGGGCACAGTGCTAATTCCTTAAGTGACGTGTCTGACCTCACTAGGTCAAGGCATTGACTTTAGCCGGTGGGGAAAATTGGATCTGCCTCGCATAGAGCAGTATACTTGTTACACTGTTCCTTATTTCTTACGATCTTATGTTCTTATGAGGGCAAATATTCTGTTAGTGAGACGGATCTGTGAAGGATCTGCCTAGTATGGGACAACAGGTCTGATGCAGTGTTCCTCCTTTCTTATGTTCTTATGTATGCATGGAATCGTCCTCACTGGCTTGTAAACAATCGCACACTTGCTGTACATGGAGTGTCTGGGCCGCTCATGCCACTCGGACACGTTTGGGATGAATGACTTTAACTGAGTTTTTTGTCGCCAACCAAGCCAATATTTTAACGCAGAAATTTGACTTAATCCGAGTTTTACGTAATGCGATGACGTCGTAATCCAGGGGTCCACTGCAAATTGAATTTAATTAGGTTTAAAGCATAACAACTACACAAGGTTTATTAACCAGCACACCATCAGACAGGGGACACTTTAAAAGTTGAATAGTGAGAGAAATGACCCAGTGTAGTGATATTAAAAGTTGTATAGTGAGAATGAATGATAATATGATGAATTTCTTTAGTATTAAGTAGTCAGTAAGCCATTAAATTAAGTCTGCTCATAATGCCTAGGCATGATAGTGGCTCTCTTTGCACTGCAACTCATTATTGTAAATACATAATCTCAATGTACTACTTGCAAAGAAATGAAATTGATTGATTGGCTGATTGATTGAAATTTGAATAATGAAATATGACAGAGTGTAAGAATTTGAGACAGTGGACCATGACAAGGAAAAGAATATTATTTGGAATTAAGTAAGGTTTTTTGATATAGTACAACACAAAAGACCCCTGAAAAATGTGGCAGCTCGAGGTATAGGAGGAAACATTGTTATGGATCACAGCAGCATGACCGAGCATTAGGAAACATTGTCATGGATCACAGCAGCATGACCGAGCATTAGGAAACATTGTCATGGATCACAGCAGCATGACCGAGCATTAGGAAACATTGTCATGGATCACAGCAGCATGACTGAGCATTAGGAAACATTGTCATGGATCACAGCAGCATGACCGAGCATTAGGAAACATTGTCATGGATCACAGCAGCATGACCGAGCATTAGGAAACATTGTCATGGATCACAGCAGCATGACTGAGCATTAGGAAACATTGTCATGGATCACAGCAGCATGACCGAGCATTAGGAAACATTGTCATGGATCACAGCAGCATGACCGAGCATTAGGAAACATTGTCATGGATCACAGCAGCATGACAGAGCATTAGGAAACATTGTCATGGATCACAGCAGCATGACTGAGCATTAGGAAACATTGTTATGGATCACAGCAGCATGACCGAGCATTAGGAAACATTGTCATGGATCACAGCAGCATGACCGAGCATTAGGAAACATTGTCATGGATCACAGCAGCATGACCGAGAATTAGGAAACATTGTCATGGATCACAGCAGCATGACCGAGAATTAGGAAACATTGTCATGGATCACAGCAGCATGACCGAGCATTAGGAAACATTGTCATGGATCACAGCAGCATGACCGAGCATTAGGAAACATTGTCATGGATCACAGCAGCATGACAGAGCATTAGGAAACATTGTCATGGATCACAGCAGCATGACTGAGCATTAGGAAACATTGTTATGGATCACAGCAGCATGACCGAGCATTAGGAAACATTGTCATGGATCACAGCAGCATGACCGAGCATTAGGAAACATTGTCATGGATCACAGCAGCATGACCGAGAATTAGGAAACATTGTCATGGATCACAGCAGCATGACCGAGAATTAGGAAACATTGTCATGGATCACAGCAGCATGACCGAGAATTAGGAAACATTGTCATGGATCACAGCAGCATGACCTAGCATTAGAAAACTGCATAAATGATAACAAGTCACAGGTGGCGTTCAAAAAGGATCAGTTTTAATGAACTATTTGCTATTCATAATTTACATTAATGACCCGGACAAGGAAACTGGACAGATACCTAAAGTCGGTGTCCGATGGGCTGGGATGTCGTTCGTACATTGGACTGAGTGCAGTCAGTAGTAACAGCTTGATTTCATTGGACCTGATACATCAGGAGGCCTGGTTGAGGACCGGGCCGCTGAGGGGTTGACCACTGGAATAGTCTCTAGGTAGGTTTAAATTGTTGGCAGTTAAACCAAAGTATGATAGGTCCAGAGGGGAACTTTGTTTTACATATCATTCATAGTTTTATTAGAATAAATGATGGGGAAAGTGGGTAGGAGGGAACTCTTCGTTTTCACTGCCTAACTCATAGGTTTTGTTTCCAGACCTTCCCTAAGGTCTTTCACACGTTAACCTGTAAACGGTTCAAACGAAGATCTACGTTCTCTCTCCCAGCGCCCCGAATATTTTGAAAAAAAAAAAAATAGAAATACAGAGCGCATTTTTCTAAATGTTGTAGGATAAAAAAAATATTAGGGCCAGTACTTACCGAGATGTGAGGCCACGAAATTGGCACTGGATGCTTTCCTGATGGCAACATTGAGTCCTGGCACTTGCAGAAGTTTTGCCGATATACATTTTTACTCATTTTTATATTTTATATATTTTTTATGTTCTGATAATTATAATTTACACTAGTTCTTGTGATTTCATAGCCAATCTTTGTTCTGACACTAATATTAGGTACTGAAATTGTAGTCAAATAGTCACAAACACACTGACAGGTGAACATTTGCACCTGCCTTCGTCATTTACTATTGTCTAGGAATATATACAAAGCACTCATAGGTCCCAGCAATATTTTGGATGATGTAACACAAGTGTCAGTCCACTGCTGAGAGTGCAGTGGTGACATCTTGTCACCCAGGATGCGACCCACACAGTCGACTAACACCCAGGTACCTATTTGCTGCTAGGTTATTTACATTTGCATGTGTGTTAGCTAAAAAAAATAAAAAAATCATTCTCCTCCCTTTCTGTCGCTACATTAATTAGATACCTATTAGCTCTCTTTTTGAACTGGTTTATGCTATGACTGGCTTTGACATGTGCAGGCAATCTATTGCATTCGTTTATTGTTTGAAGCTTGGCCACTGACTGTGGGTACTACAAAGTTGTGCTCTCTCCCCCTAGTACGTATTTTGTTTTATATTTTATTTAAAACATACAATACATTATATAAATGAAAATGTACAGTACCGGTGATGAGTGTTGATAGATGATATGGAATTGGTGATCGTGATTTTTGTGTGAATAATTATAAAAATGTGTGTTTTCTGTGATATTAGTGGGGGGTCATAAAATCTGGTAATCGTCTTGGTTATAGTGTTCTTAGATAATGTAGGGTACAACAAGTTGAAACAAGGTGGGTTGGGTGTGATGTTACTAACCACCAAGTAAACACAGATGGGAGTGTGTCGTCACTGGAGGTGACCTCGCCGGTCCTGTGAGGTGTGACATCGTGTGTTGGTGGTAGTGAGGTGAGTGCGCTTAGATATTGTCAAATATGATTTTTTTGTGTGAATGTTCATAAAAAATGAGTGTTTTCTGTGATATTAGTGATTTTTGAGGTAAGTGAACATGGGTGATTGTTGTTGGTGGTTGTCTTAGATTTATGTGTGTACAAGATATGTTTTCAGTTGATGGTGATCATGTACTAAGTGTTTGCATATTAGGTTTGTGTTCAAGTTTTTCTTTTTTTTGCGCCCATGGGGAGGGAGTTCTTGGTTATAGTGATTTGAGGGAATTTCTATAAAATGGATGTTAGCTGGTGATGCTAAACTTAGATTCTGGTGATTTTGACGGTGTTTTGGTAGTATTCAGTGGTGATTTGGTAGTAATCAGCAGTGTTTTGGGAGTATTCGGAGGTGTTTGATGGTGTTTTTTGAAGGTGTTCAAATGATGTGCAGAGTATTTTTTTGAAGGTGTTCCGTGGTGTTTTGGTGTTGTTCAGAGTTGGTTCAAAGTTAGTCAGTGTGTTAGTTATGGTAATGTCTCATGTCATAAGTGTATGAGTATTTTTTTTTTTGTGCTAATGTTGTAAAGTCTGGAGAAGTGAGGGAGGAGTTTGGTGGATGAGATGTAATTTCGGTTAATGAAATGTGTAAGTGTGAATGTAAATTGGTGAGTGAGTTAGAGAAGACAAAATGTTATGTGATCTTAGTAAAAGTATAGACAGTTTTAGTGATCTTCGTTATGATGATGTTTTAAGAGAATGTGTACAAAAAATGTGTGATCTTAGTGGTGGGGTTATAGAATTTGGTAAACGTCTTGATTGTGGTGATCTTAGATATTGGAGATATAACAGGTTGAAATAAGTAACTTCCTCTCGTTAAGTTAAATGAAATAAAAGTGGGGTGTGACGTTGCTGATTGCCAAGTAAACACAGGATGGAGTGTGATGTCATGGGAGGTATCCCTACATGTGCTGGTATGTGTTGGTGGTAGTGAGGGGGGTGTATTAGATATTGTATGGAGTTGGTGATTGTGATTTTTTGTGTGAATGTTTATGAAAATTAGTGTTTTCTGCGATCTTAGTGGTTTTGAGGTGAGTGGTCATTGATGATAGCTGATGGATGTCATAGTTTTTTTTTGTGTGTGTATTTGTGTGTGTGTGTGTGTGTGTGTGTGTGTGTGTGTGTGTGTGTGTGTGTGTGTGTGTGTGTGTGTGTGTGTGTGTGTGTGTGTGTGTACTCACCTATTTGTACTCACCTATTTGTGGTTGCAGGGGTCGAGTCACAGCTCCTGGCCCCGCCTCTTCGCTGATTGCTACTAGGTCCTCTCTCTCCCTGCCCCATGAGCTCTATCATACCTCGCCTTAAAACTATGTATGGTTCCTGCCTCCACCACATCACTTTCTAGGCTATTCCATGGCCTGACTACTCTATGACTGTTGTATGTGTTTTCGGTGTTGTTTGGAAATGTTCAAAGGTGTTTTTTTTGTGAGTATTCAAATGATTTATGAGTGTTTTTTTTTTGCGCTCATGTTATATAATAGTCTGAGGTGAGTGGGATCGTCTTGGTTATAGTGATTTGAGGGGATTTCTATAAAATGGGTGTTGGTGGTGTTGATCTTAGTTTCTGGTGATTTTTAGTGTTGTTTGGGCAGTATTCGGTGCTGTTTTGGTAGTATTCAGTGGTGTTTTGGGAGTATTCAAAGGAGTTTGATGATGTTTTTGAATGTGTTCAAATGAGGGAGTAGTATGGTGGATGAGTTGTAATTTCAGTTAATGAAATGTGTAAGTGTTGATCAATTAGAGATGATAAATCTTATTTGGGAGTATTCAAAATGATATTTTGGAAGTGCTTCAGTGTTGTTTGGAAATCTTCAAAGGTGTTTATGTGAGTATTCAAATGATTTATGAGAGTGTTCGAAGTAATCTTGGGGTTGTTCTGTAGTGAGATGATAAAGGTTGTGGATGAGAGAATATTTCTTAAGAGATATTGAGAAAAGGTGGTCACAAATGATGTATGAGAGTGTTTTGAAGGTGTTCAAAGTAAAGTGAGGTGTGTGTGTGTGTGTGTGTGTGTGTGTGTGTGTGTGTGTGTGTGTGTGTGTTAGGTGGTCATAGAGTTTAGTGAATATCTTGGATACAGTGATTTTAGTGGATTTGAGATGGGTGATGAGATGCATTTGTTGATGTGAGATGTGATTTTTGTGTGTGTTCAGAAGATGTGTGTTGGGAGATGGGTGAGTGGATGTGAAGAAATGCGGGTGAGATGGAGAGGGGTATGGGGAGGGTTGTATTAGAAATTTAATGAAATTAATGAAATATGGGGGGATTTTACTGAAAATAAAGGTAATGTGTGAATATTTTACAAAGAAATTATAGAATTGAAAAGTTATGATATATTGGAAAAGAATGGAGGGTGTTGAAACATGTCGCAGTAGTTGGGTAGTGAGATTAGTTGTTGTGAGTATAATATCAATTTATGTGAATACAAGGAGATGGGTATGGAGAGAATTTTATTAGAATTTTAGTAATGTAGGGAGGAATGTGTATTACATTTAAGATTCAGTAAAAAGAAGGGGAAAAATTTGTATCGAATAAATTGTGAATAAATTTGTAAGTGATGAGGGTTGTGGGTAATGTAGTCGAACTAGAGATACTAAAAAACTGGTTATAAGTTGTGGGTTGTTGATGTGACTTTTTCTGATGAAATTAGTTAAAACGAGAAAAAATTGTGGGTTGTGGGTGTTGTGGGTTGTTGGTTGTGGATGTTGTTGTTGAACTAGAGATACCGAAAAGATGTTATTAGTGGGTTGTTGCTGTGGGTGTTGTGGGTTGTGGGTGTTGTGGGTTGTGGGTGTTGTTGTCGAACTAGAGTTGCTGAAAAAGATGTTATAAGTGGGTTTTTTGTTGACTTTTTTGATGAAATTAGTTAAAACAAGAAAAAATTGGGGTTGTGGGTGTTGTGGGATTGGTTTTTGTGGGTTGCGGGCTTTGTTGTCGAACTAGATTCTGAAAAAGATTTTTATAAGTGGGTTGTTGTTGTGACTTTTTTGATGAAAATTATTTTTTAAAACGAGAAAAAATGGGGGGTTGGGGGTTTTTGGGGTGTTGTGGGTTGGGGGGGTTTTTGGGGTGAGGGGTGTTGGGGTTTTTGGGTGTTTGTTTCCTGGTGCTTGGTTTTTTTTTTTGGGTTTTTTGGACTTTTTCCCCTGAAAAATTAGTTAAAACGAAAAAAAATTTGGGGTGTGGGTTATAGGGTTGGGGGTGTTGTGGGAGGTGAGTGTTGTGGGTTGTGGGTGTTGTTGTCGAATAGGATTCAAAAAAAAGAGTGATTCTGTTGTAAGTGTTCGTGTGTGTTTGGTTTTGTGCGGTTTTTTTTTGGTTTCATGTTTTATTTTAGTTGGAGGAAAGGGTGTACCATGAAATTGGTATCGTCTTGGTTTAGTGATTTGAGGGGATTTGTGTGAAATGGGTCTTAGTCTGTTATGTTATCTTATTTTATGGTGATTTGGGGGTTTTTTTTACTGTTTTCAGTGGTGTTTTAGTAGATTCAGTGGTGTATTTTGGGGTACTCAAAAGATATTTTGGGAAATGTTTCAGTGTTGTTTGGAAATGCAAAGGGATTTGTGTGATTCAAAGATTTAGGAGTGTTTTGAAGGGGTTCAAAGTAAAGGAGGTGTGTGTGCGTTTAACTTCGTAATATGTAAAATTGTGACTAGTGAATTATCGAAAAGTGGGTTTTAAGTTGAAGGTTGTGGGACTTTTTTGATGAAATAGTTAAAACAGAAAAAATGTCTAGACTTGTGTTGTATTGTAAGAAATTGTGGATTGTTGGGGTATTTAAAAAAAAAAATGTGAAATTATTTGGGTTATCCTGGGTTAAGAGTGAAAAATGTGTAGGGGGAAGTCGACAAGATTCAGCCTGTGTGTGTGGGGTCATCACGTGACGTCACTGACATAGGGGGAAGTCGACAAGATTCAGCGTGTATGTGTGAGGTCATCACGTGACGTCACTGACCACCGAGTAAACACAGGTGGGGTGACGTCACACATGTTTAGACCTGTAGTAAGAGAAAGTACCATGCCCCATAGGAGGAGTTCATTTGAAATGCTTACCCCCATAGGGGGGAATCCAAGGAAGTGGAGGAGAAATACTTGATCCAAGGAGATGGAGTCTTTGTATTATCGAGAAAACCTTGATCCGAGGAGATGGAGTCTTTGTATTATCGAGAAAACCTTGATCCGAGGAATTGGAGCAGGGAATTTGAGATGCAAGTGGGAGTTCATTTGAATGCTTACCCCCAGAGGGGGGAACCCAAAACCCTTGATCCGAGGAGATGGAGGAGGAATATTTGGGGTGAAAGTGGGAGTACATTTTGAATGCTTACCCCCAGAGGGGGGGAATCCAAAAAACTTCATCCAAGGAAGTAGAGTCTTTGTATTATCGAGAAAAAAAAATTGGGATGGGTGTGAAAGTGGGGAGAGGGGGAATCCAAAAAAACTTGATCCGAGGAGATGGAGAGCACAAGAAAATGAAATTAAAAAAAAAAAACAAAAAAAATCGGAAAAAATTCGGGGAGCGGGGGCGATCCGGACGACGCTGCAGAAGGCGCAGCAGAAGGTGCGGGCGGGCGCGGCGAACGGGCGCGAGGGGCGCGGGCGGGAGCGAGGGGCGGGCGTGGGGTGGGGCGCTGGGTGGGCGGGGCACGCAGGCACAGGTGGGGGTCGTTTGTGGGGGGCGTGGGTGGGGGGGTTGAGGGCGAGGTGGTCGAGGGTGAGGTGGTCGAGGGTGAGGTGGTCTCGAGGGCGAGGTGGTCTCGAGGGCGAGGTGGTCTCAGAGGTGAGGTGGTCTCGAGGGCGAGGTCAAGGTCAATAGCATAAAGGTGTGAAAAGGAGTCCGCTCAGAGGAGACCATACCGCGGGAGCCACTCTGTAGAAGGGACCGCTCTGTAGAAGACAGCTCTGTAGAAATCAGCACTACTTATATATACATGTATATATATATATATATATATATATATATATATATATATATATATATATATATATAAATATATATATATATATATATATATATATATGTCGTGCCGAATAGGTAGAACTTGCGATCTTGGCTTAAATAGCGACGCTCATCTTGCCATATAGGACAAGTGAAAATTTGTGTATGCAATAATTTCGCCAAAATCATTCTGAACCTAACGAAAAAAATATATTTCACTGTGATTGTTTAGTATTAAATTACTGTAAACAAATCTAAAGTATATTTAGTTGGGTTAGGCTAAAATAATTTTTTCTTCTTATAATAAGGTTAGGTAAGTTTTCTAAGATTCTTTTGGTGCAAAATTAAAATTTTTTACATTAACATTAATGAAGAAAATATATCTTTAAACTTATAAGAGAAAATTTTAGAAAGGACTTAATTTTAAATGAGTTCTTGCTAATTGACCAGCTTTACATATTCGGCACGACATATATTATATATATATATATATATATATATATATATATATATATATATATATATATATATATATATATATATATATATATATATATATATATGTATATATATATATATATATATATATATATATATATATATATATATATATATATATATATATATATATATATATATATATAGTTCCTTGATAATGTGAGTAGTCACGAAAGCGCTTGGAATTTCTCTATTTTTTCAGAGTGGTTGTTTTGCATATATATATATATATATATATATATATATATATATATATATATATATATATAATATATATATATATATATATATATATATATAATATATATATATATATATATATATATATATATATAGATATATATATATATGCAGGACAAGTCACGGGGGTGGAAATCTTTAGCTCAAGTACTTTCATACTTCTCAGTGCGTCATCAGGAGCTGTGCACTGTTGCAAGGGAGCAACGAAAGCAGGTAGAAACGTCTCCGAGTAGCGTATGTGTCACTGGCCTCGGTTACCCTTAGACTGGATTAGTGGTCGGTGCCAACCCCACTCTACCATCATCTTCCCACTACCCATATGGGGTAGGAGGGTTTTTGAGATGTCAAGTAGGAAATTATAAGATATAAAAAGCCAGCCCCAAGCTTTTCTTGATCGTTTATAACAGGTCATATGTTTTGAGAAAATAAGTTTCTCGTTAGATACTGTAGACATGGATAGCTATTATTCTGTGTGACCTTTTCAAATAATGAAAGAAAGGAATACAATGTGTTCTTTGTCCGTTTAAATGTCCTGCTGTAGTGTACTCGAATGTTCTACCCATGTACTCCTACATATTGTCTACTATTTTCTCAATGGCTGTTAATATGCTATACATGGGGACTTCTATGCCTATCCGATAATATTTCTATAATGTAAATTCTACTAATACCCTCTAACTTTTCCTAACGTTATCCTGTGTGCTTGTCACTGTATGGTACATGAAGAGCTACAAGTGTTACATAACCTTCAAAACTGATGCAGTGTGAAGTTTTGGTGCGTAGACACTGGACGGGCGGCACAATCCATCAACCCACCTGGCATAATGAACAATCCTGTGATTTTGTATAGCATTGTTGTTTAAGATTGTGAACAATGGACTATTAAGTAATTATCGACCTTTTATAACCCATAATTTGAGTTGTATATTGTATTCCTTTCATGTTTCAAGAAAGGAAGATTCAATGATGTTTCATTCCATGACAGAACTGTTTGGTACTATAATCTGAGCAGCATCCCACCCCTGTGGGTGATTACATGCAGTAATGTGGTTAAAGATAGCGTTCGACTCCTGCCCTGTCCTGACTGAGTATTTATGCCAGGCAATTCTGGTTTCCAGAAATTTACCTGTTTGACCGATATATGAGAGATGACACTGAGTATATGGGACCTTGTACACCCAACCAACTTTGTTGGAGGATGTGTTTTTAATCAGCCTTTGTTTCACTGTCCCCGTGTTTTTGAAAGCCAGGTTTATGTTGATCTTTTTTAATGCCTCACGCAGGCAAGCCAGATTCTCATTGTATAGTAAAACTAGTACATTTTTCCTGGCCATCACTTTTCTAGGTTCAGTCCTGTAGAAAGTATTTTTTGCTGACATTAGTGCCTTCTCGACAAAATCCTTAGGATATCTTAGTTTTGTGGCTATGTTGAATATCTTGCTGATTTAGTCCTCTAGGTACTCTGGACTGCAGATGCGCAATGCTCTCAGAAACACAGTGGTTTCGTGGTTGGAATAGTAGTGAATGTATGACGCCACATTGATGGATTTCCTATAAACTGTGAATTTGAATTTCCTATCGACACGATGGATTAAAACATCAGGGAACTGCAAAATGTTATTTATTTCATGTTTTCTGGTGAACTTAATGGAAGGTACTAAGCCATTGAGTCTTTTGTGATCATTAGGCCACAGGCAGAGAATATCATCTACATATCTGAACCAACTAGCTTTATCTGGGAGAATGTCTTTAAGAAGTCTTGTCTCATAGAATTCCATATATAGGTTGCTGAGTAAGGGGCAAAGGGGATTTCCCATTGCCATGTCTTGTTTTTGAGCATAGAATTTCCCTTCAAACACGAATTTGCAATCAGTAACACAAAGTTTTATCAATTCAGCTATTGTTTTCGTGGGGAAGGGCATTGGGAAGTTTTCAAGTTCCTCTTCGAGGTACGAAAGCAAGTCAGGGACAGAGACTTTGGTGAACAGAGTTGTGACATCAAAGCTCACTAAAGAAAAGTCGTGAGGGACATTTAATTTCTGGAGCCTCTCAGTGAGGTCAACATTATTTTTAATATATGCATCTGAGATCTTACCAACCATGGGAGTTAGAAGTTCAACCAACCATTTAGATAAATTATATGCTGCTGGGTCTACTGAACTAATACTGGGACGGGCTGGGTATCCAGGCTTATGGGTCTTGATTACCCCATGTAGATATGGTAGAGTTGCTAACCTAGCCGACAGATATTTAATTAATTCATCATTCCCTTTCAATAACGTTTTAAGGTGTTCATTAAAATGGCTGTTGACTTTGGTGAGTGGGGTTGTTAATGAGCGGTTCATACGTTTCATTATCACTCAATAAATGGTTCATTTTCTATAAATAATCAGTTTTGTCCATAATAACAGCTACCAAGAAAAGTGTACTAGTTTTACCATACAATGAGAATCTGGCTTGCCTGCGTGAGGCATTAAAAAAGATCAATATGAACCTGGTTTTCAAAAACACGCGGACAGTGAAACAAAGGCTGATTACAAGGTTTAAAAGGTCCAATGTATTCAGTGTCCTCTCCCATATATTGGCCAAACAGGTAAATTTCGGGAAACCAGAATTGCCGAGCATAAATACTCAGTCAGGATAGGGCAGGAGTCGAACGCTATCTTTAACCACTTTAGTGAATGTAATCACCCACCGGGGTAGAATGCTGCTCAGATTATAGTACAAAACAGTTCTGTCATGGAAAGAAACATAACTAAAACTTCCCTCTTGAAACATGAAAGGAATACAATATATAACTCAAATTATGGGTTATACAAGCTCGATAATTATTTAGAAGAGTCCATTGTTCACAATCTTAAATAACAGTGCTACAAAATCACAGGATTGTTCATTATGCCAGGTGGGTTGATGGATTGGTGACGCCTGTCCAGTGTCTACGCACGAAAACTTCACACCACGTCAGT
This sequence comes from Cherax quadricarinatus, assembly GCF_026875155.1. Taxonomy (NCBI): domain Eukaryota; kingdom Metazoa; phylum Arthropoda; class Malacostraca; order Decapoda; family Parastacidae; genus Cherax; species Cherax quadricarinatus. Next base: position 33,549,580 of record NC_069450.1, read on the forward strand.
TTTGAAGGTTATATAACACCTGTAGCTGTTCATGAACCATACAGTGACAAGCACACAAGATAACGTTAGGAAAGGTTAAAGGGTATTAGTAGAACCCATAATGACACGATTGCAAACAAACCATACCCCGGCCGGGATTGAACCCGCGGTCATAGAGTCTCTAAACTCCAGCCCATCGCGTTAGCCACTAGACCAGCTAGCCACAATAAGATTTCGATTTCGTGAGTCATGTTGACGGCAGTGAAGGGACTTGAGCTAGAGTTCGTCACGGCCACGCTAGCTGGAGATCCGTCTGTAAAAACTTGCATTTGTGGTCACAGTGGTGCCTGTGCTAACCTTCCTATGGTGTAGAAATATACCTAGTTGGACGAATCTTTTTGTGGCTAGCTGGTCTAGTGGCTAACGCAACGGGCTGGAGTTTTGAGACTCTATGACCGCGGGTTCAATCCGGCCGGGGTATGGTTTGTTTGCAGTCGTGTCATTACGATTTCGTGAGTCATGTTGACGGCAGTGAAGGGACTGGAGCTAGAGTTCGTCACGGCCACGCTAGCTGGAGATTCGTCTGTAAAAACTTGCATTTGTGGTCACAGTGGTGCCTGTGCTAACCTTCCTATGGTGTAGAAATATACCTAGTTGGATGAATCTTATTGTGGCTAGCTGGTCTAGTGGCTAACGCGATGGGCTGGAGTTTTGAGACTCTATGACCGCGGGTTCAATCCTGGCCAGGGGTATGGTTTGCCGACATGACCGTCAAAGCCTAGAGAAGTTCCGTATTGAAATTATGAGCTTGACAAATAGTTTCAGAGATTTGCATGATGAGGATGATTCAGAATGGGTCCTTAGCCAGGTGATTCAGAGGAAACTGGCTAGCACTACAGTGCATGAGTTGCACTTAAAAAATCGGACGAATAGGTTCACGATAAAACAAATTTTTGAGGGGTTAGGAGATCTCATATCTCACCTGAGCGTAGGTCAGGGGGAGAAATTACCTACCAAGGAGAAGTCGGTCAACTTCCCCAGACATTCGAGAGATAGACCTAAACCACCTCCTACTAGGGTCGGCACGTATTATGCCCAGGGCCAGTCCTCCACCCACAGGGCCAAGGGAGAAGCCACTAAGCGGCCAGTATGAGACAGTGCTTGTTTTGTGAAGGAGAACACGCTAGTTCAGGGTGCTCGAGCTTCACCACCTATCACAAAAGGGTTCAACGACTAAGGGAGTTGAGACTTTGTTTCAAGTGTTGTGGCGAACATTTTGCCAGGGACTGTAGCGCCCAACTCAATGAGTGTCGGGGCTGCCGGAAAGGTAGGCACCACAGTGCACTGTGTCCTAATGACACCAGATCAGCACAAGCTAAGGAGAGCAAACCGCAAGAAAGGGCGGAGAGCAAGGACGAGTCTGAAGCAGTGATGAGTGTGGTGAGTGCGGTACCGGGAATTTGTTTTGGTGAGCAGTTTCAAGGTTCGGTGGCCTTGCCCACCATAATGGCGGTGGTTACGAATGGGAAGAAGTCTGAAAGGACCCGTTTGTTCTTCGACAGTGGGGCACAGAGATCCTTTATAACAGAGAGTCTAGCAATTAGGTTGAGGCTGAAGACAGGTGGTAAAGTTGACATGAAGGTGGAAGGTTTTGGTGGGGAAGTCCCACGCAGGTCTTATCCAGTAGTCAATGTGACGGTCAGGTTAGCCGGGCATCGATGGGAAATTTCAGCCTTGATAGTGAAGAGGCTGCCCAATATCATTACCACTAAGGGACTGGCCGCAGCAGTCAAACATTTGAGGGAGTTGGGTGTGAAGCTAGCAGAACAAGACATTGCTACAGACAACGTTAGTAATGTAGGAATCTTGGTAGGAGATTACATAGACGAGTTCGTGTCTACAAGAAGGGTTATCAAGGAGGGTGTTGGCCTGTACAGGACTCCAGCGGGGTACATTGTAGGAGGCAGGGTACCAGCTCACTTCCCTGCGACCCCGGGAAAGGAGGGCTCCGGTATTACAGCAACTGAGGCTGTACTGGTGATGCGGATTGGGGTACACAAAGACCTGTCAGAGACGCAAGTTGGCATATCTGACGGTGAGCCGGTCCATAAACTATGGGACCTGGATGTAGTAGGGATTAAGGGTGACCAGCCGCCCCCTGAACACGAAGAGACGTATCGAGATTACTTGAACCATGTGCAGTTCAGGGACGGACAGTACTGGGTGCGACTCCCATGGAAACCAGTACACCCAACGCTGCCCACTAATTTCAAGAAGGCACGGGGTCAGTTGAATTCATTGGTGAACAGCCTGACCAAGAAGGGTCTGGTGGGGAAATATGATGATATTTTTAAGGAACAGTTGGCCCTTGGGTTCATTGAGAAAGTGCCCAATGCCAGCCCTGGGGAAAACACCCATTATCTTCCACACATGGCAGTCACCAAGGAGTCAGTAACCACTCCCATCAGAGTAGTCTTCAACTGCAGCTCTCAGGCGAGTCCCCGAGAGCCATCGTTGAACGACTGTCTGCTCACAGGGCCCTCCCTGACGCAGAAATTAGTAGATGTGTTGCTGAGATTCAGGACAGAACAGTATGCCTATGCAGCAGATATTAGCAAAGCCTTCCTACGTATTGGGTTGCAGCCACAAGACATGGACTACAAAAGGTTCTTGTGGATGGCTAACAGGGAGGTGCCCGAGAGAGGATACGATACCTACAGATTCAGGGCAGTGTTGTTTGGTGCCACTAGTTCACCATTCCTATTACAGGCCACTATAGACTACCACCTTGTGAACTGTAACAGCCCGCTTAAAGAATTACTGAAGACCCTATTTTATGTAGACAACATGCAAGGTACCACCTCAGATGAAAGGCTGTTGATGGACATTTACCGAGAGTCTAATCAGGAGATGCTCTCGGCTAACATGCCATTGAGAGAATGGGTGACAAATAATCCAACGTTGCGGGGCACGGTGGAACGTGACTATGCTGGCTACTCAGTAACTGAGGTAACATCGGTGTTGGGACTGGAGTGGGAAATCAAGGAAGACAGACTTCAGCTAAAGAGGAAACCTGATGGGGAAGGGAAGCTGACCAGGAGGTCCTTGCTGAGCAAAGTGAAGACTGCCTTCGATCCTTTGGGTTTGTTGACACCCATCACCATTCGAGGGAGGATGCTAGTGAAACAGACCTGGGAGCTGAACCTAGGTTGGGACGACCCACTGCCAGAAACAGTCTGCCAGGAATGGGATCTGGTTAGCAGAGATCTAGCAGAATTGCATGAGTTCACATTCCCCAGGTCCATCGGGTGCACCGAGCGGGACTATGACTTGCATGTCTTCTGTGATGCCTCCTCCAGGGCCTATGGGGCATTAGCATATTTGGTGGCCAGGGACCAGGTCAATCTGGCCACCAGTCGTACGTGGGTGACACCCCTGAAGGATTGCTCGATCCCAAAGCTAGAGCTCACGACGATGTTGCTGGGAGCAAGACTGGGTAAGTACATAGAGGAGGTGTTGAGTAACCTGAGGGTGACACACACCTGTGTATGGACAGACTCGGAGGTGGCCTTACAGTGGGCCCAGAACGACAGGTCTAAGCTCCCCTATGTCAGGAATTGGGTAAAGGAGATACGGGAGCTACAGTCAACATCAACAACCCAGCCGACCTGATAAGCCGAGGGGTGACACACAAGCTGAGTAAAAGCGAGATTTGGTTCTAAGGCCCAGACTAGTTGCCGGCAAAGGATTGCTGGCCAGAGCAGAAATTTGGGGAGACAACCAGCAGCATAGTACACTTTGTGGGGGAACCCGACACTGAATTATTTGACCCCAGACACTACTCCTCTTGAAGGAAACTTACAGGAGTCACGGAAATGGTATTTCGATTTGTGAGGAAGCTGCATGACAAGGTAAGCCAGGGTCGACAGTTGTCTCTCGAGGGTCCCAGAGAATATTGGATAAGGCAGTACCAAAGGGAGAGGTTTCCAGGAGTGCTGGAAGTACTGGCGACAGGGCAGCAGGTTATGGCATCAGGACGTGTGTCCAACGACAACTCATGGAACAGTAAATTGGTCCACTCGTTGGGATTGTTCCTAGATCATGCTGGGCTAATAAGATGCAGGGGAAGAATACAAAACTCTGAGCTCAGCTATGGGGCCAAACATCCCATGTTACTGGGAAAGGAGGGATGGGCATCAGAGCTATTGATACAAGATGCCCATCAGAGGACCTTACATGGGGGGTTTGGAGATACCCTCACCTGCCTACGTCAGAATTACTGGGTACTAAAGGGCTGAGCTGCCGTCAAAAGGGTGCTAAAGAGTTGCACGGTCTGCCGGCGGTACGATGGGAGGACCCTATCATACCCGGGTCCACCACCGCTGCCTCAGGAGTGGGTACATAGTGACAGGCCCTCTGAGGCTTTGGGAATAGACTATACTGTGGCTAACACGTTGAAGAACCCAGGAGACGATAGGGTGGGCTCTCAGAAAGTATATGTCTGCCTGTTTACTTGTGCCACTACTCGAGCCGTGCATTTGGAGTTGGCGGAAGATATGTCGACAGAGACTTTCGTGAAGTTGTTCATGAGGTTTACAGCCAGATTCTCGTGCCCGCGATTGATTATTTCGGACAATGGCACGAGCTTCAGAGCGGCCGATAAAGTTTTCAGGAATCTCAGGGACAACGGAGAAGTACGAGAATACCTGAAGAGAATAGAATGCGAGTGGAGGTTCATAGCTCCAAGAGTGCCTTGGCAAGGGGGATTCTATGAACGCATGGTGGGCACAGTCAAAGGGTGCATTCAGAAGGTCTTGCACTGCAGGAGAGTGAGCTTTGATGAACTGAGGACAGTGTTAGCTGAGATAGAGGCAAGAGTCAATAACAGGCCTCTGACCTACGTGCAAAATGGGATTGACGAGTAGGAAGCTCTCACCCCGAATCACATGCTGTTTGGAAGGAGGATTGAGCCCTTCCCCACAATTTTGAGTCAGTCTTCCAAGGAGCTGGATTATTATGGGCCAGATGGTCCCCCCATCAATGAAGAACTGCACAGGAGTCACAACAGACTGGTGAACATCCTGGACAAATGGAACCAGGTGTGGCGCAGGGATTACTTGACAGCTCTGCGGGAACATTTCTATGGTGCAGACCCCAAGGCAAATAAGATGATGCTAAGTGAAGGGGACCTGGTGCTAGTAGAATCCGAGGCACCCAGGGCATACTGACCTCTTGGCCTGGTAGTGTCGACCCACCCAGACAAGGCTGGGCGGTTGAGAATGGAGAAGGTGAGAATGAATGGTGTCGAGACTATAAGACCTATCAACAGGCTTTTACCTCTCGAGGTCCACACGGTGGGACCGGGACATGAGAAGTTAGACCAGAGGCTGACCGAGCTGAGTGGCCGGATGACCCGTCAAACTGTGCTCAAGTCCAGGGCCCACTGGGAGGGCCTGCGGGAGGCAGACTTGATCTAGACTTAGCGCCTACCTTCACCGGCGGGAGGATGTGGAAATTTATTTGGTCCCTAAAGTTCCACAGGACAGATATGGCGTACAAAGGGGTCCCAGCAAGGTCGAAATGGAACGGCTGAGCTGAGTGGCCCTTAAACCCACCCAAACAAAAACGTTCTCTCCAGGATTGTTGAATGTGGATGGTAGGCACTTATTAATTTATAGATTTACCCTTCAGGGAAGAAATAGGTAGTTTACTGTTAGTACACTAATATTAGGATTATTGAGGCAACTGTAGATAATAATAATGTAGACCTAAGACCTTAACATAGTGTGAGGGAAAAGTTCAATAGATAGGAGTAGCGAGGGAGTATATAGTAACAATAGTTTCATTGCTGGCTACTTGTTAAGGTAGGGTAAGTCAAGATCTCGCTATTCCCAGCCCCTCCCCTTTTTTCCCCCTCCTCGAAAGTGATAGTTTGCTTGCCAGCTACTTGTTAAGGTAAGGTAAGTCTAGCTCCCACTATTCCCGCCTTTTTTTCCCCACCCGGAAAGTGATAGTTTGATTCCCGGCTGCTTGTTAAGGTAGGGTCTCTAGCTCCCGCTATCCCTTCCCCTCCTTCTTCCCCCCCCCCCCCCCGAAAGGTGACGTGTGGGGCTCCGGTCCAAACAGTAATCACTAGACTCACAGCCCCCAGCACTACTGTAAGTACATGCCTGCCTTGTATTCTAGTGGATTTATTGGTTGAAAGCTTCACTTTTGACCAATAATAAACTTGGTCCTTTCAGTCTTGCTCTAAGTTGACTGTTGTAATAATCACCACATCTTTTAGGTATTATACTTATCATGGAGAGTGATTTCTTAAGCAGTGGGTAACCTGTCTATCTTTCCAGCTTGGATGACAGAGAGTAGAATTGAAGGAGACAGACTAACGTTCTGAGATGTCCCAAATTTTGATCCACTTACCTGTTTGTGTATGCAAGTAGCAGGATATAACCCCTCAACATTGCAGTGGAGAAAACCTGCTTTCCTGTCATCTGGAAGGATTATTGAAAGCTAGAAAATCTGTGAAGAACGAGCCGGTGGGTTGTCATCAACACCTGTGAGCCCCCCCCATCATCAGCAACGGCTACGATTTCAACAACACGCAGTGTCACCAACACCAGACACCCACGTTTTATATACATTAGCGTTGAATTCAGTTATCATTTATATTTTTCATTTTTCATTTTCTTTAATGTAGGATTAATACTTCATATTTAAGTGTTTTACATTTTATATTTTCTAAATAATAAAGTATTTATGTTTGTCAGTTTTCATTCTTTTTCTATACATTAATTTTCCTGAGGAGGAGCCAGCCTTGGTAATACTGTCTGAAGTTGTTACAGGGCTGAGTAAGCCTTCACACATAGGTAGTAATAGGCCGATAATGTAGGCAAACACTAGGTTAAGTTAGCTAAGGAGAACTGGCAGCCCTAGTTTGAATGACGAGGCGTGGGTCTGGGAGGGATCAGCTCGTTCTTCTATGACCATACACTACCTGGACAAGACGTGCCGTGATCAGCAGACGGCGCCCCCCACGTGTCTTCACATAAGAGACCTGGGGAAATCTGGTAGAGGCATTTCGATGTACCGTAGATGACCTCCTCCGTCAGGCCCATACAGTAAGACAAGACCTCCACCTTTTCCAGAGGATTTCTGGCCAGTGTCTGGGGAAAATTGTGAGTGAGTTGATCTGTAGGCCTGTGTGCAGCTGGCAGTGCATATCCAGTATGTACCAGCGTCTCTTGTCAGTCTAGAAGATAGTGTCAGTGTCTGCATAGTTGTACTAGGGAATACACATCCTCTTGTATATTGGAATTTCTGAGGTGCAGGCAGGTCACTAATATCGATTGAATATTGCAGGAATTAAGGCTCCCGGTTGCACGTGATTTCTGAGGGGAAGTCCAAAGGTGCTAAGCTTAGGAAGGTTGAAGATCAGGATATATGCTGCAACACCAAGTAAGTTAGTCCTTCATACGTGCATGCAGGCGAGTTTCTTGCAACATCAATCATTTATGAAAATCTGTCCTATAAGCCACTTGTGAGGCTGAGGTATCCACCTCAGAGCTCGGTGTCAACAGAGCTTGCCAGGGTAGGCAACTCACTTGGAGGCAGTCCAGACAAATTTTCATAATGGGTATGGGGTGACTACCACACAGGATGGGTATGTGGTGACTACCACCCACAGGATGGGTATGGGGTGCATAATAAAGATATTAAACTAAACTTTAGGATTCCTGTGAAAATCATTTAATTTAATTCAATAAAAAATGATGGATTTCATGAAAACGCGGTGTGCTGCATGACTCGTGAATTTTTTTTTCTGTAATATTGCTTGCTTGATGGTGCATTATGAGTGTAAATCACAACTAGCCCTGTAGTACACTACGTTTTCTCTAATATTAGTCACCGGGAGGGATAAGAGGATGTAGGATTTTCCTTAGCGGTAACTTGATCTCCCCGCTTGCCAAAAGCCCCTTTGTATGCAGAGCATTTCGGGAAAGCTTAAAGATTAACTTAAGAATAGTAAAGCAATAATACATAGTTCATATGGTTATTAGTTAAGTTACAGTGAGTACAGGAGAATTGAATATTATATCAGGAGAATACAGGAGAGCTGAACATTATATCAGATGGGTCTATGAAGGATGAGGTGAATCATAGAATTGATGAGAGTATAATTGTACTAACACTCTTGTATCGGTGTGAACCATGGTGATGAATGTTGCAACGAGGAGGAGGCTGGAGACAGTGGAGATGTCATGACTGAGGGCAATGTGTTGTGTGAATATAATGCAGAGAATTAGTAGTTTGGAAATTATGAGGTGTGGTATTACTAAAACTATTATCCAGAGGGCTAGGGAGGGGTTGTTGAGGTGGTTTGGACATGTAGAGAGAATGGAGGAAAACAGAATGCCTTCGAGAGTGCATAAATCTGTAGTGGAGGGAAGGTGGGGTAGGGGTCAGCCTAGGAAAGGTTGGAGGGAGTTGGTAAAGGAGGTTTTGTGTGCGAGGGGCTTGGACTTCCAGCAACCATGCGTGAGTGTATTTGATAGGAGGGAATGGAGACAAATAATATTTAATACTTGATGTGCTGTTGAAGTGTGAGCAAAGTAACATTTATGAAGGGATTTAGGGAAATTTGCAGGCCGGACTTGAGTCTGAGAGATGGGAAGTACAGTGTCTGCACTCTTAAGGTGGGGTGTTAATGTTGCAGTTTTATAACTGTAGTGTAAAGCACCCCACTGGCAAGACAGTGATAGAGTAAATGATGCTGAAACTTTTTCTTTTTCAGGCCACCCTGCCTTGGTGGGAATCGGCCGATGTGTTAATAAATAAAAAAAATCAGGTAATGCTATATGGTTTTGATAAGTCTAGTAGAGACTTATTACACTACTGAATTAGATAATAAAGATTACAGTATTACAATGTAACGATTTAAAATAATTTACAATGTGATGTATTACAGTTCAGTACTATTTAAAACAATGAATTTTGGTATTACAATGGAACAATTTACATTATGATGTACAGTATTACAATCTAGTACTATTTCAAACAATAAAAAAAACAGACATCCTAATTTCGAAGTAGTAAATGGTTGAGCATTCCTCAGCACAATATGAGTAGCTTTCGAGAAACTGGTAGTGATTTGGTACAGTTTGTCTGGTTAATTTTGGGTGATGAGGTGATAATTTATAAGGTCCTTAAACTGATTTACAAACAGGGGTCGAATATCAAAATGGTATACAATACCGACAGGTTGGTAGATATTCTCTCTGTCAGACACTGCAACACAAGGGCATCTTGGTACAGAAGACAAAACACCTTGGAGAACTTTTTCAAGTGAGAATTGTTTTATCTGAGAGGGACGTGACCTCTCAGTGGCTACATTTTCTCTACTACTACTCTGCACCTCTCCTTCCGACAGTATTTAAGTCACAACACTTTCGCTTGATCTTCAGTTAGTTCCAGACTTTGGAACAGAACTTCTCTAGGCTGAGGGACTGACAACCTCAAATCTACGACTTCAAGGGTAATGGACTGTTTACATCGTCTTCACATCTCTACTGCTCCTGTCTAGTTTCTGTACTCGACTGAAGAAGCCTACTGTGTAGGCGAAACGTTTCGGAATAAAATTGCCTACACAAACAGGGGTTCTTTAATTTGTTCTGGCAATGAATTCCAGATCTTCGGGCCTTTTGCGTGCATAGTATTTTTGCATAGGGAGAGATGTACACGTGAGACATCGAAGAGTGATCTGTGTCTCGTATTATGATTGGGTGTTCTGTTATAGTTATCAAGGAGGAGTTTGAGAGGAGGGTTTACATTAGAGTATAGTGTTCTGTGAATGTAGTAGGCACAAAAATAAGTGTGAATGTTTTGTATATTTAGCAAGTTAAGACTCTTGAAAAGTGGTGGAGTGTTGTCTAATGCAGGAGTTAGTAATTAGTCACACTGCAGCTTTTTGCTGGGTTATTAAAGGCTTAAGGTGATTTGCTATGGTTGAGCCCCATGCACAAATACCATAGGTGAGGTAAGGGTAAATGAGAGAGTGGTACAAAGCTAGAAGAGCTGATTGGGGTGCATAGTACTATATCTTTGAAAGGATGCCTACTGTTGTGGAGACTTTCTTGGAGATTTGCTGCATGTGTGTCTGAAATTTGAGACTGGAGTCAAGGCGGAGACCTAGAAATTTGCCCTCTGTCTGTCTCGAGATGGGTGAATCATTTATCAATATGTTAAGCTGTACATTTGGAGCCCTGTTTCCGAAAAGCATGAAGTAGGTTTTGTTTATACTGAGAGTAAGTTTGTTGGTAATCATCCAAGTAGATATTTTTAGCAGTTCAGCATTTACTGTGTTAGTTAGTATGACTGGATTTGAGTGAGAAACGACATAAGTTGTGTTATCTGCAAATAAAATGGGTTTAAGGAGATTAGATGCAATTAGTAGGTCATTGATGTAAATGAGAAAGAGAAGCGGGCCAAGAACGCTTCCCTGTGGGACTCCAACAAGAACAGGTTGTGTAGTGGAAGTGGCTTCATTTGTGTTTACATACTGGATTCTAAACAATAGAATCCAGTATGTGTATGCATACTGGATTCTATTGTTTAGGTAAATCGAGAGTGTCCTCTGACTTCGTCATGTTCGAGTTTTTGGTGCAAAAGGTCATGGTCAACTGTATCAAAAGCTTTTCGTAAGTCTATGAAAAATCCCAGGAGAAATTAATTTTTCTCGTGTGCAGAGAATATTAGTTCAAGCATATGAATAATAGCATCATTAGTTCTTTTTTTTCGGTCTGAACCCAAACTGACAAGGGTTGAGTATGTTGTGGGATACGAAGTAGGAGTAGACTTGTTTGTGTATTAATTTTTCGAAGATTTTTAGATAGTAGGGACAGGTTTGATATAAGACTATAGTTGTCCAGTTCAGTTGGATCACCTCCTTTGAGGATCGGGGTGACTCTTGCTGTCTTGAGTATAGATGGGAAGGTGAAAGATTTAATGGATTGGCTAAAAAGAGTTGCAATAATGGGTGACAACACATGAGAAGCATTTTATACATGATTGGTGGTAAGTTATTTAGGTCGCCTGTCACATTCCTTAGTGTTTTGATGATAAGCGAGATTTCAGTAGGGTTTGTTGGAGCTAGAAATAGAGTATTAGGGTAGTTGCCAGTGAGGTAGTCTTTTGGTTGAATGTTTGAGCTTCAGATTTTACTTGCTAGCTTTGTTCCTACGGTAGAGAAAAAAGACATTAAAGTTTGTTGGCAGTAAAATAGGTTCGTCTGCTTTAGATAAGTTAATCATTCTGTTTTGTGGCAGCTTTTTTGATCCTAGAATTTCAGATAAGGTTTTCCAGGTCTTTTTCATATCACCTTTTATGACATGAAATCTGTTTTAATAATTCAATTTTTGGGCCTCCTTATTAGATTGATTAGTGCTGATGAATAATGTTTTGTGAGATCCTTTGTTATTAGATCCATTCTGTATTGTTTTTCATATAGATGCTTTTATTCAATAGATTTGAAGATGCTATTTGTAAGCCAGTGGCTGTTTAGCCTCTTTGTTGTGATCTGCTTAGTTTTTATTGGGCAATGCATGTTATAGAGGTTTTTGGGATTTTTGTAAAAAAAAAAATTAACATATTCATCAGTATCGAAGTTGTCTGCTAGCTCGTTTTGCCAGTCAATGTCACTAATGCTGAAATAAAGTTATTAGCAGATGATTCGTCATGAAGTCGGAATGTGATGTTAGTTGTGTCCTGGTGCACTTTACACAAGTTGGTTATGAGAAAGATTGGAGAGTGGTGTTATCTGTGATTATACCTGCTTTTAACGGGGTTATAGTGTTTGTCCAGATATGGACTAGTAATGAGGCTTGTGTGTCAGTGATTTTTGTAGGTTTTGTTATTGTTGGTAGAAGTAATCAGCTGTTTATGGTGTTCGTGAATTCACTTGTGGGTCATGGTCATGGATGAGATTTATGTTGAAGTCCCCTGTAAGTATTAGGTGGTGTTTGTTTATCAACGCTAGTTATTATGTTTCTTAGTTTTTCACTAAATGAGTAAATATTGGAGTGAGGAACTCTACAAACTAATCCGACTGTTAGAAGTTTTGTAAGTGCTTTAGATTTAAATTTAGTATAGGTATATTCACCATATTCATCCCTTGTGCAAGTAGAATTTATACACGCTAGTTCATCAGAGTAGTATATAGCTGTTCCACCTGCTAATTGTTCTGGCCTGGTGAGCCAGGTATGGAATAGATGTTTGTAACATCATGTTTTAGCCATGTTTCAGTGAGAGCAATGATGGACATACTGACATTTAGAGAATTCAGTAGTGCTTGGAGGTCATCACAGTACTTGCTTAGTGATCTGACATTATAACTGAATGCTGTTATGTTATTGTTGGCACTGAGTAATGTCTTAGCCTGACTAGCAGTGTAACAAAGGCAATTGTTAGGATCATGTGTGTCATTTAATAAAAGGTTAATGCAAGGATCAATGTTTTCAGTCATATGAATAGTGCAAGTTTAACAATGTATAAATGGTAAAAGGATAACTGTTAATAATTGCACTGAAGGTGATATGAGAGCTTATACAAGCAGTACAGAGTGTAGGTAGCAGAAGAACTATTCTACAGATTACACAGATACTAAACTAATAATACAAAAAATATAAAGTTAAAAGATAGTGAAAAAAGGTCTGAAATAAAATTTAAATAGTAAGATTTTACTTAAAATGCAAAATTTAGGCAAGTAATAACACCATAAACAGATTGTCTGGTTAGTAATAAAAAATAATGAACTATTAAGACTAGGTATATTAACAGCACGTAACAATATTTGCACTAATGCTAGACAGTAAACAAAAAAGGGGGGTTTCAAAAAAGTAGTACTTAACTTTGGATTGTATTACACTAACTATTATAGACTGCACACACTAGAGAGTAAAAAAAATATAGGAGTTAACTAGAAGAGGACTCCAAAAGATAGTTACAAACATATAAAAAAAAACAGAAATGTATGTCTTTTTAGGCAAACAAGATGGTGATCTTGAGGTGTTTAACAAGAATATAAAATATGAGGTAGAGATTGGACAATTTAGAATCACTGCTGTCAGAGTAACATACAAGAGGATATTCTTAGGCCGAGACAGAACAAAAACAGAACGACAGCAGCTGAGGGAGAGAACAGAACACAAAAGCGAAAGGAGCTAGGAAGAGAGACAAGGACAGAATCACCAGAGGACAACCACTTCTGCAGCATATGGGCGCTTGGCAAACCTGAGAATAGCATTCCGGTACCTCAGTAAGGAATCGTTCAAGACTTTATACACTGTGTACGTCAGGCCCATACTGGAGTATGCAGCACCAGTTTGGAGCCCACACCTGGTCAAAAAAGTGCAAAGGTTTGCAACAAGGCTAGATCCAGAGCTAAGGGTAATGTCCTATGAAGAAAGGTTAAGGGAAATTGATCTGACAACACTGGAGGGCAGGAGGGTCAGGGGAGACATGATAACGACATAAAAATACTGCGTGGAATAGACACGGCGGACAGAGACAGGGTGTTTCAGAGATGAGACACAGAAACAAGGGGTCACAATTGGATACTGAAGACTCAGATGAGTCAAAGGGATCTTAGGAAGAATTTCTTCAGTCATATAGTTAGGAAGTGGAATAGTCTGGCAAGCGATGTGGTGGAGGCAGGAACTATACATAGTTTTAAGACGAGGTATGATAAAGCTCATGGAGCAGGGGGAGAGAGGACCTAGTAGCGGTCGGTGAAGAGGCGGGGTCAGGAGCTGAGTCTCGACCCTTGCAACCACAATTAGGTGAGTACAATTAGGTGAGAGCAGGGTAGAGCAACAAGAGCAAGCACACACAGAAACATCCCCAGAGCCCCACAACCAAACACGCTATCCAACACAGACCACAATCCACACAGCTCCCACCTCACACTGTGCTGTAGAATCCTGCAGTACAATGTCAGGTCCCCCACTCTCACAGACCCCCCCCCTAAACGCAGTGTTGGAGAGGAAACTTATGCGGTCTTCCAACACTGATGGAATAACAAATAAGTGGGAGGAGTGGCACAAAAGAGTCAAAGAGGCATCACCGGACATCATAGCTCTCACAGAAACCAAGCTCACAGGGATGATAACAGATGCCATCTTTCCAAAGTGATATCAGATCCTGAGGAAAGACAGAGGAAACAGAGAGGGTGGAGGAGAGGCACTTCTGATCAAAAACTGATGGGATTTTGGTGAGCTGTAGAGAGGAGACAGAGGAGACGCAAGAGATAACATAATAAGAATGCTTCAGTCTGAAGGTCCCAAGGTTGTAATTGCAGTGATGTATAACCCACCACAAAACAGCAGAAGGCCAAGGCAAGAGTATGGTGAGAGTAATAGAGAGATGGTTGATACACTGGCCGAAGTGGCCAGAAGGGCTCATGCGAGCAGGGCAAAGCTACTGATCATGGGTGACTTCAACCTCAAGGAAATCGAATTGGAGAACTTGGAGACATGGGGCCAAGAAACGTAGAGGGCTAAGATGATGGAGGTGGTACTGGAAAACCCTATATACCAACCAGTAAGGGACACTACCAGAGAGAGTGGAGAGGAAGAACCAGCTAGACTGTACCTAGTATTCACCTTGAGTAGTGCAGATATTAAGGACATCACAAAAGAAAGACCCCTTGGAGCCAGTGATTATGTGGTTCTGAGCTTCGAATACAGAGTAGAGTTAGAAGTGGAGGGGGAAGCAGGAAGGGCTGGATGAATGAAGCCAAACCACAATAAAGGAGACTATACAGGCATGAAGAACTTCCTGCATGGGGTTCAGTGGGAGAGAACTGGCAGGTAATTCAGTAAAAGAGATGATGGAATATGTGACAACAATATGCAAGGAAGCTGAGGAGAGGTTTGTACCCAAGGGTAACAGGAATAACGGAAAGGCCAGGATGAGCCCGTGGTTCATCCAAAGGTGCAGGAGGCTAAAACTAAGTCTGCTAGGGAATGGAAGAAGTATAGACGGTAAAGGACCCAGGATAATAAGGAGAGCAGTCGTAGAGTGTGAAATGAATATGCACAGGTAAGAAAGAAGGCCCAAAGACAATGAGAGAATGACATAGCAGTGAAAGTCATACCTGACCCAAAGCTGTTGTACAGCCACATCAGGAGGAAAACAACAGTCAAGGACCAGGTAATCAGGCTGAGGAAGGAAGGAGGGGAGGTCACAAAAAATGATTGCAAGAGACAGAAGGGCCTCCAGTAAGGCAGAGAGGTGGGGTACACCATCAAGCATTGGATGCAATACATACAACCGAGGAAGAAGTGAAGAGGCTACTAAGTGAGCGAGATACCTCAAAGGCGATGTGGCTGGATAACATCTCTCCATGGGTCCCGAGAGAGGAAGCAGAAGCGCTTTGTGTACCACTAACAACTGTCTTCAACACATCTAACAAAACAGTAGAACTACCTGAAGTATGGAAGACAGCAAATGGAGGCCCAATTTTTTAAAAAAAAAGAGACAGACACGAATCACTGAACTACAGACCAGTCTCACTGACGTGTAAAGTATGCAAGGTCAAGGTAAAGATTATAAGGAGAAGAGTGGTGGAGCACCTAGAAAGGAATGAGCTTTTCAACGACAGCCAGCACGGTTTCAGGATTGGAAATCCTGCCTCACAAACATACTGGAGTTCTATGACAGGGTGATGGAAGTAAGACAAGAGAGAGAGGGGTGTTTAGATTGCATTTTCTGGGACAGTAAGAAGGCGTTTAGCACAGTTCCACACAAGAGATTAGTGCATAGAACCAGACATGCATAACAGGAAAGACACTACAATGGATCAGAAAATACCTGTCAGGAAGACAACAGCGAGTCACGGTACGTGCGGAGGTGGCAAAGTGAGCGCTTGTAACTAGCGGGGTGTCACAGGGATCAGTCCTAGGACTGGTGCTGTTTCTGGTATTTGTGAACGACATGACGGAAGGAGTAGACTCTGAAGTATCCCAGTTTGCAGATGATGTGCAGTTGACGAGAAAAATTCAATTGGACGAGGACCAGGCAGAACTACCGAACTCCACCAAGTGCAAAGTCATGAAGATTGGGAATGGAAACGAAGACCACAGATGAAGTATAGTCTTGGGGGCCAGAGCCTACAAACCTCACTCAAGGAAATGGATCTTTGGGTTAGTAAAATACCGAGCACATCTCCTGAGGCGCACATCAATCAAATAACTGCTGCAGCATACAGGCGCCTGTCAAACCTAAGAACAGCCTTCCGACTTCTTAATAAGGAGTCAATCAGGACCATGTACACTGTGTACGTAAGGCCCATATTGGTGTATGCAGCACCAGTTTGGAACCCTCACCTTGCCAAACTTGTAAGGAAACTTGAGAAAGTGCAAAGGTATGCAACAAAGCTAGTCGCTGAGCTACGAGGAGAGGTTTAGGGAAATCGACTTGACGAAACTGGAAGACAGGAGAGATAGAGGGAAAATGATAACATATAAAATACTGGGAGGAATCGACAAGGAGGACAGAGAGAGGATGTTCCAGAGATGGGACACAGCAGCATAGGGTCACAGTTGGAAACTGAAGACTCAAATGAACCACAGGGATGTTAGGAAGCATTTCTTCAGTCACAGAGTTGGAAGGAATCGGAATAGTCTCTGAACTGATGGAATGGACGCAGGATCTATGCATAGCTTTAAGAAGAGGTATGATAAAGTTGATGGAGCGGAAAGAGTGACCGAGTAGCGAACAGTGAAAAGGCAGGGCCAGGAGCTGTGACTCGACCCCTGCAACCACAACTAGGTGAGTACACCTACACACACAAAGTTTCTGGTGTCTTGAAGGAAACTTGCGCATCTTGACTGTGTTATTGTTTGTGTTCACATTAATATAAAAACATCAGCGTTGAACATATTAGTGTTCACGCAAACATGATAGTGTTCACGCTACCATGTTAGTGTACTACAGGTGAAGGTGTAATGTGTAATACAGGTACGGTGCAATGTGTAATACAGGTGAAGGTGTAATGTGTAATACAGGTGAAGGTGTAATGTGTAATACAGGTGAAGGTGTAATAGGTACTACATTTGTGAAGGTGTATTATCAAACTGTAGATGAATGGTTCCCAGAACCGACATGTTGATAAATTAGACACATGTGCAACTCTTGGGTATCTTTATTAAGGAAACGTTTCGCCACACAGTGGCTTCATCAGTCCATACACAGGAGAAGCATGAACATAAGAACATAAGAACATAAGAACGAAGGAACACTGCAGAAGGCCTACTGGCCCATGCGAGGCAGGTCCAAGTCTCCTACCGGCTTAAGCCAATGCACCCAACCTAGTCAGGTCAGGTCACATTGACTTAAGGGAGGAACACGGCAACCGACCTGGTAGCACAAGCTATCAGGTCTAACTCACACCCACCCACATCCACTCATGTATTTATCCAACCTATTTTTAAAGCTACACAACGTTCTGGCCTCTATAACGGTACTTGGAGTTTGTTCCCACTCATCCACAACTCTATTACCAAACCAGTACTTTCCTATATCCTTCCTGAATCTGAATTTTTCCAACTTAAAACCATTGCTGCGAGTCCTGTCTAGGCTAGATATTTTCAGCACACTATTTACATCCCCTTTATTTATTCCTGTCTTCCATTTATACACCTCAATCATATCCCCCCTAATTCTACGTCTTTCTAGAGAGTGCAGATTCAGGGCCCTTAGTCTATCCTCATAGGGAAGGTTTCTGATACATGGGATCAACTTTGTCATCCTCCTTTGTACATTTTCCAGAGAATTTATATCCATTCTGTAATAAGGTGACCAAAACTGTGCAGCATAATCTAAATGAGGCCTAACCAAGGATGTATAGAGTTGAAGAACAACCTGAGGACTCCTATTATTTATGCTTCTTGATATGAAGCCAAGGATTCTATTAGCTTTATTGCGAACACTTATGCACTGTTGTCTTGGTTTCAGATTACTGCTAACCAGAACTCCTAAATCTTTTTCGCAATCCGTAATATTAAGATCTACATTATTTAGTTTATATGTGGCATGGTTATTGTCCTGTCCAACATTTAGAACTTTGCATTTGTCTATATTAAACTGCATCTGCCACTTCTCCGACCACTGCATCAGTCTATTCAAATCTTCCTGGAGTGCTCGAATGTCCTCGTCAGAATGAATTCGACGGCCTATTTTGGTGTCATCGGCAAACTTGCCGATGTCGCTCTTTTATGCCCTCATCTATGTCGTTTATGTAGATTGTGAACAGCAGGGGGCCCACACTGACCCCTGTGGAACACCGCTCGTGACACTTCCCCACTCTGATTTCTCCCCATTTATGCAAACTCTCTGCTGCCTATTTGTCAACCATGCCTCTATCCAGGAAAAAATTTCTCCTCCTATTCCATGTGCTTTAATTTTCCTCAATAGTCTCTGATGTGGGACCCTGTCAAAAGCCTTACTGAAGTCCATATACACAATATCATATTCATTACCATGATCTACCTCCTCAAATACCTTAGTGAAAAAAGTTAATAAATTCGTAAGGCAGGAACGCCCCTTTGTAAAACCATGCTGAGATTCGTTGATTAATTTATGCTTTTCAAGGTGGCTACGAACTGCCTCGGCAATTATTGATTCCATAAATTTTCCCACTATGGAGGTTAGGCTTATTGGTCTATAGTTCGAAGCTAAGGACCTGTCACCTGTTTTGAAAATAGGTATCACATTTGCCATTTTCCACTTATCTGGCACCATGCCAGTTTGTAGTGATATGTTGAAAAGATTAGCCAAAGGTGTGCTAAGCTCCTCTTTACATTCCTTTAGAACCCTTGCATACAGTTCATCAGGGCCTGGGGATTTGTTAGGTTTTAATTTATCTATTTGCCTAAGGACCATGTCACTTGTGACCCTAATAGTGCACAGTTTATTATCGTCCTGTTCTACATAATTTATCATTACTGGAATATCGCTGGTATCCTCCTGTTAAAAACTGAGAGGAAGTATGTGTTAAAAATTCTACACATTTCCTTATCACTGTCAGTGAGCTGACCCGAGGAACTTTTGAGTGGGCCTATCTTGTCCCTGATCTTACTTCTGTATACCTGAAAGAATCCTTTTGGGTTAGTCTTCGATTCTCTTGCAACTTTAACCTCATAATCTCTTTTTGCTTTTCTAATTCCCTTTTTTATTTCTCTCTTTAACTGAATATATCGATTTCTCAATTGCCCCTCTCCTCTTTTGATTTGCCTATATATGCCTCTCTTTTGACCAATCAGATATTTTAATCTATTGTTCATCCATTTAGGATCATTTTTGTTTGATCTGATTTCCCTATTTGGAACATAATTTGACTGAGCAGCTAGAACTATGCCCTGGAAAGCATATATCGGCAACCATCACCACCTACCTGACCCTTAGTCAGGTCATTCCAGTTCAGCCCACCTAAGTAATTTTTCAGTCCTATGAAATCAGCCAAGCGAAAGTCAGGGACGGAGACTTGATTGCCATTATTAGGGGAATTCCATGATATATTAAAACTGAGTGATTTGTGATCACTTTCCCCAAGCTCTTCATTAACCTCAAGATTATTAATTAGTGTTTCCCTACTGGCAAGAACCCAAGTCAAGGAGGTTATTTCCCCTAGTTGGCTCTGTCACAAACTGTTTTAAAAAACAATCCTGGATCGTATCAAGAAAGTCACCTGACTCTAAATTTCCTGTCAAATTGCTCCAGTCAATCTGTCTATAGTTGAAATCTCCCATTAGCACAACATTTTCGTATGTAGATGCCTTACGAATTTCGTCCCATAGAAGTTTACTGCACTCCCTATCAAGATTTGGGGCCCTGTAAATCACACCCAAAATTAGTTTTTCTCGGCCCTCGAGAAGCTGTAACCAAACAGATTCAGTGGCTGACGCTTCTAATTTAATATCTTGTCTAACACAACAATTTAAATTGTCTCTGACATACATCGCTACTCCACCACCTTTCCTGTTGACCCTGTCAGTGTGGAATAATTTATAGCCTTGTATGTGACATTCAGAGGGCATCTCTCTATCTTTCAGATTGAGCCAGGTCTCTGTTATAGCAATAATATCTATGTTTCCTGCACTTGCAATTAATCTTAGCTCATCTATCTTATTTCTTACACTCCTGCTATTAGTATAGTAAACCTTAAGGGAGCTAGTCCCTTGCTGCCCTCTGCTGTCCCCCTTTGTTTGCTGACCTGATCTATTGTCTTTATTTATAACTTCATGCTGAATGCCTTTTATACATTTACTGTTTCCAACCCAAGTGTTGCAACCTGCTTGTTTCCCACACACACCCATACCTCTATCTTCCATCAGTTTAAAATCATAGGCATTTCACCAATGGCCTTCTCAATCGAGTCTGCAAGTGCTACCACCCCAGCCCCAGAGAGATGTACCCCATCCCTTGCATACATATCATGTTTGCCATAAAAGTTGTTCCAGTTGCTTCTCCTCTGTATGGACTGATGAAGCCACTGTGTGGCGAAACGTTTCCTTAATAAAGATACCCAAGAGTTGCACATGTGTCTAATTTATCATTATCAAACTGCTGCTCTACAAATGTATAACAGCTCTGTTTAATATTATTTAGCTGCTGTACTATGCTGTTGGTTACAGACATTATCATAAACGCATCTTCACTCTCACGCTGCTATTGAAATAATTAAAAATGTTGTGTAGGCAATGTAAGGGAATCAAAAAGTTCTTGTCGATTTTATGTTGTAATAGAATTCTGGATAAACAAGACGAAGAATGTGAATTTAAGGTATACTGAAGACATCTAATGTGAGAGATGAGATGTGAGGAAGCATCAAGTGAGAGACTCTCATTAGTCAGAATAAATTCTTGTGAATTGTCTTATGAAGACACCTGCCGATTATTAACAGAGAAAACATTCACTACACTCACATAAACATTTACTACCAAAAAATAGTGTTTTGGTGACTGCGGCAACCTGACCAGAACGAGTCTTCTTTAATTAACGTCTCTGATACTATATTGTGATGTATTGCCAGGTACATCCTGACATTGTTCACATCCCACCAGTTTCATACTTTTTGTCAATATAAGAACATAAGAACATAAGAACATAAGAAAGAAGGAACACTGAAACAGGCATACTGACCCATGCGGAGCAGGTCCATGTCCCTCCCCCCCTCGGATTAGACCAATGACCCACCCCCCGGATTATCCCAATGACCCACCCAGTCTGGTCATCCCCACTCAAGGATGGAGCACTGTACCAGACCCAGCAGCACTGGCTAGTCAGGTCCAACTCGCACCCACCCACACCCACTCATGTATTTATCTAACCTATTTTTAAAACTACACAACGTTTTACCCTCAATAACTGTATTCTGGAGTTTGTTCCATTCATCCACAACTCTATTACCAAACCAGTGCTCTCCTATATCCTTCCTGAATCTGAATTTTTCCAACTTGAAACCATTGCTGCGAGTCCTGTCTTGGCTGGAAATTTTCAGCACACTATTTACATCCCCTTTATTTATTCCTGTTTTCCATTTATACACCTCGATCATATCCCCCCTAATTCTACGCCTTTCGAGAGAGTGCAGATTCAGGGCCTTCAGTCTATCCTCATAGGGAAGATTTCTGATACATGGGATCATCTTTGTCATCCTCCTCTGTACGTTTTCCAGAGCATTTATATCCATTCTGTAATACGGTGACCAGAACTGAGCAGCATAGTCTATATGAGGCCTAACCAAGGATATATAGAGTTGAAGAACAACCTGTGGACTTCTATTATTTATACATCTAGATATGAAGCCAAGAATTCTGTTAGCTTTATTTCGAACACTAATGCACCGTTGTCTTGGTTTTAGGTTACTGCTAACAAGAACTCCGAAATCCTTTTCGCAATCAGTAGTATTAAGATCTACATTATATAGTTTATATGTGGCATGGTTATTAAACTGTCCAACATTTAGAACTTTGCATTTGTCAATATTAAACTGCATCTGCCACTTCTCTGACCATTGCATCAGTCTATTCAAATCATCCTGGAGTGCTCTAATGTCCTCATTAGAATGAATTGGACGGCCTATTTTGGTGTCATCAGCAAATTTGCTTATGTCGCTATTTATTCCCTCATCTATGTCGTTTATGTAAATTGAGAACAACAATTTAAGCCAATAATTTCTTAATAGAATTATTGTACATGTATATGTGTAATAAATTACTGCCGCCTCGATGGCACAGGTAAACAATAATATATAGTGATACAAAAACTAATATCAAGTTTTGTAAGCAAAATTAACCTCATTATAACAACTCATTCGCTATAACATGAAACAGCTGATCTCAGCAAGGTAAATTAACATTCACTTGCAAAACGGTAGACGAGAAAGGTTTATAGTAAAATATTGGGAAAAATCATAAAATTAAATGTAAATAAATGAAAGATAACGTATTCTCCTATACACAGGAGCATACTCTTCTCAGGTTATTAAAATTAAAGTTAGACAACACTTAGAAAAAGACCAATCATCTCCACGACA
This sequence comes from Cherax quadricarinatus, assembly GCF_026875155.1. NCBI lineage: Eukaryota > Metazoa > Arthropoda > Malacostraca > Decapoda > Parastacidae > Cherax > Cherax quadricarinatus. The sequence goes on from NC_069450.1 coordinate 33,572,150, forward strand.
TCTGGTGAGCCTCGTCAACACATAATTAGTTACACACGAAGGATCTTAAAGGAAATTCATGTTCCTGAGGGAAGATTGTGAAGGTTCGGGGGGGGGGGGAGGAAATAATTTTTTTCATCCATTTTCAATTAAATTTTTACTGATTTAAGCAACATTTTAGACCTGCACACTGTACTGACTTTTTGCCTTAAAAGATAAAAAAAAAATAAATAGTACTATGTTCTATAAGGCATAACCTATAACCTGCTATTTTGGGGGAGCGCTAAACCCGTATGATTATACAGCGCATTTGGGGGATTAGAAGGTATTTAGGCTCAATTCTCTAGATCAAGAGCCCTCACCAGCATCAAGGAACCTCACTTGAGGGGACAGCAATATCAAAATAAATTACATTTATGGAAAGAGATACTTTCAAATATGATAGAAACAGCAGATTGCATCAATATGTCAGAATTCTGCATTATTTTCCAGTAAGAAAACATTTTCTTTCCAAAAATTTTCGATTTTTTTACTAGGATATCATTCCTTCCCCCCTCCCTCTCCCCCTCCAAATTTCAGCAGCCCTATCAGACCCTCAAAGAATATTTAATAAGAATGGTTCCTCCTAATAGGAATTAAAAGATAGAAAAACGAATGACAACATAATATAAATGATTTTAATAAGAAGAAAAAATAGCAAATGTAGGATAGTTAAAAAATGAAATTAATCCTACTTGATGCAAATAAATAAAAAATTAAGATATATAAGTAATTAGTGACTCAATGGTAATATGTACTCAATGCCATATCGATGTTGAGGGCACGTAGCTTTGAATCATGGTTTGGAACACTTAGCCTTCGTTGATGACGATGAGGAGGGGGTTACAGGTGGAGGTGACTGTTGACTTAAGTAGACAGTGACCCCAACACAAGTATGGATTCTGAGGAACAGAGGTACTGGGATCCTCTGACCACAACACTTGTGAGACAGTTAAGTCGCCAGTAGAGAACCACAATGAAATGTTGGTGGGGTTACAACTGGGGAACGGCTGTTAGAATGGTGTGTAGCTGAATGCCAGTCAGCTACGAGTGGAAGGGGGACTAGTGTAGGTACCGATGCTAGATTGACTGTCAGATCTTTTCAAGATCTATGCTTCCTCTCCTATCTCGCCTGTGTCATATGATCCGAGCCAATAATCAAGGCTAAAATAAATACAAAATTACACCCCAATCGAGAAATCACTCACATGATAGGCGTACGGCCTTGAAAAGAAATGGTGAGGATTAAATGATGTTACACATTGTAACCCCTCAGGGAAGGTTAATTGATTTAGGGAATTGGATCTGCGCTCCAGTTCCCTGAATTGAGTCTGAATACCTTCCATCTCCCACACATGCACTATATAATCCTACGGGTTTAGCGTTCCCCCATGATTATGATAATAATACACAATTTAAGTCCAAATCAGGACACGAAGAATTTGCAGTATATAAACTTAAACAAGAGTGAAGCTCTTATAGAAACCAAATTAACCAAGACACATAATAAATTAAATGAGAGTGGAATGAATACCTACAGATTTGATGTAAGCCGAAAGTCAAGTGACTGACAGCCGGTCGGAGGGAAACACGTCACCTCCCACCGGGTGCAGTTTTGGATGAAGAAACTATCACCACCCTTCATTCATACTTCCAACACTCTATCTAATGAACTTTTCCCTCACAAAGATCAAGTGCTCTCTTTATTGATTTAACCACGCACCTTGGCCAGGATCCAGCAAGATTACAACACTACCTACCCTGTAGCTGAGTCAAAACCTAGCAAGATCACACTACCACTAACCATGTAGCTGAGTCAAAACCTAGCAAGATCACACTACCACTAACCATGTAGCTGAGTCAAGACCTAGCAAGGCCACTCTACCACCAACCATGTAACTGAATCAAGACCTAGCAAGACCACACTACCACCAATAATGAAGCTGAGTCAAGACCTAGAAAGACAACACTACCACCTACCCTGTACCTGAGTCTAGGTTGATTCCCAGCAAGATCATACCCTGCAGTTTGGTCAAGACGCAGCAAGACCACACCGTTACCTGCCATGCAGTTGAGTCAAGACCCAGGAAGACAGCAACAGCAAGACCACACCACTACCTACCCTGGAGCTGGGTCAAGACATAGCAAGACCACACCGTTACCTGCCATGCAGTTGAGTCAAGACCCAGGAAGACAGCAACAGCAAGACCACACCACTACCTACCCTGGAGCTGGGTCAAGACATAGCAAGACCACACCGTTACCTGCCATGCAGTTGAGTCAAGACCCAGGAAGACCACACCAGCAAGACCACACCACTACCTACCCTGGAGCTGGGTCAAGACCTATGAAGACCACACCACTACCTACCCTGGAGCTGGGTCAAGACCCAGGAAGACCACACCACTACCTTCCCTGGAGCTGAGTCAAGACACAGCAAGACCACACCGTTACCAGCCATGCAGATGAGTCAAGACCCAGGAAGAGAACACCAGCAAGACCACACCACTACCTACCCTGGAGCTGAGTCAAGACCCAGGAAGACCACACCACTATCTACCCTGGAGCTGGGTCAAGACCCAGGAAGACCACACCAGCAAGACCACACTACTACCTACCCTGGAGCTGAGCTAAGACCCAGGAAGACCACACCATTACCTACCCTGGAGCTGGGTCAAGACCCAGGAAGACCACACCAGCAAGACCACACACTACCTACCCTGGAGCTGGGTCAAGACCCAGGAAGACCACACCAGCAAGACCACACACTACCTACCCTGGAGCTGGGTCAAGACCAAGGAAGACCACACCAGCAAGACCACACTACTACCTACCCTGGAGCTGGGTCAAGACCAAGGAAGACCACACCAGCAAGACCACACCACTACCTACCCTGGAACTGGGTCAAGACCCAGGAAGACCACACCAGCTAGACCACACCACTACCTACCCTGGAGCTGGGTCAAGACCCAGGAAGACCACACCAGCAAGACCACACCACTACCTACCCTGGAACTGGGTCAAGACCAAGGAAGACCACACCAGCAAGACCACACTACTACCTACCCTGGAGCTGGGTCAAGACCCAGGAAGACCACACCAGCAAGACCACACTACTACCTACCCTGGAGCTGGGTCAAGACCCAGGAAGACAACACCAGCAAGACCACACTACTACCTACCCTGGAGCTGGGTCAAGACCCAGGAAGACCACACCAGCAAGACCACACACTACCTACCCTGGAGCTGGGTCAAGACCAGGAAGACCACACCAGCAAGACCACACTACTACCTACCCTGGAGCTGGGTCAAGACCAGGAAGACCACACCAGCAAGACCACACACTACCTACCCTGGAGCTGGGTCAAGACCCAGGAAGACCACACCAGCAAGACCACACTACTACCTACCCTGGAGCTGGGTCAAGACCCAGGAAGACCACACCAGCAAGACCACACACTACCTACCCTGGAGCTGGGTCAAGACCCAGGAAGACCACACCAGCAAGACCACACACTACCTACCCTGGAGCTGGGTCAAGACCCAGGAAGACCACACCAGCAAGACCACACCACTACCTACCCTGGAACTGGGTCAAGACCCAGGAAGACCACACCAGCAAGACCACACTACTACCTACCCTGGAGCTGGGTCAAGACCCAGGAAGACCACACCAGCAAGACCACACACTACCTACCCTGGAGCTGGGTCAAGACCCAGGAAGACCACACCAGCAAGACCACACCACTACCTACCCTGGAACTGGGTCAAGACCCAGGAAGACCACACCAGCAAGACCACACCACTACCTACCCTGGAACTGGGTCAAGACCAAGGAAGACCACACCAGCAAGACCACACCACTACCTAACCTGGAGCTGGGTCAAGACCCAGGAAGACCACACCAGCAAGACCACACCACTACCTACCCTGGAGCTGGGTCAAGACCCAGGAAGACCACACCAGCAAGACCACACCACTACCTAACCTGGAGCTGGGTCAAGACCCAGGAAGACCACACCAGCAAGACCACACCACTACCTACCCTGGAGCTGGGTCAAGACCAAGGAAGACCACACCAGCAAGACCACACTACTACATACCCTGGAGCTGGATCAAGACCAAGGAAGACCACACCAGCAAGACCACACTACTACCTACCCTGGAGCTGGGTCAAGACCCAGGAAGACCACACCAGCAAGACCACACTACTACCTACCCTGGAGCTGGCTCAAGACCCAGGAAGACCACACCAGCAAGACCACACTACTACCTACCCTGGAGCTGGGTCAAGACCAAGGAAGACCACACCAGCAAGACCACACTACTACCTACCCTGGAGCTGGGTCAAGACCAAGGAAGACCACACCAGCAAGACCACACCACTACCTACCCTGGAGCTGGGTCAAGACCAAGGAAGACCACACCAGCAAGACCACACTACTACCTACCCTGGAGCTAGGTCAAGACCAAGGAAGACCACACCAGCAAGACCACACTACTACCTACCCTGGAGCTGGGTCAAGACCCAGGAAGACCACACCAGCAAGACCACACCACTACCTACCCTGGAGCTGGGTCAAGACCAAGGAAGACCACACCAGCAAGACCACACTACTACCTACCCTGGAGCTGGGTCAAGACCAAGGAAGACCACACCAGCAAGACCACACTACTACCTACCCTGGAACTGGGTCAAGACCCAGGAAGACCACACCAGCAAGACCACACTACTACCTACCCTGGAGCTGGGTCAAGACCCAGGAAGACCACACCAGCAAGACCACACCACTACCTACCCTGGAGCTGGATCAAGACCCAGGAAGACCACATCAGCAAGACCACACTACTACCTACCCTGGAGCTGGATCAAGACCCAGGAAGACCACACCAGCAAGACCACACTACTACCTACCCTGGAGCTGGGTCAAGACCCAGGAAGACCACACCAGCAAGACCACACACTACCTACCCTGGAGCTGGATCAAGACCAAGGAAGACCACACAAGCAAGACCACACTACTACCTACCCTGGAGCTGGGTCAAGACCCAGGAAGACCACACCAGCAAGACCACACTACTACCTACCCTGGAGCTGGGTCAAGCACTGTCATTATCTCTCCCCTCAACTCTCCTTTGATCAAAATTTCTTCTCTTCCTTTATTCCAACTTTTAATCCAGTCATCAACATTTTGCTAACCATTTTTGCCATGTGGTCTATAAATAATAAGAGTAATTATCATTATTATTATCATCATTATCCCACTGTACATATAAGTAATACATCTTTACCTTCATTATCATGTTATTTCTAAGCAATCTAACAATCAAAACTGAACAATGTTTCTATGAAGGACTGTCCAGGAAGGACCTAACATTGTCTGTTATCTTTGATGTTGAGTTTGTTATTTGTTGCAGGAGAGTTATTGTGGTTTTGATTACTCATAAAATAAAACATTTTTTTAATGGTACTCATCTCCAGCCTATGAAATTCTTTGTGCTGTCTCTTTTATATTTTTCTTCATATTTGTGTATGTTATATAATTTAAATTTAAATGAAAAATATGAAAAATAAAAGACATAATAATATATATTCATTATTGTATGTCAAATATTTTAGCATTAATAATCAAAGAAACAATGTGAGGCTTTCACTAGTGAAGAATTATTATCTTGGAAAGTTTGTGTGCACCGAGAGATGTGTATGTCTCATTGTGTATACACTGAGAGATGTGTATCTCTTAGTGTATATACACTGAGAGATGTGTATGTCTCATTGTGTATACACTGAGAGATGTGTATCTCTTAGTGTATATACACTGAGAGATGTGTATGTCTCATTGTGTATACACTGAGAGATGTGTATGTCTTAGTGTATATACACTGAAAGATGTGTATGTCTTAGTGTATATACACTGAGAGATGTGTATGTCTTAGTGTATATACACAGAGATATGTAAGTCTCAGTGTATATACACTGAGAAATGTGTATGTCTCAGTGTATATACACTGAGAGATGTGTATGTCTTGTATATACACTGAGAGATAAATATGTCTCAGTGTATATACACTGAGAGATGTGTATGTCTTAGTGTATTTTCACAGAGATGTGTATGTCTTAGTGTATATACACTGAGAGATGTGTATGTCTTAGTGTATATACAATGAGAGATGTGCATGTCTCAGTGTATATACACTGAGAGATGTGTATGTCTCAGTGTATATACACTGAAAGATATGTATGTCTTAGTGTATATACAATGAGAGATGTGTATGTTTTAGTGTATATACAATGATAGATGTGCATGTCTCAGTGTATATACACTGAGAGATGTGTATGTCTTAGTGTATATACAATGAGAGATGTGCATGTCTCAGTGTGTATACACTGAGAGATGTATGTCTTAGTGTATATACACTGAGAGATGTGTATGTCTCAGTGTATATACACTGAGAGATGTGTATGTCTCAGTGTATATACACTGAGAGATGTACATGTCTCAGTGTATATACACCGAGAGATGTGTATGTCTCAGTGTCTATACACTGAGTGTTTAATTTGGTCTCTATTTTAGAGAATAATATATTCTTAATTGAAGGTTCACTTATTACTTGAAGTATTAATGACCACCACTTACAGCAGTTGTCAACTTGTGAAAGATAAAATTCTGAGGAGAACCTCAGTTGTCTTGAAGTTCATTCATCCCTTCACGAGGTAATATTATACTGTATTTTTCACAAACTATTAATAATACTATTTAATATATGCTTAAGAGTTTTGAGTTCTCTAATAAGAATTGACTCAGCTTAAAATTCGTAAATAAATGTTTTACACTGCAAATAAAGAAACAATATAAGAGTTAATAATTGTGGGAGTCACAAAGTGTCAACTTCACAAGAAAATAAACTAACCAAAACACGAACTACTTGAAAACAACATTAAATAAAACTTGTAATTAATTCAGCAGTATTGAAAGATGCTACTTGTGTCTCAATGGCAACTCTTGTTGCAGGTAACATGAACAATATGACTCTCCATAGCAGTCAATAATATCACAATATAATGAAAGTAACATTATGTGAGGGAGGAGTCATAGCGAACTCTTACTACAAACCTCACAAGTGTGGTAATAAACATATAAGACTTTATTCACCTGGACGGCAGCATATAATGCAAACACAAAGTTAGAGGAAGAAATAGAATGTAGACGAGAGATTGACCTCCAAGTGGCAGGGTCTAGTAGATCAGAACTTACTCTGACGGTGAAAGTGGTCAAACACTATAATATATGCCACAGCCTTATATCACATAACAGCTAGTGAGTAGGAGGATGTGTTTTATATATGTGACAGATGTCGCCCGTAAATATTGCTGTATTGTGTTTGAAAGAGGATTTGGTGCATATGATAGAGCAAGTAGAAGAGATCACAACTATTATTCCTGAAAACTATTTTTTTATATATATTTTATTTAAAAGACATGCATAGTACATAAAAGTAAACGACAAATTACATAGCGAAAACAGTGGTGAAAAAAAGGAATCAATACACACCTCAATTACAACAATAAGTCTTACAATATATATTGCAAAATTCTGTATAGTACATGTACTTTCCAGTTAATATGGTTCATCTGAAAGACACAAATCAGTACAGTAATTAATGACCATTCCAATCCTTGGAGTAATGACATTATGCCTGGAACACTAAATCTAACCTAAATTATTATTATTATAATCAAAAAGAAGCGCTAAGCCACAAGGGCTATACAGCGCTGCAGGGTAGGGAAGGAAGCGAGGGTATTGGGCGGCAGAAGTGGGGAGGGATGATCAGCAGGTTACAGAAAACAGCGGGGCAGGGGATAGTACAGGGGTAGAGGGTAGCAAGAGATTGAGGTAGAAAGGGCTGAAGGCATCAGAGTTTGTGAAGTAAGTAAGTTGATTTCAAAAAGTCAATGAGAGAGTCCGGATGAAAGGTGGGTCCATCAGCGAGAAGGGAAGGTAAAGAGAGAGCAGCAGAGCGAAGACGACGACGGAGGTAAATTCTGCGTGCTCGTTGATAAAGTGGGCAGTCCAAAAGAATGTGGCTGACTGATAATGGAGCTTGACAATTCTCACAGAGAGGAGCAGGGCGCCTCTCCATGAGATATCCATGAGTAAAACGAGTATGGCCAATGCGAAGACGGGAGAGAGTAGTCTCTCAACCTCGACACTGGTGACAAGAAGACGGCCAGTAACCTATACTCGGTTTAATAGATTGAAGTTTGTTACCGAGCATAGTAGACCAACGTTGTTGCCAATGGGTGTGAAGGTGGGTAGCTACTGCAGCAAAATAGTGCATAAATGGAATACATCTATATGAAACTGGTAGGTCATATACTGCTGACCGCGCAGCAGTGTCTGCCTGTTCATTGCCCTGTACGTCAACATGACCAGGGACCCAACAAAAAACAATATCTTTATGCTTGGTAAAGCTGTGGCGTAGCCAAAGTTGGATACGGAGGACGAAGGGGTGAGGTGTATCAAATTTCTGTATAGCCTGTAAAGCACTAAGGGAGTCTGAGACAACCACAAATATTGACACAGGCATAGATGCAATACGGATAAGTGCTGCAAGAATGGCATACAATTCAGCAGTAAAAATACTAGCCGAAGATAGTAAATGCCCTCGTACGATGCTGTCCGGAAACACTGCTGCGAATCCTATGCCGTCAGAAGACTTAGAGCCATCTGTGTACACTGCCATGGCATGAGAATGAGAGTGGAAGTGGTCAAGAAAAAGAGAGCCGGTAGCGACTGTAGACAGTTGGGCTTTCGAGCAAGGGAGAGAGAAAGAACAGACTCGAACAGCTGGAACTTCCCAGGGGGGTAGGGAAAAGTGAGATGCTACATGAACATAGAAAGGTGGTAATTGAAGAGAAGACAAGAGCGAATGTAGGCGAAGAGAGAAGGGACGGAGTAAACAGGGGCGACGAACAAATAATTTCTACTAATATCAGTGACCATTCTATAAATGGAAGGACTGCGGAGATCATGAGAGCGTACATAGTAGAGAAGGCAATGGGCATCACGGCGATTGGATAAGGATGGAACGTTCGCTTCTGAATAGAGGCTCTCAACAGGGGAAGAGCGAAAAGTACCAAGGCATAAATGTAATCCTTGGTGATGAATGGGGTTAAGGCTAGAGAGAGTAGCAGGAGAGGCCGCTGAATAGATCTGGTCACCATAATCAAGTTTCGATAAAATGAGGGTGGAATGTAAGCGAAGGAGAGTTCAACGATCAGCTCCCCATTAAAGATGAGCAAGGGTTTTAAGAAGGTTCAGCCGGCTGTGACAAGTTGCCTTCAGAGAGGTAATATGAGGTTTCCAGGATAACCTACGGTCAAAGAGGAGGCCCAGAAACCTGACTGTATCACGTTCATGGATAGGGGAGCCATAGAGGTACAAAGGATGATCGGAGATGACAGAGCGTCTAGTGAAAGTAATTTGGTGAGTTTTGGTGCTGGAAAATTTAAACCCATGAGTGGTGACCCAATTGGAAACACGGTCGACCGCATGCTGGAGAGAAACTGTAATGAGGTGACAGTCAGCGCCTGCACAGGCAATAGCGAAGCCATCAACATAGAGTGATGACCAAATATTTGATGGAAGACTAGAGGCCAAATCATTTATAGCAAGGAGAAAAAGTGTTGTGCTCAGAACACATCCCTGGGGGACACCTTCAGCTTGGATAAAGTCCGGGGAGAGCACATTATTAACCCAAACACTGAAATGCCTGTCAGTTAAAAAGTTCTTAAGGAAGGATGGTAGATTGCCTCGGAGGCCTAAGGAGCGGGCTTGGGCCAAAATATTATACATCCAAGTTGTGTCATATGCCTTTTCAAGGTCAAAAATTATGGCAATAACTGAGTGGTTATTCGCAAAGGCATTACGAACATAAGTATCCAAGCATAGTAAGGGGTCTGTGGTAGAACGTCCCTTACGAAAGCCATACTGACAAGTGGAGAGACTGTTGTGTGTCTCTAAATACCACACTAAACGTCTATTTACCAGGCGTTCCATCACTTTGCAAACTGCACTGGTAAGAGCAATGGGATGATAGTGGGAGGCTTCATGTCCCGTAGTGCCTGGTTTGCGGAAAGGGAGAACAATGGCAGATTTCCACGGCTGTGAAAGAACTCCTCGTGACTAAATAAGATTGAAAAGGCGTAATAGGACTGCAAGGGCTTACTGATGTAAATGTTGTAGCATACGAATATGAATGTCGTCGGGCCCAGCTGCCGATGATCGGCAAGCTGAGAGTGTTGCCTCCAGTTCTTGAAGTGTAAAAGGCACATTATACTGTTCTTCTCTGAGAGAAGAAAAGTCCAAGGGTGCTTGCTCTCTGGCAGACTTTGAGGAAAGAAACGAGGGGCATAGACGGAGCCCCTGAGAAATACGGACCAGATGATTGCCAATTTCATTGGCAACATCTAGTGAGTTTGCTATATCAACACCGACAACCCGCAGAACAGGAGCCGGGTCAGGAGAATATTTACCACTCAGTTTTCGTACTTTTTTCCAAACTGCACTCATAGAGGAAGCAGAGGTGATGGTGGAGACATAATCTCGCCAGCAAGTGCGTTTAGCGTCACGGATGACACGGCGAGCGATCACACGCTTCTGCTTAAAACCAAGAAGTCTCTCCGTGGTTCTATTGTACCGGTACCTGCCCCATGCAGTGCGTTTCAAACGTACTGCACGAGCACAAGCAGGAGACCACCAAGGCACGCATTTCTGAGAATGCCTGCCCGAAGTTTGGGGTATAAAATGAGAAGCTGCAGTTAAAACGGAGGACGAGAAGAGGTGTAAAAGCTCATCAATGGAGGACGAAGAATAAACCTCACTAAAAACAGTTAGTTGTGAGTAAAGGTTCCAATTTGCCCGATCAAATTGCCAGCGTGGGATACGAAGAGGTGGTGAATATGAGGGGGAAGTAAGAATGATTGGGAAATGATCGCTGTCATGTAAATCCGGGAGAACAGACCAGGTGAAGTCTAATGCGGCGGAGGAAGAGCAGACTGAGAGATCGATGCAAGAGAGAGTGTGAGTCCGAGGATCAAAATGGGTGTGAGTACCTGTATTTAAAACATGGAGGGGGTGGATAGCAAGAAAAGCCTCTAACTGAATGCCAAGGGAATCACAGCGAGACCCCCCTAGAGGAAATGATGGGCATTAAAATCGCCAAGTAACAGAAGCGATAGCGGTAATGATGAAACAAGAAAGGCAATATCCAGAATAGATAATGCCCGAGAAGGAGAGAGATACAAAGAACAGAGCGTATACCACCTATGCAAGTGGATATGGGCTGCTGCGTAATGCAGTGAAGTATGAACAAACAGCTGATGGTATGGAATACCAGTGCGTAGGAGAAGGGCACTTTCATTAAAGGTCCCATCAGGAAAAGGATCTGAAGAATACAATAAATTATAGCCTGAGATGGGATAGATAACAGCAGAGTGTAATTTTGGTTCCTGTAAGCAAACACCAACAAGGGAAAACTGGGAGAGTAACATCTGAAGCTCACCCCGATTACCCCTGAGGCCGCATATATTCCACTGTAAATAGGCATGATTGGCAATGATAAAGATACCTGAAATCCACAGGTAAAGGTTCCTATGGACTAGAGGGGTTAGAAAAGTCCACATGCGAAGGCAGCGGAAAGCGTTCAAGCAGCGAAGGAATGGTGCGCTGTGAAGAAAGGAATTGTGCAGATGGGGGAGAGGAGAGAGAAAGAACAGAGGGTGGATCAGTGTCAATTGATGGTTTGGTCTCTGCAATATATTCAGAGATTGCTTCCAGTGTTTCGGAATTCAGAGACGTCATATGGGAGACAATATTGGAGATGGTACGGGGAGGATGAGTGAAGATTGGAACTGTAATGGACTGTACCAAGGTAGGGGGGGGAGAAAGGGTGGAGGGAACTGAAGAAGAAGCGTGAAAGGGGGCAGAAGAGGCAGAAACCTGAGAGGTGGCAGAAGAGCAAGAAACTTGGGAGGGAACAGGGGAGGAAGGTACAGCACGAGGAGGAGGGTGAACCTCTACACTTGTAACAGAGCCAGTGAGAGGGGAAGAACCAGGTACAGAGACAGGGAAGGTAAAATGAGGAGATGGAAGAAGGGAAGAAGGGGTTAAAGGACCTTTTTTTGACTTCTGAGAAGTAGAGGGACGAATGGGAGGAGGTGTCGCACGAGATCTCGTCGATACTGAGGCTTGTGAGAGAGAACACAAAGAAGCGAGAACAGACTGAGGCGCTGAAGTAGGGACGTCTGAGCCCAGGACAGCAAAAGAATTAGATACAGGAGTGACTACGGGAGAGGTAACCACAGAGGAGGCTGCAGAAGATGGGACCCCAGACGTGGGGGGACGTTTTGAAACACGGGAATAAGAAACACGAGGTAGTCTCCCTTGGAGGCGGAGATGAGAAACTGCCATGGCATAAGGGAGACCTTCTGCCCCTTTGAGGTAATGGATTTCCCGCTCATTTAAGTAGACTTGGTAACGGCAAGAGTATGAAGGGTGAGCCTCATGACAATTAAGGCAAGAGGGAGGTCGATTGAAAGACATATTAGAATTGTCATCGGCACCACAGACTGGGCATTCGGCTATGGATCTGCAATATTTCGCTGGATGGCCAAATAGCCAGCAATTTCTACACTGTTGTGGTGCAGCGATCACCTTTCGAACTTGTAACCGATGTCCTGCTATATAAACTGAGGATGGGAGTTCACGGCTGTCAAAAGTTAAACGAGCCACATTGCTAAGGTATCGTCTCCGCCCGCGGGCAGGAAAAACATAATTGTCTACTTTGAGGATTGGGAGATCTTGGAGTTCCAGCTGTTCAAGAATGTCATTGCCATATGTCTGGAAATTTTGTTGAACTATGGTATGGGGCAGAATGACGGTACCACAACAAGAATTGAGGGAATGATATTTTTCAATAGTGACAGGAACAGTATCGATATGGGAAAGAAGAGAAAGATCATGAGCTTGGGTAGCATTCTGTACAGTGATGATGTGCGTACCACTCTTAAGAGCATGGCGTAGGAGTGCCTTGCCAATACTGTGGTCGGAAAGATAGGCAGTAGAGGAAGTCAGTCGTAAAGTGAAGAATTTAGTCCATTGTGCATTCTGAAACTGAGTGTGGAAAGGGAGTGCAGGACGTGTCGATCTTTTCTGAGAAGAACGAGAAGGTGGAGAAGCATCATCAGCAGGTAATTGTCGTTGGCGTTTAGACGTGGGATCAGAATTGGTCCTACGTGGAATGGGCCGGCGATTCGAAAATTGCTGCACCGTAGAGGGCTAATGAGTCTTCCACGTCGCTATCATTTGCATTCGGGGTGTTCTCTTCCAACACCTGAGCTACGTTCAATGAAGGTGTGACCCCCCCCCTCGTCACACCTGCTGACTCCATCTCCTACGCTCTCTCGACCTCCTCACTTCAGGACCCACCTTGTGTAGGCAGAGTCACATAAGGCAAATCTTGCTCCTCACCCTTCTCTTCTGCTTCATGTCGTTGCCGTTGTTCCATGTTGCCACGTCTCCTTCCACACAGAGCCGCTAGGTGATCATATGACCCACACAACCGACAGGTCCGGAGTTACCCAGCGTATGTCACAAACACCTGGATCCGAAATTCTGGCAGCACTACGTACGACGGAATAGGGTAACGTAATGTCATCTTCACAGAATACGTTCCTTCAGGTATCCCTGCGTATGGCCCAGTAGCCCACCTCCCGACAGTGGCCATATGTACTGTACCATATTTACCCATCGCAAGACGGATGTCAGAATCATCCGCCTCGAAAGGCACATTTATAATCTTAACCCATGTGTAATGGCGAGATACGTCGTGAAGTCGCACGGTCACAGTGTAGTTAACCGTCAAAGTTACCTCCTGGTACTTGTCCACCACCGCCTCATACACACTTGCCAAGTTAAACGCTACTCCACATGTCTCCTCGTTAGCAATACCATGTGTATCTCGTATGACTGCAGGTAGTAGCAGCTCCATAGAAGTTCCTGTCACAGCCCCACGGATAAGCTCAACACAGACTGTATTGATGCGTCTCCGGCTGGCCTGCGCCATGCTGTGAAAATATAACTGCCACCAATCAACGCTAGGGGCAGCAGCAGCGCACGTTCTCACTACTCAAAGATTGAGAGACGAATGTGTGTTGTGATGTTAATGAAACATAATGATAACTATTTTTCAGTCTTAGGTTGGTAAGTGAACTGCGCTAGATCAAGTGGTGCTGGTAAGTGGATTGCAATAGATCAAGTGGTGGTGGTAAGTGGACTACACTATATCAAATGGTGGTGGTAAGTGGACTGCACTAGATCAAGTGGTGATGGTAAGTGGACTACACTCGATCAAGTGGTAATGGTAAGTGGACTACACTAGATCAAGTGGTGGTGGTAAGTGACTACACTAGATCAAGTGGCGGTAAGTGGGCTACACTAAATCAAGTGGCGGTGGTAAGTGGACTACACTAGATCAAATGGTAGTAAGTGGGCTACACTAGATCAAATGGTGGTGGTAAGTGGACTACACTAGCTCAAGTGGTGGTATGTGGGCTACACTAGATCAAGTGGTGGTGGTAAGTGAACTACGCTGAAGTATTCATACACAAACCTTACACCGTACAGACATGTTCAGGCACCCACCTTACACCGTACAGACATGTTCAGGCACCCACCTTGCGTCGTACAGGCATGTTCAGGCACCCACCTTACACCATTCAGACGTGTTCAGGCACCCACCTTACACCGTTCAGTCGTGTTCAGGCACGCACCTTACACATTATAGACGTCTTCAGGCACCCACTTTGTGCTTCTGAGAGGTGATCAGACACCCACCTTACAGAGTGCAGACGTGTTTAGACACCCACATAACACTGCCCAGACGCATTCAGACACCAACCTTACTTCGCACAGACGTGCTCACCCACCGTACACCTTACAACCATGTTCAGACACCCACCTTACACTGCACAAACGTGTTCAGGGACCCACCTTACATCGTACACACTTGTTCTGACGCCCACCCTTAGACTGTACAGACGCATTCAGGCACCCACCTTACAATGCACAGACTTATTCAGACACCCACCTTACACCATACAGACGTCTTCAGTCACCCTCATTACACTGGAATGATGTGCTCAAGAACAAACATTACACCGTACAGACGCGTTCAGACACCCACCTTACACCATACAGACGTCTTCAGTCACCCTCATTACACTGGAATGATGTGCTCAAGAACAAACATTACACCATACAGACGTCTTCAGTCACCCACCTTACACTGTAGAGACGTGCTCAGACACCCACCTTACACCGTACAGACCTCTTCAGACACCCTCATTACACTGGAATGATGTGCTCAAGAACAAACATTACACCGTACAGACGCGTTCAGACATCCACCTTACACCGTATATAGATATTCAGGCACACGCCTTTCACCATACAGACGTAAATAGGAAAACACATTACACCGTAAAGACGTGCTCAGACACCCTCCTTACACCATACAGACGTCTTCAGAAACCCTCCCTACACTGCTATGACGTGTTCCAACACCCACCTTACACTGTACACAGATTTTCACTCACGCACCTTACACTGTAAACAGATTTTCACTCACGCACCTTACACTGTCCAGACGAGTTTAAGCACCCACCTTACTCTGTACAGACGTGTTCAGGCACCCAACTTACACTGTACAGACGTATTCAGGCACCTACCTTACACTGCACAGTCGTGTTCACACACCTATCTTACACAGTACAGACGAGTTAAAGCCCTCACCTTAGACTGAACAGATGTCATCAGACACCCGACTCACAAAGTACAGACGTGTTCAAACACCCACCTTACATCATACAGCCATGTTCAATTACACACCTTACACCGTACAGACGTGTTCAAGGACCCACAGTACACTGTACAAATGAGTTCAGACACTCACCTTACACCGTACAGACCTGTGTACAGAAACCCACGTTACACCGTGCAGACGTGTTCAGACACTCACCTTACACCGTACAGAAATGTTAACACACCCACCTTACACCGCACAGACGTGTTCAGATATACACCTTACACCGTACACACGTGTTAAGGCTCCCGCCTTACAACGTACAGAAATGCTGAGACACCCACCTTTCACTGTACAGCCGGGTTCAGGCACCCACCTTACGTTAAATGACCTCTTCGCTTTCGGGCCGTGAGGTTGTACTTCGCCTTTGCTCCTGCCTTCGTCAAACACCATTGGTGGAGGACGTACGTTGGCTGCTGCGCTCGTTACAGTTGGTAGCACTGAGCGATTTTCGCAAGATGGCGCAGACTACCAGGAGGATGATAAACACTGTGTGTATTGAGGTGTTGAAAGGCGCAGTTTATAACACCAATGCGTCAGTTATGCTGCCTGCCATCTTAAGAGATACCTACTGCATCAACAACGATGATTTGTATGGAATTGCTTTGAATGGAGCTACAAGAATCTTTGTGAAATTCGTGACGGCTGCTGTATATGACAAGATGATGGAAAAGTACCAGGATGTGTGTATGCTGGTTAACCATGGTTTAGAAGTACGTATGAGGGACGTATCCAAGTATTATACTTCGTTAAAGTTATGGAATGTCCCATTTGAGACCGATGAGGAAGACATAAAAGCAACTTTCGAAGAGTTTGGTGTTATACATCAAGCAACAGTTGGAAGGTGGTCTGAGGGAATGTATGCTGGACTGCGTGAGGGATCCTTTACCCTTAAGGTGTCCTTGCACAAAACTATACCATCATATGTGACATTGAGTGACTTTAGAACTCAGGTATATGTCACATATGCGAGTCAGAGAAGAACATGCAGACTGTGTGGAGCGTATGATCATATGGCTGCGATGTGTCCTCGACGATCGTCACCAGTGACACAAGGAGAAGGGAAAGGAGTGAAGAAAGGAGAGAGAGGTGACGACCCAGTCAACACGGGAGCATCCTCGGGCCCATAGGGCATGGAATGAAATCGTGGAGGACAATCCGGTGGAATGTGTAACATTACCCGAGATCTCTCAGGTGATTGAGACCATGCGTATAGAGGATGAGGTGAGACAAGTGGAATTGGGTAGTGAAGATTCGGTTGCAATAGACACTGTTATACAGGGATTCTTGGAGGATCAGAATAGGGACGGAACACTACGTATGGTGTCGGATGGGACATCTGCAGATAAGGGTGGAATTCATGAGGAGGGCAATGTGGGTGGTGGGGATGGGCAACCACAGAGGATTTGTAAGGCTGTGGTTGAAGTGCATAAAGTTGAAAGTGTAGATGAGGGCATGCACATAGTTGAGGCATCACGAAAGAGAGAGGTAGGTGCTTCTGACAGTGATAATGTTCTGACACCTCCGCAAAGATCTGGTAAGAAACACTCAGTGGATGTCCCAAAAAAAGTATCAGGGGGGGTAAGGGGCAGGGGAAAGGTGAGGCAAGGAAACGGCATTGTGAAAAGCATACTATGCAAAAACGTAAGGACCCATATGGACATCGGTCGATTGGTAAGCCCCCGATAACATTTTCAAGTGCCTAACGTTAAATGTTAATGGCCTAAAGGCCGATGTAAGTTGCAGGATCTTCAGTAACTTTTTAAAGAGACATGGAATACAGATCATATTTTTACAAGAGCATAATTTTAAGTATGGAAGGGATTTGTTGATAGATGAGTATAAGGTTTATGCTGGATATACTGGGAAGCTTAAGGGAGGTGCTGCGGCATTAATAGCTGAGGCCAGTCCTTTTCAATTGTTACATTGGGAAGAAGGGGGAGATGGGAGAGTAGCGAGGGTGGATGGGACATGGGGTGGGGTACGAGTGTGTTTTTTGAGTGTGTACATGCCGGCGGACAGCAATAGGTGTGTTAAAGAGGATTTTGTTCGGGACACACTAATTTATCATACGAGGGGGCTACCAGTTTATACATTATTTGGAGGGGATTGGAATAGTGTGATACGCATCGCTATTGGGCCGTGCGGACGTGCTGCGCAGTAGCTCCTGATTGAGTTGGCTTTTGCGCAGTGTTGACGTGTACTTGGCTCTGTGAAGACCTGTTTGCGCGCTCTCTAGAATTGAAGCAAGATGCCCTCCATCGAGCAACTTTACCAACAGCTTAAGGAAGAATTGAGGTTGGCGAATATGGAAATTCGGCGACTGACCGAGGAAAACAAGAAGATTCGTAGTAGTCCTCCTGTTTTGAGTCCTCAGGTCAAGAAGGGAAACTGGTCAGTGGCTGGACAGCAGGGAAAGAAGTTGACGATCAAGAAGACGAATGGAAAGGTAGAAACGATGAAGAAGAAAGAGACTGCCGTGGAAACTGTTGTGGAAACATCCAATACATTCTCAGTGCTACCCGACGAATGTGAGTCGACTACTGGGAACGAGACGACGAAAGACATTAAGGAATGTAAGAATATTGTTGTTGTTGGGGATAGCCAAGTAAGGTATATGGATAGGGCGTTCTGCTTGAAGGACAGGAGTAGGAGACAGAGAGTTTGCTTTCCTGGGGCTGGGATGGAGGATATTGTTAGCCGTCTGGATGACATCATGAGAGGTAATGGGAGCAATCCTATTATCTGTCTCAGTGTTGGAGGTAACGATGTTGGCAGACGTAGGAGTGAGGACCTGATTAGCAGGTATAGGTCAGCAATAGAAATAATTAGAAGTAAGGGTGGGAACCCTCTCATATGTGGTATTTTGCCAAGGAGGGGAGTTGGAAATGAATGGTTGTCCAGGGCAATTGGTGTCAATTGCTGGCTGGACAAATACTGTAAGGAAAATGCGGTAACATTCATTGACAACTGGGACCTCTTCTATGGCGGAAATGACATGTATGCTAGGGATGGGGTTCACTTATCTAGGCGTGGGGTGGGAGCACTGGCAACTGCAGTGGAGGGAGCAGTTAGGACTTTAAACTAGGAATAGTTAGTGGTATGGGTTTTGGCAGGAAAACAGTGAAGTCCCAGTGTAGTAATATTACGAGTTCTAGGGGAACTAGTAATAATAAGAACGAGATAGATATTGAAAAGCCAGGGACCTTGGGTGATAAGGACAGTAATAGGTTTAGTAGAAAAATAGAAATGAGCAGGAAGGGTAAAGAGAAAGGAGAGTCTTTCAATGTTTATTATGCTAATTGCCGTAGTGCTAGGAATAAGATGGACGAGTTGAGATTAGTTGCTAGTGTAGGTAACATTGATGTATTTGCCTTAACTGAGACGTGGTTTAATTCAAAAAGTCGGGACAATGCCTGCGGAATGTCATATTCAGGGTTTTAAATTGTTCCAAGAAGATAGAAGTATTGGGAGGGGGGTGGGGTGGCATTGTATGTCCGAGATCGCTTGAACTGTTGCATAAAAAACGGGTATTAAGTCTGAAGTAACACATACAGAGTCTGTTTGGATAGAATTTTCAGAGGGGCATGAAAAACTGATTTTAGGAGTGATATACCGTCCCCCAAACTTAGATAGGGACCAAGGGAAACTACTATGGGAGGAAATAGTTAAGGCCACAAGGCACGATAATGTAGTAATTCTAGGAGACTTTAACTTTAGTCATATTGATTGGAATTTCTTGACTGGAATTTAGAATCATACGACTTTTAGAAGTATTCAGGATTGTTTTTGAAGCAGTTTGTGACAGAACCTACAAGGGGAAATAACCTGCTTGACTTAGTTATGGCAAACAATGAATCCCTTGTTAATAATTTAGAAATTTCAGAGGAACTGGGTGCTAGCGACCACAAATCAATTACATTTAGCATTGAATGGAAGTACGATAGTAGCGATAACTCAGTAACAGTCCCAGATTTTCGCTTAGCAGATTACGATGGGCTTAGAGAACACTTATCATCTGTTGACTGGGGTAACGAAGAGAGCTATCAATATGACAGTTTTCTGAACACTATACATGCTGCTCAAAGAGCGTTTATCCCATATAAAGAAATTAGATCAAATAGAAATGACCCAAAATGGATGAATAATAGGCTCAAATATCTACTAGGGCATAAGAAAGGAATTTATAGGCGTATCAAAAGAGGTGAGGGTCATCTTATGGAATCAGTATATTGACATTAAGAGGGACATTAAAAAGGGGATAAGAAAAGCTAAAAGGGACTATGAATTAAAGTTGCTAGGGATTCTAAAACTAACCCAAAAAGTTTTTTCCAGGTCTATAGAACAAAAGTTAGAGATAAGATAGGTCCCCTTAAAAATAACTATGGGCACCTTTACTGACAAAGAGAATGAAATGTGCTTGATTTTAAATAATTATTTTCTCTCAGTTTTTTACACAGGAAGACACTAACAATATTCCAGTAATAATTTTTTACAGTGGGCTAGAAGAAGATAAATTATGTAACATCACAGTCACTAGTGAGATGGTTGTGAGGCAGATAGACAGACTGAAGCAAAATAAGTCGCCGGGTCCTGATGAGGTTTTTTCAAGGGTTCTTAAGGAATGCAAAAATGGAACTCTGTGAACCATTAACTAATATTTTAATTTATCTCTTCAACAGGTGTAGTGTCTGATATGTGGAAGATGGCTAATGTAACTCCTATTTTTAAAAACAGGGGACAAGTCGTTACCGTCAAATTACCGCCCAATAAGCCTGACCTCAATTGTAGGCAAATTACTAGAGTCCAATTATAGCTGAGATTATAAGAAGCCATCTCGATAAGCATAGCTGATTAATGATACTCAGCATGGATTCACAAGAGGCCGGTCTTGTCTAACTAATTTTATTAACTTTCTTCAGTAAAGCTTTTGAGGCTGTTGACCACAATAAAGAATTTGATATTATTTACTTAGATTTTAGTAAGGCTTTTGATTAGAGTTCCGCACCATAGACTGTTAAGAAAGTGGCAGCTCATGGCATTGGGGGAAAAGTGCTCTCGTGGATCGAGTCATGGCTCACAGACAGGAAGCAGAGAGTGTCCATAAATGGGGTTAAATCCGAGTGGGGATCTGTAACAAGTGGCGTTCCACAGGGATCAGTCTTGGGCCCGTTGTTGTTTATAATATATATCAATGATCTTGATGAGGGAATTACTAGTGATATGAGCAAATTCGCCGATGACACAAAGATAGGTAGGATAAATTGATTCAAACGTAGATGTTAGGGAACTTCAGGAGGATTTAAACAAACTTTATTCTTGGTCAGAAAAGTGGCAGATGCAGTTCAATGTAGATAAATGCAAGGTTCTGAAGCTTGGGAGTGCCCATAACCCTAGTACTTATAAATAAATGATGTAGAACTTAGCCATACAGATTGCGAAAAGGACTTGGGGGTTATGGTGAGCAGCAACCTTAAACCAAGACAGCAATGCCTAAGCGTACGTAATAAGGCAAATAGATTACTGGGATTTATATCAGAAGTGTAAGCAACAGAAGTCCAGAGGTCATACTGCAGCTTTATACATCATTAGTAAGGCCTCACCTAGATTATGCAGCTCAGTTCTGGTCTCCGTATTACAAAGTGGACATAAATTCGTTAGAAAAACATTCACGGTAGGATGACTAAATTAATACATAGCATCAGAAATCTTCCTTATGAAGAAAGATTGAAGACTCTTAAGTTACATTCACTTGTTAGACGAAGAATGAGGGGAGACCTGATCGAAGTGTATAAGTGGAAGATAGGTATTAATAAGGGGATATTAATAAGGTCTTGAGGATGTCTCTCCAAGAGAGAACGCGCAGTAATGGATTTAAATTAGATAAGTTTAGATTTAGAAAGGACATAGGAAAGTATTGGTTTGGGAATAGGGTAGTTGATGAGTGGAACAGTCTACCTAGTTGGGTTATTGAAGCTGGGACTTTGGGTAGTTTCAAATCTAGGTTGGATAAGTACATGAGTGGGAGGGGTTGGATTTGAGTGGGACTTTCACATCAGAGCTTATTTCTTGGGTGGCATTGAAAATTGGGTTGGGCAAATGTTTTGTTAGTGGGAAGAATTGTAAAGGACCTGCCTAGTATGGGCCAGCAGGCCTCCTGCAGTGTTCCTCCTTTCTTATGTTCTTATGTTCTTATGTAGGAAGGATGTGTGATACGTAGGAGCTGAGTGTGTGTTAGGTGTCCTACGGGATGTATTAGGGAGAGTCGGATTAGTGGATGTAGTGAGTGGAGAGGGGTGGGTGGCTTAGCATACTTATGTGAGGAGCGTTTATGCGGCACGCTTGGACCGCATTTATGTCGCTCTTGGGATACAAGTTAATAATATGGAAACTGTAAATGATGTATTTTCGGATCATAGAGGGGTGGTTGTGGACGTGGGATGGGGTGAGTTGCCGAAACGTTTTATGAGTTAATGGAAACTAAATGTGAGCTTGTTAGAGGACATGGAGGGTGGACTTAGTTTTGCGGAATGGTGGAAAAATAAATGGAATAAAGGAAAGCTGGGAGGTGATATATTACTGTGGTGGGAGCAATGTGCTAAACCGGGGATCCGTAGTTTTTATATGAGGAAAGGAAGGAAGGTCGGACAATGAAAATATGGATTACAGAGGTATTTGGAGAGGCAGTTAAAACAGTGTTATGAAGGTTGTCGTGGAGTATATCCGCTTTCAGAGATAGAGCAATTGCTGGAGAGGCAGAATGCACGGTTTGATGGTGAAAGATTAAGTGGTGGGTTGCAGGATGTTTTATGGGGTGATAAGCCTTCAGCTTGTGTTCTGTGGCGATTAAAGATCAGGCATAATATAATGAATATGTTAAAATTAGAGGTACATCAGGACGTGGGTGAATACACGGTGGGACTGCGGTTAGTAACGACTGAAGGTATGAGTGGTTTTGCGGATGAATGGTTTGAGATATATATGAGAGAGGGTAATAGGAAGATGGGGGACTTGCATATTATGGAGGAAGGGATATCACGTATCCTGGAATCAGAAGACAGGGTGGAGATGGAGGGGCCCATAAGTGAAGATGAGGTTTTGAAGGCATTTCAGGGGATGAGTGTAAGGAAGACGCCAAGGACTGATGGCATTCCAAATTATTTTTATTTAAGTAACTGGGAGGTCTTGAAGGAATGCTTGGTGCATTTGCTAAATGAAATGAAGGTAAAGAGATGCATGGGTATGACGCAACGAACAGGGTCGTTGTCATGATTCTGAATGGGGAAGTGCAGAATAGCATCCTGGATTATAGAGGTTTATCTTTAATGTGCGGTGATTACAAATTGTTTGCAAAGGTTTTAAGTAATAGGTTATGTAGTGTTATTGGGAGAGCTATAGATAAGGGACAAATGGGTGTGCAGGGGACGTCAATGATTAGTGGATATGGGAGGATTAAGGATTTTATAGATGATTGTAGAACGAGTGGAGGGGGTGTACTTGCTTTGGATTGGAAGGCTGCTTATGATTGCGTAGAGTGAGAGACGTTATGGATGATAATGAGGCGAATGGGTTTAGGCGAGGAAATTGTCCGATGGGCAGAAACATTATACAAAGGCGCAGTACTACGTGTGAGGAAGGTAGTTAGTATGGGTAGGGGACTGAGACAGGGATGCCCCATGTCTCAGTTCCTATTTGCATGTCTACAAGATCCTTTATATAAGATGATTAATGTTGGGGTGGATGAAGGGGGAGCACGGCAGCGGGGTGCTCCTGGTATAGTTGGGTATGTTGATGATACGACGGTTTTAGTTGGGGGAGAGGAGGTATTAAGGAATGTAGGTCGAATCCTTGAGATATTTAGTGGGGCAACAGGTATGCGTCTTAATGGAGTTAAGTGTAAATTGTAAGAGGTTAGTTCATGGGTGGGAGAGAACTTGGGACAAAAGTATGGTTGGCAGGTAGTAGATCAAATTAAAGTCTGTGGATTATTAAACTGAAGGGCAAGAAGCTAGGGGGGCCAACTCCGTAAGGGTTGTGCAAGGAGTATTAAAGAGATTGGGGATAATGCGGAGTGGGCTGACGATCCATCAGAGGGTCATAGTTATAAATACAATCATTTACCCTAAATTGTGGTATGTGGCAGGGGTTTATCCGTTGATGAAGAATGATGTGAGGTTGGTGCAAAAGAAGGTAATGCGTTTTATTTGGGGATATGGTTATCATTGGCTTAAACAGACAGTCGTGACAACATCATTGGGAAGGGGAGGATTAGGATTAATTCCACTGTGTAGTAGACTGAAAAGCATGTATGTGAAACATAGTTATATACAGGGTGTAAGAGTGAGTGAGGTTATGGATGATGTACGGCAGTGGTGGTGGGGGGGGGGGTAGGGAATTGGAGGAGTGTATGTGTATGTCGAAATTTTTATTGAGGGTTGGCATACCGGGAAAAGTGTTGGTGCGAGTTTTGGGGAGGACTGTGAGGGGTACTGAGGTGACGGAGGGGGAGAGTGTCTTCCCTTCATATAACTGGGCAGGTATCTGGGGTGTGTTTCGTAAGTTACATTTAAAGTCAAGGATGCGGGAAACTATGTATAGGTTTTTACATGGGATATTACCCACCTTACATTGTACAAACGTGTTCAGACACCCACCTCACCTTGTTTAGGTACTCACCCTGCACCGTACAGACGTGCTCAGGCACCCACACTAGACAGTACAGACGTGTTCAAACAACCACCTTAGACTGTGCATTCGAGTAATGACACTCATCTTACACCGTACGGACAAGTCTAGACATCCACTTTAGACCATGAAGACGTGTTCAAATACACGTCTTACACCGTACGGACGTGTTTAGGTGCCCACATTACACGGTACAGATGTGTTCAGGCGAGCACCTTACGACGTATAGAAGTCTTCAGACACCCACCATACACCATGCAGACTTGTTCAAGCACTCACCTTACACTACACAGAAGTGTTCATGTACCCTAAACCGCAGAGACGTGTTCAAACACTCACCTTACAGTTTACACACGTGGTCAGACACCCACCTTACTCTGTACAGACGTGTACAGACACCCACCTTACACTGTACAGACATGTACTCCTCATTCTGTTATAAAGTTCATGTTTCAAAATTAGTTTTCTTTCTTCTGCTCATAAGTGAAAATCTGCGGTTCTTCATTGACAAAAAAAAAAAAATTCCATTTTGCATAATTTCGCAAAAATAAATCTGAACCTTACAAAAAATACATATTTCATTGTGAGTGTTTATTAATAAATTATTGTTAACTTATCTAAAATATATTTAGTTGAATAAAGCTAAATTAAATATTAAAAAAATATATATGTTTCAACGTATAAAAGAAAATTTTAGAGGAATTAATTTTAAAAGAGTTCTTGCAAATTGTGGTAAGTATCGTATGAGGCGACTAGAATGTCGGGAGCGAGGGGCTAGTAACTCCTTCCCTTGTATATATTACTAAATGTAAAAAGAGAAAAAATGAGAACATATATATATATATATATATATATATATATATATATATATATATATATATATAATATTATATATATATATATATATATATATATATATATATATATATATGTATATATATATATATATATATATATATATATATATTATATATATATATATATATATATATATATATATATATATATATATATATATATATATATATATATATATATGGGTAATTCACATTAATTTTTCAAACATCCATATACATTGTATGTCCAAACTGCATATGTTAGGTTAGGCAACATTAGTCAGGAAACATGGGAAGTGTTTCCTGTTGCAGGTCTTCGTCAGATAATGACCAGCCGTTGGAGTGTTTGGTCATCTGACCGAGGCCTTCCGCTGGTTTACCGGTCCAACAATGGTCAGTTTTAACCATTTTTTGTTTTCAAACTGCTGTTTTAATTCGCTGAACATAATCAAAACATGTTTTAAACAAATACTGATAATGCTACTGGACTCTGCAGTGTCACTCTTATACAGTACACATAAGTTAGTTTCAGTGGTAGAGGAACATAACTAGTGCAGTGCAGGTAACTAATTTTCTTATTAATAAATACTTAAGACTAATATTAGCTCAAGTTTTAAAACCCTTGTTTAAAATGACGAGCAACAGAAGAGCATAAAATGGTAACTGGAACAAGAAAAGAGAATGTTTAACTATGGAAAGGTTCTTTCCTTTATCTAACAGACAACCATCAGACATTTTATAGCCAGTTATTTAAAGCATCACCATGAATGTAACTATACGAAAATTGCATCTTCATTTTTTCCAGAATCAGAAATGTGAGACTATACGATAAAACTTTTAAAATCTAATTTAGTCACTCACCAAAACAGCATATTTTCCCTCAGTAAGCAAGGTGATTTAGCTACTGAAGCAAGTTTTGCTATAGCTTGGAATACTGTAATAGCTTGGAATTTGTAAAAAAAATATTTGTGATGTTACTGCAATTCTCGTTCCAGAGAACTCAAAACTTAAAAAGTCAATAGACCAAATTCCTATCTCCCGCCGCACTACTGAGAGACGCATTTCTGAAGTTAGTTCTACAATCGTATGTTCACTGCAGAGTGACCTGAAAAGCTTCTTTGTTTTCAGCTTAGCATTGGATGACTCTACGGACATTCAAGATATCCCTCAGCTACCTATATTTCTTAGCTATGTTACGAACGATGGAAAAATAAAAGATGAATTCTTAGACCTGATAAGCTTAAAGGAAACCACAAAATGTATTGGCATGAAAAATACACTTAACAAAGCTTTATTAAATGTTCAGCTATCAACTATCCAGACTGTGTCTTTACTCTCTATATCATCCACCTTAAGTATTTAGTAAGCAAACACTTCAAGTTCAATAATGTCAGAGACATTGTGAATTTCATTTGGACAAGTGAAAAACACACCGTAAATTTAGAAATTGTATTGAGGAACTGGAGCTTGAAGAAAAGTCATTGTATTGTAAGATGGATATCAACTACCAATCTTTTGATTAAGTTTGTTGCTCTTAATGAACCAATCATTCCTTTCGTAAAAAAAAGAAAAATATATACCCATAACTAGAAGATCACGAATGGGTACAGGATCGTTCCTACAAGGAAGGAACAAAGTTATTACAGAACTTACCCAATCAGTTTTCAGTTTTCAAAAAAATACAGATTTTTCAAAGAGATTTGACAATAAAGAAATGTGACCACTTTCCCACCTCTAAGAATAACTGCTTTTCCTGACGTTGAAGTTAAAGACAGTAAATTTAAACAATACGACGGAAACTCTGAAATATTTATAATGATTTTGAGAACAGGTTTGAGAAACTATATAAGTTAAAGCCATATTTTGAATTTCTTGTGATTCCTTTGGTGGTTGATGTCCTGTTGTTGCACCTTTTGCCTCAGATGTTGCTTAAATAGAAACAAAGCTTATTGAGCTGCAGGAAGATATGGGTTTGAAGCTAGTACATAAAAGCTCATCCCTAAATGACTTTCGGAAACAAATCCCAAAAGTAAAGTATCCCAGTCTTCAGAAAACTGGCTTCCGACTACTCTCTTTTTGTGGACAACTTACTGCTGTAAATCTCTCTTCCCTGTAATGAAATTTATCATGTCAAATCATAGTGTTATCCTCACTAACAGTCACCTCACTGAGCATCTTAGAACAACTATGTTATCCTACCAGCCAGATTTTAATATATTAACTGCAAAATTAAAGACTCAGTCAAAATCTTCAACAAGCAGAGATTAAACATATTCTGCTTTGGCGAGTAGGAATACTATACAGTTGCACTTTTTATTATTATAAAAATTTTTTTTAAAATGAGTTGGGGAGGTGAGAAGGTGAGCATCGGAGGAAGAGTGCAGTGACCCACTGTTGCTGGTCTCGCCTGTCTCTAAGGTTTATCTAAAGCAGTAAGTGCAATCTGTTTTAGATGTGTGTGGAATGTTAATTCAGGATTGCATTTGTGAAATTCACCCACATAATTATTCACTCACAGTATATAAATATAAAAATTATTGAAACGTAAATAAAAGACAACTATACTAAAATATCCATACTAATCTATAAGAGATTATCATAGACATATATTTAGTGTGAATCAAATAGGATTAATATAATAGTTTGGTGCTAACACCCTAGACCTCTCCTCGATATCTGTGATTCCCCACAATTTGCACCTACTCTCACCCAATTGACTAAAAATCGCTGCCTGACTGCAGTGGAGCGCAGTTGTGCTCTGCACCCCTCTGCTGTTTCCCGGCGAGCTCTCATAGCAACAACATGGCGCTGAGTGTACTGCGTAGAGTGAATACTGTCGGCATTGAGCTGCTTCGTGGGACGATTTCTTCCTCTATGGCACAAGTTTTGCTACCGACGATCATAAGAGAGACTTACGGAATACAAGATGACGAGGTATATGGTGTAGCCCTGAATGGGGCCTTCAGAATCTTGGTTAAGTTGAATTCGACGGCTGTGTATGAGTCGTTGGTGACAAGATTCCAGGTTTTGAGTCTAGATGCAACCCCGGCTGTAAGAGTGCGTCTCATAGATGTCTCTCGACATTTTACGTGGGTGAAGTTGCACAACGTCCCCTTCGAGGCTGACGAGGCTGACATGAGAAACGTGTTTGAGGCGTTTGGTACCGTGCATCTGGCAACCCAAGGCAAGTGGGCGGCAGGGGCATACATGGGACGTCCGGAGGGTACATTCTCCCTCAAAATGACTTTGAGGCATCCAATCCCGTCTTACGTTGTGATGAAGGAGTTCCGGACCCAGATTCTTGTATCTTATGCTGGGCAACGACGTACATGCAGGTTGTGTGGAGAGTACGATCACATGGCGGCGACGTGTGTGCAACAGAGGAGGGGGATGGGGCAGACTGGTGGAGCACCAGTTACAGGTGAGGATGCCGTCGTGGAGAGTCCAACAGGCAAACGAGGGGGTGGCTGTCTGTGGAGTGATATAGTTGAAGATACCATTGTGGTGAATGATGGGCGTGCCATGAGTTGTGTCGAACCAGAAATGGCCACTTTGCCGGTGACGGGGGAGGAAGTGCTTGTGCAGCAGGAGGTGATGGCACTGGAGGAAGAGCTGGACGAGATTTTGAAAACTTTAACTCCATCTGGGGAGGACGACGTACCTGTACGGGAGACCGTCACTGAGTTGCAAGAAGAAAGTGTCAGGACGTGCATAGCAAGGAAGGAGGAGATCAGCAGGTACAGAGAGGAGTCACCGTGCTCTGTGCAACATGAAACAGTGGAGGTTGAAGTTCATTGTGAGGAATCCTAGGAAGACAGCATGGCAGTGAAGGGTGTCACGAGGAAGAGAGCGGTGGCGTCAGACTCAGATGACGTCCTGACGCCGGTGCAGAGGTCTGGGAGGAAGGATGAACATTCTCGAGGTAGCCAGGATAAGAGGCATCGAAAGAAGGGGGGTGGGGTGGATGATGCAAAATCATGTGTTGACCCTTGGGCAGGAGGCCCTGGGAAGGATGAAAAGAGGAAGTGTTGGAAATTTTAAGAAGGCCTTAGGTGTATGACTGTGAATGTGAATGGACTGTGTAATAGAGTGAAGAGGGAATGTTTTCGCATGCTCCTGTGTAAATATAGAGTGGATGTCGTGTTTCTACAGGAGCATAATTTCAGGGAGGGAAGAGTGCTACAGGTGGCAGGGTTTAAGGTTTTGACTCTGCCATCTGCATTTTTGAAAGGTGGTGTGGGTTTATTGATAAAGGAGGTGAGCCCGTTTGTGTTGATACGATGTGAGGGGGAGGGTGTTGTGTGTGGATGGGTGGTGGATGGGGCAGAGGGTAACCTTTGTAAGTGTGTATGCACCAGCTGAAAACGATATGAAAGTAAAAAGGGATTTTGTGTGTGATGATCTAGTTTTCTCCTTTCGTGGTTTACCTGTGGTGGCCATCATTGGTGGGGACTGGAATTGTGTAATTAGGAGGGCTGATGTGGAACCACAAGGGATGGGGCACATGTCGGCAGCCTTACGAAATCTCTTGGTGGATGTTCTGTTGAGGGATGTTGTAGGTGGGAGGGCGTGGGAGATAGAGCATACTTTCGTGAGGAGGAGTTACGCGGGTAGGTTAGATAGATTGTACTTATCTCATGGGGTTTTGTCAAAGTTTGTCCATACAATAGAAGTAGCTCTTTCAGATCATCGGGCGGCAGTGGCAGAGGTGGAGTGGGAGTCATTAGCTAGTATCTCTAGGGGATACTGGAAGATAAATACGAGTGTGTTAGAAGATGAGGAGGGGTTGCAGGGTTTTACAGCACTGTGGGAGGGGTTAAGTGAGGAGGTAAAAGGGGTGGAGGATGTGGTGACGTGGTGGGATGGTGTGGCTAAGGAACGGATTTGGCATTATTACGTGCGGGAAGGGAAACGAATCAAGTCCTTAAAATATGGACTCATTAACTATTTGGAGAACAGGTTAAGGGGTTGTTATGTAAAGGGGGTAGTGGTGGGTACTTATCCTATGGACGACATTATGGTAATTAAGGGGAGGTTGCGTGAAATCCAGGACGAGAGGTTCCAAGCAGTGAGAGTAATGGCGGGGGTGGAGGAGGTGTTATGGGGAGATAGGCTGTCGTCGTGTGTATTGCATAGGCAAAAACAACGAGAGCAAGCAACAGCTATTCCAAGGTTGGAGGTTCATGAGTCGGTGGGTGAGTATAGGGTGGGTCAGGTTATACAAACTACAGATGGGATGGGGGTGTTTGTGGATAAGTGGTATGAGCAGTATTGGCAAGAGGAAGGGGTAGGAGCTGGGGATTTAGAACAGGTGTGTGGGAGTGTGATATGTCAGTTGGGAAACAGTGATAGGGAAGCACTGGTTGGGGAAATAACTAAGGAGGAAATATGGAGAGCTTTAAGTGAAATGCAAAAGGACAAAGCACCAGGAATCGATGGACTACCTGCAGAGTTTTATCAACAGCATTGGGAAACAATGAGGGTTTTTCTGGTAAGGTTATTAAATTTGATGAAGGAGAGGGGCAAGTTGGGAGAAAAGCAGGCAATGGCTGTAGTAGTCTTGGTACCGAAGGGTAAGGGACAGCATATGCTTAGGGACTACAGGGCAATATCGTTGTTATGCGTGGATTATAAGTTGTTTGCTAAGATTTTAGGAAATAGGTTTAAGTGCGTAGTAGGGCAGGTCGTTTCAAAACTCAGTTTGGGTTGCCAGGGAGGTCTCTGGTGGAGGGGCATGGGTTAATACGGGATTTCGTGGAAGAAAAAGGGGAAGAAGGGGAGGCTTGGTTGCTCTAGACTGGCAAGGAGCATATGATAGAGTGGAGCGAGAAGCATTGAGAGCTATCCTTAGGGGACATGGTTTTGGGGAAGAAATAGTGGGATGGGTAGATGCGTTATATTGTGGAGCAACGGCGAGGGTACAGATTAACGGAAGATTAGTGGGGAGGATTGTAATGGGTAGGGGACTTCGACAGGGGTGTCCTATGTCACAGTTTTGTTCGGATGACTTCGTTAAAAATTTGTGGTCTTATCTATGCAGATGATCTGGATGTTGCATGTGTGGAAAACTCGGTTAGGCTGGTAGACAGGATTCTGGGCCGCTTGGGAGCAATGCGGCCTTATCATTTGACCCTTGTGCAGTGTGCCATTGTTATTAACGTCTTATTGTATAGTAAGGTTTGGCACGTGGTAGTTGTGTTCCCTTTAACTGGGACGACAATTGCAAATATACTTAGACAGGTTTTTAAATTCTTGTGAGGTTCGGGCTGTGATTGGCTTCAAAGGGATATGGTAATGTTACCTGTGCGTCAGGGGGGGTTGGGTTTGATGGATTTAAAGCGGAGGGTCAAATATATCTTCATTAAGAGGGAGGTGATGAGGGAGGGTGTGGGTGGGGGGGTTTGGTCCAGATACACAGTAGATTGAAACATATTTATTCTGGGGTAGAGTTGCGAGTGTGAAACTGTTTTGAGGGCTCTGGTGTTTGCTCAGGATCTGGGGAACGTAAAAATAGGTAGGCTGTGTAGGATGTTAGTGGGGAGGGTAGTGGCACCGGTGGAGGAGATTTTCCCCATGTATGACTGGGGAAGCATATGGGGTAGGTTCAGTAGGTTAACATTACAACCCCGTGGGCGTGAGGTGATGTATCGGTTTTTGCATGGGATTTTACCATCGGGTGTGGTTTTACAGGATAGACGGGTGGTTAAGGGGGGGGGGTCTGTGGAATATGTGGAGGGGAGGATTCGGCATTCCACGTAGTGTATTTCTGTGAGGGGATGGGGAGCATCAGGGGTTGGTTGAGCAGGGTGCTGCGTAGGATAGGGGGTAAAGGCATTTCTGTTCTGCGGGCATTAAGTCTTGACGTGGGGGGTATGGATGAGAGTATTATTAGGGCTGTGGGGTACATTATGGTAGATTATATTTACATATCGTGGGTAATGTGGGGGAAAGGTGTTAGTGAGGTGAAGCGGCGGGTATTAGCAGTTACGTTTTATAAAACATTGTGTCGAAACAGGGATATTTATGGGCGGAGATGGGAAAGGGATTTTCCAGTGGGATATAGAGAACTAACGTTAGTGGTATTATTAGACTTGTAAATCAGGTAGGAGGGGTAGGATAGGGATGGTGTATGCTACTGTGGGAAGGGATGTCAGGGGAATGAAACGGGGTCGCCTCCTGGGGTTGACAGATGCTAGGGATGTGTGTGATTTGATGGGAGTGCGAGTTGTTGAACTAAGCACTTTTTCTGAGGTGTAAGAAATATTATCATTGGCAGTTATTGTCACCTGGTTGAGGTGACATTATGTTATAACCTTATCTCCATAATTATGTTAATTGTGATATTTAATGTAATGTGTCTTGGTGTTATTGTGAACACCGATGATTATATATTTATTTAAGGATTCCTTCATGTTTTGTAAGGATGTATGTAAGCATGTTAATATATAAACATATTTTAACCTGTAACCGTACATGTCTATTTATATATGATCAATGTAACTTGTCATTCATACCTGTTTTTAACTAGTGGCACGTTTTGGTATTGTTTATATAATGTAAGATCTTGCCTGGGGTATTCTTGCTTATATATTGTTACAGATGTTTTTCACAAGTTCATTATATATGATTAAGTGAATGAGTTTTTTATCTTGTGTATAGCCAGGTGAAACTGGACAGTTTTCACTTGGGGGGGGGGGGGTAGGAGTGTAAGCAATATCTGCAATAGCAGGTCATTCGAAACACATGTCATAATTATTTTAGATGTCTAATGTTGTCCATTCTCTGTAGAATGTGATGTATAGATTATCTCCGGCAGTGTAAATAATCTGTCTGCAGGAGGGAACAATGTGTAAATTTATTTATTTTGGTAGATTTATGTATATAGCGTGTTTTTAGGGTGATATATATTATAAGACGCTAAATACCATCAATGACTGTTGGTGGTTATGAGTGGTGATGGCAGACACAATCACTAGACATGTGGGAGGGGGGTTGAAGTATCAGTGGTAGTGTATTAAATCCACCACCGTGCATGATATTGATTGTTACCATAGGGTATATGAGTTTTTTTTTTTTTATATTTTATTTAAAACCAATACAGTTTAACATAAAAATAAAGAAACAGTATGGATCTCAATAAAATTAACTGACAAACGGATTGCATCTACATGCTCGCAAGATATTGCTGCCAAACATACAACAAGAACTTACGGCAAGAACATACCTAAAAAAAAAATACATGTCACAGGGTCATGAATTGACATATATACACATTCATTGATGCAAAACCTTACATATATATAAATTGTACATATAACATGACATCTGACAAAGGCTTAATACACTTTAACATAAAATATACAGAGAAGTTATGTCAGTTAAATCCCATCCTTCGCATTAATCAAAAAAACAAAACCTAACATCATAATCTTACTAGAACATCTACAAACGCATCCCTAACAATACAGCTTTACATATACCAACATACGAATATACAGAAAAAGAATACAGCTTAGAACACAAAAACTGAAGCGCTATACTGTTACAATAAACCCATATACATAAATTCAGACACAAATGGACTACGTCACTAAACTGTCTAGATATGTCTGTATACCATACAGACTACAACTTAACATCAAGAACATAGCATTGACACCAAACCGGTATCAGGGTACAGACCTTAATTATAAACTTTAAAAAGAATCGAATCATACATATATAAAGTATTACATAACGTCTGACCCATGACAAAGGCTCAATACAATAGAAAGGGATACAGACAGACAGACAGACAGACAGACACACACACACACACACACACACACACACACACACACACACACACACACCAACACACACACACACACACACACACACACACACACACACACACGTACACACAAA
Source organism: Cherax quadricarinatus (assembly GCF_026875155.1). Classification (NCBI taxonomy): domain Eukaryota; kingdom Metazoa; phylum Arthropoda; class Malacostraca; order Decapoda; family Parastacidae; genus Cherax; species Cherax quadricarinatus. The sequence goes on from NC_069450.1 coordinate 33,606,520, forward strand.
CAATTTCCCAAAATCACATTAATCAGATGCACTGTATGCACAAAGCTAAACAGTATATAAGTATATCTCATCATGCAAAAACCCAGCACGTAACATAAATACAAACTAAAACACACTTCATGTCGCAAATAACTTATTACTCAAGAATCATGTTATACAAGACTGATACACATCAAAATTATACAAAAAAAAATCTACTATATTATACCTACATTCTGAAAAGTCTTATATCTAACATAACGAGACCTTGAGCTCTACATCCACACTTGGCTGCCATAAAGTCTCAATGAAAACCAGGAAACCATCCCAAACCCACATTCACAACACTCTCACAACCCCCCCCCCAAAGGAGGCGAGCCAGCTGTGACAATCCCTCCAACCTATGAAAACCCCTTCACTCACTCATTATCAATCACAGATTTACGAGAATCCCTAACGTTAGCATTCTATACCCCTCTGAGAAAGCCTGATCCCACCTCCTCCCATACAAATCTCTGTTACGACACATCGTACGATAGAACGTCTACCATGATATAATCTAAAGCTCTTATGACACCCTCGTCTAACCCACCCATATCTAGACTTAATGCACGCAAAACCGACACCCCACGGCCCCCCACCCTGTGTACCAACCTACTTAACCAGCACCTGACCTCCTCTAACCCTTCACAAAAGTAAACTACATGAAACGCTGTCTCATCCCCTCCACAGATACCACACCCCCCAACCTCTACAACCTGTCTGTTTCGTAGTATCTCACCAGACAGAAGGATCCCATGCAGAAAACGAAACATCACCTCACGCGCCCGAGGGTTTAACTTCATTTTACTAAATCTAAACCAAATACTCTTCCACGCATACATGGGGAACAAACCCTCAACTTGGACAACGCACCTACCTACAAGAAACCTACACAAAACCCTTATACGAACCTTTCTCAGTTCCCTAACCAACATCACGGCCCTCAAAACGATTTCGCATTCCCTCAACTCCATTCCTCGATACCACATACCCAGCCTGTCGTGCATCCTTCCCAACTGCCCCGCGTTCACACCCTCATGCAACACTTCCCATTTAATAAACACACATTTAGCCCTCCATCTCAAATCCATCAACCCCAACCCACCCTGACTTACAGGTAACACTACAACTTCCTTCGGTAACCAACCACAATGTGAACCCCACAAAAATTTGTACACCCATCTTAGAATCCCCGCAATCGCTATCCCTGTAATTGGGAACAGCTGCAACATGCCAAATCTTACTATACAATAAAATGTTTACGACTATCACTCGCTGTATAAGAGTTAGGTGCTGGGGTCTCAGAACACCTAGACGCCCCACGATCCTTTCCAATAACCTATCCGAGTTTTCCTCCCGCGCCGCAACCATGTCATCCTCATAAATAGTACCACAAATCTTTAAAGACATCGCCCATTCTTTAACAACATTACATCTTCCCCCCACACCCCCCACCCAAGAACCCAACCCCATGCACCTTGACTTCGCACTATTTACCTGCATACCCGTGGCACTTCCAAATAATTGCACAACCTCGTCCAACACTCCCATTGACATCCCTTTACGAATGAGAACAGTGGTGTCGTCAACATATCCAATTAAACCCGGCCAGGCCCTCCCACCCCCCACACTTCCCTCACTTGGCGTACATAAGCTGCGGTCACCATTCTATAAAAGGGGTCCTGGAAACACACAAACAATATTTGGGACATGGGGCATCCCTGTCTAAGGCCTCTACCCATTGCAATTTCCCTCCCCATACACACATTAATCTGTATCCTCATTTTCGCCCCCTTGTACAACGTATTTACCCACTCGACTATTTCCTCCTCAAAACCCTGTCTCTTAAGTATAACCTGCAAAGCTCCCCTTTTCCACTCTATCATATGCACCCTGCCAATCTAGAGCCAACAAAGCCACCCCTCCACCCCCACCCTTAGGTTCCACAAAACTTCTCAGTATCCCATGTCCTTCAATCATCGACCTTCCCAGCAACCCAAACTGAGATTTTGACACCACCCTTCCCACAACACATTTGAACCTATTACCTAAAATTTTTGCAAACACCTTATAGTCTGCACACATCAGTGATATGGCTTGGTACTCCCGAAGGGTGGGCTGCCCCTTGACCTTCAGGACCAACACTACAACTGCTGTTACCTGCTTCTCCCCCAACTTACCCTTCTCCTTCATACGATTAAATAACCTAACTATAAATCCCCTTATTAACGTCCAATGTTGTAAATAAAATTCTACCGGGAGACAGTCAATACCCGGCGCTTTCCCCTTCCTCATTCCCCTTAACACATTCTCTATTTCCTCTGCCGTAATAGTCCCACCTAAAGCCTTTCTATCACTATTTCCTAAATTACACGTTACATACATACACACCTTGTCCAACGCCACGTCACCCACCCCCCCACTGTTCCAGTACTTCTCGTACCAAGCCTCCGCATACGCCCACATCCCCTTCGTGGTTCGTATCTCCTGCCCTGCTCTATAATTCCCAACCATCTCCGTTACCTCTAAACATGGGATAGCTGTCACAGCCTGCCTTTGCTTTTGATGCCGCAAAACACACGCTGATGGCTTGTCGCCTCAGAGCACTTCTTCCACCCCTGCCTGCACCCTTACAGCTTGAAACCTTTCATTTTGCAACACCCTCAACCTTCCCTTTATTTCAGCTATTTCATCCATAGGAAAATTATTCCCACCCATCCCCTGCCCATAGCAACCTCTTAACCTATCCTCTAAATAGTTAGCCAGTCCATATTTTAAATTATTAATACGTTTTCCTTCTCTCACATAAAACTTTCTAATCCTTTCCTTTGCAACACTATCCCACCATGTCACAATGTCATCCACTCCCTGTTCTTCCACACTAAGCTCCCTCCATAGGACTGAAAACCCCTCCAACCCCTCCTCATCACCTAACACACTTATATTTAATTTCCAATAACTTCTATATATGTCCCCGAGCGTCCCCCACCCAACCTCCACCACCACTGCCCTGTGATCTGACATTGTAGCCTCAACAGTACTGAAAGATTTCACATCCACTCCCTGAGAAAGGTACACTCTATCTAGTCTCGCAGCATATCCACTCCTAACAAACGTATATTCAGTCTCCCACACCGCCCCCCCCAAAGGCATCACGTAACCTAACATCCCTTAATAAATCCCTAAGAGGCACAGACATATATCCAGCCCCTTTTGGGTCCACATCCGTCACCCTGATGACACTACTCCAGTCCCCACCAACTATTGCCACCTCTGGCATTGCACTTAAGAAAAAGACAAGATCCTCACACACAAAATCATTCTTTACCTTTATGTTATTTTCAGCCGGCGCATACACACTCACAAAAGACACACGCTTACCCATCCACCACCCATCCACACGCAACACCCTCCCTCCCCCTCCTCCCTCGCTTCTCTGCAAAACAAATGGGCTCGTCTCCCTTATTAAAATTCCCATACCACCTTTTAGAAGGGGAGATGGCAGGGTAACTACTCGAAATCCTGCCACCTCCAACACCCTATCCTCTTTAAAATTGTGCTCCTGCAGGAACACAACATCCACTCTAGATTTATTCAGGAAATTACGAAACCAATCTCTATTCATACCGCTACATAACCCATTAACATTTACAGACATACACCTAAGGCCTATTAAAGTTTCCACCCCTGCCTCCTCTCATCACTCTTTACAACTCCAGAGCTTGAATTTAAGTTTGACACCTTCAGAGTGCTCTCTTTCCCTCCCCCCTTCTTCCGGTGCCTCCTATCATGGCTACCACCACCTACACCACTACCTTCACACTTCACCTCAGTCTGTTTCCCAGGCCTTTGTGCAGGTGTAAGGATGTCATCAGAATCTGATGTAGCCGCCCTCTTTCTCGTGACAGTCATGTTGCACATGTCTTGGTCAGATGTTGCCTCTCGATGAACCTCCACCTCTACCTGAGAATGGTTTAATGATTCAACGGACGACTCCAAACCACCATCACGTCCCAAATTATCATGTCTCCGACTTTCTGGAAGCGACGACTCTCCGATGACACCTCGCTCAGATGTAACGTCCCTCTCTGGCTGTGACAAAGTCTTCAACGCCTCCACCAATTCCTCCTCAATGTCAAGAGCCTTCTCCTGTAATTGCTGCTCCTCCTTATCCACAGGAGATGATACCTGATCAGGCAGCTGGGGAAGGGACTCCAACTCACCGCCAGTCCTGTGTGCCCGATCCACTATCTCGCTCCACAAAACACCACGCCCTCCATCCGATGTTTATTTCTCACCTGCCACCTTTGAAGCAGGGACTGCGACGTCCACCACAGGTCCAGGCACACATCTTCGCTTGTCACAGGTCGCCGCTATGTGATCATACTCACCACATAGGCAGCATGTACGTCGTTGTCCTGGGTACATTACCATTACCTGCGTCCTGAAATCTTGTAGATACACATAGGACGGTATTGGGTGCTTCAAAGTCATTTTGAGGTTGAAAGAACCCCCTGGAAAACCAGCATAGGCACCTGTCGCCCACGTCCCATGTTGAGCATAATGCACCGTCCCATACATCTCAAAAGCTTTCCTTATATCCGCCTCATCCGCCTCAAAGGGAACGTTGTGTAACTTGATCCACGTATAATGCCGTGAAACATCTATCATTCTTACACTGACAGCTGGTGTGATGCTAAGACTTACGTCCTGAAGCCTGGTGACTAACGATTCATAAACAGTAGCTGATAGCAGTTTGACGAAAATTCTTTGGCCTCCGTTTAATGCTACACCATACAAGTCACTATCGTGTATGCCATATGTCTCCCAGATGATCTTTGGCAATAAGACTTGCGCAGAACTAGGCGTTATCGTTCCTTTAAGTAGCTCAATGCCTACAGTATTTATCCGGCGTCTCAGACTAACTGCCATCTTTACAATCACAGTGCACCTATGTTGTTAACAGACGCGTGACAGCACCACTTCACACTGCTGCAGCCAGGTAACTGACAAGGGAGCTCGCCTACAAACAGCAGAGGGGTGCAGAGCACAACCACACTCTACCGTGGTCAGGCAGCGAATGATATGAGGGTTAGGGTGTGGATTGTGTTAAGAACATAAGAACATAAGAAAGGAGGAACACTGCAGCAGGCCTGTTGGCCCATACTATGCAGGTCCTTTACAATTCATCCCACTAACAAACATTTGACCTACCCAATTTTCAATGCTACCCAAGAGATAAGCTCTGATGTGCAAGTCCCACTCAAATCCAACCCATCCCACTCATGTATTTATCCAACCTAAATTTGAAACTACCCAAAGTCCTAGCCTCAATAACCCAACTAGGTAGACTGTTCCACTCATCTACTACCCTATTTCCAAACCAATACTTTCCTATGTCCTTTCTAAATCTAAACTTATCTAATTTAAATCCATTACTGCGGGTTCTCTCTTGGAGAGATATCCTCAAGACCTTGTTAATATCCCCTTTATTAATACCTATCTTCCACTTATACACTTCGATCAGGTCTCCCCTCATTCTTCGTCTAACAAGTGAATGTAACTTAAGAGTCTTCAATCTTTCTTCATAAGGAATATTTCTAATGCTATGTATTAATTTAGTCATCCTACGCTGAATGTTTTCTAACGAATTTATGTCCATTCTGTAATATGGCGACCAGAATTGAGCTGCATAATCTAGGTGAGGCCTTACTAATGATATATAAAGCTGCAGTATGACCTCTGGACTTCTGTTGCTTACACTTCTTGATATAAATCCCAGTAATCTATTTGCCTTATTACGTACGCTTAGGCATTGCTGTCTTGGTTTAAGGTTGCTGCTTACCATAACCCCCAAGTCCTTTTCGCAATCTGTATGGTTAAGTTCTACATTATTTAACTTATAAGTGCTAGGGTTATGGACACTCCCGAGCTTCAGAACCTTGCATTTATCTACATTGAACTGCATCTGCCACTTTTCTGACCAAGAGTAGAGTTTGTCTAAATCCTCCTGAAGTTCCCTAACATCTACGTTTGAATCAATTATCCTACCTATCTTCGTGTCATCGGCGAATTTGCTCATATCACTAGTAATTCCTTCATCAAGATCATTGATATATATTATAAACAACAACGGGCCCAAGACTGATCCCTGTGGAACGCCACTTGTTACTGATCCCCACTCGGATTTAACCCCATTTATGGACACTCTGCTTCCTGTCTGTGAGCCATGACTCGATCCACGAGAGCACCCTTCCCCCAACGCCATGAGCTGCTACTTTCTTCAACAGTCTTTGGTGCGGAACTCTATCAAATGCCTTACTAAAATCTAAGTAAACAATATCAAATTCTTTATCGTGGTCAACAGCCTCAAAAGCTTTACTTAAGAAAGTTAATAAATTAGTTATACAAGACCGGCCTCTTGTGAATCCATGCTGAGTATCATTAATCAAGCTATGCTTATCGAGATGGCTTCTTGTAATCTCAGCTATAATTGACTCTAGTAATTTGCCTACAATTGAGGTCAGGCTTATTGGGCGGTAATTTGACGGTAACGACTTGTCCCCTGTTTTAAAAATAGGAATTACATTAGCCATCTTCCACATATCAGACACTACACCTGTTTGAAGAGATAAATTAAAAATATTAGTTAATGGTTCACAGACTTCCATTTTGCATTCCTTAAGAACCCTTGAAAAAAACCTCATCAGGACCCGGTGACTTATTTTGCTTCAGTCGGTCTATCTGCTTCACAACCATTTCACTAGTGACTGTGATGTTACATAATTTATCTTCTTCTGATCCACTATAAAAATTAATTACCGGAATATTATTAGTGTCTTCCTGTGTAAAAACCGAGAGAAAATAATTATTTAAAATCGAGCACATTTCATTCTCTTTGTCAGTAAGATGCCCATAGTTATTTTTAAGGGGACCTATCTTGTCTCTGACTTTTGTTCTATATACCTGGAAAAAACTTTTTGGGTTAGTTTTAGAATCCCTAGCAACTTTAATTTCATAGTCCCTTTTAGCTTTTCTTATCCCCTTTTTAATGTCCCTCTTAATGTCAATATTACTGATTCATAAGATGACCCTCGCCTCTTTTGATACGCCTATAAATTCCGTTCTTATGCCCTAGTAGATATTTCAGCCTATTATTCATCCATTTTGGGTCATTTCTATTTGATCTAATTTCCTTATAAGGGATAAACGTTCTTTGAGCAGCATGTATTGTGTTCAGAAAACTGTCATATTGATAGCTCTCTTCGTTACCCCAGTCAACAGATGATAAGTGTTCTCTAAGCCCATCGTAATCTGCTAAGCGAAAATCTGGGACTGTTACTGAGTTATCCCTCCTATCATACTTCCATTCAATTCTAAATGTAATTGATTTGTGGTCGCTAGCACCCAGTTCCTCTGAAACTTCTAAATTATTAACAAGGGATTCATTGTTTGCCAGAACTAAGTCAAGCAGGTTATTTCCCCTTGTAGGTTCTGTCACAAACTGCTTCAAAAAACAATCCTGAACTACTTCTAAGAAATCGTATGATTCTAAATTCCCAGTCAAGAAATTCCAATCAATATGACTAAAGTTAAAGTCTCCTAGAATTACTACATTATTGTGCCTTGTGGCCCTAACAATTTCCTCCCATAGGAGTCTCCCTTGGTCCCTATCTAAATTTGGGGGACGGTATATCACACCTAAAATTAATTTTTCATGCCCCTCTGAAAATTCTATCCAAACAGACTCTGTATGTGTTACTTCAGACTTAATACCCGTTTTTATGCAACAGTTCAAGCGATCTCGGACATACACTGCCACCCCACCCCCCTTCCCCATACTTCTATCTACTTGGAACAATTTAAAACCCTGAATGTGACATTCTGCAGGCATGTCCTGACTTTTTGAATTAAACCACGTCTCAGTAATGGCAAATACATCTATGTTACCTGCACTAGCAACTAGTCTCAACTCGTCCATCTTATTCCTAGCACTGCGACTATTTGTGTAATAAATTTTTAATGACCCTCCACTCTCTTTACCCTTCCTGCTCCTTTCTGTTATTCCACTAAACTTATTACTGTCCTTGTCAATTAGTGCCACTGGCTTTCCAATATCCACCTCATTTTGCCTATTACTAGTTCTCCTAGTACTCATGTTACTACCCTGCGACTTCACAGTTTTCCCGCCAAAACCCATACCACTAACTATTCCTAGTTTAAAGACCTAACAGCTCCCTCCACTGCGTTGGCCAGTGCTCCCACCCCACACCTAGATAAGTGAACCCCATCCCTGGCATACATGTCATTTCTGCCATAGAAGAGGTCCCAGTTGTCAATGAATGTTACTGCATTTTCCTTACAGTACTTGTCCAGCCAGCAATTGACACCAATTGCTCTGGACAACCATTCATTTCCAACTCCTCTTCTTGGCAAAATGCCACATATGACAGGTTTCCCACCCTTCCTCCTAATTATCTCTATTGCTGACCTATACCTGCTAATCAGGTCCTCACTCCTACGTCTGCCAACATCGTTGCCTCCAGCACTGAGACAGATAATAGGATTGCTCCCATTACCTCTCATGATGTCATCCAGACGGCTAACAATATCCTTCATCCCAGCCCCAGGAAAACACACTCTCTGCCTCCTACTCCTATCCTTCAAACAGAATGCCCTATCCATGTACCTAATCTGGCTATCCCCAACAACAACAATGTTTTTACCTTCCTTGGCGTCGTCCGTCGTGATGGTGGATGTAAGCCATCATGTTCAGACATTCGTTGTATTATAGTGTCAGTCATTTAGCTGGCTGGATTGTGTTTATATATTTTGTCATTGATGTTTTTAATGCATAAGTATAAGAGATTTGTCACTGTGTATACTGTGAAAATTTGTCTGAACTGCCTCCAAGTGAGTCGCCTACCCTGGCAAGCTCTGTTGACACCGAGCTCTGAGGTCGGTACCTCAGCCTCACAAGTGGCTTATAGGACAGATTTTCATAAATGACTGATGTTGCAAGAAATCTCACCTGCATGCACGTTTAAAGGACTAACTTACTTGGTGATGTAGAATCTATTCTGGTCTTCAACCTCCCTAAGCTTAGTCCCTCTGGACTTGCCCTCAAAACCACGTGCAACCGGGAGCCTTAGTTCCTGCAATATTCAATTGTTATTAGTGACCTGCCTGCACCTCAGAAATTCCTATTTCCAAGGGGGGGGGGTTGAATCCCCTAGAATACTATTCAGAAAGTGACACTAGCTTCTAGGCTGACAAGAGATGTTGGTACATACTGGGCATGCACTGCCAGCTGCACAAAGGCCTACAGCTCAACTCACTCACAGCTTTCCCCAGACACTGGCCAGGATCCTAAGAAAAAGTGGAGGTCTTGTCTTACTGTATGGGCCTGACAGAGGATGTCATCTACAGTATATCGATGTGCCTCCACCAGATTTCCCCAGGTCTACTATGTGAAGACACGTGGGGGCACCGCCTGCTTATCATGGCACACATTGTTCGGATGGTGTCAAGTCTTAGAAGGAAGCTCTGGCGTCTTCGTGACCCGCACCTCGTCGTTCAAACTTGGCTGCCAGTTTTCCCTAGCTAACATAACCTAGTGTTTGCCTACATTCGGCCTATTACTACCTATGTTAAGGTCTTAGGTCTACATTATTATTATCTACAGTTGCCTCAATAATCCTAACATTAGTGTGCTAACAGTGTAAACTGCCTACTTCTTCCCTGAAGGGTAAATCTATAAATTAAGTAGTACCTACCATCCACTTATGTCAATCCGGGAGAGTGTGCTTTTGTTTTTGGGTGGATGTAAGGGCCCTCAAACAGTGTGTTTTCCCCCGTTGGGACTTCTCGGACCAAATAAGTTCCAACATCCTCCTGCCGGCGAAGGTAGGTACTAAGTCTAAATCAAGTTCACCTTCCACGAGCCCCCACGGCAGACCCTGGACACGAGTGCTGTCTGGCTACTCTCTTCGAGCAGACTACGGTATAACTTCAACCATCCAGTTTCCTCTGTGTGGACCTCTGGAGGTGTAAACTTGTTGGTTTCAGTGGTCTTAGCACCCTTTCCTTTAACTTTAACATCTTTTGTATGTCTAGCCTTGACCGATACGAGGTTCCCTGGATTTAATGGCAATCTATCTCCCTCTTCACGTACCCTGTAAAAGTGTTTTCCCAAGGTGGCCCAGTGTTCGTCACTCCCTACCTGGTTCAGCTTCCCTGGCGGTTCATCTTGTATACTGGTACTCATCATCACTACTTCCCTAGCTATCATGGGGACAGCTTCTTCTCTATCTGGTGTGGCAGGGAATTCATGTGGAATCCTGCTGCCTACGATGTATCCTACTGTGATCTGTATAAACCAATTCCTTCCCTAAACATCTGTCGTGTAGACAGAAAGTCATCTACATGATTGGCTCCCACCAGGATACCTACATTTCTGACTGTGTCAGTGGTCAGTGTCCTGGGTCAAAGAATAATCAGGTTGTTTCAGACCTGTGCCCATTCACAACCTTTGCCATGACTGTAAGTAGGGCAGCACCTCCGTGATTCTCACTCAGATTAGAGACTTCACTCCCACTGATCATGCTGGCTATTATTTCAGGCACAGACTCACTTTCTATCTCTACCTGAGAGATATCCCTACTAGCCTGGGGTTCCCTTAAATTATTGGGACAGTGCAGTATGGTGCTTACCTTTGCAACAGACTCGACACTCACTGAGCTGGGTGCCACAGTCTCTCGCAAAGTGTTCCCCACAACACCTGAAGCAGAGTCTCAACTCCTTTAGTCTCTGTTGCCTACTGCTCAGTGTTATATACTCTGAACAACTCGTGCTAGCGTGTTCACCTTCGCAGAACACGCATATTCTGGCATGAGTGCCTCTGAGGTTCTGCTTAGAGGTTCTTACTTTAGACACTTCTTTACCATAGTACACTCCAACGTTAGTCGTATGAACTTTAGACTGATCTCTCGAGATCTTTGAGTAACTGTCTGGGTTTTTATGTGGTGATGGTGGTGACTCTTCTCTCACACCTATACTCAAATGAGAAATGAGATCTCTCAACACCTCAACAATTTGTTGTATCGTGAACCTATTCGTCAGATATTATAAGTGTAACTCATGCACTGTAGTGCCAGCCAGTTTTCTCTGAATCACCTGACTGATGAACCATTCTGACTTACCCCAATCATGTAAATCTTTAAGACTATTTGTCAAACTCATAACTTCGATTCGGAACTTCTCTAGGCTCTGACGGTCATGGCGATAAGCCTCTAGATCCAACAACCGATAAAGTATAGCTACCTTTATCTCCTCAGCATTGCCAAACATGTCCTTTAATTGATCTTTGGCATGTTGGTAATTAGTGTCAGTGGTTTGGTAATGCCAGACCAAGTCCAAGGCTTTATCCTTGAGCTGTTACCGTAAATACTGTAATTTGACAGCATCTGACAAATAGTCTCTGTCATCTATCTGGGCTTTAAACTGATCCCAGAAAGCAATGTACTCTGTTAAGGTTCGGTCAAACGTTGGTAAATTCAACTGGGGCAATCTGGGTAACACATTAACAGGCATGCTGTTGTTCGTGTTCCTTGAAACATTTGCTGCCCCTGCCGTACCGACCGGCCTTCAAAGTCTTTATTAACTGCCTGCAGAGTCTCATCTCTGCAAGGTCCGTCAAGACACACCAGAGCACTGCTTACTCATGATGCATTACTCTAACAGAGTAAAGATCAAACCAGCGAGTGGCACAACCAATGAGTCGTCCAAACTAATACTTGCAGCTGCCGTTAGTGGCAGGCTGCAAGTCAAATGTAATGCGATTTTATCGCTCAAGGAGGCCTTTGTTGTCGTCTGTACAGACGACACAGAGGCTGAGAAACTACTTACCACTACTGCTACTACCACTCTACGAGACCAGGGATTTCTTGTCTTGACTTCCCCAGCACTGAGGGCCAGGAGAACTGTGTTCCTCAAGCGACTCGACAACCTTATCACTGTACAGGCCACTGAAGAAATCAAGTCATCTATCGAAGCAAAGAACCCTTGGGCCAAGGTGGACTTCATTACTAAAATACCCAATGCTTCATCCATGCTGAAGGTCACCTTCAGTGACGTCAACATGGCAGCCAGAGCTCTCGCTGAGGGCCTGGCTATTCACTACTTCCACATCAACCCAGCCTTCATCGAAGCAGAGAAATTCCAACATATCTCACAGTGCTATAATTGCTACTCATACTTACACACCACAAATGATTGTCCTACCAAGGACATGAAGTTCTGCTACACCTGTGGCCGTGAGGGTCATGACTTCAAGAATTGCACTACTGCTTCACCACCTAAATGCTTGAACTGCAAGAATGACCACCATACTCTTGCTGCCAGGTGCCCTACCAGAAGAGACATACTCAAGAAACAACAACAACAAAAGAAGCCCAACCCACAAGCAACCACATATTCTGTTATAGCAAAGCTTCAAGCAGACACTACCAAGATACTACAAGCCACGCAAGCTGCTCCCACCACTTCCCTGCCAGCACCTACTGCTGTCTCCACCAAGATTCTTTGTTGCATTATGTATGCTCATGTACAGAATGCAGCTGAGCCTGGTTCCTTCAACATCACCATCAATGAACTTTTCAAACTAAATAATATGCCTGGCCTCACATTCCCTGCATCACCACCTTCCACTGAGATCCTAAAATCTACTGCAAATATTACCAGCATCACCGCTGCTCCACCGCTGTCACAACCTCCACTAGACACAGAGATGGACCAATCAGAGACCACTGAGACGTCGGCAAACCCCACCAATGAGAGTCCACTACCGCTTGCATCCACTGCTAGAGCAACTGACCAGTCGGAAATCTCGCCTTCACCAGTTCAGCCACCAGCCAAGAAAGCAAAAACACAAGAAACTGCGGATGCACCTCACGGTACCACTGACACTGCTGCACCACAACAAGTCCGATACCTGAAGGGTGTTTACTTCTACACAACCAAGCAGTATAAAAACACAATGCTGTCTTCAGAAATCCATCAGCACCTCCAGGATGGAACAGTCAAGTATACCTACGACCAAACTGTTACATACACCACTGCAGACATGACCAGACTACTCACTGCCAACACCCAACACCCTGTGGAAGTCGAGTACACCTCAAAGAGGAAATTCAGGATGCTTCGGAATGGGGACCTTGAAGACGGTACCCTCCTCTAGCACGACTATCCATGACCATTCACCATGAAGTTTCAACAGCACTTTGCTGTCCGCTAAAGCTGGGGTGTGGCTCCAATCGACCCTGTAACTGCTGCCTCTGCCTGACTGCACTTCTCTTCAGGGAAGTCAGCACAAGATAGAAGAAGACGACTCCCTCCAACCAGAAGGCCAAGAGAGAAGAAAGAAGATGATCGTCACCCCCCACCTGGGGGGGCCACTGCCGGGTCACCATCTGGAGAAGACCTGGGCCGGAAGTACCGGCGAATCAACATGAATGAATGAAAATGAACACCAACACACGACACTCCACACAGGAGAGCACAGCGCTAGCACGATCGACACCATACCTTGCCCTTCTAGGGCAGGGGTGGTGCCAGAGCCCGAGTTTGTAGCTCACAAGATGAGGGGGGTACTTGTGCCTCCTCCCATGGGAGACTTAGGTCTCAGACACTCCCTAGACAGGGAGCCAGTGCCGGGCCACCACTTGGAAGGGCCCGGGCCGGGAGAATACCGGCGAATCTTTAACAACTCATCTCTGCTTTACACTGCCCTTCGTTCGTCATAGTCCTTCCGTGATACCTCGACTGTATAGTCAGACTCACCTGTAGCATAGGCCTCTGTCTCATAAAGGATAAACGATCTCTCAAAGGCCTCCAGCCTTTGCTCCAAAGGTTTCAGGCAACTCTCAAGTTCCTCACAGTCTACATCCTGATCTTGCCTGGCCATACGACACTCCTCACACGATTTGTTCAGGCGCCCCTTATAGGCTCCCATAGACTGCTTTAATTGACTTAGAGCTGAGACAGCTGGTACTTCATCTTCACCTACCATAGTTGCAGTTTAGTTAAGATCATGGTACTAATTTGTACTTCAATTAGCCCACCCCACAGCACAAACGGTATTAGGCAAGAATGAACGAGTATCAAGGCTTCTCAACAAGCTTAACAACTCCCTTTATTATTTTGACTCTACTCTGAATCAAAAATGAACACTGTTAGCTCTCAAATCCCAATTGAAATGTGTATCGATGTGAAAGCTTAACCTAGCAATTTCCTGTACAATGTCAGCAAATAATTACAGGACTTAACCTAGTCTGTGGTACAATTCACAAATCCCACATTAAAATGAGTCAAAGAAAATGAAAATCACAAAATAAAAAAGGCAGTTTACAAATTAGAATCGCTTGGTTAGCACAAATAAATTCAACAATTCATCTTGTGAAACAGTAAATGAATAATGTATGTAACAAGCTTGGCCTAACTGTGCCCAGCTTACTCAGTCTAGTGTGGATGGTTGGATAAGGTAAATCCTAACCTAACTAGTGTGCTATAGCTTAAACCTGGCTTTAGAACTTCCTGTAAATAATAACTAGGTTAAATCTGTCCTAGCTTCTATAACTGTTGTAAATATTGCACAAGCCTAGCCTAACTGTGGCTACCTTGCAAATCCACTGTAAGTAATTAACATGCAAGTCTCCTACTCTGGATTACTTGTAATCACTGTAAATAATTAAATTCACAAGCTTCTCTAGCCTACCTGGCCTGCCTGTAAATTACTGCAAATAACAACTTCTGTGTATAGTCAGCTTAGCCTAGCCTCTGTGTAACTCTGGGCCTAGGTGTACTAACTTAACCTAACTCTTAAACTGGTTCCTAACTGTGGCCTAGCAATGTTAATTTTAACCTAGCTATTCCACATCCGGTTCGAAGGACCACTTGTGAAAATTTGTCTGGAGTGCCTCCAAGTGAGTCGCCTACCCTGGCAAGCTCTGTTGACACCGAACTCTGAGATCAGTACCTCAGCCTCACAAGTGGCTTATAGGACAGATTTTCATAAATGACTGATGTTGCAAGCCTCACCTACATGCACATTTAAAGGACTAACTTACTTGGCATTGCAGCATATATCCTGATCTTCAACCTCCCTAAGCTTAGCCCCCTTGGACTTCCCCTCAGAAACCACATGGAACCGGGAGACTTAATTCCTGCAGTATTCAATCGATATTAGTGACCTGCCTGCACCTCAGAAATTCCTGTATCCAAGAGGGTGTGTATCCCCTAGTATAACTATGCAGAAATGGACACTGGCTTCTAGGTAGACAAGAGACAAAATCATGTACTTGTCATGAACTGCCGGCTGCGTAAAGGCCACAGCTCAACTCACTCGCAATTTTCCCCAGACACTGGCCAGAAATCCTAAGAAAAAGTGGAGGTCTTGTGTTACTGTATGGGCCTGATGGAGGAGGTCATCTATGGTACATCGAGGTGCCTCTACCAGATTTCCCCAGGTATCATATGTGAATACACGTGGGGGGCGCCATCTGCTGATCACGGCACGTGTTGTCCAGATGATGTCTGGTCATAGAAGAAAGCATGGCGGTCTCGAAACTCTGTGCCCCAGCATTCAAACTTGAGCTGCCAGTTCTCCCTGGCTAATATAACCTAGTGTTTGCCTACATTATCGGCCTATTACTACCTATGTTAAGGTCTTAGGTCTATATTATTATTATCTACAGTTGCCTCAATAAACCTAATATTAGTGTACTAACAGTATAAACTACCTACTTCTTCCCTGAAGGGTAAATTTATAATTTAAGTAGTACCTACCATCCACCTACGTCAATCTGAGAGAGTGTTTTTGTTTTTGGGTGGGTGTAAGGCCCCTCGAACGGTGTGTTTTCCCCTGTTTGGACTTCTCGGACCGAATAAGTTCCAACAAAGTACCTTCCAACCACCTTCGCCAACCCGGGTTAGTGTGTTTTTGTTTTGGGTGGGTGCAAGGGTCCTGGAACTGTGTGTTTTTCCCTGTTGGGGCTTCTCAGATCGAATAAGTTCCAACATATACTAAGGTGAAAGTGGCACGTTTTCACGGGGGGGGGGGAGTGTAAGCATTACTGGGTAGGTTTTTATCGTTTTATATGACCATCTTTCACATGAAGCACAGAACATATAAGCAGTTTTTTGATTTGAGTGCAGCCAGTTCTGATGTCATTATATATGTCTTCTTCATTATTTGTGTAGTCACAATTGATTATTGCTTATTTGCCTGAAATCTTGTTACATATTGATTATGTACCCATATTTTTTTTGTACCTGAGTTTTAAATAAAAATAAAAAAAATTGACTATAAACATAGAAATACGTAATGCAACTATTGCCTAACAATATTAACTAGTCATAAGTTTGCCTCTGATACTCTAATATAGGAGCTCTAATAGAAACTATTTATGGCACCAAAACAAAGCTAAATTTTCGAACGGGTAATGCAGTTATTTAAACCCTTTAATACCAGTATGCTCCTTAATCTGTACGATTATAGATTTTTTAATTAATCTTGTTCTGCCCAAAATTTCCCCAAAGTCATACTCAGGCCAGATTAAGAAGTCCCCGGGGCTATTCAGATTGGGGGCCCCCTTTGATTATGGTAAGCGAAGCGACCCCTTCCAGCTTGGGGGTGGGGGGGGGTGGTTTGGGGTGAGCCTGTTTAAGGTCAAATTTAAAATACATTCTGGCTATTTAGATTAAATTTAATAGAGAAAGTACATCAAACAACCAAAACCATTTACCAACAGCCATTATAACAACTTGTTAAATCATTCATTTTAAAGAGAATAAACTCAAGACAGCATAGTATTACTAGATTAGGCTATTAAAGTATGACATCATGTACCTATTAAATTCAGCATAACCACTACAGCACTATTATTCCCTTTATAAATAAACTGACCATTTTTTGTTATCATTGCATCATGCATAAGACTATCAAATCATATAAACTCAAGAAACTAAAGAATTTGTTTTATTCACAGGCACTTCTTAAATAAACTTTTTTCTGGATTTCATATTGGCAAAATCATCAATTATGTTCTGAAAATCAATATTTCTTGTTAGATCAAAACTCAATGGTCAACAAGGGCTAGGTTACACAATTTGTCTTGGCTAAATGTTGAAGGGAGCTGGTTTTTCACTCTTTTAAAAACAGAAAATGAACGTTCTCCTTCACAGTTAGTACTGGAAGTGTTTTTATTTTTGTTTTGATTAATTTTTAAAAATCAATTTTACTCTCCAAACACTTGAACTTTTTAGGTAGGGACCCCTTTGCACTTGCACCATGTGAGCACCCTTGGATGAGCCCTGAACCCCTTGACAGTGGGGCCCCCAAATGCGCTGGGCCCTGGGCAAATGCCTAGTTTTGCCTATGCGGTAATCCGGCCCTGTCATACTAGTTGTGATAGTGGCCCTCCTGTAATTAGTTTTAATATAATGTGTAAACCACTCAATATTCTATAATATGTAAAGTCCACATTGTAATCTTTATAGAAAATAAACTTGATTTGATTTGATTTGAACTATATAAATCTCGTAAATTATTTTATGCAAGTTACCACTGTCGATGGTATTCCCATTTTAAGTAACATAGAAAACTGTTTCCATATCCTTAAGGAGTAACTAGGTTAGCTTGCAGAACCCTTCGCCCTTGATCGCACCATATCCCAGTCCCAGTAACAGCCTTCCAGAAGCCGCTCCCCGGAGGTACTATTGACCCTTTGCACCGTGGAGTACCCTCATGTTGTCTAAAAACAATTATGTCACCTGTTGAAGAAGAAAATCATAATAATATGGATTGAACAATTCTCACTAACATAAAAATTGATGATGAAATCAGAAGATTTGCTTTAATATTGTCCCCAAGATGCGACTCCTCACCAGTCGACTAACACACAGGTACCTACTTACTGCTAGGTGAACAGGGATAGGGGGAGTTAGGAAACATACTCAAGGGTTTTCCCCCATTGTCGGGGGTTGAACCACGGACACTCCATTTTTTGAGGCAAAGGAGTTGCCTACCAAGCCACGGGTGCTCGGCAGGCAACGCAAACCCCACACTGTGTGGAACAAGACACTTGGGCAAAGTAAGACTTAAGTATAAACGATATTTCGCGTGGACAGAACCCTTAGTAAGTTCCTTTATATCTACCCAGAGTAAACATAGATCTGTTCTGCACTTTGTCTTGTCAAAAAAGCCTGTTATACTTCTGCTCCTCCTGCCAACGGCACTGCAAAAGTTAATATTACAAAAGGTCAAAAATCGTTTTCATCAGGTATTTCTATATTACAACCTCAAACCATAAATTTAATCAACTACCCAGTCCAAAACGTGGATAACATTCCAAAAATTTACGTAGATTACAAACATCAATGTGAATGTACTTAAATTTTGTATTATTTCCATACAGCCACAACAAATGCTGATAGTGTATATGGTTACAATCGTAATCTGGTTACGATTGTAACCCAGATTTTTTATTATTTTTTTTTATTAATCACACTGGCCCCATTCCCACCAAGGCAGGGTGGCCCGAAAAAGAAAAAAATTTTAAACCCTCATTCCACTCCATCACTGTCTCGCCAGAAGGGTGCTTTACACACAGTTTTTAAACTGCAAACATTAACACCCCTCCTTCAGAGTGCAGGCACTGTACTTCCCCTCTCCAGGACTCAAGTCCGGCCTGCCGGTTTCCCTGAACCCCTCATAAATGTTACTTTGCTCACACTCCAACAGCACGTCAAGTATTAAAAACCATTGTCTCCATTCCATCCTATTAAACACGCTCATGCATGCCTGCTGAAGTCCAAGCCCCTTGCACACAAAACCTCCTTCACCCCCTCCCTCCAACCTTTCCTAGGCCGACCCCTACCCTGCCTTCCTTCCACGACAGACTGATACACTTTTGAAGTCATTCTGTTTCGCTCCATTTTCTCTACATGTCCAAATCACCTCAACAACCCTTCCTCAGCCCTCTGGACAACAGTTTTGGGAATCCCGCACCTCCTCCTAACTTCCAAACTACGAATTCTCTGCAAATAATTCACACCACACATTGCCCTCAGACATGACATCTCCACTGTCTCCAGCCTTCCTTCTCCTCGCTGCAACATTCATCACCCACGCTTCACACCCATATAAGAGCATTGGTAAAACTATACTCTCATACATTCCCCTCTTTGCCTCCAAGGACAAAGTTCTTTGTCTCCACAGACTCCTAAGTGCACCACTCACCCTTTTCCCCTCATCAATTCTATGATTCACCTCATCTATCATAGACCCATCCGCTGACACATCCACTCCCAAATATCTGAATACATTCACCTCCTCCATACTCTCTCCCTCCAAGTATTAAGATCTCGAGAAGTTGCAGTGTCTGACAGGATTGTAGATGAATGGTTCACAGAACCGACACGTTGATAAATTAGACACATGTGCAACTCTTGGGTATCTTTATTAAGGAAACGTTTCACCACACAGTGGCTTCATCAGTCCACACATAGGAGAATCTAGAAGAATATGAGGAGAATGAGGTAATCACCTTGAGTCGATGTGGTCAGTCCATCAATCTTGAGTAGAATACTACTCAAGATTGATGGACTGACCACATCAACTCAAGGTTGAGGGACTGATTACCTCATTCTCCTCCTTTTCTTCAAGATTCTCCTGTGTATGGACTGATGAAGCCACTGTGTGGTGAAACGTTTCCTTAATAAAGATACCCTAGAGTTGCACATGTGTCTAATTTATCAACGTGTCGGTTCTGTGAACCATTCATCTGCAATCCTGTCTGACACTGCAACTTCTTGGGATCTTAATACTTGGGAGTTCTTCGCTTGCCTAACCCTTGGGCACGACCTACTTCCACATTGAGCAAATGTGACACTACCTATGACTGCTGCACCTCTCCTACCTACGGTTTATAAGCTCCTTCTCCGCTCATGAGCCGTATTCTACTCAAGATTGATGGACTGACCACATCGACTCAAGGTTGAGGGACTGATTACCTCATTCTCCTCCTATTCTTCAAGATTCTCCTGTGTATGGACTGATGAAGTCACTGTGTGGTGAAACGTTTCCTTAATAAAGATACCCAAGAGTTGCACATGTGTCTAATTTATCAACGTGTCGGTTCTGTGAACCATTCATCTACACCATAAACCTGCAACATCTGCCACATTGCCTCCCTATCCACCCTGTCATACGCCTTTTCCGAATCCATAAATGCCACAAAGACCTCTTTAGCCTTATCTAAATACTGTTCACTTATGTGTTTAACTGTAAACACCTGGTCCACACACCCCCCTACCTTTCCTAAAGCCTCCTTGTTCATCTGCTATCCTATTCTCCGTCTTACTCTTAATTCTTTCAATAATAACTCTACCATACACTTTACCAGGTATACTCAACAAACTTATCCCCCTATAATTTCTGCATTCTCTTTTGTCCCCTTTGCCTTTATACAAAGGAACTATGCATGCTCTCTGCCAATCCCTAGGCACCTTACCCTCTTCCATATATTTATTAAATAATTGCACCAACCACTCCAAAACTATAACCCCACCTGCTTTTAACATTTCTATCTTTATCCCATCAATCCCGGCTGCCTTACCGCATTTCATTTTACCTACTGCCTCACGAACTTCCCCCACACTCACAACTGGCTCTTCCTCACTCCTACAAAATGTTATTCCTCCTTGCCCTATGCACGAAACCACAGCTTCCCTATCTTCATCAACATTTAACAATTCCTCAAAATATTCCCTCAATCTTCCCAATACCTCTAACTCTCCATTTAATAACTCTCCTCTCGTATTTTTAACTGACAAATCCATTTGTTCTCTAGGCTTCTTTAACTTGTTAATCTCACTCCAAAACTTTTTCTTACTTTCAACAAAATTTGTTGATAACTTCTCACCCACTTTCTCATTTGCTCTCTTTTTAAATTGCTTCACCACTCTCTTAACCTCTCTCTTTTTCTCCATATACTCTTCCCTCCTTGCATCACTTCTACTTTGTAAAAACTTCTCATATGCTAACTTCTCATATGCTACTCTCTTTACATCATCATTCCACCAATCGCTCCTCTTCCCTCCCGCACCCACCTTCCTGTAACCACAAACTTCTGTTGAACACTCCAACACTACATTTTTAAACCTACCCCATACCTCTTCGACCCCATTGCCTATGCTCTCATTAGCCCATCTATCCTCCAATAGCTGTTTATATCTTACTCTAACTGCCTCCTCTTTTAGTTTATAAACATTCACCTCTCTCTTCCCTGATGCTTCTATTTTCCTTGCATCCCATCTACCTTTTACTCTCACTGTAGCTACAACTGAAAAGTGATCTGATATATCTGTGGCCCCTCTATAAACATGTACATCCTGAAGTCTACTCATCAGTCTTTTATCTACCAATACATAATCCAACAAACTGCTGTCATTTCGCCCTATACTTATCCTCTTTTTCTTAAAATATGTATTACCTATAACTAAACCCCTTTCTATACAAAGTTCAATCAAAGGGCTCCCATTATCATTTACACCTGGCACCCCAAACTTACCTACCACACCCTCTCTAAAAGTTTCTCCTACTTTAGCATTCAGGTCCCCTACCACAATTACTCTCTCACTTGGTTCAAAGGCTCCTATTCATTCACTTAACATCTCCCAAAATCTCTCTCTCTCCTCTACATTCCTCTCTTCTCCAGGTGCATACAAGCTTGTTATGACCCACTTTTCGCATCCAACCTTTACTTTAATCCACATAATTCTTGAATTTACACATTCATATTCTCTTTTCTCCTTCCATAACTGATCCTTCAACATTACTGCTACCCCTTCCTTTGCTCTAACTCTCTCAGACACTCCAGATTTCATCCCATTTATTTCCCCCCACCGAAATTCCCCTACCCCCTTCAGCTTTGTTTCGCTTAGGGCCAGGACATCCAACTTCTTTTCTTTCATAACATCAGCAATCATCTGTTTCTTGTCATCCGCACTACATCCACGCACATTCAAGCATCCCAGTTTTATAAAGTTTTTTCTTCTTCTCCTTTTTAGTAAATGTCTACAGGAGAAGGGGTTTACTACCCATTGCTCCCGGCATTTGTCGCCTCAACGAAACGCATGGCTTTACGGGGGAAAGATTTTTTTTCACTTCCCAGGGAATAGATAATAAAGAACAAGAGTTTTTAGAAAAAGGAGAAAAACCTAGATGTTGTTATATATATGCATGTGCGTGTCTGTGAATTGTGACCAAAGTTTGTAGGAGTAGCAAGATATCCCTGCTATTAGCGTGTTTTGAGACAGAAAAAGAGACCACAATCCACCATCATGCAAAACGTTAAGGTTCCCCGTTTCAAGTCATCGGGCGGGGACGTAGTCTCCCCGGGGTGGTTGTGTCTACCAACCTATCCCTATGAACTAAAAAATAATTCATTACCCTTAACTTGTTTGGGCTAGAACTTAACATGACTCACGAAATCGTATTGACACGATTGCAAACAAACCAAAACCCGGGGCGGGGTAGAACCCGCGAGAGAGAGTCTCAAAACCCAGACCATCGCGTTACCCATGGACCAGCTACCCCACAATAACTTCTCCAACGGGTATATTTCTCACAATAGGAAGTTAGAAAGGCATCACTGTGACCACAAATGCTATGAAAACTTTGCAGCCCCAGTCATGAACTCATTTGTCCTCTGAAATTTCTGAAAAACCCCCCACGGATGGGGGGTGTGCCAAATAAAGGTACTAAACAAAAATAAACTGTAGGGAAAGGCTTTGAAACAAAAATTTGGTAAATCCTTCTTTCATAGGAAACGTCTGAATTGGTTTTTTTAATATTGTGGGGAAAAAAGTTCAATAGATAGGAGTAGCGGGGGAGTGTATAAAAACAATATTTTTCATTCCCGGGCTACTTGTTAAGTAGGTAATCCCGTCCAGCTATTCCCCCCCCCCCTTTTTCCCCCTCCCCGAAATGATATTTTTATTGCCGGCTGCTTTTTTGGGGTGGGTCAGTCTAGCTTCCTTCCCCCCTCTTCCCCCCCCCCCGACGGGTGCGTGTGGGTCCGGCAAACAGTAAATCACTCGACTCACAGCTCCCAACACTACTGTAAGTAAGCCTGTCATTTTTTAGGGACTTAGGGGTTTGAAATTTTTACTTTTGACCAATAATTAATTTAGCCCTTTTCAGTCTGATTGGGTTAAAATGCTTTAATAACACCCATCTTTTGGGTATTGTACTTATCATGGAATGTTTTTTTAAGATGGGAAATCTGTCTCTCTTTACAGTTTGAAATAAAGAGGGTCCCTGCTAATAACGAGTAGAATTGAAGGAGACGGACTAACGTTCTAAATGCCCAAAAATTTTTGATCCACTTACCTGTTTGGCATGAAAGTACGGGATAAAACCCCCTCATCTTCAGTGGAAAAAAACTGTTTTCCTGTCATCGGGAGGTTTATTGACGGCTAGAAAATCTGTGAAGAAGGGCCGGGTGGGTTGTCATCAACCCCTGAAAACCCCCCCCCCATCATGGGCAATGGCTACGATTTCAAACAACCGAGTGCACCAAAACCAGACCCCAATTTTATATATATTATATATATATATATATATATATTTTATGCTGAATTCAGTTTCATTTAATTTTTCATTTTTCATTTTCTTTAAGGTAGGATAATATTTCATATTTAAGTGTTTTATATTTTTAATTTTCTAAATAAAAAAGTGTTTATGTTTGTCAGTTTTTGTTCTTTTTCTATTCATTAATTTTCCGGGAGGGGCCAGCCTTAGTATTTCTGCTGAATTGTTCGGGCGGTAAGCCCTTACAAGTGGGGGCCTTCCGGATCAATTACAAAGTTTAATTTATTACCAAATGGAACTTCCCCCCGCTAACCCCGTGGTTAACCCCATGAGTAATCATTTTCTATGGTAACTACTGTACAGGATTTTAAAAAATTTGGGTTTATTGTTATAGTCTCAATTTTTTGAAGTCTCAGGCAGGATATAAATTTAATTCTGCCACCTTTTTGTTCGAGCTTGAAAAACATTGGAGGATTAAACCTAGGACCCGAGATTTTCCAGGGGACAATTTGTTTCATTAGCTCTTTATTTTTATCAAGGGAACTGTCGTAAACACTTTGATTTGTTCGTGAGTGCGCCATTCTATTTATGGGTTTGCTCGGAGTGGCATAGAAACCCTTGTTTTCATTAAACTATTTTTAATTGAACAGGGTCGGCACTCTGGTTTTTTTTACCCTTTGAGCGGAGGAGGAAAAGAACCCCCCGTTTCTTGAAACCCCTTTTCATTTTCCCCCTCTAGTTTTTGTTCTTGCAAGTATGGGGGGAATACCAGTTTTGGGATGAATGCGGAAGTAAGTTAGGTAACAGGGAAAAATTGAACCTTTCATTAGTGTTAAGATCCAGGAAAGAATTAAAAGAAGAGAAATTTAGAGAGAAAAGAGACAGTTTTGAAAGGAAAGCAGGAGAAAAAGGAGAGAGAAAAATTGAAAGGAAAGCAAAAAAGACAGTTTTGAAAAAGAGCGAGAAAAAAAAAAAGAGCGGTAGACTTGTCGTGAGAAAAGTAGAGAACGGAGGAACAAACTAAAATACGGACGAACAAACAAGATTGTGAGGAACAAATTAAATTAAGAGAACTTGAGGGAAAAGCAATTGAAAAGAACAGATTAAAATAGAGAAAAAATCGGAGCTGAAAAATTCGCCTTGAAATTTGAGAATAAAAAGTTAACTTTTTCACAACAACAATTAGAGGGAAGGAGTAATTGAAAAACCCTGCAGTTTGTGCATTATTCCAACACTTAATTTTCCTCCCCTTTACAGAGGGGGGCGAATCTTTAAATTATCAGGTTCAAAATCGCTCCCTCGGAATGGGCCCGCTGACACCTGGGCTCCCGGTTAGGAAAGTTTTTTCTGGGACAAGCCTTGAATATCTATGCAACTTTGTGCAGGAACTATGTAATTAAACTTACTGAAAAAGGCAATCCTTAAAGCAATCAAAAAACCACTAAATTTTTCAGGAAAAAATTTCAGGTATGCCACCTTACAGCCTGGGCCCGAATTTCACAGTTACATTTTAAAACCTTTCTTTGTTCGACTTTTGGTGGTTTAGGGAATGGGTGGTTTGAATCTCTTTGAGATTTAAAGGGGGCGACCAGTTCCTGCCCTCTTCCCCCCAATACGAACATTCATCAGAGAACGTAACCTGATTAAAGTGAGGAAATTGCTGAGGCCCCTGACTTTTTATGCGGGTCCAATTCCTATAAAAACCAAAAAGGATCGAAACCCCAAAAGGGAAGGGGGTTTATATACCTTAAGAAATTAAAACCTCTAGTGGAAATAAAGTGACTTTTTTTTTTTTCCTGTTTGTCATTGTGTGGGTTTAAAAGGGGCAAAAACCCAGATTTCCTTCAAGAAGGTCCAAAATTTGGAAGATTTTTTAAAGACTTAATGCCAAGCACCCTTCTTTTCAAAAAACGTTAATGGACTTAATGTATTTTCCTTTTAAACGAGACACTGATGCACATGTATATCATTTCTGATAACTGTTCCCTAATCTTAAAAGAAATCATTCGTCTTCTTTTCTTTAGACTACTTGGGCCGTACAGACACTTTTTCCTCCCCATCCTTGTTACATTAGGTTAAATGGTCAAAAGGTTGGTCTGAAGCGACTAGCCCCCATCATTCTTGCTCCGTATAATAGGTAATGTAAAAGGTGCCATTCTTCCTTCTGAGGTTGACCTTTCATCACCAAGTGGACATAAGGTTTCAGACCCCTTTTCCGTAGAGTCAGAAAAAGCCCCCAAAGCTCGATAAACAATGTCTCGTGAATTATGGGTTTTAAAAACCAGTAATGCTACTCTCGAAATCGGGGTAGTGGATCCCGGTTCATTGTTAGATGAAAGTAAAGGTATCGCCTCCATCCCAAAAATTTTGACTGGGGCCCAACACCAAATCCATGCTTCTCCTCGTCCACCCTTTGATTTTCCCTGACTTTAAGCCTTTAATATATCGAAGGCTTTTTTGTCAATTTACAACTAATTGCCCTTCTCTTCAAATTGCCATAATCCCGCTAAACAAAATAAAGTTATCCAAAGGAAAATTTTTCATAAAAATTTGAAATAAAAAAAGGTATCTTGTACAAGTAGTTTCAAATTTAAATTCAGAGAATAGCTATTTCATTTAGTTGTTCCAATCAGTGCAGAACTGTTCTTAAAAGGCTCATACCTCCCCGGGCCGGACTTTTCTCCCCATCGAAAACCTAATAAAATTTGGGGGAAAACATTTTTTGGCCCAAAAATTCCTCAGATTACTACCTATTGTAATCGTGTAAATTGTCACTTTCTCCCCCCGAGTCCCCGGGATACCTATGGCAAAAATCCCAGTCTTTCGGTCCCCTTTTGAAGAGTACATTGACATCGTTGGCCTTTATCTCCACTTTCTCTGGGGACAAAAATAATATTAACTTAGTGATTATCTTCGAGTTTTCCTGAAGCCTTTTCCCTTAAAGCCCAACTACTACAGAGGTGGCTGAAGCCCTTTGCCCATCTTCTCCAAGTGGGCACCCCCTAAAAAAATTTTTTGGTGACCGGGGACAAAATTTTTCACTTCGCTTAATGCAACATCTCTACCAATTTCGGGAGTGAAGCCTCTCTTCCCCACACCCTATCACCCCTGTAAGGGAGGATTGAGCGCCACATTGTTTCTCAAGTCCATTTAAGGAAAATTTTGCTCCCAAAAACCCTAAGGGGGCTCTTTACCTCCCCTTGTTTTGTTTGCCATAGGGAATTTCCCCCAGTACTCTTTGGGGGTTTTCATTTCGAACTTCCTACGGTAGACGGCCAAAGGGGCCCCATTTCCATCCTTTCATGACTTATGGACAAATGAGACATAAGAACAAAAAACATAAGAATTAGGAACACTGCAGAAGCCTACGGGCCCCTACGAGGCAGGCCCCTTATCAAACACATCTCCAAACTACTCAAAAAACAACCCCGCACCCCCCAAACCAATCAAACCCGCCCCCCCCACTTTTTTGTCCAGTCTCTTTTTAAAAGCTACCAAGGTCCTACCTCTATCCCCCCCAGGGGAAAACTTTCCCACTATCTCAACTCTGTTAGAAAACCAGACTTCCCTATGTCCTTTCTAATCAAATTTATCCAATTTAAAATCCATTATTCCGGGTTCTTACCTGGTTCGCACCCCGATTTTATTAATGTCTCCCTTGTTTAGCCCCACCACTTATACACTTCAATGATATCTCCCCTCATTCTACGCCTCTCCAAAAGGGGGAAATTTAAAGGCTTTAAAGTCTATTTTCATGGGGAGTTCCTTACCCCATTTAATCTTTTTAGTATTCTTCTCTGTATGTTCTCAAATAGTCTATGTCCACCCTGTATAAGGGACCAAACGGGCAGCAAAATCAAATGAGGCCCTCACTAGTATGTATAGACTGTAAAATAATTTTTGGACTTCTTTACTTATACTTCTTGGGATAAATCCAAAGAAATCTTTTGGGCCTTGTTGCGCACAGGAGCACTGCTGTTTTGGGCTTTAGTTTCTGTTACCATGACCCCCAAGTCTTTTCACTTCTTATGACCAAGTCTACTTCACCTAATTATAGCTTCGGGGGTTATTTTTCATTAAAAAGGGCAAGTACCTTTACATTTACCCACATTAAACTTCATCCCATTTCTAGACCAAGACTTTGTTTGTTCAAATGTCCGGGTTCTTTAAATTTCCTCCCAGATGAATTTACCCCTATTTTTGTATCATCAGCAAATTTACCATGCCCCCTAGTAACCCCCTTCATCAAGTCTTTTAATTAATTATGAACAAAAAGGGGGCCAAAACTGTCCTTGGGGAAAACCCCCCTAGGACAAATCCCCATTCAGTTTTCACCCTTTAAATGGTAACCTTGTTTCTTTTGGTAAGCCATGCCTCAACCTCTAGAACTTTACCTCCTTACCATGAGCGCACTTTCTAAAGAGTCTCTTGTGAGGTACTCTGTGAAGCTTTACAAAATCCAAATAAACAATATCATACCCCTTATCAGTCAACTCCTCAATGTTCTTGAAGAACGCAGAAAGTTTGTAGGCGGAAACGCCCTCGTGAATCCATGCTGAGACATTTATCATTTTATGCTTTTCAAGGTGACTTCTGAAATTTCAGCTATATTGATTCTAATAACTTGCCCACTATAGATGTCAGGCTTTTTGGGAGGGTAATTTGAAGGAGGGACTTATCCCTGTTTTGAATATGGAAACCCCCAATTTACCCATCTTCCACATCTCGGGCACCATGGTAAGAGGGACGCATTGAATACCTCTTTAATGGCTGACTAAGCCCCATCTTGCATTTTTTTAAGTACCCTTGAAACAACTCATCGGGCCCCGGGACTTATTTTTTTCATTTTGTCTATCCTTTTTTAATAACCATGCCCCCCCGTGACAAAAATATATTTAACTTAATTCATCAGGAACTAAAAATTGTTAATTAGGGAATCTCATTTAACTTCCTGTGTAAAAACGACAAAAAATAGTCATTAAATAAGGAACACATTTCCAGTTCTTTACCCTTTCAGTTTGCCCCATTCCCAGATTTCAAGGGGGTCCTTTTTTTCCTTCCCCTTCCCCTAAAACACTTGAAAAAAACCCCTTTTGGGATTACTTGATTCATTAGCAACTCTAATTTATGTCACTTTACCCTTTTTCAAATCGCTTTTTTTCTTCTTTTTAAGCTAAACTATTGGTCAGAAAGGTTAACCTCTCCTCTCGATCGCCTAAAAATTTCCCCCTTTTCTCCCCTAATAGATCTTTAGCCTCCTTTTTAACCCCTTTTTGGGACTTTATTATTAGCCCAATTTTTTTTCCGGGAATGTATAACTCGGGGCACTGTGTACATTATTAAGAAAACAATCAAAAAGCAACCCCTTCATATTCTAAAAAATTTTATCGTCATAAAATCATTAGCAGATCCCCCAATAAAGATTAGACAGATGTTCCCAATCCATAAAATCGCAGAACGAAAAGGGGGGATTTTTACTGTATTATCATTATTCTTGCATTCCCAATTATGCAAGGGGGGAGGGATTTGTGATCATTTGCGCCAAGCTCTTCAGTTCTCCAGATTTTCCGGGGTTTTTCCTTTTTTTGACAAGACGGTCTAGCAAATTTTACCCCTGGTGGGTTCATTTTACCTCTGTTTCAAAAACAGTCCTAAAACTGTTTCCATAAGTCACTGGCTCTTTTCCCGGGGTCAAAAAATTTCCGGTCAATTTTTGGCAAAATTTAAAGTCCCCTACTAGACTACAAACTTGTACGAACCCCTAACATTCGTCCCAAAGAAAGTCCCCCTCTATCGTGATCCAAGCCTGGAGGCGGAATTACCCCTAGAATTAGTTTTTCTTCCCCCTCCACGAACTCTACCCAAACAGACTCTTTACTGCTCCATCATTTTTATACCTTTTTTTTATGCAACATTAATTTTTTCTGAACAAAATGAAAATCCTCCCCCCGTCCCTTTTACATCTACCACTTGAATAATTTAAACCCTGATATTACCTAAACATCTATCCCGACTCTTTAAAATCTACCACTTTTTTTCATTTTAATGAAATGATATCAAATTTCCCAGCACACGTACCAAACGAGTTCTTAAATTTTATTTCTTGCACTTCCTGTTACATAAAATACCATCAATTTTTTTTTCTTCTGCATTTTTTCCAAATTCATTTTTGTTTTTCACAATTTCTGAAATTATCTTACCCAGAGTTACTCCTGACAGTTACTATTAAGATTCTTAATACAGAGCGTAAGTCAATATACCCATATCATTATTA
Source organism: Cherax quadricarinatus (assembly GCF_026875155.1). Taxonomy (NCBI): domain Eukaryota; kingdom Metazoa; phylum Arthropoda; class Malacostraca; order Decapoda; family Parastacidae; genus Cherax; species Cherax quadricarinatus. The sequence goes on from NC_069450.1 coordinate 33,636,468, forward strand.
ATCTTTTCTAAACCCATACCCTAACTAATCCTAGTTTAAAGTCCAACAACCCCCTCCAAAGGGTTTGCAAGAAAACCCAAACCCCCGCCCCGGATATGAACCCCATCCCCGGCATACATGTCATTTCCCGGGCCCTAGAAGTTGTCCCATTGTCAATGAATGACTCATTTTCTTTCAGTGTTTATCCCGCCAACAATTAATACCAATTGCTCTGGGCAACCATCATTACCAACACCTCTTCTTTTGGGAAAAGCCACATATAAAAAAGGGCCCCCCCCCCTTCTCCTAATCATTCTATAGCTGTCCTAACTTTTTTAAACTAAATCCTAATTCTAAAACCCTTTCCTACACCTTGCCCCCCCAGCACTGAGGCAAATAATAGATTGATCCCCAATTTCCGTTTATAAGTTGTCAAGCCGGGTACAAAGTCCTCCATCCAGCCCCAGGAAAGCAACCCTTTTTTCTCCTATCCTGTCCTTCAAGCAGAATGCCCTATCCAGTTCTAACCTGGCTATCCCCAACAACAACAAAATTTTTACCTTTCCCTTTTTGCGTTCGTCGTGACGTCCCAGTAGTAGACTCACATTTCGGGGAACACCGAGAATGCGTGGACGTTTCCCCGGATTTCCACAGCAAACTTTTCTTCTTCATCGTTTCTGGGTTTCCATTTTCTTCTTGTCGCAACTTCGTCGTCCCCCCTGCCAACCCCTGACCCCGATCCCTTCTTGACCGAGGGCTCGAAACGGGGGACTACTACGATCCCTTGTTTTCTCGGTCAATCGCCGTATCCCCCACTTCGTGCCCCCAATTCTTCCTTAAGTTGCTGGAAAAATTGCTCGTGGAGGGGGGCCCTTGGTTCAGTCCACGGGGGCAAAAAAGACACTTCTTCACAGATTAAGTAAAGGGGACACTCAAAAATACAGGTCACCACCAAGAGCACACAAACAGGTTCACTGGCTAAGTACCTCACCACTGACTAAGTACATCACCCGTACACTATGTCTACTTGTATTTATGTTACCTGTGAGACAGAGATGAGAGACAGATTTAAAGAGATACAGAGACAGACAAAAACAGATAAGACAGACGAGACAGACACAGAGGTAACAAGACAGAATAGACAAAAAGAAGATAGGGAAATAGAGATAGAGTACAGAGAAGACAGACCCTAAAAATTGGGGTAACATCACTTTCCTCTTTAAAAAAGGAGTGTTAATATGCATTACACAGTGAAACCTTGGGGTTTTACTGCACTGTTGCTCTAGCTGGCGCCAATTTAATGCGCTCCCAAAAAGGTAAAAAAAAGTGACCAGATTTTTTTAAAACCTCACACTGATTTAGGACCCTTTATGCGACAAAGGGATCTCGGGCCCAAACGTGATAAATTTGAAGGCAGGAAAAAATAAAAAGTATTACACTTTGGGGCCTAAAGCTTAAAAACGTATATATATGTTTGGACCCTTTAAGGGTTAATTAAGGTTTACTATATTTCTCACAATGTGTCTATATCAGGGGGTACAAACCCCGGGGTTTTGACCCAATGTAAAAAATTGATGGAGATCCAGTGATTGTTTTTTGATATTCATATTATATCTACCCCCAATTTCCTGAGGTGCTAGGTAATTACCTCCATCATTTACAATCAAAGAAATGTGAATGGATTGTGGAGAAATTTAAACCCGAAACTATAATAAAAACCCTTTAACCCTCCCGATACATTAAATTTAAGCTTTTAAATGGCATCAATCTGTGTTGTTTTCATGAGTCTTATTTTTTTTTTTGTTGTTGAGGGTTTTCAAGGGGCCCCTCACAGCTTTACTTATCAAACTCTGCTTCCCGATGTCAGAGAAAAATAATACCCAAAGTTGGGCAAAGACAGGAAAGGAAAAGGCTTTTCCTTTTCAAATTCTGAGTCAGTCAGATGGAGCCCCTACCAAAGCCCCACGAGGGGAAACCTACTCCCTCACCTGAGTTCGTAACTTACCTCTTGCCAAAATTTGGGGAAAAAATGCATAAAGTGGAAAAAAAAGTTGATAATGGGCCACGGCCCGTGGATAACGAGTCTGTCTGGGGTTTTATGATTCCTGACTGCGTGTTCAGCCCCACCCCGTGGATGGTTTCTTTGCAATTGTGCACAAAAGATTTCGTGAGCCCCTTAAATAATGGTCCACTGGGGAAATAAGGTGAGGAAAAAATGCCCCTAAGAATGGGAAATTTTTCATTGATGGAGATCACAACACCCCCCCTACCAAACGGGACCGAGTCTACTTATTTTTCTTGGTGTATGAAAAAGTACAATGTGTACTTTTTCAAATTTAAACAAACATTTCTCAATGCATACCTCTACGATCATCTTCCCGTGAGTCTCATTTCTCTCACGGTGGTTTGCGTTCTTCTGAATCTGTTGTAGTACATGCCTTGGCAGTCCTGCACTCCAGGGGAAAAAACTTTATGGTTGATCACATTTTTGAACCCTTTAAAGTCCTGGGCTAAGTGTAGCGGTGAACCCAACCACACTAGATACCGCTGAAATCCAGTCATCACTCGCTGATAAATAATTTCCAGAACAAATGTACGCTCTGACTCTGCTACAAACCCGGCATTTTTCTCCATGTCTAAGTCAGCTTAAAGACCAAGTTTTAAACTGGCGGGAAGTTCAATATGGACGACTGTCATAAGAAACGTTCGCCGACCCCCGGGAAGGTTGGGTTCAAATGGGGGCTTCTTGAAAAATTGTCTTCTTCTGGTGGGTAACATTGTAGTCAATAATTTCAGTGCTTTCCAAGGGTTTCCCATTATAGTTTCCCTTGCTGCTCAGGTTTGCACCACTGCCTCTGGGTTTTCCCCTCCCTTTCTTTTGGTACCTTTTCTTTGGTTTATGACTCCCCAAATCCAAAATCATATTCATAACCGTAAAAAAAAAGCCTTTAAAAAAACTGAAAAAAAAATTACTGGCAGCACCACATTCGAACATTTAACATACTTAAAAGCCCCCTTCAAAACTACAATCTTTGCAGGAACTTTTAATCAAGAGCAAATGGATAATTTTCAAAAAAAAAAACTTTGGCAAATTTTCTTGCCACAACCCATGTCATGACCCAACAAATTTTTTACTAAAATGGCCAACAGATAATTTTTAGTCATTTTTAATTTTTTTAAATTCCTAAATATCTCCAAGCGATATTTAAAATGGGAAAGCAGGTTCATCCCTGTATTAACACTAACCCAGTTATAACAACCAGGAACTTAAAAAACCTACAAGACCCCATGGATAAATATTTTCAAAGATAGAAATCTCAATAAAACCTGGTAAATTTTTAAAAAGACCAAATTTTCAAACAAAAGTACAGAACGAAAAATTGCTGCAAAAACCCCGGAAAAGGAAAGGGATAAAAATGGCTTTAAAATTATTTACGAGGCCCGGCAAAAATCCTCGTAAAACAAACTGTTAAGCTTTAGATAACTTCTCCATGGGAAGTCAGCATAAGAGAAAATTTTTTTTCTGCACTGGGCTCAAACTGCGTCTACAATTTAATAATGATGCTAAAACAAGCATTTCCAAGGAACCATATCCCGACAACTAATTTGACTTAAAACCCTTTCAGGGTTTCGGGCCTTACTAAGGCCTTCGTGCCAGGGGTTTTTTACTTTCTATACCCTAAATTCCCCCAGCGCCCCCAAAAATAGTGGAGAAAGCTGGTAGGCCCACTTTGAAAGAATGGGTCTATGTGGCAGTGTGCATGTAAAAAAAAAAATCCTGCAGCACACAGTGCATAATTAGAAAAGAAAAAAAACTTTGACCGTATTTTTGGATTAAAAAAGTGACTTTGCACTGGGATTTTGTATGGGATTTATTGTTTTATTTAAATTTTCTGGGCTCGCTTTATAGAATGGAAGCATATTACAGAAATTGAGATGATTGACTGGTTTTTTAAAGATGAAAAGTACCCCTTTAAATTGAACTCAAAGTACGAAAAATTTTATTTTTTCCAAAGTTCAAAGTAAAAAAAATCATGCTATGCGTCCAATACACGTCAATGGTGAGTCTGATATTTCTTTCACAAATGCGCGATATTATATTACCATTTGTCACCATGCATTAGTCTGCGTAACAGTAAATCTTCTTTTTTTTGTGAGAATAAAAATTTAAAAATGAAAAACAAAAGAAGTAAGAGGGGGATGGGGATGTGACTAATGAGCAGAGGAAATTTAATTTTAGTGCCCGGAATGTCATTTTTGTTTTTCGGACCCCATCGGAAATTGGCTTTTTTTTGAAATTTGTGTGAAAATTTTCAAATTGCAAATTCTGACTCGTATTGGTGTTGAAATCGTAAATGGGTGGTTTCTTTTACCATTCAATAAAAAAAAATGGAGTTCTGTGAATAATTATATTTTTTTTTAACAATTTCACAGGAAATTTTGGGCCCAAAAAAAGGGGTCAAATGGGGAATACGGGGATGATAAGGTTTGGTCGTCTTTTATCAGTTTTCTCCTTGACCCCACATCCAAACTTGAGGAACCTCTGACATAGTTTCGAAAAAAATTTGCTTGTCAAGGCCATTTTCCAAACCTTTTGATTCCCAAAAATCAAGGGGAATTTTTTAAATAGGGGATGAAGTTCTGGTACTTTCCTATCAAGTCAAATAAATTTTTAGTACATGGAAAGGCCCCTATAAAATATTAAAAAATTTTTGGGAAAGTTGACTACCCAACTGTTCATATCGCACCCTTTGAAATAACCAAAAAATTTGGTAACTGCCCTTTAAAACTTTGGGCTTGTTTTTCCACACGAACTTTATAAAACAACTGAAGAATGTAAGGTGTGCATAATTGACACCTCTAACTTAAGACTATGATGAAGAACTACATGACTTGGTGACTCTTGACCACTCGGGCGCAACCAACATTAATATTAATGAATCTTTGGATGACCGTAAGAGACATGAACTACTTCAATGTGTGAGTAACTTTTCAGACGTCTTTACTGATAATTCCAGGTGTTACCCCCAGGGTAGTCCATAAGATTGACTTAGTGCCCAGACAATCCTATCAAACGAAAATTTATACCCAGTTACAGTTCACCTTAGGCATGCATTTGACCGAGAGGTAGACAAATTATTAAAACTAAAGATCATTGAACCTTCAGTATCTGCATATTGCTCACCTGTAGTCATGGTTAAGAAGGAAGATAATTCATATGACTTGCTATTGATTTCCCAGAGGCCTTAATGCTATAACTCGGGGGATCTGAGCCAAATATCCTTAATAGATAGCGATCTACAAAAATTTTTTATGACTCTTTCTTCTTTTCAGAGATTGATATTGAGCAGGCATATCATCAAGAAATGTAAATCCTTCTTCTAAGCAGTACACTGCTTTCCTTTACCCCAAGGACTGATGCAATATAGAACTATGCCCTTCGTTTTGGGTAACTGCCTGTGCTACCTACGTGAGACTGATGAGAAAGGTCTTGGGTAATATGCCAAATGTTTTCAGTTTATTTTGATAACATTTACGTAATGACATCCCGTGGGCGAACATATCCAAACATTAACATCAGTTTTTGCGTGGGTTATGCTCACATGGCCTCACTCCCAAAGCCGAAGAATGCTTCCTTGGTATAACAAGATTAGATATTTTGGGACTAATACTTTCTAATAACTCTCTGCAGCCTCTCCCCAGTAAGATCAAAGCTTTATCAGAATTTAAATTTCCCCCCAAAACCAAAAAGCTCATGCGAAGCTTTTTTGGTTCTGTAAATTTTTATGCACATTTTAAACCCCGAACCTTACTGATCTTACAGGCATCTTATCCGATTTCCTTAAAAAGTCTGTGAAGGAACCTCTTGAACTTTCCGATGTAGCTCGGGAAAAGTTTAATGAGATTAAAAATATCTTCTCAAAAGACCCTATACTTAAGATTCCAGATATTAATAAAATATTTTGTTTGAGAACTGATGCCTCCAATACTGGCTTAGGTGCAGTGCTACTAAAAATACCAGATGGTACTCCCTTCCTGTATGCTTCCTAAGCAGGAAACTCTTCCCACAGAAACGAGATACTCCACCATTGAAAAGGAATGTTTGGCCCTTGTGTGGGGTATCTCCAAACTTAAATTTTATTTGCTGGGAAAAGAATTCATTTTAGAAACGGACCACAAATCTTTGATATACCTAGAACTTTTAAGGAACCACAGTCGCCTCTTGAGGTGGACTTTGGGCACTCCAGGCTTTTGAGTTCCATATTGTGTATATCAATGGTTCATCCAATTATTTATCTGACTGGTTAAGTCGTTACAGTCAGTAGAAGATTTGTTGCCTTATGCGACTTCCACATGTTTGAACTTTTTCCTAGCCTATTCTTCTTATACTCCTTGACTATAAGTCTTGGTATGGGGGAGTGTGAGGGAAAAGTTCAATAGATAGGAGTAGCGAGGGAGTGTACAGTAACAATATTTTCATTGCCGTCTACTTGTTAAGGTAGGGTAAGTCCCGGTCCAGCTATTCCCCCCCCCCCTTTTTCCCCCTCCCCAAAAGTGATAGTTTGGTTGCCAGCTACTTGTTAAGGTAGGATCAGTCTAGCTCCCACTATCCCTTCCCCTCCCTCTTCCCCCCCCCCCGAAAGGTGACGTGTGGGGCCCCCCGGTCAAACAGTAAATCACTCGACTCACAGCCCCAACACTACTGTAAGTACATGCCTGATCATATTTTAGTGGACTTATTGGTCGAAAGCTTCACTTTTGACCAATAATTAACTTAGTCCTTTCAGTCTTGATTGGTTAAAATGTTTTTAAAAATCCACCACATCTTTTAGGTATTGTACTTATCATGGAGAGTGATTTCTTAAGCAGTGGGTAATCTGTCACCTTTACAGCTTGAAAGGACAGAGAGGGTCATCTGCTAATCAACGATTAGAATTGAAGGAGACGGACTAACGTTCTGAGACATCCCAAATTTTGATCCACTTACCTGTTTGTGTATGCAAGTAGCAGGATATAACCCCTCATCATTGCAGTGGAAAAAACCTGCTTTCCTGTCATCTGGACGAATTATTGACGGCTAGAAAATCTGTGAAGAACGAGCCGGTGGGTTGTCATCAACACCTGCGACCCCCCCCCCCCATCATCGGCAACGGCTATGATTTCATCAACACGCAGTGTCACCAACAACAGACTCCCAAGTTTTATATATATATATATATTAGCGTTGAATTCAGATATCATTTATATTTTTCATTTTTCATTTTCTTTAAGGTAGGATTAATATTTCATGTTTAAGTGTTTTATATTTTATATTTTCTAAATAATAAAGTGTTTATGTTTGTCAGTTTTTGTTCTTTTTCTATTCATTAATTTTCCTGAGGAGGAGCCAGCCTTGGTAATACTGTCTGAAGTTGTTACAGGGCTGAGTAAGCCTTCACAATATACTAATAAGCGTTCCGAAGACGAATGTCGTAATAGACATACCAGGTTTCAGCTTGTAGGATATGACGTTCTGAGGATGGTTGAGAATGTTCGAGAAGACGTAAAGTGCTTCATACCAGCCAAAGACGTCTGCTGGTGCAAGATTTATGAAGTCCCGACATATGTTGTTCATGTTGACCGTCGCAATGTTTCCAGCCTCGTCAAGACTGAAAAAAAAGAATAAGTAGAAGAAAAAGACAAAAGAGTAGAAGAAAAGACAAAAGATTTTATTATTATTATTAAGCCCGGAAGGTAACTAATCCGAGATAATCACACAAAGCCAATCATGCAGTTGGGAATGAAAGACAGTCAACAGTCTCATCATAAATTTTGTTGCTGTACATCAGATCATAAAAAAAAAAACATTCAGTGTGGCCTTTTCCCTGTATGATCCTTTGGTAAACCTTACCACAGGCGGGGGTAGAACCCGCGATCAGAGAGTCTCAAAACTCCATACCATCGCGTTAGCCATTGGGCCAGCTGTGGCTAGTTGGCCCAGTGGCGAACTCGACGGTCTGGAGTTTTGAGACTCTCCGATCGCGGGTTCTATCCCTGCCCGTGGTATGGTTTGTTTGCAATCGTGTCATTACGATTTAGTGAGTCATGATCCTTTGGTCCTCTTCACCAGGATTTAACCCACAACACTTGGTTTTTACACCTGTTCACCTGTAGTAGGTGGAAAAGAACAAAGGGTATAAAGAAACGTGCTCACCGTCTCCTTCCGTTTCATATAATTATCATTATTATTATTTGAGCACCGATTTCTATAACTTCGTTATTTCTTTGCACTGACCAGATGACTGAGGTCTGGTTGGCGATGTGGAACTTCTGGCCATCCTCAACACCTGTGTCGCTGAAAACGACGGGAGTTTTCACCAGGAGGTTGAACCTGTCAGGATGCAGAGAACGAAAGATTGCCGCCGCTTGAAAGGAGTCGACGAAGAGGTTGTCCCCACCGTCACCCTCGATCTGACTGATGCAGTGCAGTAACTGAACCTTTGATAAACAGTGAAAAGTCTTTGTAAATAAGACACAATTCGGGGTTTTTGGCAAGTTTCGTGTGAAGACGTCATCCACTATTGATTTTATCAGTTCTTAAGATGTGAGGAACTGATAAAGTTACTGGTGGACAAAACGTATCCTGGCAAACTTTATCTAACCTAACTTAACCTGTGCTTCAGACTCTTCTCGACTACGGTGCTCCTCACCAACTCCAAGGCTAACGGGACTGATTACTTAATCTTTTTATAAAGTTCTACTGTCTTCCAATTATGTCCTGAAGTATGTATTGATGAAGTCACTGGATGCCGAAACTTCTACAATAAAGATACCTAGACGTTGCACATGTGTCTAATTCTTCATCTTGTAGGTATTGTGTACCATAAATGTACAGTGTTCATTAATAATATGCAATAGACCACACGTTGTCTTTTTCACATAGTGTATTTGTATAAGTGGAGATTTATATATCCAGGACAAACTTTTATTACAAGATCTTCCGATCAACACAAAGCTGCTACAAGTCTTAATTACTTGGTAAATTTTACTCAGAGCGAAATATTGCCACAATTAAGACTTGTTCTGTTTGTTTATTACTCCATTTTGGGAAAGTCTCTGAGGATGATCCTAGTGTGACCAATGCTAGGCTAGTCTGGGAGGTTCGCTATGCTAGTAAGGGAAGTTCGCCAGGCTAATAGAGAAAGTTTGCTTGGCTAGTAGGAAAGGTTCGCTAGGCTAGTATGGGAGGTTTCCTAGGCTAGTAAGGGAAGTTCGCTATGTTAGTAGGAGAAGTTCACCAGGCTAATAGAGAAAGTATGCTAGGCTAGTAGGAAAGGTTCGCTAGGCTAGTAAGGGAGGTTCCCTAGGCTAGTAGGGAAGTTCGCCAGGCTAGTAGAAAAGGTGTTGACGTGTACTTAGCTCTGTGAAGACCTGTTTGCTCGCTCTCTACGAATTGAAGCAAGATGCCCTCCATCGAGCAGCTTTACCAACAGCTTAAGGAAGAATTGAGGATGGCGAAGTTGTAGATTCGGCGACTGACCGAGGAAAACAAGAAGATTCGTAGTAGTCCTCCTGTTTTGAGTCCTCAGGTCAAGAAGGGAAACTGGCCAGTGGCTGGACAGCAGGGAACGAAGTTGACGATCAAGAAGACGAATGGAAAGGTAGAAACGATGAAGAAGAAAGAGACTGTCGTGGAAACTGTTGTGGAAACATCTAATACATTCTCAGTGCTACCCGACGAATGTGAGTCGACTACTGGGAACACCACGACGAACGACACCAAGGAAGGTAAGAATATTGTTGTTGTTGGGGATAGCCAAGTTAGGTATATGGATAGGGCGTTCTGCTTGAAGGACAGGAGTAGGAGACAGAGAGTTTGCTTTCCTGGGGCTGGGATGGAGGATATTGTTAGCCGTCTGGATGACATCATGAGAGGTAATGGGAGCAATCCTATTATCTGTCTCAGTGCTGGAGGCAACGATGTTGGCAGACGTAGGAGTGAAGACCTGATTAGCAGGTATAGGTCAGCAATAGAAATAATTAGGAGTAAGGGTGGGAACCCTGTCATATGTGGTATTTTGCCAAGGAGAGGAGTTGGAAATGAATGGTTGTCCAGGGCAATTGGTGTCAATTGCTGGCTGGACAAATACTGTAAGGAAAATGCGGTAACATTCATTGACAACTGGGACCTCTTCTATGGCAGAAATGACATGCATGCCAGGGATGGGGTTCACTTATCTAGATCTGGGGTGGTAGCACTGGCAACTGCAGTGGAGGGAGCAGTTAGGACTTTAAACTAGGAATAGTTAGTGGTTTTGGCAGGAAAACAGTGAAGTCCCATTACGAGATCTGGGGGAACTAGTAATAAGCAGAACGAGGTAGATATTGAAAGGTCAGGGACTTTGGGTGATAAGGACAGTAATAGGTTTAATAGAAAAACAGAAATGAGCAGGAAGGGCAGAGAGAAAGGAGAGTCTTTCAATGTTTATTATGCTAATTGCCGTAGTGCTAGGAATAAGATGGACGAGTTGAGATTAATTGCTAGTGCAGGTAACATTGACGTATTTGCCTTAACTGAGACGTGGTTTAATTCAAAAAGTCGGGACATGCCTGCGGAATGTCATATTCAGGGTTTTAAATTGTTCCAAGTAGATAAAAATATCGGGAAAGGGGGTGGGGTGGCATTGTATGTCGGAGATCGCTTGAACTGTTGCATAAAAACGGGTATTAAGTCTGAAGTAACACATACAGAGTCTGTTTGGATAGAATTTTCAGAGGGGCATGAAAAACTGATTTTAGGAGTGATATACCGTCCCCCAAACTTAGATAGGGACCAGGGGAGACTACTATGGGAGGAAATTGTTAAGGCCACAAGGCACGATAATGTAGTAATTCTAGGAGACTTTATCTTTAGTCATATTGATTGGAATTTCTTGACTGGGAATTTAGAATCATACAATTTCTTAGAAGTAGTTCAGGATTGTTTTTTGAAGCAGTTTGTGACAGAACCTACAAGGGGAAATAACCTGCTTGACTTAGTTATGGCAAACAATGAATCCCTTGTTAAAAATTTATAAATTTCAGAGGAACTGGGTGCTAGCGACCACAAATCAATTACATTTAGCATTGAATGGAAGTACGATAGTAGTAATAACTCAGTAACAGTCCCAGATTTTCGCTTAGCACATTACGATGGGCTTAGAGAATACTTATCATCTGTTGACTGGGCTAACGAAGTGAGCTATCAATATGACAGTTTTCTGAACACTATACATTCTGCTCAAAGAACGTTTATCCCATATAAAGAAATTAGATCAAATAGAAATGACCCAAAATGGATGAATAATAGGCTCAAATATCTACTAGGGCATAAGAAAGGAATTTATAGGCGTATCAAAAGAGGTGAGGGTCATCTTATGAATCAGTATATTGACATTAAGAGGGACATTAAAAAGGGGATAAGAAAAGCTAAAAGGGACTATGAAATTAAAGTTGCTAGGGATTCTAAAACTAACCCAAAAAGTTTTTTCCAGGTCTATAGAACAAAAGTTAGAGATAAGATAGGTCCCCTTAAAAATAACTATGGGCACCTTACTGACAAAGAGAATGAAATGTGCTCGATTTTTAATAATTATTTTCTCTCAGTTTTTACACAGGAAGACACTAACAATATTCCAGTAATTAATTTTTATAGTGGGCTAGAAGAAGATAAATTATGTAACATCACAGTCACTAGTGAAATGATTGTGAAGCATATAGACAGACTGAAGCAAAATAAGTCGTCGGGTCCTGATGAGGTTTTTTCAAGGGTTCTTAAGGAATGCAAAATGGAACTCTGTGAACCATTAACTAATATTTTTAATTTATCTCTTCAAACAGGTTAGTGTCTGATATGTGGAAGATGGCTAATGTAATTCCTATTTTTAAAACAGGGGACAAGTCGTTACCGTCAAATTACCGCCCAATAAGCCTGACCTCAATTGTAGGCAAATTACTAGAGTCAATTATAGCTGAGATTATAAGAAGCCATCTTGATAAGCATAGCTTGATTAATGATACTCAGCATGGATTCACAAGAGGCCGGTCTTGTCTAACTAATTTATTAACTTTCTTCAGTAAAGCTTTTGAGGCTGTTGACCACGATAAAGAATTTGATATTATTTACTTAGATTTTAGTAAGGCTTTTGATAGAGTTCCACACCATAGACTGTTAAAGAAAGTGGCAGCTCATGGCATTGGGGGAAAAGTGCTCTCATGGATCGAGTCATGGCTCACTGACAGGAAGCAGAGAGTGTCCATAAATGGGGTTAAATCTGAGTGGGGATCTGTAACAAGTGGCGTTCCTCAGGGATCAGTCTTGGGCCCGTTGTTGTTTATAATATATATCAATGATCTTGATGTGGGAATTACTAGTGATATGAGCAAATTCGCCGATGACACAAAGATAGGTAGGATAATTGATTCAAACGTAGATGTTATGGAACTTCAGGAGGATTTAAACAAACTCTATTCTTGGTCAGAAAAGTGGCAGGTGCAGTTCAATGTAGATAAATGCAAGGTTCTGAAGCTTGGGAGTGCCCATAACCCTAGTACTTATAAGTTAAATGATGTAGAACTTAGCCATACAGATTGCGAAAAGGACTTGGGGGTTATGGTGAGCAGCAACCTTAAACCAAGACAGCAATGCCTAAGCGTACGTAATAAGGCAAATAGATTACTGGGATTTATATCAAGAAGTGTAAGCAACAGAAGTCCAGAGGTCATACTGCAGCTTTATACATCATTAGTAAGGCCTCACCTAGATTATGCAGCTCAGTTCTGGTCTCCATATTACAGAATGGACATAAATTCGTTAGAAAACATTCAGCGTAGGATGACTAAATTAATACATAGCATTAGAAATCTTCCTTATGAAGAAAGATTGAAGACTCTTAAGTTACATTCACTTGTTAGACGAAGAATGAGGGGAGACCTGATCGAAGTGTATAAGTGGAAGATAGGTATTAATAAAGGGGATATTAATAAGGTCTTGAGGATGTCTCTCCAAGAGAGAACCTGCAGTAATGGATTTAAATTAGATAAGTTTAGATTTAGAAAGGACATAGGAAAGAACTGGTTTGGAAATAGGGTAGTTGATGAGTGGAACAGTCTACCTAGTTGGGTTATTGAGGCTGGGACTTTGGGTAGTTTCAAATTTAGGTTGGATAAGTACATGAGTGGGAGGGGTTGGATTTGAGTGAGACTTTCATATCAGAGCTTATTTCTTGGGTGGCATTGAAAATTGGGTTGGGCAAATGTTTTGTTAGTGGGATGAATTGTAAAGGACCTGCCTATTATGGGCCAACAGGCCTCCTGCAGTGTTCCTCCTTTCTTACGTTCTTATGTTCTTATGTTTGCTAGGCTACTAAGAGAAGTTCGATAGGCTAGCATGGGAAATTTGCTATGCTAGTACGGAATTTCAGTAGGCTAGTAGGGGAAGTTCGCTAGGCTAGTAGGGGAGTTTGCTAGGCTAGTAGAAGCTGGTCTAGTGGCTAACGCGACGGGCTGGAGTTTTGAGACTCTATGACCGCGGGTTCAATCCCGGCCGGGGGTATGGTTAGTAGAGAAAGTTCGCTAGGCTAGTAGGGAAATATTGATAGGCTAGTAGAAGTTCACTAGGTTAGTAGGGAAAGTTCCCTAGGCAAGTAGGGGAAGTTCACTAGGCAAGTAGGAAAGATCGCTTGGCTAGTAGAAAATTTTCGTTAGGCTAGTATGGGAAGTTCGCTAGGCTAGTAAGGGAGGTTTCCTAGGCTAGTAAGGGAAGTTCGCTAGGCTAGTAGGAAAGGTTTACTGGGCTAGTAGGAAAGGTTAGCTAGGCTTGTAGAAGAGGTTTGCTAGGCTTGTAGAAGAGGTTCGCTAGGTTAGTAGGAGAGATTCGCTAGGCTAGTAGGAGAATTTCGCAGCTCTAGTAGCGGAAGTTTGCTAGGCTAGTAGGAAAGGCTCGCTAGGCTAGTAGGGGAAGTTTGCTAGGCTAGTAGGAAAGGTTAACTGGGCTTGTAGAAGAGGTTTGCTAGGTTAGTAGGGAATCTCGCTACTGTAGTAGGGGAAGTTTGCTAGGCTAGTAGGAAAACTTCGCTAGGCTTGTAGAAGAGGTTTGCTTGTCTTGTAGAAAAGGTTCGCAAGGTTAATAGAGGAGTTTCGCTAGGCTAGTATGGGAATTTCGCTACACTAGAAGGGGAAGTTCGCTAATCTAGTAAAAAAGGTTCCCAACGCTAGTAGGGGAGGTTCGCTAGGCTAGTAAAGGAGGTTTGCTAGGCTAATAGGGGAGATTCGCTAGGCTACTAAGGGAGGCTCGCTAGACTAGAAGGAGAATTCGCTAGGCTAGTAAGGGAGGTTAGCTAGGCTAGTAGGGGAGGTTCGCTAGACTAGTAGGAAAAGTTCGGTAGGTTAGTAGGAGAGGTTCCATAGGCTAGTAAGGAAGGTTCGCTAGTCTAGTAGGGGAAGTTTGCTAGGCTAGTAAGGAAGGTTCGCTAGGCTACTAGGAAAGGTTCCCTAGGCTAGTAAGTGAGGTTCACTATGCTAGTAAGGGAGGTTCACTATGCTAGTAAGGGAGGTTCGCTCGGCTAGTAGGGTAAGCTTGTTAGGCTAGTAGGGGAAGTTCACTAGATTAGTAGGAGAAGTTGGCTTGGTTAGAAGGGGAAGTTCGCTACGTTAGTAGTGGAGATTCACTAGGCTAGTAGGAGAAGTTCGATAGCTTAGTAATGGAGATTTGCTAGGATAGTAAAGGAGGTTTGCTAGGATAGTAGGAGAAGTTCGCTAGGCTAGTAGGAAAGGTTAGCTAGGCTAGTAGAACAGGTTTGCTAGGCTTGTAAAAGAGATTCGTTTGGTTAGTAGGGGAAGTTCGGTAAGCTTGTTGAAGTACTCACTAGGCTAGGGTACAGAGATTATTTATACTTGTTAACTCAAACTGGTTGCAACACTGGTATATTGCAAAGTAGTCAGATGAAGTATGACTGGTACACACTGGCTAAACATCTGCTTGTAATTATTTGATAGGAAGTAAAAAAGATTCGTGACCCTTCTGAGAGGGCTGGGTCCCTCAGGGCCGAAAAGGGCTGAAGGGGGCTAATACCTCCCTGGAGAAACTTTCTCCACAATATTTGCCTAATATATATATATATATATATATATATATATATATATATATATATATATATATATAATATATATATATATATATATATATATATATATGTATATAATATATATATATATATATATAATATATATATATATATATATATATATATATATATATAATATATATATATATATATATATATATATATATATATATATATATATATATATATATATATATATATATATATATATATATATATATATATGATGCCTTCTACCTACTCACCAGGTGCCTATCAATCCCAAAGCTTATCTACTTTCTGAGATGCTCCCCAGCCTTCAGCAGTCCAAAACTCAAGGATTAAGACCATGTTAGAGAGTGTATTGAATCTTTCCCTTGAAGATGGACAGTGGTCGCAAGCCTCACTTCCGGTCAGGCTTGGGAGGCTAGGAGTACGCAGATCCTCCCAGATTGCTCTACCAGCTTTCCTATCCTCTTCCATAGAATCAAACGAGTTGATAAGGCAAATTCTTCCTGATAACCTCAGTGACTCAGCAGGAATACAGGACCCTAACTATGCCAGTGCCATCACTGAATGGGAGACTCTTGCTGCTCCACCACCAAATCCTAGTGCAGCACTGGCTCACAAACAGTCATGCTGAGATGGCCCGATCGCTGAAAAGGTGCTTGCCAACATGCTCAGGGCTGCAACATCAGATAGGGAGACTGCCCGTCTCCAGGCTGTGAGCGCACCTCACTCCAGGGACTTCCTCCAAACAGTTCCCATATCGGCAATGGGAATGCAACTCGACCCTAAGACCCTCTGTATTGCAGTGGCTCTGCGCCTTGCTGCCCCAATTCACACAGAATATACGTGTATTTGCGGCGAAGCGCAAGCAGACCAATACGGTCTACATGGTCTTAACTGTTCCAAAACCAAGGGCTGGCATGCAAGACACAATGAGGTCAATGACATCATAACGAGAACCCTTGTTACAACTGGATGTCCAGCCGAGAGGGAGCCCCGATCACTAGCAGCCAACAATACCCACAACCAAGCAAACTGCCCCAACGGGATCACCATCTATCCTTCGAAGAATGGCAAGGTCTTAGCATGGGACTATACCTGTGTGTCCACACTGGCTAACACATATATCCTTCACAGTGTCGGGCGACAGGGAGGAGCTGCTGACCACAAGGAGGAGTACAA
>NC_069450.1:33657759-33693367 GCF_026875155.1 Cherax quadricarinatus
GGAAGGGGTAAAGAGAAAGGAGAGTGTTTAATGTTTATTTTTCTAAGAGCCGTGTGCTAGGAATAAAATGGGGCGAGTTGAGATTAGTTGCGTGGGGACATTGATGTATTTGCCTTTAAATGGAAATGGTTAAATTTAAAAAAATCGGGTATGCCTGGGGAAAGTCCAATTTGGGTTTTTAAATTGTTTCCAGTAGATAGAAGTACGGGAAAAGGGGTGGGGGGGGGTTTTGTATGTCCAGATCGTTGAACTGTTTATAAAAAAGGGTATAAGTCTGAAGTAACTCATACAGAGTCTGTTTGGATAGAATTTTCAGAGGGGTATGAAAAACTGATTTTAGAAGTGATATACAGTCCCCCAAACTTAGACAGGGACCAAGGGAGACTACGATGGGAGGAAATTGTTAAGGCCACAAGGCACGATAATGTAGTAATTCTAGGAGAATTTAACTTTAGTCATATTGATTGGAATTTCTTGACTGGGAATTTAGAATCATACGACTTCTTAGAAGTAGTTCAGGATTGTTTTTTGAAGTAGTTTGTGAGAGAACCTACAAGGGGAAATAACCTGCTTGACTTAGTTCTAGCAAACAATAAATCCCTTGTTAATAATTTAGAAATTTCAGAGGAACTGGGTACTAGCGACCACAAATCAATTACATTTAGCATTGAATGGAAGTACGATAGTAGCGATAACTCAGTAACAGTCCCAGATTCTCGCTTAGCAGATTACGATGGTGAAGAAGTGTCTTGTGTGCTCCCGTGGACTGAACCAAGATGCCCTCCATCGAGCAACTTTACCAGCAGCTTAAGGAAGAATTGAGGATAGCGAAGATGGAGATACGGCGATTGACCGAGGAGAACAAGAGGGTTCATAGTAGTCCTCTTGTTTCGAGTCCTCAGGTCAAGAAGGTATCGCGGTCAGTGGCTGGACAGCAGGGAACGAAGTTGAAGATCAAGAAGACGAATGGAAAGCCAGAAACGATGAAGAAGAAAGAGACTGCTGTAGAAACTCTTGTGGAAACCTCCAACGCATTCTCGGCGCTACCCGACGAATGTGAGTCTACTACAGGGATTGTCACGACGAACGACAACAAGGAAGGTAAGAATATTGTTGTTGTTGGGGATAGCCAGGTTAGATACATGGATAGAGCATTCTGATTGAAGGACAGGAGTAGGAGACAGAGGGTATGCTTTCCTGGGGCTGGGATGGAGGACATTGTTAGCCGGCTTGACAACATCATGAACGTTAATGGGATCAATCCTATTATTTGCCTCAGTGCTGGAGGCAATGATGTAGGCAAGCGTAGAAGTGAGGATTTAGTTAGAAAATTCAGGACAGCTATAGACATAATTAGGAAGAAGGGGGGCCACCCTGTTATATGTGGCATTTTGCCAAGAAGAGGTGTTGGTAATGAATGGTTGTCCAGAGCAATTGGTATTAATTGTTGGCTGGATAAACACTGTAAGGATAATGCAGTACCATTCATAGACAACTGGGACAACTTCTACTGTCGAAATGACATGTATGCCAGGGATGGGGTTCACTTATCCAGGGCAGGTGTGGGTTTTCTTGCTAACTCAGTTGAGGGGGTTGTTAGGATTTTAAACTAGGATTAGTTAGAGGTATGGGTTTAGAAATGATAAATAATGAGTATGGATATATTGACTTACGCTCTGATATTAAGAATCTTAATAGTTACTGTCATGGAGTAACTCTGGGTAATGAAAATTTCAGAAATTGTGTAAAAACAAAGATGAATAGGAAAAAGTGCAGAAGAAAAAACATATGATGGTATTTTATGCTAACAGTCGAAGTGCAAGAAATAAAATTAATGAACTACGTTTGGTAGCATGTGCTGGGAACTTTGATATCATTGCATTAACTGAAACGTGGTATGATTTAAAGAGTCGGGATATGACTGCTGAGTGTAATATTCAGGGATTTAAGTTGTTCAATGTGGATAGATGTAATGGGAAGGGGGGAGGAGTTGCATTATATGTTCGAGAAAATATTAATTGTTGCATAAAAACAGGTATAAAAATAGATGGAGCAGTAACAGAATCTGTTTGGGTAGAGTTCGTAGAGGGTCAAGAAAAACTAATTCTAGGTGTAATATACCGACCTCCAGGCTTGGATCACTATAGAGGGAGACTTCTTTCGGACGAAATTGTTAGGGCTTCTAGACACAATAACATAGTCATAGTAGGGGACTTTAACTTTAGTCAAATTGACTGGAATTCTTTGACTTTATGGAAACAGTTCAGGACTGTTTTCTGAAGCAGAGCGTAACAGAGCCTTCAAGGGGTAATAATTTGCTAGACCTTGTCTTGTCAAATAAGGAAACACTCATGAATAATCTGGAGATCACTGAAGAGCTTGGCGCAAGTGATCACAAATCCATCACTTTTACCATTAACTTTAAATGCAAGAATAATGATAATACAATAAAAATCCCTGCTTTTCGTTCTGCCGATTATAATGGACTTAGGGAACATCTGTCTAATCTTGATTGGGGTTATCTAGCTAATGATTTTATTGACGATGATCATACTTATGATTATGAAGGGATCTGTTTTTATGATTGTTTTCTTAATAATGTACACCGTGCCCAGAGTATATACATTCCCCAGAGAGAAATTAGGTCTAATAATAACGATCCCAAATGGGTTAACAGGAGGCTAAAGCATCTATTAGGGAAGAAAAGGGGAATTTATAGGCGCATCAGAAGAGGAGAGGTTAACCATTCTGACCAATATGTTCAGCTTAAAAGAGAAGTAAAAAAGGGGATTAGAAAGGCTAAACATGACTATGAAATTAGAGTTGCTAATGAATCAAAGACTAATCCAAAGGGGTTCTTTCAAGTGTATAGGACGAATGTGAAGGAAAAAGTAGGACCACTGAAAATTGGGAATGAACAGCTGACGGATAACGAACTGGAAATGTGCTCCTTATTTAATGACTATTTTTTGTCAGTTTTTACACAGGCAGATGTAAATGAGATTCCAGTAATTAACATTTATTTAGTTCCTGATGAATTTAAGTTAACTAATATTACTGTCACGAGGGACATGGATATTAAACAGATAGACAAACTGAAACAAAATAAGTCCCTGGGACCGATGAGCTGTTTTCCAGGGTACTTAAGGAATGCAAGATAGAGCTTAGTCAGCCATTAACGAGTGTATTCAATGCGTCCATCTTTACCGGTGTTGTGCCAGAGTTGTGGAAGATGGCTAATGTAGTTCCTATATTCAAATCAGGGGATAAGTCCACTCCTTCAAATTACCGTCCAATAAGCCTGACATCTATAGTGGGCAAGTTATTAGAATCAATTATAGCTGACATTATCAGAAGTCACCTTGAAGAGCATAACTTGATAAATGAATCTCAGCATGGATTCACGAGAGGTCGATCCTGCCTGACAAACTTACTGACGTTCTTCAATAGAACATTTGAGGCAGTTGACAGTGATAAGGAATATGATATTGTTTATTTGGATTTTAGTAAAGCCTTCGACAGAGTACCTCACAAGAGACTCTTAAGAAAAGTGGCAGCTCATGGTATAGGAGGTAAAGTTCTAGCATGGATTGAGGCATGGCTTACCAATAGAAAGCAGAGAGTTACCATTAATGGAGTGAAATCTGAATGGGGATTAGTCACTAGTGGCGTTCCACAAGGATCAGTTATAGGCCCTCTCTTGTTCATAATTTACTTTAATGACCTTGATGAAGGGATTACGAGTGACATGAGTAAGTTTGCTGATGATACAAAGATAGGCCGTATAATTCACTCTGAAGAGGACGTCAATGAACTGCAGGACGATTTGGACAAATTAATGTCTTGGTCTGAAAAATGGCAGATGAAGTTCAATGTGGATAAGTGTAAGGTACTTGCTCTTGGTAATGAAAATAACCCTCGAAGCTATAATCTAGGTGACGTAGAGCTTGATCATACAGAATGTGAAAAGGACTTGGAAGTCATGGTAAGCAGAAATCTAAAGCCAAGACAGCAGTGCCTTAGTGTGCGCAACAAGGCCAACAGATTACTTGGATTTATCTCAAGAAGTATAAGTAACAGAAGTCCAAAAGTTATTTTACAGCTCTATACATCACTAGTGAGGCCTCATTTAGATTATGCTGCTCAGTTTTGGTCTCCTTACTACAGGATGGACATAGACTCATTATAGAACATACAGAGAAGAATGACTAAAATGATTTACTGTGTAAGGAACCTCCCTTATGAAGATAGACTTAAAGCCATAAATCTCCACTCTCTGGAGAGGCGTAGAATGAGGGGAGATATCATTGAAGTGTATAAGTGGATGACAGGCATAAACAAGGGAGATATTAATAAAGTACTGAGGGTGTCGAACCAAGTAAGAACCAGAAATAATGGATATAAGTTGGATAAATTTAGATTTAGAAAGAACATAGGAAAGTACTGGTTTTCTAACAGAGTTGTAGATGCGTGGAACAGTCTTCCTAGTGGGGTGATAGAGGCTAGGACCTTGGGTAGCTTTAAGAAGAGACTGGGCAAATATATGAGTGGGATGGGCTGGGTTTGATTGGTGTCATGGGGTTACCTGGAGGTTACCTGGAGGTTATTCCGGGGATCAACGCCCCCGCCGCCCGGTCCATGACCAGGCCAGGGTATCTTGGTACAGACCTGCAATCAACTTCGACAACCTCTACTAGTGAGAACGGCTGGATTTGAGAGGGACCTGACCTCCCAACATCTGCGTTCTTTCCTCTTCTAGTGACCTACGTCTCACCTCCTGGCGCTATGTAAGGCTCCATCCTGTCACTTCATCTCCATATTGTTTCATACTATGGAACAATGCTCTTCTCCAGACTGAGGGACTGACCACCTCAAAACTTTAAGGGTGATGGACTGATTACATCGTCTTCAAGTATCTTCTGCTTCTATCAACTTTTCTGTACTCGACTGAAGAAGCCTACTGTGTAGGCGAAACGTCTCGAAATAAAGATACCTAACTGTTGCATATGTGTCTTACCTAACAACCTGTCGGTATTTTATACCATTTTAATGTTCAATCTGTCAGACACTGCAACACAAGGGTATCTTGGTACAGACCTTCAATCAACTTCGACAACCTCTACTAGTGAGAACGGCTGGATTTGAGAGGGACCTGACCTCCCAACATCTGCGTTCTTACCTCTTCTACTGACCTACGTCTCACCTCCTGGCGCTATATAAGGCTCCATCCTGTCACTTCATCTCCATATTGTTTCATACTATGGAACAATGCTCTTCTCCAGACTGAGGGACTGACCACCTCAAAACTTTAAGGGTGATGGACTGATTACATCGTCTTCAAGTATCTTCTGCTTCTATCAACTTTTCTGTACTCGACTGAAGAAGCCTACTGTGTAGGCGAAATGTTTCGAAATAAAGATACCTAACTGTTGCATATGTGTCTTACCAGAACAAAAGTTAGAGATAAGATAGGTCCCCTTAAAAATAACTGTGGGCATCTTACTGACAATGTGGTCGATTTTAAATAATTATTTTCTCTCGGTTTTTACACAGGAAGACACTAACAATATTCCAGTAATTAATTTTTATAGTGGGCTAGAAGATGATAAATTATGTAACATCACAGTCACTAGTGAAATGGTTGTGAAGCAGATAGACAAATTGAAGCAAAATAAGTCGCCGGTTCCTGATGAGGTTTTTTCAAGGGTTCTTAAGGAATGCAAAATGGAACTCTGTGAACTATTAACTAATATTTTTAATTTATCTCTTCAAACAGGTGTAGTGTCTGATATGTGGAAGATGGCTAATGTAATTCCTATTTTTAAAACAGGGGACAAGTCGTTACCGTCAAATTACCGCCCAATAAGCCTGACCTCAATTGTAGGCAAATTACTAGAGTCAATTATAGCTGAGATTATAAGAAGCCATCTCGATAAGCATAGCTTGATTAATGATACTCAGCATGGATTCACAAGAGGCCGGTCTTGTTTAACTAATTTATTAACTTTCTTAAGTAAAGCTTTTGACCACGATAAAGAGTTTGATGTTATTTACTTAGATTTTAGTAAGGCTTTTGATAGAGTTCCGCACCAAAGACTGTTAAAGAAAGTGGCAGCTCATGGCATTGGGGGAAAAGTGCTCTCATGGATCGAGTCATGGCTCACTGACAGGAAGCAGAGAGTGTCCATAAATGGGGTTAAATCCGAGTGGGGATCTGTAACAAGTGGCGTTCCACAGGGATCAGTCTTGGGCCCGTTGTTGTTTATAATATATATCAATGACCTTAATGAGGGAATTACTAGTGATATGAGCAAATTCGCCGATGACACAAAGATAGGTAGGATAATTGATTCAAATGTAGACGTTAGGGAACTTCAGGAGGATTTAAACACACTATATTCTTGGTCAGAAAAGTGGCAGATGCAGTTCAATGTAGATAAATGCAAGGTTCTGAAGCTCTCGAGTGTCCATAACCCTAGCACTTATAAGTTAAATGAAGGAAATAAATGGTATAAAATACCGACACAATGTCGGTTGTCGAAGTTGATTGAAGGTCGGTACCAAGATACCCTTGTGTTGCAGTGTCTGACAGATTGAACATTAAAATGGTATAAAATACCGACAGGTTGTTAGGTAAGACATATATGCAACAGTTAGGTATCTTTATTTCGAAACGTTTCGCCTACACAGTAGGCTTCTTCAGTCGGTACAGAAAAGTTGATAGAAGCAGAAGATACCTGAAGACGATGTAATCAGTCCATCACCCTTAAAGTTTTGAGGTGGTCAGTCCCTCAGTCTGGAGAAGAGCATTGTTCCACAGTATGAAACAATATGGAGATGAAGTGACAGGATGGAGCCTTATATAGCGCCAGGAGGTGAGACGTAGGTCACTAGAAGAGGTAAGAACGCAGATGTTGGGAGGTCAGGTCCCTCTCAAATCCAGCCGTTCTCACTAGTAGAGGTTGTCGAAGTTGATTGAAGGTCTGTACCAAGATACCCTTGTGTTGCAGTGTCTGACAAATTGAACATTAAAATGGTATAAAATACCGACAGGTTGTTAGGTAAGACACATATCCAACAGTTAGGTACCTTTATTTCGAGACGTTTCGCCTACACAGTAGGCTTCTTCAGTCGAGTACAGAAAAGTTGATAGAAGCAGAAGATACTTGAAGACGATGTAATCAGTCCATCACCCTTAAAGTTTTGAGGTGGTGAGTCCCTCAGTCTGGAGAAGAGCATTGTTCCATAGTATGAAACAATATGGAGATGAAGTGACAGGATGAAGCCTTACATAGCGCAAGGAGGTGAGACGTAGGTCACTAGAAGAGGTAAGAACGCAGATGTTGGGAGGTCAGGTCCCTCTCAAATCCAGCCGTTCTCACTAGTAGAGGTTTTGTCGAAGTTGATTGCAGGTCTGTACCAAGATACCCTGGCCTGGCCCATGGACCGGGCGGGGGGGGCGTTGACCCCCGGGAAATAACCTCCAGGAAACCTCCAGGAAACCCCATGACACCAAATCAAACCCAGCCCATCCCACTCATATATTGTCCAGTCTCTTCTTAAAGCTACCCAAGGTCCTAGCCTCTATCACCCACTAGGAAGACTGTTCCAAACGCATCTACAACTCTTTTAGAAAACCAGTACTTACCTATGTCCTTTCTAAATCAAAATTATCCAAACTTATATCCATTATTCTGGTTCTTACTTGGTTCAAACACCCTCAGTACTTTATTAAATCTCCCTTGTTTATGCCTGTCATCCACTTATACACTTCAATGATGTCTCCCCTCATTCTACGCCTCTCCCAGAGAGTGGAGTTTTAAAGGGCTTTAATCTATCTTCATACGGGAGGTTCCTTACCAGTAAATCATTTTAGTCATTCTTCTCTGTATGTTCTCTAATGAGTCAAATGTCCACCCTGTAGTAAGGAGACCAAAACGAGCAGCATAATCTAAATGGGGGCCTCACTAGTGATGTATAGAGCTTTTAAAATAACTTTTGGACTTCTGTTACTTATACTTCTTGAGATAAATCCAAGAAATCTGGGGCCCTTTGTTGCGCACACTAAGACACTGCTGTCTTGGCTTTAGATTTCTGCTTACCATGACTCCCAAGCCCTTTTTCACATTCGTATGATCAAGCTCTACTTCACCTAGATTATAGCTTCGAGGGTTATTTTTATTACCAAGAGCAAGTACCTTTCAACTTATCCACATTGAACTTTATCTGCCATTTTTCAGACCAAGACATTTAATTTGTCCAAATCGTCCTGCAGTTCATTGACGTCCTCTTCAGAGTGAATTATACGGCCTATCTCTGTATCATCAGCAAACTTACTCATGTCACTCGTAATCCCTTCATCAAGGTCATTAAAGTAAATTATGAACAAGAGAGGGCCTATAACTGATCCTTGTGGAACGCCACTAGTGACTAATCCCCATTCAGATTTCACTCCATTAATGGTAACTCTCTGCTTTCTATTGGTAAGCCATGCCTCAATCCATGCTAGAACTTTACCTCCTATACCAAGAAGAGACGGGAGTATTTATAGTCAGGTTCAGAATGCTGAGGTCAGGTGGAGAATGCTGCATCTGATGATGTACCGAGTGGGGTTATAGAGTCTAAAATCTTGGGTAGCTTGGAAAGGAGATTGGATAAGCTTGTGAGCAGACCTTCTACAGTGTTCTTCCATTCCTGTGTTCTTATGTGGGATAGCGATGACGAAGTTTCTTGGCAAGTGGTTCAGCATAGTGGCTTCTGTAACATAGCTGAACCACTTTCCAAGAAACTTCTTCATCGCTATCCCACATAAGAACACAGGAATGGAAGAACACTGTAGAAGGTCTGCTCACAAGCTTATCCAATCTCCTTTCCAAGCTACCCAAGATTTTAGACTCTATAACCCCACTCGGTACATCATCAGATGCAGCATTCTCCACCTGACCTCAGCATTCTGAACCTGACTATAAATACTCGCGTCCCTTCCACCCCAGGTAGATCTGTTTGCGACTTGAAAAAGCCCACTGTGTGGGCGAAACGTAGTCAATAAAGGATCACATTATACTGCATATGTGTTTATATTTCCAAGTTAAATGATGTAGAACTTAGCCATACAGATTGCGAAAAGGACTTGGGGGTTATGGCGAGCAGCAACCTTAAACCAAGACAGCAATGCCTAAGCGTACGTAATAAGGCAAATAGATTACTGGGATTTATATCAAGAAGTGTAAGCAACAGAAGTCCAGAGGTCATACTGCAGCTTTATACATCATTAGTAAGGCCTCACCTAGATTATGCAGCTCAATTCTGGTCTCCATATTACAGAATGGACATAAATTCATTAGAAAACATTAAGCGTAGGATGACTAAATTAATACATAGCATTAGAAATCTTGTGCAAGACAGGTATACAATACCGACAAGATGAAAGTTAAGACACTTGTGCAATATCTGGTTATCTTTATTGTAAACGTTTCGCCATCCAGTGGCTTAATCAATACAAATTCTTGGATATAATTAGAAAACAGAAGAACTATATACAAAAGATGAGGTAATCAGTCCCTCAGCCTTGGAGGTGGTGTTTACGACACCGTGGTTGTAGAGATTCTGAAGCACAGGTAGGTTAGGTTAGGTAAGGTTCGTCAGGAAACAGGACAAATGTTTCCTGACGCGGGTCTTAGTCAGATGATGACCCGCCTTTGGAGCTTTTGGTCATCCGACCGAGGCCTTCCGCTGGCTTTCCGGTCCACCCCTTTAAAAGTTATGGTCATTTATAACCATTGAAGCACAGGTAAGGAGACTGGCGCTTATATAGGCGTCAGTGAAGAGAAACGTGTAGCAGACGAGGGCATAGTCACTGGTAGGCGGGATTCCCAAGTGGAAGTAGGTCCTTCCCAAATTGATGGGCTAGTTGTAGAAGTCGTGAAGAAGGTCATGTAGATGTCCTCTGAATCAAGATAACATGATGTTGCAGTGCCTGACAAGTTGTGCAAGACAGGTATACAATACCTGCAGTTGCAGCAGGTGGAGGCTGAGATGTACAGTGATGGAGAAAGTGATTCTGCTTCAGAATCTCCACGACTACGGTGCTCTTCGCACCTACTCCAAGGTTGAGGGACTGATTACCTCATCTTCTGTACATAGTCCTACTGTCTTCAAGTTATGTCCTAGAATTTGTGTTGATAAAGCCACTGGATGGCGAAATGTCTACAATAAAGATACCCAGATGTTGCACATGTGTCTTAATTTCATCTTGTCGGTATTATATACCATTCTTGCACAACTTGTCAGACACTGCAACATCATGGAATCTTGATTCTGAGGACATGTACATAACCTTCACGACTACTACAACTAACCCATCTCTTTGGGAAGGACCTACTTCCACTGGGGAATCCCGCCTACCAGTGACTATGCCTTCGTCTGCTACACCTGACGTTACTATATAAGCGCCAGGCTCCTTTCTTCTGCTTCAGAATCTCCACGACTACGGTGCTCTTCGCACCTACTCCAAGGTTGAGGGACTGATTACCTTATCTTCTGTACATAGTCCTACTGTCTTCAAGTTATGTCCTAGAATTTGTATTGATAAAGCCACTGGATGGCGAAACGTCTACAATAAAGATACCCAGATGTTGCACATGTGTCTTAATTTCACACTCGAATCCATGCTGCTTTGGCCTGCCTCATGGTGGGCGAAAACACTTGACGCCCTTATCCACTGGACCATACGATCCTTAAGAGTAGTGCACCCAGTGGAACTGAATGTTGTACTCACTACAAAAGGACACACGCTGCTGTGGATGACTCTAAGCTAATTTTATTCTAGTCCCTGTTTGGTTTACTAGTTCAAAGAGCAGTATTTCATGTTATTGTGACCTCGAACACCATTGAATACCTTCAAATCACTCTTATGCAACATCTGAATACCTCAAAAAAAAAAAAAAAAACACAATTAAACACCTTCGAATACTCCCAAAACACCACTGTTTACTATCAAATCACCACTGAATACTGCCGAAACCTCACTAAAATCACCACAAACTAAGATTTGCAACAACTACCACCCGTAATCACTCACCTCAAAAACCACTATGAGCACAGAAAAGACACTCATTCCCTAAAAGCATATCCATAATCACTAAAACGAAGATCACTCAGCTCAAAACCACTATGATCATTGAAGCACTAAAACACTGCATATTTTATACAAATTCTTTCAAAACATTTCAACCAAGATCACTAAAACTAAGATCACTGAGCTCAAAACCATTATGATCACTAAAACATCACACATTTTATACACATTCCCTCAAAACACTATATCCAAGATTTAAAGTAGGTTTCTGGGTAACATTAGAACATTTCCAAATTACATTGGAACACTTCTAAAGCAGCGTTTTGAATATTCCTAAATAGCATTTGATATTTCTAACTCATCCATACTTACACGTTTCATCTGCCAAACTCCTCCCTCATTCGCTAGACTTTACAACATTACCACAAAAAAAAGAAAGAAACTCATACATTTATGACTTGATATATTACCAAAAACTAACACACACAAGCACTACCCAACTAACTTTGATCACTCTCATACATCATTTGAACACCGCCAAATCACCATCGAATACTCCCAACACACCACTGAACAACTTCAAAAATACTCTTGCACATCATTTGAACACCAAAAACATCATCAAACTCCTTTGAATACTCCCAAATACGCCACTAATTACTACCAAAACACCACTGAATACTACCAAAACACCACCAAAATCACCAGAAACTTAGATCAACATCATTAACACCCATTTTCACATAAATCCCCTCAAACCACTATAACCAAAACGATTATCAATTTCTATGATTACACTCACCTCCAAATAAGATATAACATAAACGCAAAAAAAACATGAACACAAACCTAACACACAAAGACTTACAACAGGATCATCATCAACGGTAAACATACCATGTACACACAAAGACTAACACCCATGATCACTCAACTCAAAACCACTTTGATCACTAAAACATCACCTATTTTATACACATTCTCTCTAAACATCATAACCAAGATCGCTAAAACTGAGATCACTTACCACAAGATCACTGAAACTATGTATACTTTTACTAAGGTCACATAACATTTGTCTTCTCTAACACAACCACCAAATTACATTCTCATTCACACTTACACATTTCATTAACCGAAATTACATGTCATCCACCAAACTCCTCCCTCATCCTCCAGACTTTACAACATTAGCACATAAAAACTAACTCATACACTTATGACATGAGACGTTACCATAACTAACACACAGACTAACTTCGAACCAACTTTGAACACTACCAAATCACTCACATACATCATTTGATCACCTTCAAAAACACCATCAGACACCTTTGAATACTCCCAAAAAACATCGCTTGAATACAAAACACCATTGAACACTACCCAAACACTCACATACATCATTTGAAAACCACCATATCACTATTGAATACTCCCAAAACACCATCAATCACCTTTGAATGCTCCCACAAACACCGATTGAATACTGCCAAAACACGTTGAATACTACCAAAGACACCACAGAATACTGCCAGAATAATGCCTCTGTTTTAGTGTCGGCGATCGTCAGGGACACATACTGCACTGACAACGACGAGCTCTATGGGATTGCTCTAAATGGATCATCACGGATTTTCATCAAGTTATGCACAGTGGTGGCTTACTAGAGGACGGTGACACAGTTTCAGGAGACGTGTATCACAGTGACTACTGGACTGGAGGTTCGACTGCGGGATGCCTCAAAGTATTACACCTGGGTGAGGATTAGGAATGTTCCATTTGAGGCGGATAATGTAGATATTCGGAAGACATTTCAACAATATGGTGAGGTACATGCGGTGAGAGTGGGACGATGGACGGATGGCATCTATGCGGGGCTTCCAGCAGGTTCTTACACTGTAAAGATGACATTGAGAGGCCCCATTCCTTCGTATGTTGTCCTAGAGGATTGTAGGACACAGGTGCTTTTGACTTATGTGGGACAACGAAAGACGTGTCGTTTTTTGTGGTGTTCTTGACCACATGGCAGCCGGGTGTGGTAAGGCAGCATCCCAGAGATCAGCTGGCATTGAAATGCCAGTGGTGATTGAGTCTGTGGTGGTAGCTCCGTCTGCTCCTGTGGATGCGGGAGGTATTGGCACATGGGCGGACGAAGTGGATGGTGTGGAGGAGCGTTGTATGACGCTACCAGAAGTTCTGGATGCGCCCACACAGGACGGGCCTGGACCTGAGCAGGAGCCTGTTGGGGTGGTGGAGGCAGAGGAACTACTGGACTTATCTGAACCCCTGCAGGAGATGATACAGTCTTTTCTGGAAGTGGAGGAGATATCCTCTGTAGGTGGGGGAATTCGGATGGTGGAGGAGGATATGCATGGGCGGGTACCAGAGCCTCTGGGGTCGGGGACTGGTATGTTGCAGTTGCAGCAGGTGGAGGCTGAGATGTACAGGGATGGAGAAAGTGATGAGATGGAGATAGAGAGTGCTTCTAGGAAGAGGGCTGGAGGCTAGTCGGATGATGAGTTAATCACGCCAGTCCAGCGTTCGAGTAAAAAGACGTTAACGGGAGTGACCAAGAAAGGGCAGGGGAGTGCACAGGGGGGGGGGAGGAGGAGTAGGGGGTCCATGGGAGTAAGTGTGCAAGGGAGAAGGTTGGAGCAACAAAAAGTGTAATAGACAGGTCACAGAAACATAGATGAAAGCCCCCTTTTTTTGCATATTTAAGTGTCTAACTGTAAATGTGAATAACCTTAGGGCTGCTGTTAAACGTGTATGGTTGGAGGATGTTTTGAGACGATTGGACATTGACATATGTTTCATTCAAGAACATAATTTTAAGTATGGTAGGGATTTGAGGTTGAAAGGTTTTAGGATGTATGCTGGTAGTTCTGGGAAATTAAAGGGTAGAGTGGCAGTGGCAGTGAGGGAATCCAGCCCATTCCGAGTGCTCGGTTGGGAAGAGGGGGGAGGGAAGGGTGATGAGGGTGGAGGGGACATGGAGGGAGGTCAGGGTGTGTTTCCTGGGGATTTATATGCCGGCAGATCGTAACTGGTGGAAGCATCTCTGGAATGCACGCAATCAGGAGGAGGATGTATTGGGATGGTGGGAGAAGAGTACTAAACCGGGGATTAAGGAGTATTATCAGCATAAAGGAAGGGATGAGGCACGGTGGTGGTTTGGTTTACAGAAATACCTTGAGGGGCAGTTTCATGATTGTTATGAAGGGGGAGGGTATGGTAGGCATGGGAATATAGTGGAGCTGAGGGGAAGATTGAAGGAAATACAAAATTCGCGTTTCGATGTGATACATGTGAGGAGTGGATTAGAGGGGGTATTATGGGGAGATAAAGCATCGGGTTGTGCATTGCAGAGGTTCAAGGAAAGACAGCAGATGACCACCATAATGGGATTAAAGGTGTGTAAAGGGGTAGGGAGATATAGAGTGGGGCAAGTACTAAGTACCACTGATGGAATGAACAACTATATGGATTTTTGGTTAAGAGCAAGGGAGGGTGGAGGAAGGGAGAGAGATGATAAGGAATGGAATATTGGGTGTTTTAGGGGCAGGGGAGCGGGCAGTGCTAGGGGGTAGAATTAGTGAACAGGAGGTGGGGGAGACGGTAATGAGCATGAGTCAGGGAAAGGCACCAGAGATTGATGGGATCCCTAATGACTTTCATATTGTAAATTGGGACTGTATGAAGGAATGTCTGGTCTCTTTGCTGAACCATATGAAGGAAGGGGGTGTGATGGGGGAGATGCAGGGCACGAGGGCAGTTGTCTTGGTTCATAAAGGTGGGAGGGGAAGACCCTGGGTGCCTATAGGACCATCTCCATCATGTGTTCTGATTACAAACTGTTTGCAAAGGTGTTAGGGAATCACACGAAAAAGGTGATTGACTTAGTTATACATAGAGGACAGTATGGGGTACTAGGTCAAGGTATGCGAGGGGCACTGGAGGATTAGAGATTTTTTGGTGGGCAATCGGGGGGGACGCATCTTGGACGCAAATTGGAAGCAGGCATATGACTGCATCGATAGAAGTATGTTGACGATAATTTTACAGGCACAGGGATTTGGGGATGAGATAGTGCAGTGGGTGAATACTTTGTATACACCTGCAAGGGTCAGAGTACAGGTAAATGGGAAGTTGGGGTTGTCGGTGCAGTTCGGGAGAGGTTTGAGACAGGGTTGTCCCTTGTCTCAAATCCTATTTGCATGCTTGCATGACCCCTTTTATAGGCTTATAGAAGAAGGGGTGAGGGAACAGGGCAGGGAGGGTCCTAGCAGACCTGGGATTGTGGGGTATGTGGATGACACCACGGTTTTAGTGGGAGGAGAGTCTGGTTTTGGGAATGTGGGCAGTATAATTGAGGTCCTTGGAGCGGCTACTGGGATGAGGGTTAATGGGGAAAATTCTAAGTTATTGGAAGTAGGTACGTGGGTGGGGGGTTTGGGGGAAGCGTATGAGTGGAATGTTGTGGATAGAATTAAGATTTGTGGGGTTGTGTACATGGTGGATGCTGGGGAAGTGCAGAAGGTAAATTCTGGTGAGGTTGTGAGTAGGGCGTTGGGTAGGATGCGAGGGTGGAGGGCCGGGGATATAATGTTGCAGCAGAGTGTTGTGGTGGTAAACTCTCTTGTGTATACCAAGGTATGGGAGTAGCAGAAGTATATCCCCTGAGGCCAACCGATCTTGAGAAGCTGCAGAGGGGGATTTTGAGGTAGGTGTGGGGTTATGGGAGGCCGTGGCTACGGAAGGAGGTGGTCATGATGAGCGTGTGGCAGGGCGGGCTGGTTCTCATATCATTGGGGACACGTGTGAAGACGATTTATGTGAAACAGAGTTACCTGAGGACAGGAGGGAAGAGGGGTATGAGAGTGGGAGCAGTCTTGGAGGATGTGAGGAAATGGTGGACAGGGAAGAGTTATTGGTGTGTGAATATATGGTGTGCAATTTGTTGGCAACATGGGATGCAAGGAAGGTAAGGATAAGCAGGCTTGAGAGAACAAGTAGGCAGGGGGAGGTGATACAGAGAGTAGAAACTTACCCGATGTATGACTGGAGGGGGATTTGGGGAGACTTTAGAAAGCTCAGATTACAGCTGTGGGTTCAGGAGCTGGTGTATAGGTTTTTCTTGGGAATTTTAGCTTCGAGGTCAGGACTTTTTAGGATGGGTAATGTGAGTGTGGGGAATTGTCCACTATGTAGGGAGGAGGATACAGCTTTCCATGCGGTGTATTTTTGTGAAACTTTGGGGGCTGTCAGGATATGGTTAGCGTGGGTCCTTTGTATAGTGGCAGGAGGGGGTAACATTTCGGCTTTGAGGGTTTTGCATTTTGATGTGGGAGGGGTCACCAAGGATGTTTGATGGGCTGTGATGTATGTAGTGGCAGATTTTTTGTATGTTTCATGGGGTATGAGGGAGGTGGGGAGTGGTTGTAGGGTGTGGGTGCTTGTGGCACATGTGTACTGCCCAGTTTGCAGGAATAGGCTTTTATATGGGAGGGTGTGGGAAAATAGTTTTTCTTTGGGTTATTGCAATCTGACGGTAGGTGTGTTGGTAGGGATGGGGGCAGGGTAGCACTGGAATGGGTTCAATTCCGGGGGACTGACATTTTTGTTTGTTTTGGAGTTAGTTGAGGTTCGAATATGGTAAAGAGAGTGAGTGTAGCGGCGTATGTGGGTGTACAAAAGTTAAGCATGAGAGGGAATATGGTGGTGGGTGGACAGAGGACATGCGGATTTTAAGGACTGGGGTTTTGACTTAAGACGGAAGGTGTAGATTGTGAGAGTGGGCTTGCGTATAAATAGTTGGTATTGGGTCAGGGGCTGGGGAGGGGCTTTCTGACATGTTCAGGGGCCAGGATGGTTTTTGAATACTAGTAGTAGTACAGCTCTGCATATGTATTATGGGCCTTATGTACGGTATCAGATTTTTATTATTTTTTTATTTGTTTCCCTGTGAGGTTGATACTCCAGGGGGTAATTATACTTTGCAGTTCTTGGTATATAATAGTTTTTTTTATTATCTGAAATATTTCATGTCATTTATATAAATGAATTTGGAAAGTTGCCTTTGTATGTTTAAAATTTTTTCTTGAGTGATGTGGACCTGTTTTTATGTAAATGATGGTACATATTGATGTCATGTGTTCTCATATGCAAGTGCTGTAAGATATGTATAACTAGTAGACTGTAGCTTTGGTTTATGTTTTAGGACCTTCGGTGTAATCTGAGTTTTATGTGTTAAGTCCTTTTGTGTTGTAAGTTAATGATATATTTGGACTGTATTGTGTATATGTGCTTATATGTTGAAGCATAAGTTCTGTGTACACTTCTCGTAGCCTTCCTTTCTTTTTACTCAGATAAAGGGGGGGGGGGTTGCCTGGGGACAGGGGGGCTTAGTTAATGGGGTGTTATGGGCAATACCATGCTTTACTTTGTATTAGGGTTGAATTGGGTATTGGTATTGGAAACAGGAGATACCTTATCGTAAACAGTTTGAAGGTGTTTGAGTACGGTACTCTCCTTAAGAGAATTACTGTTTATCTTTGTACCTTATTGATGTACGATGTTAATAATTGTATGTACTCTGTATATATACCGTCCTTCTAAATAAAATATAAAAAAAAATCACCATTGAATACCGTCAAAACACCACTGGAACACTTACCAAATCACTCTCATACATCATTTGAACACAACTGATTCACTCTCATACATCATTTGAATAAACCCCCAAACAATCTCAAAACATTTTTGATTACCCCAAAAACCATCGTTTGAATACTACCAAAATGTCATTTAAATATCTAAGCCACCCACCAAATTACATTCTCAATCACATTTACACATTTCATTAACTAAAATTACATCTCAAACACTCATTCTCCAGACTTTACAACACACATACACAAACAACGAACTCATACACTCAGGACATGAGCTCACAATCACCACTAACTACAACATATCATGTACCCAAGAAATATAAAAACCACCCATTCACACAAAAATCACGATCACCAAGATCATCAGTAATATAAGATTCCCCCCCCGCCCCCCACCTCCTCAAAACCACTAAGATCACTAAAACACTATCACTAAACACCAAAGATATGACAACTAATCACCATTACAAAAATTTCACATAATCACTTAAGACAAATGAAGTTATAAACTTAACAAGTACACTATACCAAAAACACAAAACTATCTCTTGATCCCCAAAAATGACTTACATTCACTTAAGTCATATGAATTCATAAACATAAGACAAAATTTTTGCACAAATTGCATGAACATTACACCATGACCACTAAATCATATGCGCTCACGCTCACACCCGCACGGGCAAAGGACCATCACGAGGACACTAGGAGCCTGAGTAACCAACACTACCACACCCTCAACACTCTGGCTCCTAGGGTCGTGATGATCGTTTGCCCGTGCGGGTGTGGGCGTGAGTGCACATGATTTATTGGTCATTGTGTAATGCTCATGCAATTTGTGCAAAAAATTTTGTCTTATGTTTATGAATTCATATGACTTAAGTGAATGTAAGTCATTTTTGGGGATCAAGAGATAGTTTTGTGTTTTTGGTATAGTGTACTTGTTAAGTTTATAACTTCATTTGTCTTAAGTGATTATGTGAAATTTTTGTAATGGTGATTAGTTGTCATATCTTTGGCGTTTAGTGATAGTGTTTTAGTGATCTTAGTGGTTTTGAGGAGGTGGGGGGCGGGGGGGAGGAATCTTATATTACTGATGATCTTGGTGATTGTGATTTTTGTGTGAATGGGTGGTTTTTATATTTCTTGGGTTTTGGCCATTCCTCTTAACCTTTATAGGATGGTTTCATTTATTTATGGTGGCTCGATCATACCCCCTCTTGAAGCTGTGTACAGTGTTTGTCTACATCATTACTTCATCTTGTGTTTTCCATCTATGTTCTCTCATAAACTCTGGAAATATTTACTAAATCAGATCATTGGGAAACATTCCACCCGAGCACTAGCCTAATCAGTCTTAATATAAAATTTAGTGTGTAGGGGAAAAGTGTCATTAAAAAAGATACCTAGGTGTTGCACATGTCTTACCATCCTCTACTACACTTCATTAAGCAAATAAACATCTCATATAAATAAACAAAATGAGGAAACGGGAATAGAATTTTTTTTCTTTTAAATGAGGGGCCAACATAATTTGGTAAAAAAAAAAATCATCTTATAAAGGTGAAGGCACTGATGCAGTCTGTCAAAATTTTAGCATTAACAAAAGCACGAGGACAGGGAGACACCTAGCTTTTGTTGCTGAAACAAAAACAGGCTTAGGCTAGGCTTGTAGCTGGGAAAACACTAACACCAGGCTTGTAACTGGGAAAACACTAACACCAGGCTTGTAGCTGGGAAAACACTAACACCAGGCTTGTAACTGGGAAAACACTAACACCAGGCTTGTAGCTGGGAAAACACTAACACCAGGCTTGTAGCTGGGAAAACACTAACACCAGGCTTGTAGCTGGGAAAACACTAACACCAGGCTTGTAGCTGGGAAAACACTAACACCAGGCTTGTAGCTGGGAAAACACTAACACCAGGCTTGTAGCTGGGAAAACACTAACACCAGGCTTGCAGCTGGGAAAACACTAACACCAAGTTTGTAGCTGGGAAAACACTAACACCAGGCTTGCAGCTGGGAAAACACATTCACACCAGGTTTTTAGCCAGGAAAACACATTGAAACTAGGCCTGTGGCTGGGAAAACACATTTAAACCAGGTTTGTGACTGGGGAAACACATTGACACCAGGCCTGTGGCTGGGAAAACACATTTACACTAGGCTTGTGGCTGGGAGAACACATTTACGCCAGGCTTGTGGCTGGTAAAACACTGTCACTTTGTAGCTGGGACAACACTAACACTGTGGAAATTTAAAATTTCCTGGATGAACCTCATAAGATACATCCCAGTAAATAGTAACAAGGATAATTATTCTTTATCAAGGTTACAGAGACATGTAGGATTTTTAGGACATCCTAGGTCGCAAAAAACGTCCCCCTTCGATACATACTACACTTTCTCTATCTCCACAAATCACTCTGGACCTATATTAATTTCAAATGAAATATACATCACCAGGAATTATGGTAAAACATTAATATAATTACGTGGACTGTATGATAAATTTGGTTAATGAATATATACATTGAAGGAGAATTTACAATAACAACACTCACCAATTTGTCTGGAGAATACTTGGTGTGTCATACACAAACCCCTGCCTAAAATATGAGGAAAAATACTGGCCAGAAATTTCAACATAAATATAGACACGACTTTGCTGGGATATGGTGCACTCATTATCCCTTTTCTCATCTAATTACGGAGTCCCGCCCAGTTACATGTTTCTCACATTCTGCAGGACAGCAAATCCAACAATTTCAGCCCCTATTTGAGAGGTTTAAAACACAGTTTAACCTCTAGAGCGAAGAAAATTTTTCCAATTTTCACTAACGTCTCTTGCCCCGTTCAAAACACTGACCTCTTCAAATGACGCTAACACCGTCACTGGTTCCTTTTTTTATTTACAAATTAATTTTTATTAACTACAATATATTTCGCTAATTTACACACAAAATACTCTGTATTTTCGGAAAATATACAGTATTTTCCACACTGCGGCTGGGCAGAGTTTGTTGCTAAACGACTCAAATTGCTCCTTCCTCTAGGAGACAATTACAGCCAGTTCTGGCTTGAGTGGCTGTTTTTCTAGTAGGCCTTACTACAATTTCATCTTCTTGCATCACTTGGCCAACACTATCTTCAATAGCACTCGTGTCACTTTCCCTTAGATTTTCATTAACATCTGATTGAATACCATTTAATTCCAAGGGAATCCATTTATTAATCGTAAGTAAACTTTCCTGGCCATGACACAACACTTTGATATTCCGGACAACACCTTGAGCCTCTGCGTACAATGTTAATACCTTGCCCAGAGGCCACAGTGTTCGATGATGTTTAGTATCAATTAACACAATGTCACCTGGTTGAATGTTCTGTCGATTTACTGCCTCTGTCGCATCATAAAAGTGTTCACGTAGTGTAAGAAGATATTCCTTATGCAACACATTAAATCAATGATCAATTAGATTACTGGGATTTATATCAAGAAGTGTAAGCAACAGAAGTCCAGAGGTCATACTGCAGCTTTATACATCATTAGTAAGGCCTCACCTAGATTATGCAGCTCAGTTCTGGTCTCCATATTACAGAATGGACATAAATTCGTTAGAAAACATTCAGCGTAGGATGACTAAATTAATACATAGCATTAGAAATCTTCCTTATGAAGAAAGATTGAAGACTCTTAAGTTACATTCACTTGTTAGACGAAGAATGAGGGGAGACCTGATCGAAGTGTACAAGTGGAAGATAGGTATTAATAAAGGGGATATTAATAAGGTCTTGAGGATGTCTCTCCAAGAGAGAACCCGCAGTAATGGATTTAAATTAGATAAGTTTAGATTTAGAAAGGACATAGAAAAGTATTGGTTTGGAAATAGGGTAGTTGGTGAGTGGAACAGTCTACCTAGTTGGGTTATTGAGGCTGGGACTTTGGGTAGTTTCAAATCTAGGTTGGATAAGTACATGAGTGGGAGGGGTTGGATTTGAGTGGGACTTTCACATCAGAGCTTATTTCTTGGGTGGCATTGAAAATTGGATTGGGCAAATGTTTTGTTAGTGAGATGAATTGTAAAGGACCTGCCTAGTATGGGCCAGCAGGCCTCCTGCAGTGTTCCTCCTTTCTTATGTTCTTATGTTCTTAATTACTTTATTTAACATTTAAAATTTATCACTCAAGCCTACCACATCAGTGTAATCTTCATCATTTTCTTCAGGATTATTTCTATAGACAGAGGCAGCTTACAGTGTCCTTCCACATATTAGGTGAGAAGGTGTTAATGCATCTGTATCAGGTGTATCACTCATGTATGAGAGAGGCCGATTATTTATCCGATTCTCCTCCTCCACCAACACTGCATAGAATTCCTCCAGATTAATTCTCTTCCTGTGTAGTACTTTACACAGACACCTCTACACTGTGCCTATCAGTCTTTCGTACACCCCTCCCCTGCCAATGGGTTCTAGGAGTAATAAATTTCCAGGTACACCCTCGCTGGGTTAAGAAAGATTGAACATCGTTACTTATATTTAATTCTATCAAGTGTTGAGCACCCACTGCAAAATTGGTGGCATTATCCACAATCATCAATTTTGGACAGGATCTCCTAGCTGCAAACTTTTGAAACAGCTGTATAAACTGTTCTGCAGACAAGTCCTGTGCCACTTCTAAATGAACTGCCCTAGTAGCAGTACAAGTAAACAAGCATACATACACTTTCAGTGGAACACCATCTGAAGTACCTGTTAAAATGATTGGACCACTATAGTCTACACCTGTTATGTCAAATGGTTTCACTAATTGTACACGCTCCTTTGACAATGGTGGAGGACCTGGGTACATATAGGATCTGGCATCCACACGGCGACATATTACACAAGTTTTAATAACCCTTTTTACACTTTGCCGTCCTTGTAGAATCCAGAAAGTTTCCCTAATACAGTTTAAGGTATCATGTACCCCACCATGCATTACATTTTTATGGGCATTTAGAACTATCAAAAGTGTTAGATGATGATCTTTGGGCAGTAAGATAGAGTGTTTAGCATAATCACCCAATTCAGCATTTTCTAACCTACCTCTGCACCTAATTACATTATTCTCTAAATACAGACCCAATTTCTCTATTATGGAACCTTTCACAATTTTTTTCCATCATTACTTTAATCTCATTTCCGTAGATTTCTTCCTGTACCCTCTGTATCCAATATTCAAGAGGATGTGAAAATTTATGTAAGATATTCATTTTGTTTAGAAATTTAAACACCAACTTAGTTACATTGATTAGTTTGGGCAAAGAAGAATACCTATTTATATCAGTGGCTAAGGATGGACAAACTATTGGAGTGGTGGTCACACTAATTTCAACAGGAGCAATATACGCCTTTTGTACAGGCCAATTAACTTTATTTACCAACCAACTCGGTCCTTTAAACCATGATACAGCATTTATGAATGCAGCAAAAGGTAAACCTCGAGACAAGAAATCAGCTGGATTCTCCTCACCAGGTATACGATTAAATGTTAGCATATCCCTGACCCAAACTATTATATTCTCTTGTATCTGTTTAAATTTCAACGACGCTGTTTTGTACTACACAGTTTTTACTGTTCACATTATGAATTCATTGTAAGGACACCTCATTATCAGACCAAATTACAGTGTCACTAATATTTATCTCCTGCATCTTATTTCTTATATAATTAGCTAATTTGACACCTACATAAATGGCTGTTAATTCCAACTGAGGTAAGGTACGTGATTTAATTGTAGGCACTTTACCCTTAGACATAACAAGAGAAATAACACTATTACATTGAAGGCAAGCGACTGCCCCATATGCCAATTTTGAAGCATCGCAAAAAATGTGGAGTATATTTTTCCCATCTGAATTGGCCACCTGGCATAGGAACTCCAACATGCTTCTTGTGTTAACAATTTCCCTCTTATAGTAAGGGGTGACACTAGTGGATCAAACCATTTGGAAACTTCAGCAAGCAAGACTCTCTTAGTTAAATTATTGGGCACACTGTAATTATTAGGTTTTTAACATTAACAAATCTCTCTCAGTATCCCAAGTTAATGTCAATTCATTACTACATTTTGGTACTTCATCTCCAGGGTAATCGTTACTGATTTTGTCCTTTAATTTGAACGAATTACTATTCCACTCCCTCAGAGGCATATTTGCACTTTGTATTATTTTATTAGCCTCTCCATATGTCATCAACAGTTCCTCTTCAGTTGACGTCACACCCAGGAAATTGTCCACATAAATTGTTTACTCATTACTTTACTCAATGGACTTCCCATAAAGTTTAAAAGGTGTGGCATTTATCATGCTTGAAGTAGGAACGGACGGATTTTAGCACCAAATAATACGGCTCCTAAAAACAAAAGGTTTTCATTGGGCTAAGTGGGTCACTAGGATTCTTAGGCCATAAGAAGCGGGTACAATTCCGGTCAACCTCTTGTAAACCCACTCTTAGGAAAGCTTCACCTATGTCAGCCATAAAGGCATAATTCTTCACCCTGAAATTTAATAAGACATCTCCTAATTTTTCCCTCAACGACGGACCTGTCATCAAACAGTCATTTAAACTAAGTACATTTTTGTTATTCCTGGCACTACAATTAAACACAATCCTCAGAGGAGTGGTCTTAGAATCCTTCTTCACTCTGTGATGTGGCAAATAGCGACCATAAATTTTGACTTGCTCAGGAGGTACCTCCTCTATAAATTTATTATTTAACTGTTCAGTAATTATATCATTATAGGCAGTCAACAATTCTGTCAATTAACTCCTGCAGTCTTTAAAAGGGTGACACCACATTTCTTTACCATACCTTTTACAAAGGAGGTATAATAGTCACTACCTATCAAAATATTTATTGGACCTACAGAATCATCATTTACACCAGAAGGTGCTAAGTTTACATTATGTGAAAGTCTTTCTGTAGCTTTACTAACCCCTATTGTAGATATTTTCTCTGTGAGCCTATCTACAATTACTGCATTAATACATTTTTCTCATTGCCCAAACTGACAGTTAGATAAACAGTATCATAAAATTGAGCCCTTTAAACTGAGAGAAAACCAGATAATTTTAGATCACAATGAAAAGTACCTTGAAATTGAGCTCAAAGTAGGATAAATTTCGAGTTTTGCCAAAGTTCAAAGGTAAGCAAATCATGCCACGTGTCCAATACACGTCAACTGGTCAGTGTAATATTCTTTCACAAGTGCCCTGATATTATTTACACCATTTCTGCACGATTTCTACACGAACGCAGTAGTCTGCATAACATAAATCTTCTATTTTTTGTGAGAATAAAATTCAAAGTGGAAAGCAAAAGAAATGTAACAGAGGCCTGGGAACATGAGTAATGAACAGAGGAAATGTTATTTTAGCGCCAGAAATGCCTGTCTTGTTTATTC
Organism: Cherax quadricarinatus; assembly: GCF_026875155.1. Lineage (NCBI taxonomy): Eukaryota > Metazoa > Arthropoda > Malacostraca > Decapoda > Parastacidae > Cherax > Cherax quadricarinatus. The sequence goes on from NC_069450.1 coordinate 33,682,969, forward strand.
TGAGCCCTATTTGGAAATTGGCATCTTTTGAAATTTGTGTGAAATTGGCAAAATTGCTAATTTCTGACCACGTTATTGGATAGTAGAAATCGGTAAATGGGTGGTTTCTTGTACTCATTCAATAGAAAAACTGGAGTTCTAGCGAAATAGGTATGATTTTTGTCAACTGTCACATTGGAATTGACCAAAAATTGGGCTCAAAGTGGGCGAAATCACCGATGTGTAAACATCGTCAAGACCGCTAACTTTGCGAGAGCATAACTCCATAAGTTTTCCATGAAATTTCATACTTTTGGTGTCATTATGATCGGGAAAAGATTCTCTATCATTTCCTAATAAAAAATAGTTTTTTTTCGAAAAATTTCCGACCCCGAGAGCAAGTTTAGGAGAGGCCCTGCCGACCCTGAATGGGTTAATGAATATATACATTGAAGGAGAATTTATAACAATAACACTCACCAATTTATCTGGAGATTACTTGGTGTGTCATGCGCAAACCCCTGCCTAAAATATGAAGAGAAATACTGGCCAGAAATTTCAACATAAATATAGACAAGACTTAACTGGGGTATGGTGCACTCATTATCCCTTTTCCCATCTAATTACGGAGTCCCGTCCAGTTGCTTGTTTCTCACGTTCTGCAACACTGCAAATTCAACAATTTCTGCTTCTATTTGAGAGGTTTTAAACACAATTTAGCCTCTAGAGCAACGAAAATTCTTTCGATTTTCACTAACGTTTCTCTTGCCCCGTTCAAAACAATGGCCTTTCCAAGCGACGCTAACACCGTCACTGGTTCCTTTTTTATTTACAAATTAATTTTTATTAACTACAATACATTTCGCTAACTTACGTACAAAATACACTGTATTTTCGGAAAATATACAGTATTTTCCACAAACACCAGGCTTGTAACTGGGAAAACACATTTACGCTAGGCTTGTAGCTGGGAAAACACTTACACCAGGCTTGTGGCTTGGAAAACACATTTACACTAGGCTTGTGGCTGGGAAAATACTAACATTAGGCTTGTAGCTGGAAAACCACCTTTATGCCTGGCTTGTAGCTGGGAAAATACTAACACAAGGCTTGTAGTTGCGAGAACACTAACATTAGGTTTGTAGCTAGGAAACCCCACTTTCTCCGGGCTTGTAGCCAGGAAAACACAGCTACACGAAGGTTGTTGCTGAGAAAACACTTACACCAGGCTTGTGGCTGGGAAAACACTAACACCAGGTTTTTAGCCAGGAAAACACATTTGCACCAGGTATGTAACTGGGAAAACACATTTACACCAGGCTGTTGATTTGAAAACACACCAGGTTTGTAGCTGGGAAAACACTTACACCAAGAGTGTAGTTGAGTAACTCTCACACCAGGCTTGTAGCTGGGAAATCCAGAAGTGTAGCTGGGAAATCCAGAAGTGTAGCTGGAAAAACACTTTCATCAGGAGTGTAGCGGGGAAAACACTTACACCAGGAGTGTTGCTAGGAAAACACTTTCATCAGGAGTGTAGCAGGGGAAACTCTTACACCAGGAGTGTAGCTGGGAAAGCACTTACACCAGGAGTGTAGCTGGGAAAACACACTTACACCAGGCTTGTAGCTCAGGCATGGTAGATCAGTGTGCAGGCCGAGGCTATACTGAGTATAGGCTAAGTTGTTTGGATCAGTTTTGTTGTGAACCTTGAACGTCTCTCTGGAAGAAAATATCAAGGTTTCATTTTTCAAATCACAGGGCAGTGCTAAAGCCGCAAGGGTCATATTGTACTTCGGAAGTGAAAGATCAATCATCCTTCACCCTGAAAGCAAGAGACTTTGATTACAGTTGTATGGAAATATACCAAGTTGGATGAATATTGTTAAGCTGGAATGGACATGTGGCTAAGATGTGTTTGCAGTCTCGTTACTGCAATTTTATGAGTAGGTTGTTAGTGTCACTCACCCATAGTAGGTTCTGCTGCAGTAAGCAACTCGCTGGGACAGTAAATGACACTGCTTGGTCTGGGCAGGAGTCTGGGAGATCAGAACCAAGCCCATAACCTCCAGCTGCTGTGGGAATGCCAGGAGTGCCCAATCATTCTCCAGGAGCTCTGGGAAGGACACCGGGGGAAATCCTCTGAAACTCACACCCCCAAAATTTTTCTGTTTAAATCCTAAATTTGACCCGATTTTTCATAAATAGAGAGAGAGAGAGAGAGAAGAGAAGAGAGAAGAGAGAGAGAGAGAGAGAGAGGAGAGAGAGGAAGAGAGAGAGAGAGAGAAAGAGACAAGAGGAGAGAGAGAGAAGAGACAAGAGAGAGGAAGAGAGAAGGAGAGAGAGAGAAGAGAGAGAAGGAGAGAGAGAAGAGAGAGAGAGAGAGAGAGAGAGTGAGGAGAGAGAGAGAGAGAGAAGAGACAGAGAGAGAGAGAGCAGAGAGACAGAGACAGAGAGAGACAGAGAGAGACAGAGAAGACAGAGAAAAACAGAGACAGAGAGAGAGAGAGAGAAAAAGAGAGAGAGAGAGACAGAGATAGATAGAGAGAGAGAAGAGGTTACCTGTATTGCTATGTACTTCTGTTGCTTTATGTATTACTTTCATATCATTCGTACACCTTCAAGTCACAGCAGAAACACCGTTGATGTCAGATCCTTGGACTGCATTATTCATGCACCCTGGGGGGTACCTTAACAATAAAGCAAATTTTGTTCCCTTTAATTAATTTTTACAGGGACTATAAATTTTATCTGAAATAATTGTCAGCATAAGTTTTGGGCTGATGCTTATGTCAATGAGTCAGCTGGTGGGGGAAAATTTAATAGATAGATAGAGAGGGAATAAACGAAACAAATTTTTCATTCCCGGCTACTGGGTAAGGAGGGTCACTAGCTCCCAATTCCCGCCTTTTCCCCCCCAACCCCAAATTGATAGTTTGTCTGCCGGCTACTTTAAAGGGGTAGGGAAAGTCACGCTCCCTTTTTTCCCACCTTTTTCCCTCCCCCCACCCCTAAATGATTTTTTTTGATTGCCGCTGCTTGTTAACGTAGGGTCAGTCTAGCTCCCGCTTCCCTTCCCCTCCCTCCTCCACCTCCCCCCCCCCCCCAAAAAGGGTGACGTGTGGGGCCTGGTAAACAAAATCACTCGACTCACAGCTCCCAAACACTACGAAAGTACATCCCTCCCTTTGTATTAGGGGTTTTAAGGGTTAAAAAGTTTCACTTTGATCAGTAATAAACTTAGTTTTTCCCGCCTTGCTCATTTACTTTGTAATAACCCCCCACATCTTTTAAGTATCAATTTCCCATGGAGAGTGATTTTTTAAGCATGGTAACCTGTCGTTTTTCCAGCTTGGAGTCAGAGGGGTCACCTGGCAATAAACGAGCAAAAAGGGAGAAAAAACTAAGCCCCAGAGACTTCCCATTTTGTATTGAACTCCTCTCCCCCTTATAAAGGCAGGACGAACTCCACACATTGCAGCTAAGAACCTGCTTTCCTGCATTTTGATAAAAAACCAGGGCGTTTCCTGTAAAGAACTAGCCAGGGGATGGTCACCAACCCCCTGCACCTCCCACCCCCTTTATCATCACAATGCTAGGGTTTCAACAACATGCACTAACACCAACACCCTTGAAGATTTTAGCGTTAGTAAAAAGTTTTTTATTCATTTCATTTTTTTTTTTTTTCTTTAAAAAGGATATACCTTTCATGTTTTGTTTTTTATGTTTGATTTAATAAATATTTTTAAATCTTGTGAATTTTTATTTCTTTTTTTTTTCTTTAAATTTTCCGGGAAGCCCCCTGAGTAATACGTCAAAAGTTTTTACAGGCTGAAAAGCTTCACAAGGGGCGACCTTGCCGATCAACTCACTGAATCAAGACCCCAACTCCACCCTCAAATCTACCTTGGAACTTAAATGCCGCATACCACAGACGGTTACCACCACCCAGATAATCATTCTCTATGGTAGGACTACAGTACAGTATTTAAAAATTTGGTGATTGTTATAGTCTAAATTTTATTGAATAAAGTCGGGCGGGATTAATATTTAAATTTCTGCCCCTAATTGATTGACTTGAAACACTTTGGAGGATTAGACTCTAGGGCCCCCGAGTTTTTTCCATGACAACTTGTTTCAATGTCTCTTCATTTATCAAGGGAACTTCATAGGACACTCTTGATTTGTTGGTGAGAAGTTTGGGAGGTCAAGTGACCCCATTCTACTTACTGTTTCTCGGAGCCGGGCATAGAACCCTTCGTTTCTTTAAATTTCATTTTTTTTTTAATTGAAGCGGGGATCGACCCTCTGTTTATTTAATTTTGAGCGGACAAAATTGAACCCCCGTTTTTTTTAATACCCTTTCTTTTCCCCCTAATTTTAAGTTATTCTTGCGAGTAGGATGAATACCAGTTTTGGATGAATGCTGGAAGTAAGTTAGGAATAACAGGGAAAAATTTAGAATCTTTCATTAGGGGCAAGACCGGGAAAACTTAAAGAAGAGAATGAGAAGAAAAAGACAGAAAGGGAAAGAAAGGAAAAAATAAAGAGAGGGGAAATCGAAAGAGAAAGAAAAAGAGAGAGAGAAATCGAAAGAAAGCAAAAAGGACGTGATAGACTTGATCGTGAGGAGAGAGCTAAGATACTAGGAACGGGTTTAAAAATTAAAGGGAATTTGGGGAAAGGCAAAGGACAAGAATATGTTTTTAAGAGAAAGAAAAACGCGACTCGAACAAACTCCCTTGTTTTTAGGAAAAAAAATTTAATTTTTTCCAAAACAAAATTTAGTTAAAGGGAGTAAGGAAAAACGTGCAGCTAGTGCACATTTTCCAACCCTAATTTACCTCCCTTTTCACAGGGGCGAAGACATAACTTTTTTACATTACGGGTTTTAAAATACCGCTACCCTCTGAAAAGGCCTGGTGACCCCGGGCACCGGTTGGGAATGTTTTTTTTTCGGTACCGTTTTGAATTCTATGCAACTTTGTCCAGGATATCATGTAATTTATCCTACTGAAAAGGCACCCAAAAGCATATAAAAAAACCACTAATTCTTACTGGAAAGATTTCAGGTACCACCTTACAGCCTGGCCAAATTTTCAGCAGTTACAGGTAACACTCGTTTGCTCGATTTTTGGAAAGAGGTTCAGGAATTGATCACAGTTATGAATCTCTTGGGAACTCATGGTTGCTAAAGTTCCTGACAGCTCTTCCCCACCCGATACGAACATTCATCGAGAACGTAACCGATTAAAAGGAGGGAATTTTTGAGGGGGGCTAAACCCGTATGCGAGCTCACAATTCCTATAAACCAAAGGGGTCGAACCCTAAGGGAAGGGGTTTATCAACCTTTGAAAAACAAAGCCCCTAGTGGGGAAATAAAAAGGCTTTTTTTATTCCTTTTGTCATTTGTGGGTGTTAAGGGGTAAACGCCCGATTGTCCTTCTAAGAAGGCCAAAAAGTTTGAAGTGTTTTAAAGACGTAATGACCAACACCCCCTTTTGTTTTAGGAAAAGTTAATGGATTTTTGTATCTACCATTTTTCGAGACATGGATGCACATGATAGTCATTTTCTATAACTGTTCCCTAATCTAAAGAAACTCATTCCTCTGCTATACTTTTAGCTACTTGGCCGTAAGACACTTTTCCTACCATCCGTTGTTACATTAGGTCTAAAAAGGTTCACAGGGTTGGGCTGAAGCCGTACTAGCTCCCATCACTTCTTGCCCGTCAAAGGAATGAAAAGGTGCCATTCTTCCCTTTGAGGTTTACCTTTCATCACCAAAAATGGACATAAGTGTTTCGATCCCCTTTCCCGTAGAGTCAGAGAAGCCCCTCGAAAGTTCAGGTGAGACAATGTCTCGCGAGATTCATGGGGATTAAAAACCAGGGTGCTTCTCTCGAAAGCGAGGAAGAAGGGTCACCGTTCACTTGTTAGATGAAAATGAAATATCATCTCCGATACCATAAATGTCTTGACAGGGGTCAGACCAAAGCCCAGGCTTCTCCTACTGTCCCCCCTTTGATTTTTCCCTGACTTTAAGCCTTTAATATACGAAGGACCTTTGTCAATTTTACAACGAATTGCCCTTCCTTCAGAATTTCCATAATGCCGCTAAACAAAAAACAAGGGGATCCAAAGGAAAAACTTTTCATATAAATTTAAATATATAAAAGGTATCTTGTACAACATATTCAAATTAAATTCAGAAGAGACAGACTATTTCCTCTTTGTTTTTCCAAGTCAATCAGAGAGACTGTTCTTAAAAAGGGTCATGACCTCCAGTGGGCCCTACATTTCCGCATCGTAAAAACCTTAAATAAAATAGGGAAACCTATTTTTGGCCAAAAAAGTCCCCCCAGGGATCAGGGGAGTACCAGGTCAAAATGCCAGCTTTACGGGACCTTTTGAAGGTACTATTGATATCGTTGTCCTTTAATTTTTCCACTTTCATCTGGGGGGGCATAGATAAATATTAACTTAGTTATTAGCTTCGAGTTTTTTCCGAACCGTTTCCTTAAAGACCAAACTACAACAGAGGTGGCTGAAGCCTTTTTTCCCCCTTTTCCAAGTGGGGAAACCAGAGAAATTTTGTCTGACCGTGGACAAATTCACATCTAGTAATGCAACTCTCTACCAACTTTTTGGGAGTGAAGCCTCTCTTCACCACACCCCATCATCCCAGCTGAAAGGGAGGGTTTAGCCCAGCATTCGATTCTAATCCATTTTTAAGGGAAAATTTGCTCCCTTAAACTAAGGAGTGCATCGTTACCTACCCTTGCTTTGTTTGCCCTGAGGGGAAATTCCCAGTGATTCTTTGGGGTTTTTTACCTTTTTAAATTCTCTATGGTTGACAGGCCAAGGTCCATGTCCATCCTTCATGACTTATGGCTAATAGGGGTAAATCTGAGGGGTTTAGTCTTACCAGTTTTTTTCCTTTACCTTAGATCCAAACTTCAGGGGAACCCCTGACACAGTTTTTGAAAAACCTAACTTGTCAATGGACCCGTACAAAAAAAATTTTTATTCCAAAAATCAGAGGGAAGTTTTAAAGTAGGGGGTGAAGTTTTTGTACTTTTTGCCCATTAATCAAATAAATTTTTATACAGGAAAGGTCCATATAAATTTAAAAAAATTTTTGGGGAAAAATTTACACCTCATAAAAGTCAAGGGGGAAAACCCAAGCTTTATCATATCAAAACCTTAAGAAAATTTCCGAAGAAATTCGTTAACTGCCTTTAAAAACTTTGCTTTGTTTTTCCACACGAACTTGATACACAAAGAAGAATTAAAAATGGCGTAATTTTACACCCTAAATTTAAATAGATGAAAAACTCATGACTTGGTGACTTTTGGGCCACTCGGGGGGGCAACCAAAATTAAAATTTAAAAACTTTGGATACCATAAGAACATGAACAATTCAATTTTGAGTAACTTTTCTGACGTCTTTACTGATATTTCCAGTTTACCTCCACGACCATAAAATTTTCTTTGTGACGGACAATCCTATCAACCCGGGAAAATTATACCCCGTTCTATTCACCTTAGGGATGCATTGACCGAGAGGGGAAAAAAATTAAAAACAAAGATCATTTAACCTTCGTATCTGCATATGCTCAAAGTATCATGGGTTAAGAAAAGGGTAACATATAACTTTCATTGACTTTTAAGGCTTTAATGCTAAACCCCCGGGGGGATGCTGACCATGCCCCTTTAAAAGATCGATCTACACAAATTTTTTGACTCTTCCTTCTTTTTCAGAGATTGATTTTTGCGCAGGGATATCATCAGGTAATGAAAATCCTTCTTCTAAGCTACAAAACCCTTTTCCACTCACCAAGGGCTGATGCAATATAGAACATGCCCTTCGGGTTTGGTAAGCCCCGTCTACCTACGGGAAAGATAGAAAGGCTGGGGAATTTGCCAAATGTTTTTGTTTATTTGATAACATTTTCTAATGACATCTACGTGGGCAACATATCCAAACTTAACATCATTTTGCTAGGTTACGCCACATGGCCTCACTGCCCAAACCGAAGAAAAAGCTTCCTTGGGAAACAAGTTAATATCTTGGACTGATACTTCAAAACTCTCTCAGCCCCCCCAGTAAGAAAAAGCTTTTTAGAATTTAAATTCCCCAAAACCCAAAAAACCATGCAAGTTTCTTTGGTTCTGTTTAATTTTTTTTGCACGGTTTACCAAAATTGCTGACTTACAGGGGGATCCCATCGGACTTCCTTAAAAAGTCTGTGAAGGAAAACCCCTTGAACTTTCCCACGTAGCTCGGGAAAATTTAATGAATTAAAATATCTTTTCGAAAGACCCTATACTTAAGATTTCCCAACATAAAAAAAACATTTTGTTTGAGAACTGATGCCCCCCCAATACTGGCTTAGGTGCGGGGGTTACTACAAAACCATGATGGTTTCTCCCTTCCCTGTATGCTTCCTAAGCCGGAAAACTCCTTCCGCAAAAAAAGATACTCCACAATAGAAAAGGAATGTTTAGCCCTTGTGTGGGGTATCTCCAAACTTAACTTAAATTTTATTTGCTGGGAAAAGAATTAATTTTAGAAACGGACCACAAACCTTTGATATACCTAGAAACTTTTAAGGGAACCAACAGTCGCCTCTTGAGGTGGACATTGGCGCTCCAGGCTTTTAAGTTCCATATTGTGTATATCAATGGTTCATCCAATTATTTCTCTGACTGGTTAAGTCGTGACAGTCAGTAGAGGATTTGTTGCCTTACGCGACTTCCACATGTTAGAACTTTTTCCTCGCCTATTCTTCTTATACTCCTTGACTATAAGTCTTGGTATGGGGGAGTGTGAGGGAAAAGTTCAATAGATAGGAGTAGAGAGGGAATATATAGAAATAATAGTTTCATATAGGTAGTAGGTTGGTAGACAGCAACCACCCAGGGAAGTACTACCGTCCTGCCAGATGACTGTGAAACAAAAACCTGTAACTGTTTCGCATGATGGTAGGATTGCTGGTTTCTTTTTCTGTCTCATAAACACGCTAGATAACAGGGATATCTTGCTACTCCTACTTACACTTTGGTCAAACTTCACAGACACGCACATGCATATATATATATACATACATCTAGGTTTTTCTCCTTTTTCTAAATAGCTCTTGTTCTTTTTTATTTCTTCTATTGTCCATGGGGAAGTGGAAAAGAATCTTTCCTCCGTAAGCCATGCGTGTCGTATGAGGCAACTAAAATGCCGGGAGCAATGGGCTAGTAACCCCTTCTCCTTTATACATTTACTAAAAAAGAGAAGAAGAAAAACTTTATAAAACTGGGATGCTCAAATGTGCGTGGATGTTTGTGCGATGGACAAGAAACAGATGATTGCTGATGTTATGAATGAAAAGAAGTTGGATGTCCTGGCTCTAAGCGAAACAAAGCTGAAGGGGGTAGGAGAGTTTCAGTGGGGGGAAATAAATGGGATTAAATCTGGAATATCTGAGAGAGTTAGAGCAAAGGAAGGGGTAGCAGTAATGTTAAATGATCAGTTATGGAAGGAGAAAAGAGAATATGAATGTGTAAATTCAAGAATTATGTGGATTAAAGTAAAGGTTGGATGCAAGAAGTGGGTCATAATAAGCGTGTATGCACCTGGAGAAGAGAGGAATGCAGAGGAGAGAGAGAGATTTTGGGAGATGTTAAGTGAATGTATAGGAGCCTTTGAACCAAGTGAGAGAGTAATTGTGGTAGGGAACCTGAATGCTAAAGTAGGAGAAACTTTTAGAGAGGGTGTGGTAGGTAAGTTTGGGGTGCCAGTGTAAATGATAATGGGAGCCCTTTGATTGAACTTTGTAATAGAAAGGGGTTTAGTTATAGGTAATACATATTTTAAGAAAAAGGATAAATAAGTATACAAATATGATGTAGGGCGAAATGACAGTAGTTTGTTGGATTATGTATTGGTAGATAAAAGACTGCTGAGTAGACTTCAGGATGTACATGTTTATAGAGGGGCCACAGATATATCAGATCACTTTCTAGTTGTAGCTACACTGAGAGTAAAAGGTAGATGGGATACAAGGAGAATAGAAGCATCAGGGAAGAGAGGTGAAGGTTTATAAACTAAAAGAGGAGGCAGTTTTGGGTTTAAAATATAAACAGCTATTGGAGGATAGATGGGCTAATGAGAGCATAGGGAAAAGGGGGTCGAAGAGGTATGGGGTAGGATTAAAAAAAAGTAGTGTTAGAGTGTTCAGCAGAATTTGTGGTTACAGGAAAGTGGGTGCAGGAGGGAAGAGGAGCGATTGGTGGAATGATGATTTTAAAAGATAGTAGTAGGGAGAAAAAGTTAGCATAAAGGAATTTTTACAAAGTAGAAGTGATGCAAGGAGGGAAGAGTATATGGAGAAAAAGAGAGAGGTTTAAGAAAGTGGAAGCAAAAGGA
>NC_069450.1:33693867-33736367 GCF_026875155.1 Cherax quadricarinatus
ATAACTAGAAAAAATACTTCGTCTTGTGCACCAAAACTCAAGGAAATCTGACGGTAAAAAAAAAGCAAAAATTAATTGGACGGTCGGCCCCTTAACTTGTACACATTACACCTTCACATGAAGTACACATTACACCTTCACATGAAGTACACATTACACCTTCACATGAAGTACACATTACACCTTCACATGTAATACACATTATACATTCACATGTACACATTACAGTTTCACATATAGTACACTATAGTGCATCATTATCATCACTTTAGCACCTTCAAAACAATGTATCATTATTATCTCTTAATCACCCATCGCTACACTGTTATTATCGTCACTTTAGCACCTTCACTACACTGCATCATTATCGTCACTATAATACCTTCCCTACACTGTGTTATTATCGTCACTTTAGCACCTTCCCTACACTGTTATTATCGTCACTTTAGCACCTTCACTACACTGCATCATTATCGTCACTATAATACCTTCCCTACACTGTGTTATTATCGTCACTTTAGCACCTTCCCTACACTGTTATTATCGTCACTTTAGCACCTTCACTACACTGCATCATTATCGTCACTATAATACCTTCCCTACACTGTGTTATTATCGTCACTATAATACCTTCCCTACACTGTGTTATTATCGTCACTATAATACCTTCACTACACTGTGTTATTATCGTCACTATAATACCTTCCCTACACTGTGTTATTATCGTCACTATAATACCTTCACTACACTGCATCATTATCGTCACTATAATACCTTCCCTACACTGTGTTATTATCGTCACTTTAGCACCTTCACTACACTGCATCATTATCGTCACTATAATACCTTCCCTACACTGTGTTATTATCGTCACTTTAGCACCTTCACTACACTGCATCATTTATCGTCACTATAATACCTTCCCTACACTGTGTTATTATCGTCACTTTAGCACCTTCACTACACTGCATCATTATCGTCACTATAATACCTTCCCTACACTGTGTTATTATCGTCACTTTAGCACCTTCACTACACGTGCATCATTATCGTCACTATAATACCTTCCCTACACTGTGTTATTATCGTCACTTTAGCACCTTCACTACACTGCATCATTATCGTCACTATAATACCTTCCCTACACTGTGTTATTATCGCCACTTTAGCACCTTCACTACACTGCATCATTATCGTCACTATAATACCTTCCCTACACTGTGTTATTATCGTCACTTTAGCACCTTCACTACACTGCATCATTTCGTCACTATAATACCTTCCCTACACTGTGTTATTATCGTCACTTTAGCACCTTCACTACACTGCATCATTATCGTCACTATAAATACCTTCCCTACACTGTGTTATTATCGTCACTTTAGCACCTTCACTACACTGCATCATTATCGTCACTATAATACCTTCATTACACTGTGTTATTATCGTCACTTTAGCACCTTCACTACACTGCATCATTATCGTCACTATAATACCTTCCCTACACTGTGTTATTATCGCCACTTTAGCACCTTCACTACACTGCATCATTATCGTCACTATAATACCTTCCTACACTGTGTTATTTCGCCACTTAGCCCCTTTCCCTACACGCATCTTTATCGTCACTATAATACCTTCCGTACACTGTGTTATTATCGTCACTTTAGCACCTTCACTTCAATGTATCATTATTATCAATTTAGCACTTTCACTAAACTGAATCATTATCATCAATTTTGCATCTACACTAAACTTCATTATTATCATCACTTTAGCACCTTCACTACACCGCATCATTCTGATCACGTTAGCACCTTCACTACACCGCATCATTCTGATCACGTTAGCACCTTCACTACACCGCATCATTCTGATCACGTTAGCACCTTCACTACACCGCATCATTCTGATCACGTTAGCACCTTCACTATTCTGCATCATTCTCATCACTTTATTACCTTCACTAAACTCTATTATTATCATCGCTTTAACACCTTCATTACCCTGTATCATTCTCATCACCTTGGCATCTTCACTATACTGCTTCCTTCTCATCGCTTTTTCACCTTCACTACACTGCATCATTCTCATAACTTTAGCACCTTCACTATACTGCATCATTGTCATCACTTTAGCACCTTCACTACCCTGCATCATTCTCATCACTTTGACATCCTCACTATACTGCTTCTTCTCATCGCTTTTTCACCTTCACTACACTGCACATTCTCATAACTTTAAGCACCTTCACTATTATGCATCATTCTCATAACTTTAGCACCTTCACTACCTGCATCATTCTCATCACTTTGACATCCTCACTATACTGCTCCTTCTCATCGCTTTTTCACCTTCACTACACTGCATCATTCTCATAACTTTAGCACCTTCACTATACTGCATCATTGTCATCACTTTAGCACCTTTACTACACTGCATCATTATCATCACTTTAGCACCTTTACTACACTGCATCATTGTCATCACTTTAGCACCTTTACTACACTGCATCATTATCATCAGTTCATTTTACTTTGATACACTGAAGTTTAAATCATCACTTTAGCACTTTCACTACTCTTTATCATTATCATCACTTTAGCACCTATCCCTACACTGTATAAATTATCATCACTTTAGCACCTTCACTTCACTACAAACATTCTCATCCCTTGCTCCTTCACTACACTTGCGTCATTCATTCTCATCACTTTGGCACCTTCACTACACTATCATTTTCATCAGGGGTAGGGCCTTTCAATGCCGGGCATCATTTATTCTCATCACTTTTATACCTTCACTTTACTGCTCATTCATTCTCTTTATTTTTAGCACCGTCCACACACTACATCATTCTCATTACTTTAGAACCTTCACTACAGTGCATCATTCATTTTCCTCACTTTGGCTCCTTCACTAGAAACATTCATTCTCATCATTTTAGCACCTTTACAACAAGGCATCATTCATTCTCATCACTCACCTGTGCGCATTGCTCTACTGCATTCCGCACATCATGGCTTCAATCAAGAGGGGAAAATACATTTGGGGTGGATCAAGCCTTCAGTACCACATGTGTTCCTAAACGACCCACACAATGATCTTGTGCCTCATAAAATACATTAAATTTTATATCTCTATCTTCGTAGCTGTATGACTTACATATGTATATATGTATGTAATTTTATATACTACATCTATAATTATATATATATATTATATATATATAATATATATAAATATATATATATTATATATATATATATATATTTTAAAATATATATATATATATATTCAAACAGCTCCGGGGAGAACCTTGAGTTTTCCCTGAGGTACGTCTATTGCCTTCTCTGAGGATATATATATATATATATATATATATATATATATATATATAGATACAGGTAGTAGGTTGGTAGACAGGAACCACCCAGGGAAGTACTACCGTCCTGCCAGATGACTGTGAAACAGAAACCTGTAACTGTTTTGCATGATGGTAGGATTGCTGGTTTCTTTTTGTGTCTCATAAACGCGCTAGATAACAGGGATATCTTGCTACTCCTACTTACACTTTGGTCACACTTCATAGACACCCATGCATATATATATACATACATCTAGGTTTTTCTTCTTTTTCTAAATAGCTCTTGTTCTTCTTTATTTCTTCTATTGTCCATGTGGAAGTGGAATAGAATCTTTCCTCCGTAAGCCATGCGTGTCGTATGAGGCGCCTAAAATGCCATGAGCAATGGGCTAGTAACCCCTTCTCCTGTAGACATTTACTAAAAAAGAGAAGAAGAAAAACTTTATAAAACTGGGATGCTTGAACGTGCGTGGATGTAGTGCGGATGACAAGAAACAGATGATTGCTGATCTTATGAATGAAAAGAAGTTGGATGTCCTGGCCCTTAGCGAAAGAAAGCTGAAGGGGGTAGGGGAGTTTCGGTGGGGGGAAATAAATGGGATTAAATCTGGAGTATCTGAGGAGTTAGAGCAAAGGAAGGGGCAGCAGTAATGTTGAAGGACCAGTTATGGAAGGAGAAAGAGAAATATGAATGTGTAAATTCAAGAATTATTGTGGATTACAGTAAAGGTTTGATGCGAAAAGTGGGTCATAATAAGCGTGTATGCACCTGGGAAGAGAGGAATGTAGAGGAGAAAAAGAGATTTTGGGAGATGGAAAGTGAATGTATAGGAGCCTTTAAACCAAGTGAGAGAGTAATTGTGTAGGGGACCTGAATTCTAAATAGGAGAAACTTTTAGAGAGGGTGTGTGGTAGGTAAGTTGGGGTGCCAGGTGGGAAATGATAATAGGAGCCCTTTGATTGAACTTTGTAAAAGAAAGGGGTTTATAGGGGAATACATTTTTTTAAAAGAAAAAGAGGATAAATAAGTATAACAGATATGTGTAGAGCGAAATGCAGAAGTTGTTGGATTATGTATTGGTAGATAAAAGACTGTTGAGTAGACTTCAGGATTGTACATGTTCATAGAGGGCCACAGATATATCAGATTCACTTTCTAGTTGTAGCCAACACTGAGAGTAAAAAGGTAGATGGGATACAAGGGGATAGAAGCATCAGGGAAGAGAGAGGTGAAGGTTTATAAACTAAAAAAAGGAGGCAGTTAGGGTAAGATATAAACAGCTATGGAGGATAGATGGGCTAATTTAAGTTAGGCAAAGGGGTCGAAGAGGTTTGGGGTAGGTTTAAAAATGTTAGTGTTAGAGTGTACAGCAGAAGTTTGTGGTTACAGGAAAGTGGGTGTGGGAGGGAAGAGGAGCGATTGGTGGAATGATGATGTAAAGAGAGTAGTAAAGGAGAAAAAGTAAGCATATGAGAAGTTTTTACAAAGTAGAAGTGATGCAAGGAGGGAAGAGTATATGGAGAAAAAGAGAGAAGTTAAGAGATTGGTGAAGCAATGTAAAAAGAGAGCAAATGAGAGAGAGGGTGAGATGTTATCAACAAATTTTGTTGAAAATAAGAAAAGATTTGGAGTGAGATTAACAAGTTAAGGAAGCCTAGAGAACAAATGGATTTGTCAGTTAAAAATAGGAGAGGAGAGTTATTAAATGGAGAGTTAGAGGTATTGTGAAGATGGAGGGAATATTTTGAGGAATTGTTAAATGTTAATGAAGATATGGAAGCTGTGAACCGTGTATAGGGCAAGGAGGAATAACATCGTGTAGGAGTGAGGAAGTGCCAGTTGTGAGTGGGGGGAAGTTCGTGAGGCGGTAGGCAAAATGAAAGGGGAAAGGGCAGCCGGGATTGATGGGATAAAGATAGAAATGTTAAAAAGCAGGTGGGGATATAGTTTTTGGAGGGGTTGGTGCAATTATTTAAAAATGTATGGAAGAGGGGTGAGGTACCTAGGGATTGCAGAGAGCATGCATAGTTCCTTGTATAAAGGCAAAGGGGTCAAAAGAGAGTGCAAAAATTATAGGGGGATAAGTCTGTTGAGTATACCTGGTAATGTGTATTGTAACAGTAATTAGTGAAAGAATTTTAAGAGTAAGACGGAAATAGGATAGCAGATGAACAAGGAGACTTTAGGAAAGGTAGGGGTTGTGTTGACCAGGTGTTTACAGTGAAACATAAAAGGAACAGTATTTAGATAAGGCTAAAGAGGTCTTTCTGGCATTAAAGGATTTGGAAAAGGCTTATGACAGGGTGGATAGGGGGGCAATGTGGCAGATGTTGCGGGTTTGTATGGTGTAGGAGGTAGATTACTGAAAGCAGTGAAGAGTTTTTAAGCGGATAGTGAGGCTCAAGTTAGAGTATGTAGGAAAGAGGGAAATTATTCCCAGTAAAAGTAGGCCTTAGACATGGATGTGTGATATCACCGTGGTTGTTTAATATATTTATAGAGGGGTTGTAAGAGAAGTAAATGCGAGGGTTTTGGCAAGAGGCGGGGAGTTAAAAGATAAAGAATCACCACATAAAGGGTGGGAGTTGTCACAGTTTTTCTTTGGGGGATGACACTGTGCTCTTGGGAGATTCTGAAAGAAGTTGCAGAGATTGGTGGATGAAATTTGTAGGGTGTGCAAAAGAAGAAATTAAAAGTGCATACAGGAAAGAGTAAGGTTATGAGGATAACAAAAAGATTAGGTGATGAAAGATTGGGTGGAGAGAGTATGGAGGAGGTGAATGTATTCAGATATTTGGAGGACGTGTCAGCGGATGGGTTTATGAAAGATGAGGTGAATCAAAAGAATTGATGAGGGTAAAAGGGTGAGTGGTGCACTTAGGAGTCTGTGGAGACAAAGAACTTTGTCCTTGGAGGCAAAGAGGGGAATGTATGAGAGTATAGTTTTACCAACGCTCTTATATGGGTGTGAAGCATGGGTGATGAATGTTGCAGCGAGGAGGAGGCTGGAGGCAGGGAGATGTCATGTCTGAGGCAATGTTTGTTGGAATATAAATGCAGAGAATTCGTAGTTTCGAAGTTAGGAGGAGGTGCGGGATTACCCAAAAATGTTGTCCAGAGGGCTGAGGAAGGGTTGTTGAGGTGGTTCGGACATGTAGAGAAAATGGAGTGAAAAAAGAGTGACTTCAAGAGTGTATCATCTGTAGTAGAAGGAAGGCGGGGTAGGGTCGGCCTAGGAAAGGTTGGAGAGAGGGGGTAAAGGAGGTTTTGTTGTGCGAGGGGCTTTGGGCTTCCAAACAGGCATGCATGAGCGTGTTTTAAAAGGGGTGAATGGAGAAAAAGGGTTTTTAATATTTGACGTGCTGTTGGAGGTGAGGAAAGCAACATTTATAAAGGGGTTCGGGGAAATGGGCACCCGGACGAGTCCGGAAGGGGAAAAGACAGGCCCGCACTCTAAAAGGGGGAGTGTTAATTTTGCATTTTTAAAAACTGTGGGGTTAAAGCCCCCCATCGGCAAGCAGTGGGGGAGTGAATGATGGGGACGTTTTACATTTTCAGGCCACCCTGCCTTGGTGGGAATCGGCCTGTGATAAAAATAAATATTTAAGATTTTTTCCCTTTAAATCGGTGATACAAAAACGTAACAACTTTACCGTATACCACCTTTTTAATGAACAATGTATCTCTTAAATTTTCGTACCATATTATGTAAAAAAAAATTTCCTATTAAAAAAAAAAAATATAATAAAAAGATGGGGTGGAGGGAAGGGAATATTAAAACGGCTAGGGGTCCCAAAATTTTACACCAGAGTGGACCCCATTTTAATATTTAAAAATAATATATAATATATATATATAAATTATATATATATAATATAATATTTTTTAAAATATATTATATATAATAAATAAACACAGTAAACAGGTGATTTTAAAGTATGCAAAACAACCACCTGAAAGAATAGAGAAACCAACCCTTTTCGTGACACCACATTATCAAGGAACTAAAAAGGGAAAGCACCAAGAAGCTATAAAGGGGCCGGCCAGCACCTCACATCAATCCCACAAGGGTTATACACGTGACGCGCGGCGAGCCAACGGGATGGGTCCTTTGCAAAACCAACCCCAACTATTTTTTTGTCCAGTGTATTTTTAAATTCTTCCCAAATTCTTTAATTTATAAAGGATTTTAATTTATATAAACCAAAGGAAAAAATCATATTATTGTCAATTTTTTTTTATATTGCCCAAATTTTTTTTAAATCAACAGTGGGGGGGATTAAAAAAAATATGGTTAATCAACTATTAAAAAAAAGTTTGAAAACCCTTGTTAGTGTTAATCATTTTGATGTCCCGGGGTGTAAACTTTTTCTTGCTTTTCCAATATGTGCAGAGTACCTAAAGTGGAATAAAAGGAACACTTACAGAAATTTCCTATGAAAAAGAAAAAAGGTGCAAAAATGGGAAAAGGCATTCATTTTGAATGTCAGGAGGTTCCACAGGATCTAAGTGTCTAATGTGTTGTATAACTTTCCAGTGCGGGGTCCTTTTTAGGAAAACACTACCTAGAAAAGATATTATGGTTTGGCACAGCAAGTTAAATCCACTCAAAACTTTTTTAAAAACATCTTCAAAAAATAATAATAACCTGTTTTGCACTTCCGCCAATTATCGCTGGTTTATAAACCATCTCAACACTATTTATGGGTGCAAAAAACCCTGGACGGTAAATCACATTCTAAAAAATAATAGCTCCCCAAACGACTCGTTATTCCAAAATAAAATAAGCATCAATATTTTCTTTTAAAAGGATACCCAGGTACCCCCTTAAAACTAAGTATATAAAAATTTTTCCGACTGCCTGACATACCCACCACGGATGAATTTCCCATGTACTTAATCCC
This sequence comes from Cherax quadricarinatus, assembly GCF_026875155.1. Taxonomy (NCBI): domain Eukaryota; kingdom Metazoa; phylum Arthropoda; class Malacostraca; order Decapoda; family Parastacidae; genus Cherax; species Cherax quadricarinatus. Next base: position 33,702,140 of record NC_069450.1, read on the forward strand.
CTTTTGTAATTTTCATTGTATTCACGCTAAAAATATATGAGAAAAAGAGATTGGAAAATGAAAAAAAATCAACGTACTTGACATACCTTATTTCCCTGATTAAGAACACGCAGAAGATTTTCGAATTTTGAAAATGTTTCGAACCCTCCCCCGTCTGGTTAAAAAGTTACAAATGGGAGGGGAATTAAGTGACAACTGGCCCAATAGATTTACATAGAGGAGGAGAATAATGACACCATAGTGAAAAAATCATGGGCTGTTTAAAAGTCTCAGCATCTTACATTAGTAAAAGATATATTACATAAATTAAAGTAACAGGTTGTCCACTTAACGCGCAGAGAAAAGTCGATGACGGAAAAGATACATCGGAGTGCAATAAATTTGAGTTTAATAAGGTGGATATACTTTATGGAACAGCCCTAAAAAAACAAAAGGGAACTCACAGAAAGGGGGCTTGGGCCACCAGAAACACGCCCCACGCAAAAAAATGAATGAAAAGGAATAAAAGAAATGAAACGACATTTTAAAAACCGAGTGCAGCTAAAAAAATATTCATGGTATAAAACCTGAAGAAAGGCCTGGAAACAAAAACCCCCCATTTTTGCAGCTAAAACCAAGAGTTCCCCCTTCTCACTTTCCAAGCCATTATTTTAAAAAAAACTAAGAAATTTTATAAAAAACAAGGTTCCCCTCCGGACCCCCCCAACTTATGGTTTTTTTCCCCATTTTTAAAATAAATCGCCCCGTAATATTAATGTCCGTTGGGTTTACTACTCCCCTCCCCCGGGTTTAAAAAATTTTTAAAGACGCAGAGGATGTTCCACGTCCACTAAAATGAATTTTAACAAGTTTTGTCAGGAACCACTTTAAAAAAAACTAGACTTATGTTGATGATTTACCACAATTCGTCTTTTTTAATAGATTACACTCCGTTGGGAAATGGGCAATGGCTGGGGGAAAATGGTGTCATAGAGAAGGCTAGGGGGCACCCTTAAAATTTGTATCGTTTAGGGGCTTCATTTGTCCACCGAACCACAACAAAAAGACAGTTTTTAAAAGAATAAATATATGGAAATTACCCACTTCCCCAAGACAACGGGATTCCAAAAAGGTAAGATATGTTCCCCCCATGGACTCAACTGGTATGACACGATTTACCAGGTTACTGTGAACCCCCAGGTTAAAGAATAGACAAAGACCCCCAATTCCGTTCATAGGTTTGTGGGTCTTTTACAATATACTCTCAACACTGGCTCATCCCCCATTTTGTTGGAATACCGCAGGAGTGGGGTTAAGAAATGTAAAAAAAGTTTATTTATATTTCATGCAATGTCATAAATTACATTAAAGTCTCAAAAACTTGTATAAAAAATTTTTTTCAAAACGCGAACACACCAGCTTTAAAATATTGAGGGAAAAACTACCTTTGTTAAATATAGATAAAAAAAGAGACATAAAAGGGCGAGCAGAGCAAAGCGCCCAGCAAAAAGGGGCATCGATGCTTCCCAATAATAAATGGAACCTGTGCTGCACAACCAATACTGGATCCCGGATGCCCCGGAATACAGGATCATGATGCTAGCAGGAAAAGGGATCCTGATTCATCATAGCAAAACCGAACCCCTGTCCTTCAAAAAATTATAGGGACCCTGCTAATGCCCCTGATACAAAAATCCTGAAGCACAGTGAAAGGGACCCTAATCCTACCCGCAATATTGGGGTCCTTGATAATGTACAGCAATTCATTACCTGGGCAAACCAATCCACTGCCCATGATCCCAAATTTGGGAGCTGTTTTTGCCCTGTGTCCGCAATAGGTCACAAGAGGTGCTGGGGTCGCTAAATGGGTCTTGATTTTTTTTTGGTGGACAGTGTAACTCAAAAAGGTACTTTCCCACTTATATCTTGGTATAAAAATGTCCCTTTTTCTTAGGGCATAACTGTACGCATACCCTCTTTTAAAGGGGAACTGGCCACAAACCCTTCCCGGATCCATCTCGACCACTTCTATCCTCATTAACTATCAATATCAACAGGGTTTTAATTCTTATTTTTTGGGGTTCAGGCTTTTTATAGCAGTGTTTTCTCAGGACGTGAGGTAAAACCCATACCTGACTTTCTCGCAGTGTTCAGTGATTAAGATCCTTTAACCTGTGCCCCGAGTTGGGCAGAAAAAGGGATCTACATGTAATTAATTCATCACTACACTGCTCATTCTCATCACTTTAGCCCTTCAAATGTCCTGCATCGTTCCCATCACTTTTGCATCACTACACTGTACTTCTCATCGCTTTACACATTCACTACACTGCATCATTTTCTATCACTTTAGCACCCTTTACTGTCCTGCATCATTCACATTATTAGAGCATCTTCACTACACTTATCATTCTCATCACTTTAGCACCTTTACTGCCTCATGATCCCCATCACTTAGTTATCTTCAGTACACTGCATCATTCTCATTGCTTTATTACCTTCACTACACAGCATCATTCTCATCACTTTAGCTCCTTAACTATATTGCATCATTTTCATCACTTTACTGCCGTCACTGCACTGTATTATTATCACCACTTTATTGTCTTCACTACACTGCATCATTCTCATCACTTTAGCACCTTCACTACATTGCATCCTTCTCATCACTTTGTCACTGTGAGGGAAAAGTTCAATAGATAGGAGTAGCGATATAGTAACAATAGTTTCATTGCCGGCTACTTGTTAAGGAAAGGCAAGTCTAGCTCCCGCTATTCCCGCCTTTCCCCTCCCCCACCCCGAAAGTGATAGTTTGATTGCCGGCTGCTTGTTAAGGTAGGGTCAGTCTAGCTCCCGCTATCCCTTCCCCTCCTTCTTCCCCCCCCCCGAAAGGTGACGTGTGTGGCTCTGGTCCAAACAGTAATCACTAGACTCACAGCTCCCAGCACTACTGTAAGTACATGCCTGCCTTGTATTCTAGTGGATTTATTGGTTGAAAGCTTCACTTTTGACCAATAATAAACTTAGTCCTTTCAGGCTTGCTCTAAGTTGACTGTTGTAATAATCACCACATCTTCTGGGTATTGTACTTATCATGGAGAGTGATTTCTTAAGCAGTGGATAACCTGTCTATCTTTCCAGCTTGGATGACAGAGAGGGTCACCTGCCAATCAATGAGTAGAATTGAAGGAGATGGACTAACGTTGTGAGATGTCCCAAATTTTGATCCACTTTCCTGTTTGTGTATGCAAGTAGCAGGATATAACCCCTCATCATTGTAGTGGAGAAAACCTGCTTTTCTCTCATCTGGAAGGATTATTGAAAGCTAGAAAATCTGTGAAGAATGAGCCGGTGGGTTGTCATCAACACCTGCGACCCCTTCCCCATCATCAGCAATGGCTACGATTTCAACAACACGCAGTGTCACCAACACCATACACCCACGTTTTATATACATTTATATTAGCGCTGAATTCAGTTATCATTTATATTTTTCATTTTCTTTAATGTACGATTAATACTTCATGTTTAAGTGTTTTATATTTTATATTTTCTAAATAATGAAGTGTTTATGTTTGTCAGTTTTTATTCTTTTTCTATACATTAATTTCCCTGAGGAGGAGCCAGCCTTAGTAATACTGACTGAAGTTGTTACAGGGCTGAGTAAGCCTTCACCAGTGGCGACCTTGCCAGGATCAACTCGACTGAATCAAGATTCCACTCAATCTCGAATCTACCATTGGAACTTCAATGCCACATACCACAGACGGTTACCACCAGCCATGAGTAATCATTCTCTATGGTAGGACTACAGTACAGGTATTTAAAAGATTTGGTGATTGTTATAGTCTCAATTTATTGTAAGTCAAGTCAGGAAGGATATAATATTTAGTTCTGCCACCTTTTTGAGTGAGCTTGAAACACTTTGGAGGATTAGTCTCTAGGGACCCGAGATTTCCCAGTGAAAATTTGTTTCATTGAGCTCTTTATTATATCAAGGGAACTGTCATAGGACACTCTTGATTTGTTGGCGAGAAGATTGGATTGTCAAGTGGCCCCATTCTACTTACTGTTTGCTCGGAGCTGGCATAGAACCCTTCGTTTTAATTAATACATATTGTTTATTTAAAGTAGGGATCGAGCCCTCAGGTTTATTTACAGTTTGAGCAGAGCAGGAATTGAACCCTCCATTTTCTTTAATACCCGTTTCATTTCCCCTGATAGTTTAAGTTATTCTTGCAAGTATGGAGGAATACCAGTTTTGGATGAATGCTGGAAGTAAGTTAGGAATAACAGGGAAAAATTTAGAATCTTTCATTAGTGCTGAGATCCAGGAAATACTTGAAAGAGAGAGAATTGAGAGAGAAGAGAAACAGTTAGAAAGGGAAAGAGAAGAAGAAAAGGAGAGAGAGAGAATCGAAAGAGAAGAGAAAAGGAGAGAGAGAAATGAGAGAGAAATCCAAGAAAGACAATTAGAAAGAGAAAGAGAAGACAAAAAGGAGCGTGATAGATTTGATCGTGAAGAAAGAGCTAGAGAACGTGAGGAACAGGCTAAAATACGTGAGGAACAGGCTAAAATAAGAGAACTTGAGGAAAGAGCAAAGGATAGAGAAGTTGAGGAAAAAGCTAGAGAACTTGAGTTAATAGAGAGAGAAAAGGATCGCGAGCTCGAAAAAGCTCGCCTTGTATTAGAGAATAAAAAGTTAACTCTTACACAACAACAATTAGAGGAAGGAGTAATTGAACATCATGCAGCTAGTGCACATATTCCAACACCTAATTTACCTCCCTTCACAGAGGGGGAAGACATAACTTCATACATTATCAGGTTTGAAAATACCGCTACCCTCTGTGAATGGCCTGCTGACACCTGGGCTACCAGGTTAGGAATGTTATTTTCTGGTACAGCCTTGAATATCTATGCAACTTTGTTGCAGGATATTATATGTAATTGTAACCTACTGAAGAAGGCAATCTTTAAAGCATATCAAAAAACCACTAATTCTTACAGGAAAGATTTCAGGTATGCCACCTTACAGCCTGGCCAGAACTTTCAGCAGTTACAGGTAACACTCTTTCGTTTGTTCGACTTTTGGATAGAGAGCTCAGGAATTGATCACAGTTATGAATCTCTTAGAGACTTCATGGTTGCTGACAGTTCTTGACGCTCTTCCTCACCAGATACGAACATTCATTAGAGAACGTAACCTGATTAAAACTGAGGAAGTTTCTGAGGCTGCTGACCTGTATGCTGAGATTCACAATTCCTATAAAGACCTAAAGGGATCGAACCCTAAGAGCAAGGGTTCATCAGACCTTAAGAAATCAAAGCCTCTAGTGGAAAGTAAAATGACTTCTTTTATTCCTGTTTGTCATTTGTGTGGTGTTAAGGGACATGAACGTCCAGATTGTCCTTCTAAGAAGGTCCAAAAAGTTGGAAGATGTTTTAAAGACTGTAATGACCAAGCACCCTTCTGTTCAGGAACAATTAATGGACTTAATGTATCTACCATTTCACGAGACACTGGATGCACATGTATAGTCATTTCTGATAAGCTGTTCCCTAATCTTTATTAAACTCATTCCTCTGCTATACTTTCAGTCTACTTGGGCCGTACGGACACTTTTCCTACCATCCGTTGTTACATTAGGACTAAATTGTTCACAGGTTGGTCTGAAGCTGTACTAGCTCCCATCACTTCTTGCTCCGTACTAATAGGTAATATAAAAGGTGCCATTCTTCATTCTGAGATTGACCTTTCATCACCAAAGGTGGATATAAGCTTTTCAGATCTTCTTCCTGTAGAATCAGAGAAGCCCCTCGAAAGTTCAGATGAGACAGTGTCTCGTGAGATTCATGTGGGATTAAAAACCAGTGATGCTACTCTCGAAAGCGAGGTAGTAGGATCCGGTTCACTTGTTAGATGAAAGTGAAGATATCATCTCCGATACCATAAATGTCTTGACTAGGGCTCAGACCAAAGCCCAGGCTTCTCCTACTATCCATCCTTTGATTTTCCCTGACTTTAAGCCTTTAGATACATCGAAGGACTCCTTCGTCAATTTACAACGTAATTGCCCTTCTCTTCAGAATTGCCATAATGCCGCTAAACAAAATCAAGTTATCCAAAGGAAAAACTTTTCATATAAATTTGAATATATAAAAGGTATCTTGTACAAGTCAGTATTCAAATTAAATTCAGATGAGATAGACTATTCCATCTTAGTTGTTCCAAGTCAATGCAGAGAGACTGTTCTTAAAATGGCTCATGACCTGCCAGTGGCCGGACATTTCTCGCATCGTAAAACCTTAAATAAAATTAGGGAAACCTATTTTTGGCCAAAAATGTCCTCAGATATCACTACCTATTGTAGATCGTGTAAAGTTTGCCAACTGTCATCCTCCCGAGGTACCAGGCGAGTACCTATGGTCAAAATGCCAGTCTTTACGGTACCTTTCAAAAGAGTAGCTATTGACATAGTTGGTCCTTCATCTCCACTTTCATCTGGGGGACATAGATATGTATTAACATTAGATGATTATGCTTCGAGTTTCCCTGAAGCCATACCCTTAAAAACCATAACTACTACAGAGGTGGCTGAAGACCTTTTGTCCATCTTCTCCAGAGTGGGCATCCATAGAGAAATTTTGTCTGACCGTGGGACACAATTCACATCTGACTTAATGCAACATCTATACCAACTTCTGGGAGTGAAGCCTCTCTTCACCACACCCTATCATCCCAGCTGTAATGGGAGGATTGAGTGCCAGCATTCGATTCTCAAGTCCATTTTAAGGAAACTTTGCTCCCTTAAACCTAAGGAATGGCATCGTTACCTACCCTGTGCTTTGTTTGCCATGAGGGAAGTTCCCAGTGACTCTTTGGGGTTTTCACCTTTTGAACTTCTCTATGGTAGACAGGCCAGAGGCCCATTGTCCATCCTTCATGACTTATGGACTAATGAGGAGGTGAGTGCTGAGGTTCAGTCTTCTTCACAGTTTCTCCTTGACCTTAGATCCAAACTTGAGGAGACCTCTGACATAGTTTCGAAAAACCTTAGCTTGTCAATGGACCAGTACGAAACCTATTTTGATTCCAAAAGTCAGAGGAGAAATTTTAAAGTAGAGGATGAAGTTCTTGTACTTTTGCCTATCAAGTCAAATAAATTATTAGTAGCATGGAAAGGTCCATATAAAGTATTAAAAATTTGTGGGAAAGTTGACTACCTCATAGAAGTCAAGGGGAAACCTGAGCTGTATCATATCAACATCCTTAAGAAATATTACCGAAGAAATTCGGTTAACTGCCTTAATAACTTTGACTTAGTTTTTCCACACGAACTTGATACGACAACTGAAGAATGTAAGGTGTGCATAATTGACACCTCTAACTTAGACTATGATGAAGAACTACATAATTGGTGACTCTTGACCACTCGGACACAACCAACATTAATATTAATGAATCTTTGGATGACCATAAGAGACATGAACTACTTCAATGTGTGAGTAACTTTTCAGACGTCTTTACTGATATTCCAGGTGTTACCTCCACGGTAGTCCATAAGATTGACTTAGTGACGGACAATCCTATCAAACGAAAATTATACCCAGTTCCAGTTCACCTTAGGGATGCATTTGACCGAGAGATAGACAAATTATTAAAACTAAAGATCATTAAACCTTCAGTATCTGCATATTGCTCACCAGTAGTCATGGTTAAGAAGGAGGATAATTCATATAGACCTGCTATTGACTTCAGAGGCCTTAATGCTATAACTCGGTGGGATGCTGAGCCTATGCCCTTAATAGATAGCGATCTACACAAATTTTAAGATGCTTCCTTCTTTTCAGAGATTGATATTGCGCAGGCATATCATCAAGTAATGCTAGATCCTTCTTCTAAGCAGTACACCGCATTTCCTATACACCAAGGACTGATGCAGTATAGAACTATGCCCTTCGGTTTGGTAACTGCCTGTGCTACCTACGTGAGACTGATGAGAAAGGTCTTGGGTAATATGCCAAATGTTTCAGTTTATTTTGATAACATTTATGTAATGACATCCACATGGGGCGAACATATCCAAATATTAATATCAGTTTTGCGTAGGTTATGCTCACATGGCCTCGCTGCCATGCCGAAGAAATGCTTCCTTGGGTATAACAAGATTAGATATCTTGGACTGATAGTTTCTAATAACTCTCTGCAGCCTCTCTCCAGTAAGATCAAAGCTTTATTAGAATTTAAATTCCCCAAAACCAAGAAGCTCATGTGTAGCTTTCTTGGTTCTGTAAATTTTTATGCATGGTTTATCCCGAACCATACTGATCTTACAGGCATCTTATCCGACTTCCTTAAAGTCTGTGAAGGAACCTCTTGAGCTTTCCGACGTAGCTCGGGAAAAGTTTAATGAGATTAAAAGTATCTTTTCGAAAGACCCTATACTTAAGATTCCAGATATTAATAAAACATTTTGCTTAAGAACTGATGCCTCCAATACCGGCTTAGGTGCGGTGTTATGTTACTACAATACCATGATGGTACTCCCTTCCCTGTATGTTTCCTAAGCCAGAAACTCCTTCCCGCAGAAACGAGATACTCCGCCATAGAAAAGGAATGTTTAGCCCTCGTGTAGGGTATCTCGAAACTTAAATTTTATTTGCTGGGAAAAGAATTCATTTTAGAAACGGACCACAAACCTTTGATATACCTAGAAACTTTTAAGGGAACCAACAGTCGCCTCTTTAGGTGGACATTGGCACTCCAGGCTTTTAAGTTCCATTTTGTGTATATCAATGGTTCATCCAATTATTTCTCTGACTGGTTAAGTTGTGGCAGTCAGTAGAAGATTTGTTGCCTTACGCGACTTCCACATGTTAGAACTTTTTCCTCGCCTATTCTTCTTATACTCCTTGACTATAAGTCTTGGTATGGGGGAGTGTGAGGGAAAAGTTCAATAGATAGGAGTAGCAATATAGTAACAATAGTTTCATTGCCGGCTACTTGTTAAGGTAGGGTAAGTCCAGCTCCCGCTACCCCTCCCTCTTTTTCCCCCTCCCCAAAAGTGACAGTTTGCTTGCTGGCTACTTGTTAAGGTAAGGTAAGTCTAGCTCCCGCTATTCCGCCTTTTCCCCCCACCCCGAAAGTGATAATTTGATTGCTGGCTGCTTGTTAAGGTAGGGTCAGTCTAGATCCCGCTATCCCTTCCCCTCCTTCTTCCCCCCCCCCGAAAGGTGACGTGTGGGGCTCCGGTCCAAACAGTAATCACTAGACTCACAGCTCCCAGCACTACTCTTGGATGACAGAGAGGGTCACCTGCCAATCAACGAGTAGAATTGAAGGAGACGGACTAACGTTCTGAGATGTCCCAAATTTTGATCCACTTACCTGTTTGTGCATGCAAGTAGCAGGATATAACCCCTCATCATTGCAGTGGAGAAAACTTGCTTTCCTGTCATCTGGAAGGATTATTGAAAGCTAGAAAATCTGTGAAGAACGAGCCGGTGGGTTGTCACCAACACCTGCGACCCCCCCCCCCATCATCAGCAACAGCTACAATTTCAACAACACGCAGTGTCACCAACACCAGACACTCTCGTTTTATATACATTTATATTAGTGTTGAATTCAGTTATCATTTATATTTTCCATTTTTCATTTTCTTTAATGTAGGATTAATACTTCTTATTTAAGTGTTTTATCTTTTATATTTTCTAAATAATAAAGTGTTTATGTTTGTCAGTTTTTATTCTTTTTCTATACATTAATTTTCCTGAGGAGGAGCCAGCCTTAGTAATACTGTCTGAAGTTGTTACAGGGCTGAGTAAGCCTTCACAAGTTGGACAATAAATTCATTGAGGAAGTAGTCGAAGATAAGTTGAAGACAAATGCTCATTATCTCCCGCACCATGGAGTCAGAAAAGATTCTGAAACCACTCCACTACGTGTTGTATATAATTGCAGCGCACGTGCAAATAAAGATGTAGCAAGTCTTAATGACTGTCTGATGACCGGACCCTCACTAACTGAGAAGCTTGGAGACGTGCTTATGAAATTTCTCACAAACCCATATGCCTACACGGCTGATATTTCCAAGGCTTTCTTAAGAGTAGGACTAGAAGAATTAGATAGAGATTATACTCGATTCTTGCGGCCTGAAAATCCACATGATCCTCAAAGTCCTGTGAAAACTTATCATTTCAAATCAGTATTATTTGGTGCAACATCCTCTCCATTCTTACTAGAAGCTTCTCTAAATACACATTTGAAGAAATCTGAAAGTCCCTTCAGAGAAATCTTAAAGAAAAGCTTCTATGTGGACAATCTTCAAGGTACTGTGAATAAAGAGGAGGATTTGAAATCTTTATACAGAGAAGCTAACAAGGAGATGAAAGAAGCAAATATGCCTCTAAGGATGTGGAATACAAATTCAAAGCAATTAAGGGAACTTATCAAAGAAGATTTCCCTGAAGCTGAAATTCCTGATTGCAACAATATGCTGGGACTTAATTGGAACACACAGGAAGATGCTTTGAGTCTCAAAAGGATAAACAATAAATCATGCAGTACACTCACTAAACGTAGTTTACTGTCAGAGGTATCACAATGTTTTGATCCTCTAGGACTCGTCTCACCAATTACCATAAAAGGTAAAATGCTTATGCAAGATGCATGGAAGCTGAAAATTGAATGGGATGAGAACTTGCCTCAAGAAATGAGTCAAACATGGGATGAAATATCCAAGGAGTTTAAGCAACTTCATCAAATTACATTTCCCAGAATAATAGGTCAAGAGGGAAACAAGTACACATTACATGTGTTCTGTCATGCGTCAACCAGAGGTTATGGCGCTGTAGCTTACATGAGTAACGCTGAAAAAGTACACTGATTACTTCAAAGGCCAGGGTAGCACCCTTGAAGGTCAAAACAGTACCACAATTGGAACTGACAGCACTCTATGTTGGTACAAAATTAGCTGTCTATCTCAACAAAGTACTTGATCATCTCACTATTGAAAAAAAACCGTGATCTGGAGTGATAATGAAGCAGTTCTCCAGTGGTTAAGAAATAATAAGAGTAAGCTGGTCTATGTACAGAATATAGTAGCAGAAATAAAAGAGATGCAGAGAGATTATCTCTTTCTCCACGTCTCTACCCAAGAGAATCCAGCTGACATGTTGTCACGTGGTGTCCCACTCAAGAAATTTGTGGATAATAAATTATGGCTCCACGGACCGAGCTGGCTCTCTAATGAAAATAACTGGCCTCAGCAAAAAGCTCACATTATGCCAGAAGAAACAGTCTGCTTGAACACAGCAAAAATAAGTTATGTAAATACTGCAGACACAACAGAAAGTCATTGATGGATCTAAATACTCATCTTTGGGTAAACTCTTAAGAGTTATAGCTCTTGTCTTTAAATTCATTAAAGGAATAAAACCTAATTATGAATGTCTTGAACCCATTAAATACTGGGCGAAACTAATACAGAAAGATGTGTTCTCTACAGAATATAAATGTCTAGAAACACAAGATAAATCCCCAAAGAAACCTGATATGATTAATTCTTTAGGACTTTATCTCGACTCAGAAAAGATTATAAGATGTCGAGGAAGAATTCATAATTCTTCACTATCTATAGAAGCCATACATCCAATATTGATCCCCAAGAATCATTGGCTAACAAAACTGATTGTGCAAAACGCCCACAGTAACGTGTTACATGGTGGGGTAGCTGACACACTTTGTCATATACGACAGTCCTACTGGATACCTCAAGGTCGACAAAGTGTGAAAAAACAAATGAAGGACTGTATTACTTGTCGTCACTACGATATACGAGTATGTCAGTATCCAGGTCCACCTCCATATCCCTATGAAAGAGTTTGTCATATCACTCCTTTTGAGGTGACAGGTGTAGGTTACACTGGATCAATAATTTTAATCAAAACAGTTGACAAAGTTCCTATCAAGGCGTACATCTGTTTGTTCACTTGTGCTACAACTAGAGCAGTACATCTAGAAGTAGCCACTGACACGTCTGCTGAAACCTTTATCAAATTATTCAGACGGTTTGCAGCCAGAAGGGCATGTCCCAGACTGATGATTTCAGATAATGCAATTAACTTTGTTCCTGGTGCTGCTTATATAAGCAAGAACTTTGATCAACCAGAAGTACAACAGATGCTGAATCAACGCAGTTGTCGTTGGAGATACATTCCTCCTAACTCTCCATGGCACGGCGGATTTTATGAAAGAATGATCGGCATTGTAAAATGTTGTTTAAGGAAGACTCTTCATCGTCAAAGAATCGACTTAGAAGAATTCCGTACAGTTGTGACTGAAATAGAAAATAGAGTCAACAACAGACCTCTAACTTATGTTACCGATGATCTGGACAATTTAGAAGTGTTAAGTCCATCTCATTTACTCCATGGCAGAAGGCTCGAGCCTGTTCCTCCCATGAATGATAAAGAAATCATAGAGGATCCTACTTTTTTCGAACCTGAGCAACTCAGACGTAAATTAAAACATCTTAATAAAGTGAACATTAAAATGGTATAAAATACCGACAGGTTGTTAGGTAAGACACATATGCAACAGTTAGGTATCTTTATTTCGAAACGTTTCACCTACACAGTAGGCTTCTTCAGTCGAGTACAGAAAAGTTGATAGAAGCAGAAGATACTTGAAGACGATGTAATCAGTCCATCACCCTTAAAGTTTTGAGGTGGTCAGTCCCTCAGTCTGGAGAAGAGCATTGTTCCATAGTATGAAACAATATTGTTTCATACTATGGAACAATGCTCTTCTCCAGACTGAGGGACTGACCACCTCAAAACTTTAAGGGTGATGGACTGATTACATCGTCTTCAAGTATCTTCTGCTTCTATCAACTTTTCTGTACTCGACTGAAGAAGCCTACTGTGTAGGCGAAACGTTTCGAAATAAAGATACCTAACTGTTGCATATGTGTCTTACCAAACAACCTTAATAAAGTGAATGAAGGTTGGGAGAAAATTTGGCGAGAAGACTATCTCACCTCATTGAGAGAACACTTCTATGGAGCTGGTGTTCCTGAAAATCATAAGTCCTTAAGACCAGGTGACATAGTGATTATTGACAATGATGGTCTGAGGTCCCAATAGCCACTTGGAAAAATTGTGACCATATATCCTGATGCAAATGGAATCATCAGGACAGCTGATGTTTTAAGCAAAGGTGTAGTGAATAAGCGGACAATAAATAAACTAGTGCCATTAGAATTACACAGTGTTGAAAACAAAATTAGTGATTCTCCAGAAACCACACAGACTAAAGCTGTTCAGAAAAGACAAGCAGCAGTGGTGGCGAGTGAGAAAATCAAATTAATGTTAAGTGATGAATAGTTCACCTGCAGCAAACCTCCGCCGCCCCCCCAGTGTGGAGAAATTTTCTCTCGGAGGGGGGTATCAGCCCCCTTCAGCCCCTTTCAGCCTCTTTCAGCCCTGAGGGTCCCAGCCCTCTCAGAAGGGGCAAGCATCTTGTTTACTGCTACAGCGAGTAAATGATAGGAGATGCAGTATGAGTATGGGACGTGGTCGCTTAGACCTCCGCTCCTTGCAGTCCAGTGTTGCAGGGTGTATTTTAATAAGAGACAGTACATCTCTTACCTTAGCAGGACAATTAAGGAAAATCCTGCTCCCACATTATTACCATAGTAAAGATATTGGACATTGTTGTCTATGCATAAGACAGCAAGATTCAAACATTCTGCTTTGCCTCATGGAGGAAGTGGCAAGGAAGCAAAGTATAGGTCGTTTTTCCCTTTTGGGTGTACGGGAGTAACGGTGTGGGGTGCTGTGGCGTCTTCAGATTACTGTTGACTCTACTGAGAGTGACACTGATGCCAGGATAACCAATAAAGAATGATCTGTGCGTTAGTGTGAACAAAGTGTCTCATAAAACACAATAACATTAAGAGAAGTGTGATTCAGCTTCTTTAGTGATAAGATTGTGAACAATAAAGACAAATCTTGTGGAACATATTTGTACAGTGTGCGTATTCTAGACTATGGAAGACGTGGACATACAAAGGACACTTCAGTTCTATCAAGTCACCGATATCTGTCGAAGGTGTGAAGAACACCATAGCTCACGCTACAAGGCAAGGTAGGTTATGAATTTCTTGTAGTGCGGGGGACTGCGCAGTTCTTGAGTCACAAGGAGTTTGTAATCAACCTATAGTCGGCAGTAAGGGGCGGACTTTTCAGTCCACACAAGTAAGTTTGTCAGCCATCAGTGAATGAAATATTCTGACATAACACCCCCTAGGGGTAAATTATTGTTTACATAATATGATCTATTCCAGCCCGTTGAGAGATGATCATGACAACAATTCAAGACCTCGTCTGCAGCAGCGGCTGTGTAGACGATTTGCTGTCTTTTATCAGCTGTTTCCTATATTTAAATTTATAAATAATAAGCTTAGCTGGTAATCCCATTTCTCAACACCAGGAAGACCACACAAGTACCTACCCTGGAGCTGGGTCAAGACCGAGGAAGACCACACCAGGAAGACCACACCACTACCTACCCTGGAGCTGGGTCAAGACCCAGGAAGACCACACCAGCAAGACCACACCAGCTAGTCCACACCAGCCAGACCACACCACTACCTACCCTGGAGCTGGGTCAAGACCCAGGAAGACCTCACCAGCAAGATCACACCACTACCTACCCTGGAGCTGGGTCAAGACCCAGGAAGACCACACCAGGAAGACCACACCACTACCTACCCTGGAGCTGGGTCAAGACCGAGGAAGACCACACCAGGAAGACCACACCACTACCTACCCTGGAGCTGGGTCAAGACCGAGGAAGACCACACCAGGAAGACCACACCACTACCTACCCTGGAGCTGGGTCAAGACCGAGGAAGACCACACCAGGAAGACCACACCACTACCTACCCTGGAGCTGGGTCAAGACCCAGGAAGACCACACCAGGAAGACCACACCACTACCTACCCTGGAGCTGGGTCAAGACCCAGGAAGACCACACCAGCAAGACCACACCAGCTAGACCACACCAGCCAGACCACACCACTACCTACCCTGGAGTTGGGTCAAGACCTAGGAAGACCACACCAGCAAGACCACACCACTACCTACCCTGGAGCTGGGTCAAGACCCAGGAAGACCACACCAGGAAGACCACACCACTACCTACCCTGGAGCTGGGTCAAGACCCAGGAAGACCACACCAGCAAGACCACACCACTACCTACCCTGGAGCTGGGTCAAAACCCAAGAAGACCACACCAGGAAGACCACACCACTACCTTCCCTGGTGCTGAGTCAAGACCCAGGAAGACCACACCACACCACTACCTACCCTGGAGCTGGGTCAAGACCCAGGAAGACCTCACCAGCAAGATCACACCACTACCTACCCTGGAACTGGGTCAAGACCCAGGAAGACAACACCAGCAAGACCACACCAACAAGACCACACCACTACCTACCCTGGAGCTGGGTCAAGACCCAGAAAGACCACACCAGGAAGACCACACCACTACCTACCCTGGAGCTGGGTCAAGACCCAGGAAAACCACACCAGCAAGACCACACCACTACCTACCCTGGAGCTGGGTCAAGACCCAGGAAGACCACACCAGCTAGACCACACCACTACCTACCCTGGAGCTGGGTCAAGACCCAGGAAGACCACACCAGCAAGACCACACCACTACCTACCCTGGAGCTGGGTCAAGACCAAGGAAGACCACACCAGCAAGACCACACTACTACCTACCCTGGAGCTGGGTCAAGACCCAGGAAGACCACACCAGCAAGACCACACCAGCAAGACCACACCAGCAAGACCACACCACTACCTACCCTGGAGCTGGGTCAAGACCAAGGAAGACCACACCAGCAAGACCACACTACTACCTACCCTGGAGCTGGGTCAAGACCCAGGAAGACCACACCAGCAAGACCACACCAGCAAGACCACACCAGCAAGACCACACCAGCAAGACCACACCACTACCTACCCTGGAGCTGGGTCAAGACCAAGGAAGACCACCAGCAAGACCACACTACTACCTACCCTGGAGCTGGGTCAAGACCAAGGAAGACCACACCAGCAAGACCACACTACTACCTATCCTGGAGCTGGGTCAAGACCAAGGAAGACCACACCAGCAAGACCACACCAGCAAGACCACACTACTACCTACCCTGGAGCTGGGTCAAGACCCAGGAAGACCACACAAGCAAGACCACACTACTACCTACCCAGGAGCTGGGTCAAGACCCAGGAAGACCACACCAGCAAGACCACACTACTACCTACCCTGGAGCTGGGTCAAGACCCAGGAAGACCACACCAGCAAGACCACACCACTACCTACCCTGGAGCTGGGTCAAGACCCAGGAAGACCACACCAGCAAGACCACACTACTACCTACCCTGGAGCTGGGTCAAGACCAAGGAAGACCACACCAGCAAGACCACACCAATACCTACCCGGAGCTGGGTTTCAAGACCCAGGAAGACCACACCAGCAAGACCACACCACTACCTACCCTGGAGCTGGATCAAGACCCAGGAAGACCACACCAGCAAGACCACACCAGCAAGACCACACTACTACCTACCCTGGAGCTGGGTCAAGACCCAGGAAGACCACACCAGCAAGACCACACTACTACCTACCCTGGAGCTGGGTCAAGACCCAGGAAGACCACCCAAGCAAGACCACACTACTACCTACCCTGGAACTGGGTCAAGACCCAGGAAGACCACACCAGCTAGACCACACCACTACCTACCCTGGAGTTGGGTCAAGACCCAGGAAGACCACACAAGCAAGACCACACTACTACCTACCCAGGAGCTGGGTCAAGACCCAGGAAGACCACACCAGCTAGACCACACTACTACCTACCCTGGAGTTGGGTCAAGACCCAGGAAGACCACACCAGCAAGACCACACCAGCTAGACCACACCACTACCTACCCTGGAGTTGGGTCAAGACCCAGGAAGACCACACCAGCAAGACCACACACTACCTACCCTGGAGCTGGGTCAAGACCCAGGAAGACCACACCAGCAAGACCACACACTACCTACCCTGGAGCTGGGTCAAGACCAGGAAGACCACACCAGCAAGACCACACCACTCCCTACCCTGGAACAGGGTCAAGACCAGGAAGACACACCAGCAAGACCACACTACTACCTACCCTGGAGCTGGGTCAAGACCCAGGAAGACCACACCAGCAAGACCACACCAGCAAGACCACACACTACCTACCCTGGAGCTGGGTCAAGACCCAGGAAGACCACACCAGCAAGACCACACTACTACCTACCCTGGAGCTGGGTCAAGACCCAGGAAGACCACTCCAGCAAGACCACACTACTACCTACCCTGGAGCTGGGTCAAGACCCAGGAAGACCACACCAGCAAGACCACAACTACTACTACCCTGGAGCTGGGTCAAGACCCAGGAAGACCACACCAGCAAGACCACACTACTACCTACCCTGGAGCTGGGTCAAGACCCAGGAAGACCACACCAGCAAGACCACAATACTACCTACCCTGGAGCTGGGTCAAGACCCAGGAAGACCACACCAGCAAGACCACACCACTACCTACCCTGGAGCTGGGTCAAGACCCAGGAAGACCACACCAGCAAGACCACACCACTACCTACCTTGGAGCTGGATCAAGACCCAGGAAGACCACACAGCAAGACCACACACTACCTACCCTGGAGCTGGATCAAGCCCCAGGAAGACCACACCAGCAAGACCACACCACAAACCTACCTGGAGCTGGGTCAAGACCCAGGAAGACCACACCAGCAAGACCACACCACTACCTACCCTGGAGCTGGGTCAAGACCCAGGAAGACCACACCAGCAACACCACACTACTACCTACCCTGGAGCTGGGTCAAGACCAAGGAAGACCACACCAGCAAGACCACACTACTACCTACCTTGGAGCTGGGTCAAGACCCAGGAAGACCACACCAGCAAGACCACACTACTACCTACCCTGGAGCTGGGTCAAGACCAAGGAAGACCACACCAGCAAGACCACACTACTACCTACCCTGGAGCTGGGTCAAGCCCAAGGAAGACCACACCAGCAAGACCACACTACTACCTACCCTGGAGCTGAGTCAAGACCCAGGAAGACCACACCACTACCTACCCTGGAACTGGGTCAAGACCAAGGAAGACCACACCAGCAAGACCACACTACTACCTACCCTGGAGCTGGGTCAAGACCAGGAAGACCACACCAGCAAGACCACACTACTACCTACCCTGGAGCTGGGTCAAGCACTGTCATTATCTCTCCCCTCAACTCTCCTTTGATCAAAATTTCTTCTCTTCCTTTATTCCAACTTTTAATCCAGTCATCAACATTTTCCTAACCATTTTTGCCATGTGGTCTATAAATAATAAGAGTAATTATCATTATTATTATCATTATTATCCCACTGTACATATAAGTAATACATCTTTACCTTCATTATCATGTTATTTCTAAGCAATCTAACAATCAAAACTGAACAATGTTTCTATGAAGGACTGTCCAGGAAGGACCTAACATTGTCTGTTATCTTTGATGTTGAGTTTGTTATTTGTTGCAGGAGAGTTATTGTGGTTTTGATTACTCATAAAATAAAACATTTTTTTTAATGGTACTCATCTCCAGCCTATGAAATTCTTTGTGCTGTCTCTTTTATATTTTTCTTCATATTTGTGTATGTTATATAATTTAAATTTAAATGAAAAATATGAAAAATAAAATACATAATAATATATATTCATTGTTGTATGTCAAATATTTTAGCATTAATAATCAAAGAAACAATGTGAGGCTTTCACTAGTGAAGAATTATTATCTTGGAAAGTTTGTGTGTACCGAGAGATGTGTATGTCTCATTGTGTATACACTGAGAGATGTGTATGTCTCATTGTGTATACACTGAGAGATGTGTATGTCTCATTGTGTATACACTGAGAGATGTGTATGTCTCGGTGCATATACACTGAGAGATGTGTATGTCTCAGTATATATACACTGAGAGATGTGTATGTCTCACTATATATACATTGAGATGTGTGTGTTTCAGCGTATATACACTGAGTGTTTAATTTGGTCTCTATTTTAGAGAATAATATATTCTTAATTGAAGGTTCACTTATTACTTGAAGTATTAATGACCATCACTTACAGCAGTTGTCAACTTGTGAAAGATAAAATTCTGAGGAGAACCTCAGTTGTCTTGAAGTTCATTCATCCCTTCACGAGGTAATATTATACTGTATTTTTCACAAACTATTAATAATACTATTTAATATATGCTTAAGAGTTTTAGATCTCTAATAAGAATTGACTCAGCTTAAAATTCGTAAATAAATGTTTTACACTGCAAATAAAGAAACAATATAAGAGTTAATAATTGTGGGAGTCACAAAGTGTCAACTTCACAAGAAAATAAACTAACCAAAACACGAACTACTTGAAAACAACATTAAATAAAACTTGTAATTAATTCAGCAGTATTGAAAGATGCTACTTGTGTCTCAATGGCAACTCTTGTCGCAGGTAACATTAACAATATGACTCTCCATAGCAGTCAATACAAACTATAATATCATAATGTAATGAAAGTAACATTATGTGAGGGAGGAGTCATAGAGGACTCTTACTACAAACCTCACAAGAGTGGTAATAAACATATAAGACTATTCACCTGTACGGCAGCATATAATGCAAACACAAAGTTAGAGGAAGAAATAGAATAGAGACGAGAGATTGACCTCCAAGTGGCAGAGTCTAGTAGATCAGAACTTACTCTGACGGTGAAGGTGGTTAAACACTGTAATATACACATTGTTCGCATCGCTTTTGGGCCGTGCGGACAGGCTGCGCAGTAGCTCCTGACTCTGTTGGTTTCTGCGCAGTTTTTCTCAGTGCACTCACAATGGCGGAAGGTGCACGTAGGCGAGTCAACACCGTCTGCCTTCAATTAGTGACAGGCTCGCTCACCAATCAGAATGCTCATCTGCTGCTTACTGCGATACTCCGAGATACATATGGTATCAATAATGAAGAGCTTTATGGTGTCTCTTTGAACGGCAATTCGAGGCTTTTTGTCAAATTCAGACAAAATAGTACTTACGAAAACATGGTTGCCAGGTATCAGGATGTGATCAAGACCGTTAATCCTGGTGTCACTGTTCGACTACACGACGTCTCCCGATTTTATACCTGCATCAAAGTACGAAACGTTCCATTTGAGGCGGAAAAAAGTGATTTGAGGAATGTTTTTGCACGCTATGGCACGGTTCATATGTAATAAAGTTGGTAGAATTACCGACAATATGTAAAGTAAAAGGACACAAGTGCAACTAATGTGACATTTTATTGTGGCAACGTTTCGCTCTCCAGGAGCTTTATCAAGCCATTACAAACAATACAAATATTACAAATATACCCTCTGTGTCCATGTATTGTTTATAATGGCTTGATAAAGCTCCTGAAGAGCGAAACGTTGCCACAATAAAATGTCACATTAGTTGCACTTGTGTCCTTTTATTTACATACGGTTCATATGGCAACTTTGGGACGGTGGCGTGATGGTCCTCTAGTTGGTATGCCGGAGGGGTCTTTCTCCTTGAAAATGTCCCTCTAGCACCCTATTCCGTCGTATGTGGTTATGGAGGACTTTCGTACGCAAGTATATGTTACGTACTCAGGCCAAAGGCGTACGTGTAGGCTTTGTGGGTTGTATGACCATATGGCGGCGCAATGTCCTACAAGACGTGGTAAAACGACGGAAGTAAGGTGGATTGATGTTACAACGGAGCAGTGGTCATATGCTGCTGCTACGCAACAACATGCATTGGCTAGTAAACCGTGGAGTGAGGAGGTAGAGGGTGAGATTGAAGAATCACCGGTATGTCTAACTCTCCCTGGTGCACTGGAGGACGTGGGCGTGGTATCGGCGACGACAGAGGAAGACTTCGTTCATACTCAGGATGACATGGAGCACTCTGTTCAAGAAGCTCTGAACGTTTTGTTGGATGCTTCCACATCTGAGGGGATTCAAGGTGGTTTAGAGGATGTAAGTGTACAGGAGAAGGACGGAGCATCCACCAGGCATATTGCTGAACATCAGGTTGTGGTCGTGGAGGTTCATAGAAACAACAGTTCTGATAATGAGATGGATACTGGCCGCAGTTCTCGTAAGAGAGCGGCGGTGATACCTGACTGCGAAGATGTTTTAACACCAGGGCGAAGGTCGGGGAACAACGCATGGTGCGACGAGACCCGTAGAGACATGGGCAAATCTAAATGTATTCAGCATGTCAAAGAGAACGACACAGGGGGGGGGGAAGAAGTGGAGATATACGTAAGGGAACCAAGATTGTTAAGGTATCCAAGGGTAAACCTCCAATGAAACATTCAAGTGTCTTACTTTAAAAATAAATGGGTTATGATCTGTTGAAAAACGTAAGAGTTTGGAGGTTTTGTTAAAAAATCATGTACCCAATGTCGTGTTCTTACAAGAACACGATTATAAATCTTTAGGTGAATTGCTGATTTCTGAATATATCTTGTACATGGGCTGCTCTAATAGACTGAAAGGTGGTGTAGCTGTGTTAGTTAAAGAGGCTAGCCCGTTTTCTTTGCGAACATATGAGGTAGGAGAGGAGGGGAGGGTTGTTAGGGTGGATGGGGTTTGGGGTGGGGTACAGGTGGCCTTCCTGGGTGTATACGGACCGGCGGAAGGTGACATGCATATAAAAAATACGTTTTTTAGGGACGTGTTGGTGTACCATTTAAGATCGCTGCCAGTCGTCACGATTATTGGGGGTGATTGGAAATGCATTGATCGTCGCAAGGATGTCGAACCTAGAGGGAGAGGGTTTTTTTCAGAATATTTAGGAGATCTATTGCGGAGTGTTACGGATGTGGGGGGGTGATGAGGTGGGTGGGGTCATGCATGCGTTCGTTAGAAGGGAGTATGCAGCAAGACTGGATCGCATATACGTTTCTAGAGGTGTCAGCGTCAGAAGTGTACGTGTGTTAAATGTGAGCTTTTCCGATCACAGAGGTGTTATGGCGGATGTTGACTGGGTAGGATTACCGAGGCGTTTCAGAGGTTTCTGGAAATTGAATGTGGGATTAATGCATAAAAGAGGTGTGAGGGAAGCTTTTGCGAGTGCTTGGAGGGGATGGTGGGCTGAATGTCGGGTGGGGGTTGATATAGTTGAATGGTGGGATACTGTCGGTAAGGTGAAGGTGAGGGATTTTTATCAGCAGCAAGGCAAAGAAGACAGGAGAATGCAGTATGGGCTCTTGAACTATCTTGAAGGTCAACTGCAAGCATGTTATACGCATGGTGGGGGAGTGTATCCGGTGGTTGAAATTTAAAATTTAAAATGCTTAATTGGAGACATTCACAATCGTATTTTTGATGCGGAGAGGATAGCAAGTGGAATTGATGAGGTTTTATGGGGTGACTGTCCTTCGGCGTTTGTCTTGCGAGAGCAGGGCAGACGTCGCAGGGCGACAGAATTAATGAGATTAGAGGTTCAGGAGCCATTGGGAGCCTTTAGTAGGGGGCAGGTCCTTATGTCAACGGAGGCTATAAATACCTTTGTAGACGCATGGTATGAATTGCAATATAAAAATGCTGGGATTTCTAAGGGGGCGCTAAGCGAAATGGGTGAATGGGTATGTTGTGACTAGAGTACACGGACAGGTTGGATTTGAATGGACCTATAAGTGAAGAAGAGATTAGGTTGGCTGTGGAGAGTATGAGTGTAGGCAAATCACCGGGGATTGACGGAATCCCTTGTGATTTTTACAAGGAAAATTGGGATTGTATTCATGATTTTTTAGTGATGTTATTTAATGCCATGAAAAATAGTGGCATCATGGGACAGCACCAAAGAACTGGTGTTGTTGTTCTGGTCCCGAAAAAGAAATCTGGGGATTATATACATAATTATAGGGCAATCTCTTTAATGTGCGGCGATTACAAAATTTATGCGAAAATGTTAGGAAATAGGATAAAACGGGTTTTGGAGAGGGTTTTGGACGAGGGACAATATGGTGTGCCAGGACGATCTATGTGTGTGGGGCAAGGAATTATTCGCAGGTTCATTGAGGAAAGCGGGAGGGGTAATAAAGGTGGAATATTAGCTTTGGATTGGCACGCTGCATACGATTGTGTGGAGAGAGAAGCATTATGGAAGTTTATGCTGGGAAGGTTTCGGAAAGGAAATTGTTAGTTGGGCACGGGTTTTGTACGAGCAGGCTATGTTTAGAGTGCAGGTAAATAGTAGGTTGGGAAAAGTAGTTAGGATGCATAGGGGATTGCGACAGGGGTGCCCTGTATCACAAATTCTTTTTGCGTTGATTCAGGACCCATTTTTTAGAGCCGTGCGGGGGATTGTACGACAGGATGAAAGGCAAGGTGAGGTGGGGGTACAATCAGGAATTATAGGTTACGTGGATGACACTACGGTTTTATTTCGTGGAGCAAAGGTTTTAGGAAAAGTAAGCGAATTGGTGGAATGTTTCGGGAAAGCAACTGGGATGAAGGTTAATAAAGAAAACCCAATGCTTATGGGGGTGGGAGATTGTGCAGGTGTGGTATTAGACCAGGGAGAAGGCTGGCCTTTAGTAAATCAAATTATGGTTTGTAGGATTGTGCATATGGAAAACATACAGGATGCGAGGAAGGTGAATTCAAGTGAGGCTGTAGAGAGGGTTTTAGGTCGTTTGACAGGATTGACGGAAGGAGGCCTGTCTATACATCAGCGTGCAATTGTGGTGAATGTGCTTTTGTTCAGTAAGTTGTGGCATGTGGCATGTATTTATCCGTTAAATCCATATGATGAGAAGTGTATGTTAACGCGTGTATATAGATATATTTGGGGTTCAGGATGTGATTGGTTAACGAGGGATGTGGTGTCTCTTCCGGTTAGCTGGGGTGGCCTGGGGTTAATGAATCTGCATAATAGATGAGTTAGGCATGTATGTCAAAGCATAGCTACTGAGGGAGGGTTAGAATGGCTGGCACAGGTTTGACCTGGATAAGAAGGGACTTGGTAAGTTGGTTGAACGGCACGGACGTAAAGAGATGTGAGGACATGTTGAGGATGCTAATTTATATAAGAGATCCACGCAAAATCAAGATTGGCAAACTGGCACTGGTAGAGGGCAGGGAGGTAGTGGCCAAGGTGGAAGGAATATATCCAATGTATGCATGGAAGGACATATGGGGTCGTTTAAAAGCGTTACGGTTACGGGCCAAGGTCAGAGAGATAATGTTTAAATTTTTACATAATATACTGCCGTCTGAGGAAGTGTTAGTGAATAGGCGCGTGCAGGAGGGGGGGCTGTGTTGTGTGTGTGGGGATCTTGATACGGTCTTTCATGCAGTTTATTTCTGTACGAGATTGGAACCCGTAAGGTTGTGGTTTAGTAGGGTTTTACGAATGGTGGGTGAGGGTGGGATTAGTGTCTTAAGAGCTTTAAGTTTAGATGTGGGGGGGGGGAGGGGTCGGAACACCGGTACAAAATGCAATCGGATATTTAGTGACGGATTTTGTATACACATCATGGATATATAGGCATTTATCTGTGAGGTAGAGAATCAGAGCACTGGTAGCGATATTTTATGGTCCACAACAGCGAAATAAAGACATTACAGGAAACAGATGGTTTTTATTATTTTCGGAAGGATATTGCAGATTCCATGTCAGGGATTTATGGGCGTTAATACCTTAGAGCAGTGGTTCCCAAACTGGGGGTAAATTACCCCCTGGGGGTAATTTAACCATTTTTGGGGGGTAATGGAGGGGTGACAGAAAAAAAGTTATGAATTCTGAAAATCAAGAAAACAATGTGGTACCCGGTATGAGGATTATTGTTAACTTTGTCTTAGTATATAAAGTTGTAAAGTAAACCTATTATAAGTAAGTAATAAAGTTAAACCAAATAACAATAAACATCAAAAACTAATATACAGTATTAGAAAAGAAGAAATATATAGCTAAGTGTGGGGAAAACCCCAAAAGTATTTTGACAAGTATGCTTAGGACAAAAGTCACTCAGTAGCCCAGATCGACCTGTCCAGTACGCGTCACTCACTTCCTGAGGCTGCCTCTATTTCACACTGTCAGTTTATCTGTGAGCATCAGCCGAGGTTTGACATCAGCTGGTATGTATGTGTACTGCCCTGTGCAGTATATAGTTAGTATTTACCCACTGTTACTGTGAATTTGTAGCTATTATTAATTTTATATATAATGTATGTGTGGTTCTTACGTTTTCAATGGTTTTGCTAGGATTAGCAGAGTATGCGAAGCTGTATACGTTCACGTTTAGCCATATATATCAATAATAACAACATTTTGTGAAAGGGGTAACATGCTTTATGTGGCATGTTAAATTGGGTAACAAGCTGAAAAAGTTTGGGAACCACTGCCTTAGAGGGTACACGAGGCTGGCTTCTTGAATATGGGTGTGTGGAGGTGGCACATGATTGGTACAGGTGCGGTATAATGTATAAATGCTAGGTATGATCGTTAGTTATGATGACGTTTTACTCATACACATATATATAATATTACTTGGATACTATTTTTGTTTTTTGTTCTTACATTGATGTGGGTTAAGGGAGTGGATCTCTTGTAAAGCAAACTCATGCATTGCATGACAGGTGTTATGTAAAAACACCTCGTGCAACTTATATATATAGTTTTTCATTTTATACTTTCCTTGTATTAGCCATGTGGCTGATACCTGGTAACGTTCTGCTTGGGGACTCCTGGGATACATGGCAGGAATATGACTAGATATGATAGTTAACAATGTGTGTTTCTGTACGTAGTCCTATTACCCATATTTGATCACTGTTTTGGATGCGATGATTAGTGTAACGTTTTTCCTTTGACAGTTTAGTGGATGTATCACTCGTTTTCTTCTGTGTGTATTTTGTTTATATAATCTTTAATAATGTGTGTGTGTATATCAGGTTTGAATGTGTGGTGTGTGTATGTTGCATAATGTTACTTGTATTAACAATTCAGAATTATCCCATGCTATTAAGTGGAACTCTTTGTGTATTGTACTGAATATGTTTTGTATCATTGCAGTAATCCAGTAGACTGAGCACCGGAATCATTACATATTGTTCGTATTTGGATATTTTGTTATATTTGCACTTGTTTATGTACAATGTCCGTTTAAAGGCTTTAATGACATAAAATCAAACACTAATGTATATTATAGATGTAATGTTTCTCTTTGGCTATAATAATGTATATAATATGTTTTTGATTAGTGTAACGTAGAATTTGTGTAATCTTGTTTTCCTTAGGCTAGGTGCATAATGCATAGAGGACGGGCGACAATTTATATCAACATAAAGTTAACCGTTCTAGTGTATATATTGATAATGGTAATTATACTTTCTGTGAATGAAATAAAATGTGATACTTTGTTTATTTAATGTATTGTATTGTTTTAAATAAATAAAATAAAAAAAAAAGAAAAAAAAGAAAGGATTTGTCTGAGAGATTGAAATATTCTGAACTGTGCAGAATGTACAGGGTAATCAGTAAGTATGATGCCAGCAGATCACCAGTAAAAAGATGTCTTTTTGTTTGATGACATAGTTATACAGAGTAGAATGTGAAGAATGCAATGAGCTGGATTTGAAACATTGTAGATGATGGCTGCAAGAAGTGCGTAGAACTCTGCCGTGAATCTACTAACCGTGAATTGTAGTAGTAATAGTAATAATTATAATAACGGTCACTGCAAAAGTAATCCCCATATTCCACTAACTTTGTCACTTGGGCATTAAAACATGCAACTGGAATAATTCACAGTGAGCCATAAGCTAATTAATAATACATTTAAATATTGACATTAAAAATCTGAAGGTAATCAGAAGAGGCGTTCACAACCTGTCATGTGCAAACTAATATCCAAATTTCTTCAATAACAATTGTAAATCTAAAAATTACAAAGCCCGAATCAAATTCAAACTTTTCAAAGAGATAACAATAAAAGAACAATATCTATAGTTATGCAATTATTATTATAATCATGGGTGAGCTCTGAACCTGTAGGATTATACAGCGCTTTGGGAGGGGGGGGGGGAAGGGATGGACGATATTCAAGCTCAATTCAGGGAACTGGAGCACAGATCTAATTCCCTAGTTCAAGAGGCCCTCACCAGCGTCAAGGAACCTTCCTTGAAGCCTTTTAGAAATTGCATTAAGTCATTATTAAAACGCTGAAGATAATCATACGCTACGTTCACATATTATCACCTGAGAAGCAATATTTCAATTTTTCCCATTTCATAGTGAGAAAAAAAAGATTGGGACATACAGGCCAAAATCAATTCAAACTTCATCTAAATAAGACTGACTATCTTATAAGAATGACTGCGGTTCGATTTCCGGCCGGGTGGAAACGATGAGCATGTTTCTTTACATCTGCTGTCCCTGTTCACCTAGCAGTAAGTAGGTACCTGGGTGTTAGTCGACTGTTGTGGATCATATCCTGGGCTGAACTTTGAAATGAGCTGAGGTAGGATATCGGCTCTTACCCTGTAAAATTGATCTGTGCAGAAAAAAGTACAGCAAATAAGTAAGAAATTTGTAAAGCTTAGTGTATATGTACAAAACTTAGTGTACATGTACATAACTTAGTGTACATGTACATAACTTAGTGTACATGTACATAACTTAGTGTACATGTACATAACTTACTATACATGTACATAACTTAGTGTACATATACAAAACTTAGTGTACATGTACAAAACTTATAATTTTCAACAATGTTCTTGAGGTTACACAGATGACATAGGAACATTAAAGTGCATTATGCTCACTTAACCTGCGATAACCAAGTATAGTCAAACACTGTGAATTATTTCTGATAAGAAGAGTCATTCTCCAGTCAGTTAAGAGCAACCAAATTGATTAATAGAATTGTTTCCTTTGAGGAAAACACATCAACACAGTCTAAAGCTGACCAAAAGATGTATTTTCTAGTAATTGTACTAACTAGAACAAGATTTGTACCTACCCAGTTTATGCCCATGAGATGTTTTATCCATTTCAGACGATGGATCAGCTACTGAAAGTTAATGCCGTTCACAATTGTTATATTTTAATCAGAGGAAAGTGCTAAACCTGTGCAATAGATGGCACTGAAATTCGATCCAAGCCACTTGCACGGATGAACAGCCTCTCACCAGCATCAAAACCAAGTATTTCAATAACGTAAAATAATGCCATTCTATTCCGACATTAAAAGTGTAAAAATGACTCTTACAAACTACACTAAATATCCCAACTTTCTTCTAAGTAGGATATACCAGTGTTGAATATATAAAATTTATTAGAGGAACCTGTCTCCAGTAACCACACAGAAACAAAAGTTTGGAACGAGGTATATAGCATTACACGGGACACCCACGCTTGTAAATAATCTCACGAATCTTATGCAAGGTACGTTACACCAGTACTGAAAAATTGAAGCCGATCGAATGAGGCATTCTCGAGTAATAAACGAAAATTTCAGAGAAAGTGAAAATGTTGAGAACACTTGAAAAAAGTTAATGAATATTTTTATTATTTTCCGATTTTTCTGATTTACATTCAATTTAAGATTTTCTACAATCTTGTAAGAAAAAATATTTAATTTTGTTTTTTGAAATCCATTATGATAAAAGTTCCAAAAATTGGCAAATTGGCACCCACACGGCCCCAAAAAATTTTTTAGATTTTATTTAAAACATCATAAATTACAAAGTGGTATAAAATATTAAATACCACAATAATACAGGATCTGGACAAGATTACGAAGAATTATATCACAAGTGCAAGAGAAAAAATTTTGAAACATGCAAAATACATACACACCATGCACGGACACACATTATACAAAATGATAATATATCTGACACGTACACACAAAACTGTTGGAGGGGGGGACCCCCCCCCATGAAAACTCATCTATAAATACACACACATCATTCACACACGTATTGATCACAGCAGTGATCAAACATAAATTTTTGTAACTTTATATATACATGCAACTGTTTATGAGATTTAACTTAAGAACAAAGTCTGGTAATTATCCGTCAACATTACTCTATAACAAAAATAAGCATTACACAAAATTACATAAGCACATAAAGCATCAACAACTGCAAGATTTTTACAGCATACGTTGCATCAGCAACGAAACTTAATAGCATTACAAAAGTGATGGAAAACAAATTATGTAAAAACAAATATAAACCTCATCTAAGAGGAAAGAAATTCCCTACAAAATTACAATAAAAAAGTGCGAAAATACATACCAGAAAAATTATTTTTGCAACAACTGGTAGACTAACATGGACAGTGACTTCTATAACTCTCTTTTAATCTCAAGGACATATTTTATACAAATCTTGGGCTTATCAAAATCTTGCACACAAAACTTACATGTTAACACAGCACCACGCAGTACATACCTTCCCGACCCTCACATTCCTTCGCAAGTCCTTTACCTTATACACTCTCCCTCCGAAAAACTAATGGCAACCCGCCTATGAAGGAAACCAGTCCTTTACATATAATTAGCTCGCCAACTGAATGAGGCCATTGACCGTAAGTTTGCAGTAGGTCTCCGGAAAACGTGTCCTCCACTGTCCCCCGTAAATAAGTTTGTTTCTGCAAACTGTTCTATATATGCCCGCCGCAATTGCTCTAATCCTAATTCTTCCTCCTCCCGTGTCCCTCATCCCCCAGGAAATATACAGAAAATCCACCACTACATACATAATCGCCCTTTTTACTTCTCTGGAGACCCCGTGTACTTCTAATGTTAAGGCTCGCAGGGTCTCTACATTACCCCCACCCATCAACCAAAAAACCTTCGCTAACCACACCCTTACCTCCCTCAACTCTTCACAGAAATAAACCGCATGAAAAGCTGTTTCCTTTTCTCCACAGTGATCGCAGGTCTGTTCCCTCACCAATCCCATTGAACACAAAACAGCTTTCGATGCTAATATCCCCATTATAAACCTATATACAAACTCCCGTACTCTCGGCATTAACTTAAGCTTTCGAAAGTCATTCCATATCATACCCCAATCATACAAGGGATAAACCGATACCCCCTGTATGATTTCCGGCCTTCTGTTCATCGTCACCAAACGCCTCACCCCAAATTTTTCCACCTCCCTAATCAATAACAATAACCTCAGCATATCCTCGCATTCAATTAATTCTTTTCCGCTCCACCATCTCCGCACATCCTTCATCACTTTCCCCACTCTAACCCCTCTTTCCCGCCCCTCCCTAACGAACCTCTGTTTCACATATAAAGCCTTTACTCTCGGCCCCAACACTAGAAGGCCTACTCCTCCACTGCGTATATTCGACATCATCACCTCCTTGCTTAGTCATGCCCTCCCGAAACCCCAAACATAACGTTATACCCTCCTCTGAATCTCATGTATGTCTGGAGTCCGCAGTGGATACACCACAGCCATACTCCACACTTTACTATAAACTAATGAATTTACAATTATCGCCCGCTGTTGTAAGGTGACGTCCCCCGCCCGTAAACTCCTTAACCTTTTTACTGCCTTCTCCACCACCACCTCCGAATTCACCTGCCTAGCCTCCCGCGCATCTCTCATGTATATAACTCCACAAATTTTTTAGCCTAGCCACTATTCCCCCCCAAACTCCAACCCCAAGCTCCCCCCACCCAGGCACCTACCTCCAGTAAACTTGATTTTGCTCTGTTCCCCGCATGCCAGATGCCTCCCGAAAAGCTCCAACACACTTTCCACCATACGCAAATCCCTCACTCCGGCCATCAGAACAGTGGTATCATCCACATACCCCACCACATCTATACACCCATCCTTCTCCCCATTTAAAATCCCCCTCCTCTCAACGAGCCCATAAAATGGATGCTGCATACACGCAAAAAATTATTTGAGACAGGAGACACCCTGTCTCAAACCCCTCTCCATCCTCACAGGCCTTCCCAACCTCCCATTAATTTGTACTCGCACCATTGCAGATGAATACATTGCATCAACCCACCTCACCACTCCATGCCAAACGAGATGAAAACAAACTACCCCTCAGAAAGTTTCTATCCACACGTCGTATGCATTTCCCAATCAATGCCCAAAAGCCCTCCCCCGCTGCAACCCCTCCAAAAAATCCCTAATGCGGCCATGCCCATCTCTCATGCTTCTGCCCGGAATACCATCTGCCCCTTATAAATTAACCCCACCAAACACCTTCTTCATCCTTTTTGCCAGTATCTTCGCGAAAATCTTGTAGTCGGCACACAGCGAAATAGCTCTGTACTCACTCAATACTCTTCCCTCTTGCTTTTTGCGTACTAATACGACTGCACCCATTCGCTGAGTCTGTCCTAACTGTCCCTCCCGTCGCATACAATTCATGACCCTCACCAGACAGTACTTAATGTGCTCCCATTGAATTCTATAAAAATCATTTGATATCCCATCTATACCCAGTGCTGTGCCAGTACTCATGTTGAACACAGCCTCCTCAACTTCCCCAATGCTAATCTCACCTCCCATCCCCATGCCCTCCTCTCCACATGACCCTAAACCTCTCCCCCCCACACCTCCTCAATAGCATCGCCCTCCTCCCCCTTCCCCCACGTCTTTTGGAACCAGATATCAGCATAATTGCTCATGCCTTCTGTAGTATTCAGTACCTGTCCCTTGTGATAACCACCCATATCCTCACTTACCTCCAAGTTTAAAATGTTTAAATGCCTTACCCAAAAACCTCGCAAAAACACTTCCCGAAGGTTTATCACCCCACACCCAAAAGCCTCCATTCCCGCCCTTCACGTAGTGCATCAAATCTACCATTATGTAACTCTCCCAACCTGTCCTTGAGTTGCACCTGTTTCCGTACTGCCGCCCCCCCCCCTTCCTCATAACACCCATTTAGCTGATATTCAAAATAATTTTGCAACCCATACCTCCACCCTGCCTCTTCCCTTCCCTTCCTCTTATAGAAACCTGCTATACCCGGCTTAGCGTGCCTTTCCCACCATTCTAAGACACACGACTCTACCTCTCTAGAATCTTAAGAAGATTTTCCACCATTCCCCAAAAGCCATACTCACCTCCTCACTCCTCACTCCTCACGAGTCTTGCATTTAATTTCCAAAAACCCGATTGTATCCTAACCGTACCTTCCCAATCAAGATCTGCTATAACTGCCCTATGATCGGAAAACCCCACATAAAAAGTCCTAACTCCCAACACACGTACAGCTTCTGTTGCATTGATCCTATCTAATATTGCAGCATAATCCCGTCTGACAAACGTATACTCAACCTGCCAACCCCCCTCCCCACAACATCCAAAACCCCCACGTCTCCAAACACATTACGTAACAAGCCCAACATACACCTCGCCCCCCTCGGTTCCACATCCCCCCCCCTAATAACACAATTCCAATCTCCCCTGTTACAGTGACTAAAGGTAAACCCCTTAAATAGTACATCAAAAATTCCCTCACAAAGTTCTCCTTGACTCTTGCATTGCCATCTGCCGGCATATACATCCTATAAAACAAACTCTCGTTGCACCCACTCCCCTCCACCCTCACGACCCTCCCCCCCTCCTCCCACCCCAAAATACGCAATGGATGGTTTCCTTTACAGCCACACACCCCACCATTTAACCTCAAAGAGCCACTCACATACAATTATATCCTTTCAAAGACAACTCACAACCAAAATTAAATTTTGCTCCTGAATGAAACATATATCTACATTAAATCTCTTTAAAACCCCTTCCACCCATACACTTTTAAAACCCCGGCTCTCAGGCCATTAACATTGATCGTTACAACCCTTTAATTTTTGACAGTAAAGGCGGCTTGCCCCGCCACCTTGGAATGGCACCCGCGTTTACCTGGCTGCTGACTAGAGCCCGTTGTCCCTTGTTGTCCGTCCCCCAACCCTCCCCCCCCCTTTTTCCTTTTAACCTTTCAGTACTTCAGCACCGCTACACCCACTCTCCGGGAGACCAACTGGCTTCCCAAGACTTCTTCCCCGGTCTCTGCCTGGCGGTTAAGAGTCATCCACATCAGCGTCCCAGCTGTTCTCTTGCGTGAACCTCCGTCTCCCCCATGTAACCTCCTCTTCTATGCACCCCTCTGTGCACCTCAGCCACTACAGTGTGTTCTTCCCCTCTTGCACACAGTCTTCCACGTCCCCATGATACTTGTAGTCTTCCTCCAATGAGCGTCCACGCTGCTCATCATCCAGACTCCCCTCCACGTCACTCGGGAAGGTATTCAAAACCTCATCCAACATTCCATCCTGTTGCATTACAGGCTCACCGTCATCGTTCGTCGTCGTCGTCTGCTCAGGCCCGTCCCCACAGGTAACGTAGCACATGAGTCCGTCTCCGCCTCTGCTTATCCACTTCCTCACTCCAACTGCACGATGCCTGCCTTTCGGCCGCATCTGTCTCCTGCACTACAGGACCCAACTGCTGATCCACCGGTGTTGGCATCTGTTCCCTCCGTCCTGGTTTCCTATGGCATTGGGCTGCCATATGGTCAAATGATCCACACAGCCTACAAGTCCGCCTCTGTCCTGCATAGTATATGTAGACCTGCGTTCGGAACTCTTCCAGTAAAACATACGAAAAGGGAAATTTATTGCCTAACGTCATCTTCAGATTGAAGATCCCCCCGGGCAGTCCCACATAAGGCCCATCCTTCCACACTCCCAATTCCGCCACATGAATCTTGCCATAACGACGGAAGACCACAACCACATCATACTCAGTAGCTTCAAAGGGCACATTCCTGACTTTTACGTATGTCACATAGCTGGATACATCATGTAGACATACCTCCACTGCTGCATTCACGGCCATCCTCTTCTCATGGTACTTGTCAACTTGCTTGAGTAAAATCCAGCATTTATAAATTTGATGAAAATCCTCGTAACTCCGTTAACAGCCACACCATAAAGCTCTTCATTGGGTATCCCATACACATCACGATTAATCGTAGGGAGTAGCACCTGCATTGTAGAACTGCTTAGGGCCCCACGTACTAATTCCACACAGACAGTATTCACACGTCTGCCATGTC
>NC_069450.1:33741367-33756463 GCF_026875155.1 Cherax quadricarinatus
TTTTTGAACTCTTGTAGGAAAAGGCAAGTCTATGGGGGGGGGGTGGGGATTTTGCTTTTCGGAGGGTTACCGGAATGTCACTTGGGGGGGGGGGCCCCCCCCTCCCTGAACCCCGGGGGGGGGCAAAGGGTTGTTCTTTCCAAAAAGGGGGGTGCATGAGGGTGGGGGTTTTTTTAGGCTTCTTTGGGTTTTGTGGATGGTGGAGGGGTTTTGAATAAAAGTGGGGAAGGGGGATGAAAAGATGAAATTTTGGGAAACTATTGGGTTTTGTTTATTGCATACAGGATAACCTTAAAAAAAAAATGATGACTAAACCTTGGGGAAAAAAAAAAAATTGAGTGTTTAAACCCCCATGAGTGGGGTATGAATTTGGGGAAACCCCTTTTTTTTTTTTTTAAAATTGATAATGGGGTTTAAAAAAAACATGAGTTGGGTATGATAAACCTTTTTTTAAAGTTCAATTTTTGTTTTGTTTACCCACAAGAGAGGGCCTTTTAAAATTAACTTTTTTAATGTTTAAAAAATCGATTAAAAAATTTTTAACAATGGAAAATTGGCAATGGTTTTTTAACTATTTCATTTTTTTATTTTTTATCGTGTTTTAACCCCCCATGAGTCCTAGGGTTTTTAACTGTTGAGGGGCGGGGGGGGGGGGGTTTGGGGGGGGGGTTTTTGGGGGCGGGGGGGGTTTTTGGAAAATGTTTGGGTTTCAAATGTTTGCATCATTTTAAAAAATGAAAACTTTGTGGGTTTTGTAACACTGTTTTTTCTGGGTAATTTTAGGTTGGTTAGTTTTTTCCCTTTAAAGGGAATTTTTTATGTTACAAAGTGGACCGTGGTTTGACCCAGTGTTGAAAAATTTTTTGTCTAAACATGTACCATTTTTCATGGTAAAAATTTATTTGCATTTGTAAAAAGAGGTTTTTTAAAAAAAAATTAAAAAAAAAAAAAAAATAACAAGTTTCAGAAACGCTGGGGTGTTTTTTTGTAATATAATGTTTGGGCTTTTACTTTTCGGGTGGGTTTCCGCCAATTTTTTTTTGTGGTATGTGTTAAATTTCACTATTTTTTTGTAAAGGGTTTGGGTTTTTACTGTTTAAGCAATGTAAGTTAAAAATTTTACTTTTGATGTTGAAATTTAATTTCTGTGTACTTTGGGGCAAGGGGTTTTTAATTGAAAAAGCTGTGGGGGGTTTTTTTGTAGGGACAGGCATTAAAAATTTTTTAGGTTTTGGTTTGTTAATTTCCTTTTCTGTTCAGGAGCTAATTTTTTTTGCCTTTTTTTTTATTCTTTGGGTTTGGTTTTTTACTGCTCGGTGTTTAGGCGGGAAGTTTTTTTGTGGGTCATTGGGACTGTTTTTATTTTAGTTAAAGGTTTTTCCTTTTGTTTAAGTTTTTGGGAATTTTATAACTATCTTTTGTATGCTGTATTTTTAATTTTTTTTCTTTGCAAGGGGGTTTTTATTGTACGTGTTTTTTTTGGGGTTGTGTTTGCACAAGTTGAATTGGGGGGTTTTGACTTTGTTAATTTTAATTTTCCCGTGCAGGAGCCATCTTGCTCTTTTTTTAAAACCGTTAGGGATGGAATATCCTTTAGTAAAAATATGGGAAAAAAACAATTTAGCATAAGTATGGGGGGTGATGGTGGCATTTTTATTTGCAAAAGGGGTAATTTTATGTGTTTTTTAAAAAATTTTTATGGGTTTGCGTTTTTTAAATAAAAAATTTAAAAAAAAAAATTAAACCAAAATTTTTTTTTAAAATTTTTTTAATTTAAAAAAAGTATTACAAGATTCAATATAAAGATACCATGAAATGGTACATGTTATGACAGAACATTCAACACTAGTACTACACGGTCCACGAAGTGAACATACATACAAGGTTACCTTTAGATAGCCTAACAACCTACAATCTACCTAGAAACAGTGTTACATAATCACAAAGATCTTCATAATACACTGATGCTAACACTGACTTCCAACACTCCCACAACCCCCACCCGCCCCTCTACAAGTTGAAACCCTGGACACTCTCACGTGGTGAAACACCATAACAATATGTAACATTAAAAAAGTTACCATTGCCAATCTCACGTGGTTAAACACATTATCAATGTTAAACATTAAACAAGTTAACATCATAGCCACACTCTCGTGGTTAAACACATTATCAATGCTAAACATTAAACAAGTTAACATCATAGCCACACTCTCGTGGTTAAACACATTATCAATGCTAAACATTAAACAAGTTAACATCATAGCCACACTCTCGTGGTTAAACACATTATCAATGCTAAACCTTAAACAAGTTAACATCATAGCCTCTCTCATGTGGTTAAACACATTATCAATATTAAAAATTAAACAAGTTAACCTCATAGCCACTCACATGTGGTTAAAGATATTATCAATATTAAATTTTTTTTTTATTGCAATGAAATGTACCTGGGATAAATGTAACTCAAACTGTAGTTGACACTGAATTCCTGGTGTTAACCAATTACCAACTTTTATACCCACTAAGCACTAATTTACTACCACGAAACAACTGTGCATTGTCACAGCACCTCACAAACAAAAGTTGTACAACGATCAAGTTTAACTTAGGTGCAAAATAAAACCATACTGCGCTAAACCCGAGATCCCAAGATTTAGTTATCATGGTTTAAAGATTATCCTGTACTCAGGGAACATAACCATAGGTTGTCTAGTTTATCATGCCTCTCCTTCCCCCTCACCATTCATAGCCCTCCCTCCATTCACACAATAAAGCAGCCTAAACCGACATACCCTCATACATCCCCCGGTAGGAGACCAACCCTTTGCCCGCCCCCTGGGTTCACGTGAAGGAGGCCACCCACAGTGAGATTCCGGTAACCCTCTGAGAAGCTAGTTACCCACCGCCCCCATAGACTTGCTTATTCCTACACATCGTTCTATAAAACCTCGCTGCTAACGCTTTTATTCTCAACTCTCCCCGAACCTCCCTCATCCCCCAAGATACATGTAAATAATCCATCATGACATACATTAAAGCCCTACCTACATCACCCGGCAACCCAGTTACATCCAACAATAAAGCCCTTAGGAACGGCCATTTCCCCCCCCCCCCCGCTAAAAGACTGATAACGCGCACCATCCATAATCTCACCTCCTCAAAGAGGGACAAAAAATACAGCATGAAAAGCTGTTTCGGTGTCCCCACAGTGCAAGCATGAGGCCTCTCTTACAAGACCCATTTTACATACGATCCTTAGAGGCCAAAATTCCCATTAGAAAACGATATACTAACTCCCGTACCCCCGCAGGTATTCTAAGCAAGCCAAACTCCCTCCAAATGCTCTTCCAGTCATATGTCAGATATACAGCAAGCCCCTGTAAGACACCCTTACCCACCACAGCACCCACCATCCTTTTGACCTTTAATTTGGACACCTGTCCTACATTCAATAAAACCCTCAACATGTCTTCACAATACCTCAAATCCCTTCCACACCATCATCTTCGTGCATCCTCCATTACCCTACCCACCCTGACTCCTCTGTTCCCCCCAGTCCGAATATACCTTTGTTTAATATATTAAGCCATTACTCTATGACTCAATGCCATCAGGCCAAGACCCCCACCTCTCACATCCATCATTACCACGTCCTTGCGCAACCATGCCCTCCCAAACCCCCACACATACCTTAGAAACCTCCTCTGGATTTCCGCAATATCCTGTACTCTTAAAGGAACACCCCGCCACCCCCCACACCTTACCGTAAACCAGAGGTTAACCACCAAAACTCTCTGTTGTAATGTTACGTCCCTAGCCCTTAAGCTTCCAAGCCTACCCAAAACCTTGCCTGTAACTAATTCCGAATTTATCTTCCTACATTCTTGCACTCCACCATGTACCATACTCCACAAACCCTAATTCTGTCCACTACTGACCATCCCAACCCTCCCCCAAGCTCCCCCAATCCATTCCCCCACCTCTAATAGTCTCGACTTCATTAAATTAACTCTCATACCCGTAGCATCCCCAAATATCTGAATGACTCGACCAACCTTCCTTAGTACTTCCTCATGCATTACAAGAACTGTAGTATCATCCACGTACCCAACAATACCCCCCTCCACCCCCATCGTCCCCTGTCCATTCATCACCTCATCCACTAGCCTATAAAATGGATTCTGCACGCAGGCAAATAGTAACTGAGAGAGCGGACAACCCTGCCTCAAACTCTCTCCATCAGTACCGGGTCCCCAACTTACCATTAACCTGTACCCAAACAACCGCTCCCTCATACAAGGTTTGCACCCATCTCACCACCCTACCCCCCATACCCAACTTCTCCAAACAAACTCTTAAGAAATCCCTGTTCACACAGTCATACACATTAGCCCAATATAAACCGAGTGTTCCCCCTCCTGTGCAGCTCTCAATAAATTCCCTTATGTTACTATGCCCATCCCTCATACTTCTTCCCGGGATGCCATACTGGCCCCATGTATCAACTGATCCTAGAACCTTCTTCAGTCTATTGCCAGATTTTAGCATAAATTTTATTATCGGCGCACATTAAGGATATCGCTCTATAATCACTCAGTACTTTCCCTTCCTTTTTTTTCGGCACTAACACAACGATCCCGGTTTTCTGTGTTTTCCCCATCCTCCACTGCTCCACATATAATTCAAGACTTCCACTAAACCATGCCTAATACACTCCCAATAAACTCTATAAAAATCATTCAGTATTTCCATCTATGCCCGGCGTCTTACCTGACTCATCCCGTAAACCGCCTCCTCCACCTCCTCTCACTAATACTACCCTCCAGCATTTCCTGTTCCTGTTGTCCTAATGCAATATCCCCAAATACCTCCTCACTGGCATCTCCTCTGTTCCTCCTCCATTTCTCCCTAAACCAATAATCTGCATAAACACTAATGCTGTCCGTATCGGTAAAGCCTTGACCCTCCACATAACCTCCCCCCCCCCAGCAGCGACACTAGATGCACTATGGTAGTCACCATTTGCCTTTCCTAAATTTTCTCAGAACGTAACCTGATGGTTGATCACCCTTTAACACCTCCTCTAACCCCGCTCTAACTCTAATTGCATTAAACCTTTCATTATGTAACTCTGCAATCCGACACCTTAAGCCATCCACATCCCCTCTCATACCTTCCCTACCGCCCCCCCGTCGTAAAACGCATTCAGTTGTCCTCCAGGTAGTTTTGCAAACCATGCCGCCACCGTGCCTTTTCCCTCCCAAATGCCCTCAAAAAATCCACGATTCCTATCTTGCCCTCACCTCCCCCCATCAAGAAAATCCACTCACCACCCTACCACCCCAGAATTGTCCCCTTTCCTCAAAGGAAGACCCAACATCCCCCTCCTGCAAAGCCTCCATTCAATTTCCCTTTACCAGCATATAGTGTACTATACCACACCCGCAGATCACTTTCACCACCCTTTGTTCCAAAAATCACATCGAAAGCCCTCACCCTCCCCCCTACCCCCCGCATCAATATACCCTATCTAACCCGCCTCATAATTCCAAAGAAGAAGGGTTTTTGCTCCACCCCTACTCCCCCCTCCCCACCACATCTAAAATCCTACATCCCTTAACAATCCCTTAGAGCACCAAAGCCCAAATCCCCCCCCCCTGGGTGGAAAATCCCCTTTCCTAACACCAGTTCCAATCCCCCCCTAAGTAAAAAGCTATGGAAGGAAAAAACCCCCGCAAAATTTAAAAATACATCAAACACCGAAAAAAAATCAAAAACTTTCACTCTAACATTGTTGCATCCCGGCATAAAAAACTCCAAGAAACATACTCCCCCCACCCCCCAGAACCCATCTACCCTTACGCCCCTACCCCCCCCCCCCCTCCTCCCAACCAGACACGCAAGGCGGGGCCCTTTACAGCACTGCCCCCTTTCCCTTTTAACTGAAAACTTTACTGACAAATATTTTTATAAACCCCACAAACGCAATTAAACCCTAACCTAGGGTTATGTTCCTGCAAAAAACATACATCTACTAAAACCCTTGTAAAAACCTTCAAACCCAAAACCCTTTTACCTCAGATTTAAGACCATTTACATTTATTGTGACACCTTGAACTTCCC
Source organism: Cherax quadricarinatus (assembly GCF_026875155.1). NCBI lineage: Eukaryota > Metazoa > Arthropoda > Malacostraca > Decapoda > Parastacidae > Cherax > Cherax quadricarinatus. Next base: position 33,747,494 of record NC_069450.1, read on the forward strand.
AAAAAAGGGGGCTTACCCCTATCCCCTTGGGGGCTTACTCAATTACTTCAGGGTACCCTCCCCTTTTTATCCTTTTTCCAAAACCTTTCCACCCCCCTTGTCCCCCCAGCTTTCCCGTACCCCCCCCGCTCCCCTTTTCCCCCCACATCTCCCCCAAGGACTTCTTCCCTGTCTGCCCAAGTTTTTAAAAACCCCAATCGCGTCCAAGGCACCCGCGGGTCCGTTTGGTGAGCTCTTCTCCCCCCAATATTACCTCATCGAGTCCTCCTGTGGACTTCCACACCAATTTCCTTTTCCTCTGTATTCCCCGAACCCTCCCCCTGTCCCGCTGCTCTCCATCAGCTGCACCCAAATTAACTTCTCAGGTCGCCTCCCGGGCCCCGGTGTCCAGAAAATCCTGAAAACGCTCCAACAACCCCTCCTGGGGGAGACTCTTTCCCCGTCCACCCTTCCCTCCGGGAATGGGGGGCTCTCCCCTGTTCCCCCCGGGGGGGTAAAACACGCCCCATCACCCCTTTTTACCTTGTCCAAACCCTTTTCCCAAGGGTTCGTCTTTTGTCCATCCGCAACCCCCCCAAATCCCACCACGTTGCACGGGTTTCTGATCCACCATCCACGATAACGCCATCCTAGGGTTGCCTTTGAAGACACTGCGCCCCCAGTGCTCGAAGAATCACTAATCGGGAAGTTTTTCCCTTCCCCACTAGTGGAAAAATACCTGGGGGCCTATAGCCTTCACATAACAACGAGGGTATTGGCCCCCTCTTGGCACTTCAGGTCAGGACCCTCGGGCAGCCCCCAAAAGGCCCCTCCCCCCCACACCCCCCTACTAGCCGTATGCAGTTCCATTTTAAATTTCTGAAGGCTTTCTGAATGCCATATGACGTTGCCCCAATGGGTACTTTTGCACCCTTTCCCAGTGTAATATTTTTGAAACACATGTAGACCACCTCCCACTGTTGAATTTCCCTCATCCCCCTTTCCCGAAAATTCATACAATCCCGGTGTAAAAACCCGGTCTTGAAACTTCACAAAAAAACCCCTTTTCATTTCCCTTTTGGGCTACACCGCACAATTGATCGTTTTGGGATCCCCTTTGACGTCCCCAAATTAGGGGCCCATAACAGTACATCATTGTCGCACGTTTTAAAGTTCCTCGAACTAATTCAATACAGACAGCATTCCTCCCGGGTGATACGAACCGCCTGTTGGGGCCTAAATAAAAACAATCACCCCAGGTGGGGTGTAGGGGACTCAAGAAGGTCTTCTCTTCCCAGTGGTCGAGAGACGAAAAGTTTTCCAGTTATTACTGGGAAACGATATACTTAATATAATTTGGAAAATGAGTGCCAAAACTTTTTTTCATAACTACGTCAATGGTAAAAGTTGAACCCCGGGACAAAAGTAAATTTCCCGTTATTTATCTGATTCTAAAACCCTTCAAAAATTTTTAAGATTTTACTAAAATTTCAAATCTGCATCAAACCGGGGCAAACTTACGGTTTTTTTTCATTCTTAAGAATGAGTCGTAATAATATTTTTAAAGCAATTTTAAGCATTCTTTAGTTGCTGAAAAAAAAATTATTATAAACAAAAAAAAAAAAATGGGGAAATTTGTGTCTTTTCGACCGAATAGCAGTGTAATCTTGTGTTAAGGAAATTACACCATTGATGGAACTTTTTAAGCTGATCGGATGGTCGTTCTCCCCCTCAGGGAGAATTTTAAGATTTTTTTTATCTTTCTATATCAACAAAATTTACATGACACAAGCAACACTTAAACACTTAAGGGTATTATCCCTGAGAGTCAGCCAATAAATGCAAGGAACGTTGTGTATTTGGGAGGATTCAACCAGATGGCGACTGTGGAAGTTGTAAGTAGAGTTGACAGTTTTAGGATGACTGTGATCTCTGACATGACAGAAAAGAGCATTGTTGGTGTCGGCAAGCTTAACACTACTTTTGTGCTTCTTGAGTCTGTCAGAAAGAGAACGACCAGTTTCTCCAAAGCAATGAAGAGGGAGAGGAACAGGAAATAGGGAGAATCTATAAAGGAGGAGAGGTATGAACTAAATTGGTGCGAAGAGTGTTTAGTCTGGTGAAAGGTAAGTTTGATGTCTAAGGAACGGAGAGAGTTGTTGAGATTAGAAAGACTGGACAGGGGAGTTTCCCAGGAGTAGAGGGTTTGAGAGAGAAGAAAGTTCGTTTAGCACGTGAGAAGCAGAGTTTATGAAATGGAAAGGGTAGCAAAGACGAGAAAATGAATTATGAAGAGTGGAAATTTCCGATTCAAGGAACTGGGGATCACAAATGCTGAGACATGGAGAAAGAGAGAAAAAGAACATTTTTCTTGACAGAGGAAGCTACCAAACCATACCCCCGGCCGGGATTGAACCCGCGGTCATAGTCTCAAAACTCCAGCCCGTCGCGTTAGCCACTAGACCAGCTAGCCACAATAAGATTCATCCAACTAGGTATATTTCTACACCATAGGAAGGTTAGCACAGGCACCTCTGTGACCACAAATGCAAGTTTTTACAGACGAATCTCCAGCTAGCATGGCCGTGACGAACTCTAGCTCAAGTCCCTTCACTGCCGTCAACATGACTCAAGAAATCGTATGGTTTGTTTGCAATCGTGTCATTACGATTTCTTGAGTCAGAGGAAGCATGATAAGAAAAGTAGTAAACGTAAATGCCGTTGTGTTACAAGGAAAAACCAAAACCTGTATTTGAGTGGCAGATATGTACATCAAGGAAAGGAAGCAAAGAATTAGATTCCCATTCAGCTTTAAACTTTATGGAAGAATCAAGATTGTTAAGGACATCGAGAGATGGTTAGAAGAGACTAGAGTCATGAGGTCAAAGAGCAAAGATGTCGTCTATATAGCGGAGCCTGACTGAAGGGCGCACATCAATAGTAGGAAAAAGAACAGTTTCGAAGTATTCCATATAAAGGTTAGCAAGAACAACAGATAGAGGAGAGCCCATAGTGACACGGAAAGTTTGAGAATAATATTTGCCTTGGAAGGAAAAGGAATCTGAGTCCACACAAAAGCGAATAAGATAAAGAAAGACATCAGTAGGTATAGGGAGATGAAGTAACCCTTCATTCGCCTTCTCTCTGAGAAAACTGAGGACATAATCAACATCAAGACCAAGCATCCTACAAGTCGGGAAAGAGCGAACACGTTCCATGAGGTCTTGAGAGTGACGAAGGTGAGCAGGAGAAAAAGTATCAATAAAGTTAGTGAGGGTTGTGGCCAGGCAAGAAACAAGAGAATAAGAAACAGTTTTTTTTTTTTTTAGCTATTAGGGAAGTTATGCAAAGCTTGTAGGACATTCAACGTTCAAACAGAAAACCCAGAAATTTGAGAATGTCTTGTACTGGGATATAGGAGCCATGTAGGTACTGGGCAGTATGAGCAATAACATGGCATCTTCTGAAAACTTTAACACATAAGATGCAACACAATTGGAAGTACGATCAATAATTTACTGGAGAGGGACAGCTAGAAGGTGACAGTCAGCTCCTGCACAAGACACAGCAAAATTCTTGAGTAAAACTTTGTACCTTGTTTATGTTTACGTCACATCCGGTAAACATCCATATATCACACATTCTGGAAAAAGCTGCATATCAAACATCATCAGATAATATATGACTCACGAAATCATAAAGACACGATTGCTGACAAACCACTGAAATGCTGTCAGTTAACACAGTGGTAGCCTTCACGATACCAGAGTTTGGAGACGGAAAGAGGGAAAGACATTCAAGATGGAATAGAGAGAAAAGAAACAAAGTGAACAGAATATGGGGATAGATAGAGAGAACGTTCTGTAGTCTGAAGACGAATTACAAAGGCGTAATAAAGAGGAACGACTATTGACAGTGTCGGCTTAACTAACGTCTCTGATTATTCTATTAGGTATAAAAATCATGACAGCAAAAAACAGACAGCGGAGAGGGTGAGTATCCGACTGTCTTAAAATAAAGGTAAGGCTCGACATACAGGATCTGGACTGTGTGGTGTAGCAAAGGTTCAGACTATGTTTCTGGACTAGACATATAAGAGACTATATCTTACGGTTCTTAACAAAAACAAACAAGATGATTCTCTACGAGTTGCATTTATGTAATGTTATTGAATGTCTCAGCTGATTATCCATCTTGTTTCTCTCTCCCTTACACTTTTTTTAACGACTAATTTCTGAAGATGTTACCCATGTATGATTTTCCCACATTATATGGTGACAGCTGTACCTATGACTTTAATTAGAACTAATTACATTAATGATAATGACTGATGGTACGGACACTTCTCATCCAAACTCGTATTCTCTGAAGAAATTTTACTCATAGTCACTAAAAAAAATAAAAATAAGTCATAACCTAAATATGACTGCATTTTTTTACAGTAAACCCAACATTCTTATATATAAAGTTTTTCTTGCATATACTGGAGTCATTTGAACATGTTTTACAGAGAGCAATACATAATTTAACAAGAATTGCACTTTACTATACCAAACTGACTGGTACTTTGGTATGTAAACAAAATCTTTTATTAATAAATTATGTTCAAAACACTGAAATTTCTATATAAACACTCAGTCTTCTTTCTTCTTCCTTGAACTGTGATTCTTTATTTTAATATAACTCAAGTGGGAATATATGGAATTTCAGCATCACTTCCGATTTGCATAGCAGTTATTTTTAACTGGAAATTCCATTAGCTGGACAAGTTAATCTCTCTTACTTTGAAAATAACAAAAAGAAATGTTGACTAGATCCATCACTGACACTTGAGGTGGCGGCAGTTTTATTCGGGCAAGTTAACCAATTTTTTTCTCTTGTTTATGGTGTAAATAACTAGTAAGTGAACTTCACGAGCTCTCATCTGATCTGGGAAGAAAAAAATCAAATTTATCAATAGCAAATTGTTTATATTACATCTCACAGTTTCATAAGAAGCACCGTTGAACGCACACACACAGGACCAGGAGCTGTGAATTGACCCCAGCAACACAACTAGGCGAGTACACACACACACACACACACACACACACACACACACACACACACACACACACACAACACACACACACTGAAAAAATATCAATATTTTTCAATAATTTGAGTAATAATTGAAGACTATAATAGTGTTTATAGTTGAATGGTTCAGAGAACCGACATGTTGATAATTAGACACATATGCAACTCTTGGGTATCTTTATTGAGGAAACGTTTCGCCACACAGTGGCTTCATCGTCCATACAAAGGAGAATCTTGAAGAACAGGAGGAGAATGAGGTAATCAGTCCCTCAACCTTGAGTCGATGTGATCAGTCCATCAATCTTGAATAGAATACCTATAGGTATTCTATTCAAGATTGATGGACTGACCACATCGACTCAAGGTTGAGGGACTGATTACCTCATTCTCCTCCTGTTCTTCAAGATTCTCCTTTGTATGGACTGATGAAGCCACTGTGTGGCGAAACGTTTCCTCAATAAAGATACCCAAGAGTTGCACATGTGTCTAATTTATCAATAGTGTTTATATAACGTAGTGTTGGTGTTTAGTGTTGATGTGATTTTGAAAAGATAATAAGCCACAGGGGAGCCAACATCCTCTATAATTTACTTATTTATGGTAATCAGTTAAGTAAAACGTAATTGTTATAATGTTGGAAAAGCTAATATTCTGATAAAGAGTATGTGCTACACACCTGGAAATGTCACTGAATATAATTAAATAATATGTGTATAATATAATCGTTTTGAAAGGAGAGGATTGAATATGGTATAAAGGAAGAACGGACCGGAATTTGTGGGCATTAATTCAGTGTAATGAAAGCCGATAGAGATATCAGCAGAGTGTTCTAACGTTGGGATAAACGAAGAGACAATATATCTGGAAGTGTCCAGATATTTAATACAACTGTCAATATAATGTGATAGTACAGAACCCAGGAGGCGGTAGCTAAAAGTGACACCTGTGTCATGCAAAGAGTACGTACCCTTTATTCGGCGCATGTACACACCCTCATTGAAAGGTTATCTTCCTCAACCAGCATCCCAGGTGCTAAGGGTTGACGATGGAGCCCCATCGTTCGATCAGTACCCAGGTTCCAGCCAATGAGAAGATGGTTTTGGCAACCGCAGAGGTGTTGTGGGCATCACACACCTGTCTGCCCTTGTCATTACCATTCTAGAGCTGATTGAAGCACGGTCTGCTCTCTAGTGGCTTCTGTTCTGCCTTGCTTACCGTGGAGTACACTAATACCTATTGTTGTACATAATTCTGTTCTTACTTGGTGAAGGATAATATAAGTCAAAAGTTTTTCTGCTGAGCTTATTCTGCTCCCTTTACACCCAGGATAATAGGCCTTTGGATTCCTGGGTTGTAATAACGCCATATTTGACAGCCACATGTATCATCCAATATAATGTACACCTCCAATTGTGTACTGAACTCCAGAAAACAGGTAAGTTAGCTAGGTATTGACCAATCTTAGTTTAGCAGGCTGCGGGGACGTGTTAGTATATATCACCAAGGAAATACCTTGGTGATAAAACCTAACATTTTTGTTAGGATATATCATCATTTGTTTTTCACAGTGTAACTGGACCACTGTAATGTGTAGTACTAATGTGTAGAAAACTTTTGAGTTAAGTCACATAGTCACTTAATAACTTTCATACAGTCAAACACCTTTCCGATTTACTGGCTTAAATTTTTTAGTAAATTTATTCACGAACATATGTTCGTAATTCAAGGCCCCGATGCGTAAAACTGGGAGCTAAGAAGGTGGGCACTGAAGGAGGTACAATATCAGAGATTTGGGTTGCTCCTAAAGCCACACATGTCTCCCAGGACTTCATTATCATTTAGTATAATCTGTAAAAATTCACCACGTAATTCTCAACACACACTGGAAATACTCTCAGGCATCCTTGTTAGCAAACTACTTGAAGATGATGAGAACACAAACAGATGCAGACCATGAAGACTACAAATTAAACTGGACAAGCTGAAGAAATGGTTCGACAGGGCTTCGAGAATTTAACCCCAGCAAAAGAAAAGTAATGAAAATCAAGGAAGGGAAACAGACTACGGGAAACATTATAAGCTCGGGGACAAAGGCTGCAAACCTCCCTCATATAAAAGACCTCGAGGTTAAAAACCGAATAGGCATCGTAGTAAATGCAAGACTGGTAAATTTAAGGATAGTTTTTCAGAATCTATTCGAGGAGTCATTAACGAAACTATACAGAATGTGTTAGGTCATCTTTAAGTATGCAGCCCCAGTATGGAACCCACATCTGATGAAGCAAGCCATGAAGCTGAAAAACAGAGTAAAGGTTTACAACGAGACGAGTTTCTGGAGCTATGAGATACCAGCTATCAGGAGAAGCTAAAGGATCAAAAGTTCACGATATTCGAGAACAACAGGACCAAAAAGGGTTTATGTTTTACGACATACGAAATACGGGAGAAGGATTGATAAGGTGAAGGGGCAAGTGTGTTTAAGAGATGGTTCTTAAGTATACAAGAACACAGCGGAAGATAAAAATAAAAAAAAAATATGAGCAACAGGGATATTAAGCAATACTTCTCTCGTTTTAATGGTTAGGAAGTAGAACGACTTAGAACTTATGCAAGATCTATACATATTTTTAAAGAAAGCTACGATAGGCTAAGGATCCTGTATTAAAGTAATTATTTTCTTTTTAATTTTCGTCCCATTTCGCCCCACGTCTTTCCATGCGCTGGCATGGCAAGACGTTTTTGGCGGGTTAGCTGCGGAATTTTCAATTATAACTCCGGATCAACGAGGCTGACCAGGTTAAGACTCAACAGGACTTATTGTGAATACTCTGGGGAAAATTCCAGTGAAGCGAGAAGACATTTCAGGCACCGTTTCAAGATAAAATGTGGAAGTGTTGTGCAGTTTGTGAATGTTGGTGAGTGGTGGTAGGGGAGGAAGACTGCCAGGGAGGGGTGGGGAAGGATAGGCCTACACTGTGTATGGATACCGGCCAAGATTACGTACCCTACAAACCTCGAAAGCTCTTATAAAAACATCTATATCCAGCACCATGCACCATGCAGGACTATTTAGAGGCATATGTTATGGAAAAACAATGTGGGATTAATGTTTAAAGAGGGAGTGACCAGTCAGTGCACCCTCCCCCACGTCCGGGGGTGGGTGGAACAGGTGGGATGTGTAACTAGATGGTGAGTGAACACATTGGTTCAGCAGTGCCCATACCCACCCAAATTTTTCATAGTGTTAAAATGGGAAACAAATAAAGTTATGTGTATTGTAAGACAGTGTGAACAATATACAGTGTGCAAGTCCCTGTGTATTGTACTCCCCGGGGTAACCCCACTCAACAAACCCGCGCCTCGCCCCCCCAATTCCCAGGGGATGATTGTCGCATTGCTATTGGGCCGTGCAGACCCCTTGCCCGACGCTCCTCATTAATGACAGCAGTGGTACGAGGAGGTGTTGTGCATTCGCTGCCCGGATGAGGTAGAGTGCGGTCGTGCTTTGCACCCCTCTACTGTTTCCCAGACGAGCTAACAGTCAACGACATGGCGCCAGGTTGTGCGCAGGGAGTGAATACTGTTGCATTGAACTTATTAGTGGGGCTTTAAACACCTGTCAGTCGATGTGTTATTGCCCAAATTATACGAGAGACATATGGCATCAGAGAAGAGGATTTATTTTGGAGTGGCACTGAACGGTGTAATAGAATTTTCGTGAAAGTGCTAACTGCTCAAGTATACGAGGCTTTGGTTGATCGTTACCAAGATGTCAGCATTACTGAAAACCCGGCCGTGGGGTCAAATTGATTTAGATCACGAAAATTTTTTCGGGGTAAGCTCCGCAAAGTGCCTTTTTGGGCTGGGGAGGTGTATTCGAAATGTTTTTGAATTATGGAAAAGACATTGGCC
>NC_069450.1:33756963-33916186 GCF_026875155.1 Cherax quadricarinatus
GCCCCCCGGGAAGCCCGGGTCACCATTTTGGGAGCCATGGTCCCATTTGTGAGACCCAGTCACCACTTGTGAAGCCAGGGTCCCCAATTGGGAAGCCAGGTCACCATTTGTGAAAAAGGCACCCTTGTGAGAGGCCAGGTCCCATTTTGTAGACCCGGGGGGCCCTTCTTGTGAGAGCCAGGGTCACCATCTTGTGAGAGACATGGTCACCATCTTGTGAGAGCCAGGGTCACCATCTTTGTGAGAGACATGGTCACCATCTTGTGAGAGCCAGGGTCACCATCTTGTGAGAGCCAGGGTCACCATCTTGTGAGAGCCAGGGTCCACCATCTTGTGAGAGCCAGGTCACCATCTTGTGAGAGACATGGCTGACAAACATTTTACGTTATTTATTATTATTAACTGATAAGATGATTATCTTATCATTCGCCTGTCAGTTATCACTGCCACAGTTACGTTCACCATTGTTCTCTCAATATTATATACAGAAGCAGTAACTACATTTAGAATGTAAACTAGACTTTTCTGTGGTATTTCTTAATGTCTATCCCTGCACTATGGGTAAGCTATATAATAATAATAATTAATAATAATAATAATAATAATAATAATGATATCTTTATTTACTACACGTACATGTACAAGGTATACAGACCATAGTTGACATCAATGACATACTACTATATAAAAACCCGCTTGTTATGCTGAGCATTTCGGGCAAATTAGGTCAGTGTCCCAGGATGCGACCCACACCAGTCGGCTAACACTCAGGTACCCATTTTACTGATGGGTGAACATAGACAACCGGTGTAAGGAAACACATTCAATGTTTCCACCCCTTCGCCGGGAATCGAACCCGGACGCTCATCGTGTGAAGCGAGAGCTTTTACTACCAGGCCACGGGAATTACTTTGAACACGAATGAGAACCTTTCCTTAATTTAATGAAAGCTTTAGCGTTTGTTCAAAGCTTTAGTTATACCCTAATTATCCGAATCTCATAAAATATTTTTGGTTGTAATAAATACGTACATGGTAATATACTGTGAGAACGTGAGGGTTTGGAAACAATGGTGTATCTTCAGGCGTAGTTATCTATACAACATATTGCATAGCAGAAAATAAGTTTGCTGAAAGTAATTAGCAGTGACGAAACCATACCCCCGGCCGGGATTGAACCCGCGATCATAGAGTCTCAAAACTCCAGCCGCGGGTTCAATCCCTGCCGGGGGTATGGTTTGTTTGCAATCGTGTCATTACTGTTGAGAATTAGGCCTTACCAGCTAAGATATAATTATATAATGAACACTTAGCTGATAAATGACAGCAAATCGTCTACACAGCCGTCCCTGCAGACGAGGTCTAGATGCTGTCGAAACCATCACAACAGTGGGCTGTCAAGAGATACAAATTGTAAGTATATTACCCCTAGGGGGTGTTATGTCAGCATATTTCATTCGATGATGGCTGACATACTTACTTGTTTGGACTCAAAAGTCCACACCTTACTGCCGATTATAGGTTGATTACAAACTCCTTGTGACTCAAGAATTGCGCAATCCCCCGATCTACAAGAAATTCGTAACATACCTTGCTCTTTGTAACGTGAGCTATGGTGTTCTCAACACCTTCGACAGATATCGGTGACTTGATAGAAGCTGAAGTGTCCTTGGATGTCCACGTCTTCCATTGTCTAGGAAACGTACACTGGTACACTATGTTCTACAAGATTCGTCCTTATTGTTCACAATGTATCACAAGAGAAGCTGATCACACCTCTCTTATGTTTATCGTGTTCTGCGAGACACTTTATTCACACTAACGCACAGATCAGTGTTCTTTGTTGGTTATCCTGGCGTCAGTGTGACTCGTAGTAGAGTCAAAAGTAATCTGCCCAACGCCCCAGCGCTCCATGCCGTCACTGCCCTAATACACAAAAAAAACGCTGATCTAGTACCTTGCATCCTTGTCGTCACCTCGATGAAGCAAAGCAGAATGTTTGTTTCTTGCTGTCTTAATCATAGACAACAATGTACAACTTTACTATGGTAATAAAGTGGGAGCAGGATTTTCCTTAATTGTCCTGCTAAGTAAGAGATGTACTGTCTCTTATAAAAATACACGTTGCAACACCCCTGCAAGGATCAGAGGTCACTTGATTACGCATACGACATCTGTGATCAATTACTCACTCTAGCAGTAAACAAGACGCTCGCCCCTTCTGAGTGGCCCCTCAGGGCTGAAAGGGCTGAAGGGGGCTGAAGGGGGCTGAAAGGGGCTGAAGGGGGCTGATACCCCCCTCCTGGAGAAAATTTCTCCACACTGGGGGGCGGCGGAGGTTCGCTGCAGGTGAACTATTCATCACTTAACATTAATTTGATTTTCTCACTCGCCACCACTGCTGCTTGTCTTTTCTGAACAGCTTTAGTCTGTGTGGTTTCTGGAGAATCACTAATTTTGTTTTCAACACTGTGTAATTCTAACGGCACTAGTTTATTTATTGTCCGCTTATTCACTACACCTTTGCTCAAAACATCAACTGTCCTGATGATTCCATTTGCATCAGGATATATGGTCACAATTTTTCCAAGTGGCCATTGGACCTTCGGACCATCATTGTCGATAATCACTAGTCACCAGGTCTTAAGGACTTATGATTTTCAGGAACACCAGCTCCATAGAAGTGTTCTCTCAATGAGGTGAGATAGTCTTCTCGCCAAATTTTCTCCCAACGTTCAATCACTTTATTAAGGTGTTTGAATTTACGTCTGAGTTGCTCAGGTTCGAAATAAGTAGGATCCTCTATGATTTCTTTATCATTCATGGGAGGAACAGGTTCGAGCCTTCTGCCATGGAGTAAATGAGATGGACTTAACACTTCTAAATTGTCCAGATCATCGGTAACATAAGTTAGAGGTCTGTTGTTGACTCTATTTTCTATTTCAGTCACAACTGTAAGGAATTCTTCTAAGTCTATTCTCTGACGATGAAGAGTCTTCCTTAAACAACGTTTTACAATGCCAATCATTCTTTCATAAAATCCGCCGTGCCATGGAGATTTAGGAGGAATGTAATCTCCAACGACATCTGCGTTGATTTCAGCATCTGGTTGTACTTCTGGCTGATCAAAGATCTTGCTTATATAAGCGGCACCAGCAACAAAGTTCGTTGCATTATCTGAAATCATCAGTCTGGGACATGCCCTTCTGGCTGCAAATCTTCTGAAAAATTGATAAAAGTTTCAGCAGACATGTCAGTGGCTACTTCTAGATGTACTGCTCTAGTTGTAGCACAAGTGAACAAACAGATGTACACCTTGATGGGAACTTTTGTCAACTGTTTTTTGGTTAAAATTATTGGTCCAGTATAATCTACACCTGTCACCTCAAATGGAGTGATATGACAAACTCTTTCAGAGGGATATGGAGGTGGACCTGGATACTGACATACTCGCATATCGTAGTGACGACAGTAATACAGTCCTTTATTTGTTTTTTTCACACTTTGTCGACCTTGAGGTATCCAGTAGGACTGTCGATGATGACAAAGTGTGTCAGCTACCCACCATGTAAACACGTTACTGTGGGCGTTTTTGCACAATCAGTTTTGTTAGCCAATGATTCTTGGGGAATCAATATTGGATGTATGGCTTCTTTAGGTAGTGAAGAATTATGAATTCTTCCTCGACATCTTTAATAATCTTTTCTGAGTCGAGATAAAGTCCTAAAGAATTAATCATAACAGGTTTTCTTTTGGGATTTATCTTGTGTTTCTAGAAATTTATATTCTGTAGAGAAAACATCTTTCTGTATTAGTTTTCACCCAGTATTTATGGGTTCAAGACATTCATAATCAGGTTTTAATTCCTTTAATGAATTTAAAGACAAGAGCTGTAACTCTTAAGAGTTTACCCAAAGATGAGTATTTAAGATCCATCAATGGCTATTTCTGTTGTGGTCTGCAGTATTTACACAACTTATTTCTGCTGTGTTCAAGCAGACTGTTTCTTCTGGCATAATGTGAGCTTTTTGCGAGCCGTTTTTCATTAGGAAGCCAGTCGGTCCGGGGAGCCAAAATTTTATTATCCACAATTTCTTGAGGGGGACACCCGTGACAACATGTCAGCTGGATTCTCTTGGGTAGAGACGTGGAAAAAGAGTAATCTCTCTGCATCTCTTTTTTTCTGCTACCTGTTCTGTACATAGCCCAAACTTACTCTTATTATTTCTTAAAACATGGAGACTGCCTCATTATCACTCCAGATCCCCGGTTTTTTTTCAATAGTGAGATATCAAGTACTTTGTTGAGATAGACAGCTAACTTTGAAACCTACATAGAGTGCTTGTCAGTCCAATTGTGGTACGTTCTGACCTTCATGGTGCCTCCCACTGGCCTTTAAAAGTAATTAGTGTACTTCCTTCAGCATTAATTTTATGTAATCTACAGCGCCATAACCCTCTGGTTGACGCATCAAAGAACACATGTAATGTGTAATTGTTTCCCTCTTGACCTATTTGTCTGGAAATTTAATTTGATAAAGTTGTTTAAACTCCTTGGATATTTCATCCCATGCTTGACTCATTTCTGAAGGCAAGTTTCTCATCCCACCCAAATTTTGAGTTTCCATGCATCTTGCATAAGTATTTTACCTTTTATGGAAATTTGGGTGAGAGAGTCCTAGAGGATAAAAAACATTGTGATACCTCTGACAGAAAAACAAACGTTTAGTGAGTGTACTGCATGATTTATTGTTTATCCTTTTGAGACTCAAAGCATCTTCCTCTGTGTTCCAATTAAGTCCCAGCATATTGTTGCAATCAGGAATTTCAGTTTCAGGGAAATCTCTTTGATAAGTTCCCTTAATTGCTTTGAATTTGTATTCCACTCCTTAGAGAAATATTTGCTTCTTTCATCTCCTTGTTACTTCTCTGATAAGGATTTCAAATCCTCCTCTTTACACAAATACCTTGAAGATTGTCCAAAATAGAAACTTTTCTTTAAGACTTCTTTGAAGGACTTTCAGATTTTCTTCAAATGTGTATTTAGAGTAGCTTCTAGTAAAAATGGAGAGGATGTTGCACCAAAATAATACTGATTTGAAACGATAAAGTTTTCACAGGACTTTGGGATATGTGGATTTTCAGGCCACAAAATCGAGTATAATCTCTATCTATTTCTTGTAGTCCTACTCTTAAGAAAGCCTTGGAAAATCAGCGTGTAGGCATATGGGTTTGTGCGAAATTTTATAAGCACGTCTCCAAGCTTCTTTAGTTAGTGAGGTCCGGTCATCGACGGGCATTAAGAACTTGCTACATCTTTATTTGCAAAGTGCGCTGCAATTATAACAACACGTAGTGGAGTGGTTTCAGAATCTTTTCTGACTCCATGGTGCGGGAATAATGGCGTTTGTCTTCAACTTATCTTCGACTATTTCCCCCAATGATTTTATTGTCCAACTGTTCTTGTATGATATTATCATAGACAGTCCCGTACTCTGGATTCTTCCTGAGCTCATGTATTGTGCTTTCATCTGTCCGAAAGCCATGCGATAATTGCTAGGTAGATGTGGTGGATTTAATTTCCATGGTAACCTAACCCAATACTGTCCATCTTTATATTTGACACCAAAAAATTTTGGGGATAAGTCTGAGACTTTTTGTGGCTTGGTTTATTTACTAAAATACCTAAGATCAAAATCCCACAACTTATCAACTGGTTCATTCTTTTTCCAGAATGAAAAATTTTGCGTGGTACAGGCACGGTTATTCCGAACTATACATTTTCCACTGAATTAATATCAGTTTTTTCCCCACTTTGAGAGGAATGGGACCCATTCTGGGGCCCCAGCTTTTTTCCCGCAAGTGCATCTTTTTTTACTTACAATTTTGCCCCAAAACGTGATAATAATCATTTCCAATTTTAAATCAATTGGCTAATTGGTCCGTCTTATGTCAGGACGGTAACTTTGACCTTACTCTTTCATGCTGCCCGTTCTTTAATCCCTGGATCGCACAGACTTGGGCAAATCATCTCCTACCACACCTTCTACTGTTTTTTTCCTTTTTTCCTAGACCAACAGTGATTTTGGCTAGGTCATATGTCTGTTTACCAGAATTATGGAAAAAACCCAGCTATATCTAACTGTATATTTGGCATAGGGTTGTTTATTCATTCTGCAACACTGATCTTCTTATGAAGGACCTTTGTGAGCCTTGATCAAATAGTGTTAGCACATTGGTTTGTGTAATTTATTAGATAACTCAACTCGAGCTATCGGGAAGCTGTTGCTTTAAACTTAAATCTCACATTTAATGCTTTTGCTTTTTGACTTCCTGATTCTGTGGAAGTCTGCTGCTGTTTCAGCAAAAGTATTTGGGCATAATTGCTGTATGATGCATACCCTTGCATTTAAAACACTTCTTCATAAAACATTTTCCCTTGTTTCACCAAAAACACTTGATGCATCTTTTCAGCTGATGAACACGTTGTTTACGTGCCCCCATTGATGTGTATTGAATACAAACTGTGCCCAAGTGTTCCATCACAAAGTACACATTTTTGGAGTTCTTTTTATTGTGACAGTTTGTTATACTGTCTGTTGTATTCACAGCTTGATAAATGCCAAATATGGGTTTTTCCCCATTATTTGGTTAGTGGGAGTGGGTTTAAAACTCTTTTTATACTGAGTTGAAGGTTTATTATCCACGGGATTTGTGGATTTTTCATCTTGTCTCGTTGCTTGCATGCATGAACTATTGTTTTTTAAACCATTGCTAATTTCCTCACAAGTGAAATAGCGTTTATTGAACAAATTTTTTAAATCGTTCAATAGTTTTGTGGTGACGCTTAATCCTGTACAATACCACTGAAAAACCCAATCACATTGTCTTAGGTCATATTTAGCATCTAAGATCTGAGACTATTGTCTAATGTGATCTAAATGCCTGTAAGTCTGAAAAAAAAATGTTTGGGTGGCTTCAAGCTTGATATTAAGACGGGCATGTCTAACTCTACCTTGTCAGCATCAAAGTAATTGTCTGCTAAGACACTAAGGCTATTTGATAATTACCTTTAACCACCGAAATGACTTAACATTTCATAGGGTTCCCCCTTCACAAGACATTTAAGGTAATTGAACTTGGCAATCTCATCTAGTCATTCGTGAATTTACTATGGATTGAAAACCACTAATGAATTTCTTCATAATTATGACCTTGGAAAATAGGTTAATGACAATGTAGGTAAGCTTGGTAATGGGACACTTGTTGTTGTTACAGGTGTAACAGGTGTTTTGACCACTAGGTACAGTAGGTCCTGTGACAGAGTTTTTAACGGGAGATAGCCTGTACTCCTTCCACCTTAATTGTTGAACACTAAAAGTATCCAAAACTTTTTTAATTTCATCTCAGATGGATCTGATTCAAGAAATTTATTTTCATAATGTGTATAGTCTGAATTAATTATTTTCAGACGTTGTTAAATAATTCAAACTTGACCTCAATCATCAAAATCTATGTTTGAAATCTTGAGTTAATCCTAGACAGACTGAAATTAGATTTTCTAATTGTGTAATCTTAGTCTGTAAAGACTGAAACTAGTTTTCAAACAAGCCATTTTAATGGTATCTAAAAATTCCAGCACCACACTAGGTGTTTATAAAACACTGTACTGCATAGACACTGGGGTTTTTGTTATGCTTAAGTCAGCAATAATCGATTTCAGACACTACTGACTCACTAAGCTTAACCTCAGGGTTAATGACCATGAGGGTACAGGGTACATGTGGCTGGTGTTTATGGCTTGTGTGCTGTGTCAGCCTGACCACGATGATTAATCGTAAATAACGATGTTATACACTTCATTCATTATACACTATAAATGTCACTGTATAACTGTATATCACACGTGAATATTACTTACACATATATAAATTTCACTGTTAATATATTTTGAAAGCTTACACTTTATATATAATTTCCTTTAATTAACGGTAAATCTATAAGAAACAAACTTTAACACAATCTTGTCCCTTAATTTCTGTCTATAAACAATATAAACACTGTGTATATATACACTCACACAAACATCATCATTTGAGTAGTTGTTGTATTAATCAGCGATTTCGCCAGATTGGAGCAGTGGTTGCGGGGTGTGGGGTGAGCCCACCCAGCTCCCGTTTTCTTTGGTGTCCGCTGGGTGAGCGCCCGTTTTCTTTTGGTAATGCTGGGTGAGCGCCCGTTTTCTTTTTGGCGGGCCCATTCCTCTGCGATTGAGTCTGGAGGGACTCATTTATACTGAATTATATTGTAAAACACTAGTTTTTACAGCTTTTTTTCGAAGGACCTTGGCTCATAGGTTTTATTTTTTACACTGTAGTACAACATATTTGGACCACAGTGGGGTCTTTTTTCCGGGTTCGAAGGACCAAAGCTCTGTTGAAATTAGGCTTACCAGCTAAGATATAATTATATAATGAACACTTAGCTGATAAATGACAGCAAATCGTCTACACAGCCGTCCCTGCAGACGAGGTCTAGATGCTGTCGAAACCATCACAACAGTGGGCTGTCAAGAGATACAAATTGTAAGTAATTACCCAGGGGGTTTATGTCAGCATATTTCATTCGATGAATGGCCCGACATACTTACTTGTTTGGACTCAAAAGTCCACACCTTACTGCCGATTATAGGGTTTATTACAAATCCTTGTGACTCAAGAATTGCGCAACCCCCGACTACAAGAAATTCGTAACATACCTTGCTCTTTGTAACGTGAGCTATGGTGTTCTCAACACCTTTCGACAGATATCGTGACTTGATAGAAGCTGAAGTGTCCTTGGATGTCCACGTCTTCCATTGTCTAGGAAACGTTTCACGGGTACACTATTTCTACAAGATTCGTCCTTATTGTTCACAAATGTATCACAAGAGAAGCTGATCACACCTCTCTTATGTTTATCGTGTTCTGCGAGACACTTTATTCACACTAACGCAAAAGATCAGTGTTCTTTGTGGTTTCCCCGGCGTCAGTGTGACTCGTAGTAGAGTCAAAAGTAATCTGCCCGACGCCCCAGCGCTCCATGCCGTCACTGCCCCTAATACACAAAAAAACGCTGATCTAGTACCTTGCATCCTTGTCGTCACCTCGATGAGCAAAGCAGAATGTTTGTTTCTTGCTGTCTTAAAACATAGACAACAATGTACAACTTTACTATGGTAATAAAGTGGGAGCAGGATTTTCCTTAATTGTCCTGCTAAGTAAGAGATGTACCGTCTCTTATAAAAATACACGTTGCAACACCCCTGCAAGGATCAGAGGTCACTTGATTACGCATACGACATCTGTGATCAATTACTCACTCTAGCAGTAAACAAGACGCTCGCCCCTTCTGAGTGGCCCCTCAGGGCTGAAAGGGGCTGAAGGGGGCTGAAGGGGGCTGAAAGGGGCTGAAGGGGGCTGATACCCCCCTCCTGGAGAAAATTTCTCCACAATTACGATTTCTTGAGTCAGTGACGAAAATATAGCGGCGTTGTTAACTGATAATTTAACTTTTGGAAATCTTAGAGTTAATATTAAATATTAGAAAAACGGTATTAATCACAGGTCTTGTGGGTTTTTCTTGGATATTTTAAGCTTATATTTAATTTCTTGAGCAACGGGATTTTTGTTACTGTAGTGTTTAGTTAAAAGGAAAAAATAATATCTATGAAGAGAGAGAGATGTCTTGATTTTGGTATATGGCTCTTGATCCTAGGAATTGGAGCAATCCTCCCGTTCCTTGGATTAAACTTATCTCCTATTTCAACAAGCATTGTAGGGTTCTTATGGGATAAGCGCGTGTCCATAACAGGTATCTGACAGGGTTGTAATGCCTGCTTAACCTCCAGTAACTTTCACAACTCTGTTTTGACCGTTTGTTGGCTCTAAGGCAGTGGTGGGGACCATCCGGCCCACGGCTGAGGTGGGGACCATCCGGCCCACGGCTGAGGTGGGGACCATCCGGCCCACGGCTGAGGTGGGGACCATCCGGCCCACGGCTGAGGTGGGGACCATCCGGCCCACGGCTGGGGTGGGGACCATCCGGCCCACGGCTGGGGTGGGGACCGTCCGGCCCACGGCTGAGGTGGGGACCGTCCGGCCCACGGCTGAGGTGGGGACCGTCCGGCCCGTGGGCCGTATAAGGCCCGTGAAATCATTTTGTCAGGCCCAGCCAAGGCAACCGCAGGCGGGACTCGATATTCAATAAATCTAACATTTTTTTTACATAAGAACACAACTTAAGTCTGCAGAATTATGAAGATACTTTTTAGCTTTTATTCTGATGAATTTTATAGAAAATTGGGCCCTTTTTAAGAATACACAAATAACTCGCACATAAAGAATATTCTGATATTTTCTTTTATGTGCGAGTAATTCATTTCTAAAATATTTCCGATACAGAATACCATTGAAATCTTCAACTCCACTTTTATTCTTACTGTCATAACTACTTTCACACAAAATATCAAATAAATCCTTCTCCGTTAGAAAAGTCGCAGAAAATCGAAACTTCGGCGGCCATTTTGACTCCTGTTTCTACTAAGTAATGCAATAAAAATGCTCACTTTAGGCAGTAAAATAAATGACTAACGCTGCACCAGTAAGTTGTAACTCAAACCTATGCACAGCACATGCTAAATGTGGGTTATGTTTTGTTAAATTTTCCACAAATGTCAACAAATTGCACTGTACGATATCTTGGGGTAGCTGATGTGATTTGCGTAACTCATATGCAAGTTATTTGCTTGTGCACTTCTTGCATCGTTGCAGTGAAAACACTCCAGGTTGGTCCTCAAGGATAAAGTAGTTTTCTTTGGTTCGTGTCAGATGTCTGCAACAACATCCGGCTGCCTGCCCAGCCTGTCCTCACAACACTGACAGTGATACACTGCTGTACCTGCAGCTTTGCATGTACAATATACCAGTTTACTTCTTTTGGTGATTTAAAGTCATTAGCTGTTCTGTTGACTTCAGATTCCTTAAAACGTATTTTTGTTTTGTTTTTTACTTTGTTCATTGTTTATGAACTCTTGTTGCAAGGTAGTTTTTGTTGGGCAAGATTCATCACTCTTACGTCGTGCAATGTTACGGACGATGATTCATATTGATGATGACATTCCTTTCCATCAGGTGCGTCATTATGGAAGCCCAAATTCTGTGCAGTTCAGCAGATGACTGTTCCTCTCACATGGTTGATTGGGTCATGTACTCTTCCTCTCATCCAGAGATGAGATAAACTTCTGTAGCCCATTTATCCCAGATCATCCATAACATGCACCATAAATCTGCTATCCATTTTAGAATGTATGGTTAGGTTAGCAAAAACTTGAAGTGACAGTTAACTTTTGCGTGTCTTGACGTTACTTAAGTTAAACTACCTTACTTAAGAAGCTTGCCTCTCTGGTTCAACTGGTGGTTTTCACGCTGCAAGCAGTGTTCGTGAACCTGAGAACACCGAATTACATCTGTGGGCCCAGATATTCAAGACGCTACCAGCAGATATGACACATTTCCGAGTCTAGTATAGAAGTCTTCTAGAGGAAACTAGACAAATAGATCGGCCTAGTGGCGCATCGACTAAGCAGTGACCAATACATGGACCAGCAGGCCGCTAGCAGCAACAGCTTGATCAGGCAACCACCGGATTATCCTGGCACTAGGGCAAGGTTGCGAGAGAAGGAAAACTCTCGAAACCCATCAAAGGTGCATCACAGATATAAGTAGTGTCTGAAGAAACAAAACCAGACCCACCTTGTCACCATTAACAATGACTCGAAGTGTGACACTGTCTACAGATGCTTCTTGTTATATCCTTGTAACCCACCAACAACGTTCGCAAAATGTATAGTGTCAAGCGCTTATAAAAAAAATTGTAGCAAAATATAAAAGAATGCATGCATGTGAACACGTATGTAGTAACTTGGGTCATGTATACTTGGAGTTGTGTATGGGCATGTATGTGTGTAAGTATGCATTTGCAGATGATTGTGAATTTATGTATATATGTGTATGAATATGTATATTCATGTCCGAGTGCATTTATACATGTACGTTTGTATGCTAGTGTGCACATGCATACACAGTATGCATGAATCCACAAATGTATAGTTGTAAATATGCATAGATATGCAAATTATCCACAGTAAAAACAATAGTGAAATTCCCAACCGTTCTTATGATATCTCACATTATGAAGGAACAGTCAAAAATATGAGGATAGAAGACTTGTTATATGTGAGACATGACATCACATGACCCAACACGCTGACCGTGGGAGAGTAGTGAAGACATGACATCACATGACCCAACACGCTGACCGTGGGAGAGTAGTGAAGACAAGACATTACATGACCCAACACGCTGACCGTGGGAGAGCAATGAAGACATGACGTCACATGACCCAACACGCTGACCGTGGGAGAGTAGTGAAGACATGACATCACATGACCCAACACGCTGACCGTGGGAGAGTAGTGAAGACATGACATCACATGACCCAACACGCTGACCGTGGGAGAGTAGTGAAGACATGACATCACATGACCCAACACGCTGACCGTGGGAGAGCAGTGAAGACATGACGTCACATGACCCAACACGCTGACCGTGGGAGAGTAGTGAAGACATGACATCACATGACCCAACACGCTGACCGTGGGAGAGTAGTGAAGACATGACATCACATGACCCAACACGCTGACCGTGGGAGAGCAGTGAAGGCATAACATCACATGACCCAACACGCTGACCGTGGGAGAGCAGTGAAGACATGACATCACATGACCCAACACGCTGACCGTGGGAGAGTAGTGAAGACATGACATCACATGACCCAACACACTGACCGTGGGAGATTAGTGAAGACATGACATCACATGACCCAACACACTGACCGTGGGAGAATAGTGAAGACATGACATCACATGACCCAACACGCTGACCGTGGGAGAGCAGTGAAGACATGACATCTCATGACCCAACACGCTGACCGTGGAGAGTAGTGAAGACATGACATCACATGACCAACACGCGACCGTGGGAGAGCATGAAGACATGACATCACATGACCCAACACGCTGACCGTGGGAGAGCAGTGAAGACATGACATCACATGACCCAACACGCTGACCGTGGGAGAGTAGTGAAGACATGACATCACATGAACCAACACGCTGACCGTGGGAGAGCAGTGAAGACATGACATCACATGACCCAACACGCTGACCGTGGGAGAGCAGTGAAGACATGACATCACATGACCAAACACGCTGACCGTGGGAGAGTAGTGAAGACATGACATCACATGACCCAACACGCTGACCGTGGGAGAGTATGAAGACATGACATCACATGACCCAACACACTGACCGTGGGAGAGTAGTGAAGACATGACATCACATGACCCAACACGCTGACCGTGGGAGAGTAGTGAAGACATGACATCACATGACCCAACACGCTGACCGTGGGAGAGCAGTGAAGACATGACATCACATGACCCAACACGCTGACCGTGGGAGAGTAGTGAAGACATGACATCACATGACCCAACACACTGACCGTGGGAGAGTAGTGAAGACATGACATCACATGACCCAACACGCTGACCGTGGAGAGTAGTGAAGACATGACATCACATGACCCAACACGCTGACCGTGGAGAGCAGTGAAGACATGACATCACATGACCCAACACGCTGACCGTGGGAGAGTAGTGAAGACATGACATCACATGACCCAACACACTGACCGTGGGAGAGTAGTGAAGACATGACATCACATGACCCAACACGCTGACCGTGGGAGAGTAGTGAAGACATGACATCACATGACCCAACACGCTGACCGTGGGAGAGTAGTGAAGACATGACATCACATGACCCAACACGCTGACCGTGGAGAGTAGTGAAGACATGACATCACATGACCCAACACGCTGACCGTGGGAGAGCAGTGAAGACATGACATCACATGACCCAACACGCTGACCGTGGGAGAGCAGTGAAGACATGACATCACATGACCCAACACGCTGACCGTGGGAGAGCAGTGAAAATATGACATCACATGACCCAACACGCTGACCGTGGGAGAGTAGTGAAGACATGACATCACATGACCCAACACGCTGACCGTGGGAGAGTAGTGAAGACATGGCATCACATGACCAAACACGCTGACCGTGGGAGAGTAGTGAAGACATGACATCACATGACCCAACACGCTGACCGTGGAGAGTAGTGAAGACATGACATCACATGACCCAACACGCTGACCGTGGGAGAGTAGTGAAGACATGACATCACATGATCCAACACGCTGACCGTGGGAGAGTAGTGAAGACATGACATCACATGACCCAACACGCTGACCGTGGGAGAGTAGTGAAGACATGACATCACATGACCCAACACGCTGACCGTGGGAGAGTAGTGAAGATACCGTGGGAGAGCAGTGAAGACATGACATCACATGACCCAACACGCTGACCGTGGGAGAGTAGTGAAGATACTGTGGGAGAGTAGTGAAGATACCGTGGGAGAGCAGTGAAGACATGACATCACATGACCCAACACGCTGACCGTGGGAGAGTAGTGAAGATACCGTGGGAGAGTAGTGAAGATACCGTGGGAGAGTAGTGAAGATACCGTGGGAGAGTAGTGAAGATACCGTGCGAGAGTAGTGAAGATACCGTCGGAGAGTAGTGAAGATACCGTGGGAGAGCAGTGAAGACATGACATCACATGACCCAACACGCTGACCGTGGGAGAGTAGTGAAGACATGACATCACATGACCCAACACGCTGACCGTGGGAGAGTAGTGAAGACATGACATCACATGACCCAACACGCTGACCGTGGGAGAGTAGTGAAGACATGACATCACATGACCCAACACGCTGACCGTGGGAGAGTAGTGAAGATACCGTGGGAGAGTAGTGAAGATACCGTGGGAGAGTAGTGAAGATACCGTGGGAGAGTAGTGAAGATACCGTGGGAGAGTAGTGAAGATACCGTGGGAGAGCAGTGAAGATACCGTGGGAGAGCAGTGAAGACATGACATCACATGACCCAACACGCTGACCGTTGGAGAGTAGTGAAGATACCGTGGGAGAGTAGTGAAGATACCGTGGGAGAGTAGTGAAGATACTGTGGGAGAGTAGTGAAGATACCGTGGGAGAGTAGTGAAGATACCCTGGGAGTGTGGTGAAGATACCGTGGGAGAGCAGTGAAGACATGACATCACATGACCCAACACGCTGACTGTGGGAGAGTAGTGAAGATACCGTGGGAGAGTAGTGAAGACATGACATCACATGACCCAACACGCTGACCGTGGGAGAGTAGTGAAGATACCGTGGGAGAGCAGTGAAGACATGACATCACATGACCCAACACGCTGACCGTGGGAGAGTAGTGAAGATACCGTGGGAGAGCAGTGAAGACATGACATCACATGACCCAACACGCTGACCGTGGGAGAGTAGTGAAGATACCGTGGGAGAGTAGTGAAGACATGACATCACATAACCCAACACGCTGACCGTGGGAGAGTAGTGAAGATACCGTGGGAGAGCAGTGAAGACATGACATCACATGACCCAACACGCTGACCGTGGGAGAGTAGTGAAGATACCGTGGGAGAGTAGTGAAGATACCGTGGGAGAGCAGTGAAGATACCGTGGGAGAGCAGTGAAGATACCGTGGGAGAGCAGTGAAGACATGACATCACATGACCCAACACGCTGACCGTGGGAAAGCAGTGAAGACATGACATCACATGACCCAACACGCTGACCGTGGGAGAGCAGTGAAGACATGACATCACATGACCCAACACGCTGACCATGGGAGAGCATTGAAGACATGACATCACAATGACCCAACACGCTGACCGTGGGAAGCATGAAGACATGACATCACATGACCCAACACGCTGACCGTGGGAGAGTAGTGAAGACATGACATCACATGACCCAACACGCTGACCGTGGGAGAGCAGTGAAGACAAGACATCACATGACCCAACACGCTGACCGTGGGAGAGTAGTGAAGACATGACATCACATGACCCAACACGCTGACCGTGGAGAGTAGTGAAGACATGACATCACATGACCCAACACGCTGACCGTGGGAGAGTAGTGAAGACATGACATCACATGACCCAACACGCTGACCGTGGGAGAGTAGTGAAGACATGATATCACATGTCCCAACACGCTGACCGTGGGAGAGTAGTGAAGACATGACATCACATGACCCAACACGCTGACCGTGGGAGAGCAGTGAAGACATGACATCACATGACCCAACACGCTGACCGTGGGAGAGCAGTGAAGACATGACATCACATGACCCAACATTCTGACCGTGGGAGAGCAGTGAAGACATGACATCACATGACCCAACACGCTGACCGTGGGAGAGCAGTGAAGATACCGTGGGAGAGCAGTGAAGACATGACATCAGGTCACATGTCCAGTAGATTATATAAGTGACATATTTATTATATTAATTATAAATGAATATAATTGATATAAACCTGAACTAATATATTGAAACACTATTGTTTATGAATCTTGATTCGATTATATACACGTGTATGTGCACATGTGTACATATGTATGTATGCATATGTATGTGTACAAACGTATCCCTGTGCTTTCGTATTCATATATATGTGTATGTATGTCTGTATGTACGTGTATGTCTGTATGTACGTGTATGTCAGTATGTACGTGTATGTATGTACGTGTATGCCTGTTTGTACGTGTATGTCTGTATGTACGTGTATGTGTGCTTATCCAACAATGTAATCTTTATCCTGGACATCTTGGTGACTGTTGTTTGTTTATTGTTGCCTTTTGTCACTACGCGATCTTGATACATCCTTAGGATACATTTTAAGTGATTCCTTAAGCACACTTTTCAAGTGGCCTTAAAACACAATTGACAAAAACTCCTTAAAGCTACAATTAACACTACTGTGATGGAGAACACACGTTCCCTCTACACTGCCTCATAATGCTCCGCAGCTGGGTTAAGCTCTGGCACTTTATCTCATCACTCAAGACATTCCTCTCACCGACTACCCTTCGTCTGTCCCCACTTCCCCACTCACCCACTCGTTGGTCTTACCTGAGAGTATGCTGTCTGTCTGTTTTGAGACAGATGTCTTCACCTTGACTTGCACGATGAGCTACGCAAATCGTGTAAAGATCAAGCCAACAAGTGGTTCCGTTGATTCAACGAAGATTGCTCTTGCAACTGTTGTTCAAGGAGCACTGCAAGTTAAATTCAACGCCATTTTGTCTCTGAAAGAAGCATTCATTGTTGTGTGTCACGATGATGCTGAAGCAGAGAAGCTACTCACTACAGATGCCACCACTACACTTACCGCTCAAGGGTTTACTGTTATGTCATCTCCTGCCCTCAGGACCATGAAATCAGTATTCCTTAAAAAACTGGAAAAGATTCTGACGTCTCAATCACCTGCAGAACTCAAGACATCCATCGAGACGCAAAATACTTGGGCTACTGTTGACAGCATCACAAAAATCCCGAATGCATCGTCCATGCTCAAGGTTACCTTCACTGACGTTAACATGGCTGCCACTGCACTGAACGAAGGTCTTGCTGTTTACTACTACTTCATCAGTCCAACCTACATTGAAGCAGAGAGATATCAGTACATCCAGCATTGCTGGAACTGTTATTCTTACCATCATACCACCAAAGCATGTCCAGTAAAAGACAAGAAGTTCTGCACTACATGTGGTAGTGAGGGACACACCTTCAGTTCCTGCACCGCTGCTGCTCCAACACAACCATCGTGCTTAAACTGTAAAAGTAACGACCACCATACATTGGCAGCTAAATGTCCTACCCGAAAAGGATATAGTGAAGAAAACACAAGAAGCAGCAAAGAAAAAACCTACAAGCAACACACCAACGTATGCAGCAATTGCAAAGATCCAAGCTAACACTACAAAATTACTTCAAGCATCTACTCAGCCCGCCTCCACCACCACCACTACCATCACTCCTCCAGCATGTGACGTAACTAAGATCCACTACTGTCTACTATACGCTCACATGCAGAACATGGCTGTACCTGGATCTTTTAACTCTACCATCAACGAGTTATTTGCACTAAATAATATGCCATCATTTATATTCCCAGCATCTCCACCTTCGGAAGAAATACTCAAATTTACCAAGGACCTAATCAACACTTCTGCATCAGCAGCTCCAACACCACCAACACCTAGTGACGTCACTCCAGTAACGTCCAATGAGAAGTCTCCATCGCCTCCACTCCTCAATGAAACCGACCAATCAGAAGCCTTTCCACCAGAACCATCTTCCCATTCGTCCATTGCAGATGAAGAAGTAAATGTACATTCACCAGCACCAATAATACCATCTCAAGACCCAAAATTCGATACTGTACCAGAAGAAGAACGCGACTATTATGTTAGATGGGACAACGTATCCTTCTGTACCACAGTAAATTATCCTCAGGACATGGAGCCAGCTGAACTAAAATCTCACCTCATCAACAAGACAGTCAAGTATGTCGTTGGAGATTCTAAAGAAGCTGATCCCGTTAATCTTTCAACCATTATAGCGAATCTTGACCTTTGGTGTAAAACTCCTCAATATGAACACTCCTTAACTCGCCTCATGATAATTCCTCTCCAACGCTTTAAACATCTCAGAAATGGAACTTGCCTCTCCAAGGACGCTTTCTTCGTCAAAAAACGCCACAATTCCAAGTAACCACCAAGCCATTATGTAATGACCAATCAACGTTGACCCCCTCCCTTGTCGCCTGCAGCCACCAATCACCATCAAGAAGCAGTCTTCCATCCAGCAAGTTGCAGTCAGCTCCTGCACAGTTCCTGATGTCTACATCGTCTTTCGTCATCGTCATCCAGGCTTAGCAGTTGGGTTTAGTCCTGACTCTTCTCTCTTCGACTCAAGACATTCCTCTCACCGTCTATTCTTCGCACTGTCCCCACTTGCCTCTCGCCCCTCGTGGGTCCTTACCTGTGAGTCCTATCGTATCTGTGATGGAGTCCACAATGGTTATATATCTTCACAGTATTACTTGTACCTCAGGAACTGTGTGTTTCTCCCTAACAAAAACTTGTTCCAAGTTCAAAAGTCTGTCAAAATATTTGGAAGATTACATACCTTGCAAGTCCAAAGAATTTGGAAGATTGCATACCTTGCAAGTCCAAAGAATTTGGAAGATTACATACCTTGAAAGTCCAAAGAATTTGGAAGATTGCATACCTTTGCAAGTCCGGAGAATTTGGAAGATTACATACCTTGAAAGTCCAAAGAATTTAGAAGACTTCATACCTTGCAAGTCCAAATTTTCTGAATAAAAAAAAATGTTAGCAGAAATAAATGTCATTCAGCACTGTTATTAATAATTGATTGCAACTCTGAGATAAAACTGATTGCCGATATTGCATGGCTCTGCCAAAATCTTGAAATCAGCATCCAGTTCATGCAAGGCATCATCATTTGTTGTCCTTTTTTTTTTTTTTTGCTGAAATACCAACAAACTGCGGTGATAGGCTGGTTTCATGGCATAATAAGTCTTCAGTACCGCTACCAAGTCATTATAACTCTTTGTGTATAACCCAGAACATTAAGTTTCTGATCTCAGGGAAACTAGCAAGACGTTCATCCTTTTATCTGCTCTGTAGTTCCCAAATCAGTAAAATTGGCTTCGAACAAACTTTAGCTCCAGAGAGATCTTTAATGAATCAAAAAGTTCCAACTTTCCTTGCGATGCCAAGGCCGCCATGTTGTACACGAGATGCTCCAGCAGCTGCCGTAGTTCCTTTGCAATTTATCATCGCTCTGCTACCACGTCCATAGCTGTCAAAATCTCTACGACTTCAGCCAGACATTATCCCAATTACCTTTGGCTCTGAAATCCTATCGCCACTGTTATGATTGGAGAATGGTAATGAAAGATGGCGTAACGATGCATCCTGGGACAAACTGGACCTAATTTGCCAGAAATACTCTGCATAACAAGGGGCTTTTTATATAGCAGGATATCACTGATGTCAGCTTGGCCTGTATACCTTGTACATGTACTTGCAGAAATAAAGATATATTATTTTTTGTATTTTATTTAAAACTATGTCATTACAATTATATAATAAATAAATATAAAAAGAGTCACATAACAGCTTCTGACAGTTTGCTTCCTACACCTCCTAAATACAGCAGCGACCACACAACTGCGGGGCGCCGAACACAGCCCCACCCCCAACCCCTCACTCTACACTAAAGAAACATTATATATAATACAGTACAATGTTATGCCTGATACTATACATAAACGGAAGGACTCGTGAACATCTGCTGCACCCTGTGGCCAGACCAGTCATCCTCTTGCCCAACCCATCCTCCCCACCCCATTGTCCTTGTACCCTAACCTGAGAAATACTTTATTAAATATACATACATACAATGAAAGCATGAGCCATTACAAATGGCCGCAACTGTGTGTCAACATCGTCCACCCGGGATAACCCTGCAGGTTGAACGCCCACCATCACAGGCGGAACATGCTTAAAAAATCTAACAAACTTTACATGACAGTATACACTGCCGTTAAAATGGTTTACTACATGACATGACTAACCATACCACGGGTAGAGTTTGAACCGGGAGTTCAAACCTCACCCGTGGTATGGTTTGTTTGCAATCGTGTCATTACGATTTCGTGAATCATGACATGACTATACATGGCGTGGCATGACATAAATGGACATTACACAACTGGATCTCAGGGACCAGAGATAAATATACATTATTATTATATACTGTATTCTTCAAAAGAGAATCAGGATCACAACACATAACTATGGACACCAAAACAACACCACAAATATAGACGATTAACATAAAATAACATAGCATTTAAATATATCAATGCTCCCGACACCTCAGTCACCAAAATTTGTGTAATCATTGACACGTTTACAAGTGCCTAACTAGAAGTTACAGTTAAATTAGTTACAGCTAGTCACCTTTTACGTTTTCTGTGGGAACAGTGACCTTGAAACTACACTGCTGGTGGCGGGAGAGCCAGATGTGTGGCGGGAGAGCTAGCTGTGTGGCAGGAGAGCCAGATGTGTGGCGGGAGAGCTAGCTGAGTGGCAGGAGAGCCAGATGTGTGGCGGGAGAGCTAGCTGTGTGGCAGGAGAGCCAGATGTGTGGCGGGAGAGCTAGCTGTGTGGCAGGAGAGCCAGATGTGTGGCGGGAGAGCCAGATGTGTGGCGGGAGAGCTAGCTGTGTGGCAGGAGAGCCAGATGTGTGGCGGGAGAGCCAGATGTGTGGCGGGAGAGCTAGCTGTGTGGCAGGAGAGCCAGATGTGTGGCGGGAGAGCCAGATGTGTGGCGGGAGAGCTAGCTGTGTGGCAGGAGAGCCAGATGTGTGGCAGGAGAGCCAGCTGTGTGGCAGGAGAGCCAGCTGTGTGGCAGGAGAGCCAGATGTGTGGCAAGAGAGCCAGCTGTGTGGCAGGAGAGCCAGCTGTGTGGCAGGAGAGCCAGCTGTATGGCAGGAGAGCCAGCTGTATGGCAGGAGAGCCAGCTGTATGGCAGGAGAGCCAGCTGTATGGCAGGAGAGCCAACTGCATGGCAGGAGAGCCAGCTGTGTGGCAGGAGAGCCAGCTGTGTGGCAGGAGAGCCAGCTGTGTGGCAGGAGAGCCAGCTGTGTGGCAGGAGAGCCAGCTGTGTGACGGGAGAGCCAGCTGTGTGACGGGAGAGCCAGCTGTGTGGCAGGAGAG
Organism: Cherax quadricarinatus; assembly: GCF_026875155.1. Classification (NCBI taxonomy): domain Eukaryota; kingdom Metazoa; phylum Arthropoda; class Malacostraca; order Decapoda; family Parastacidae; genus Cherax; species Cherax quadricarinatus. The sequence continues at coordinate 33,778,830 of NC_069450.1, forward strand.
CCAGCTGTGTGGCAGGAGAGCCAGCTGTGTGGCAGGAGAGCCAGCTGTGTGACGGGAGAGCCAGCTGTGTGACGGGAGAGCCAGCTGTGTGACGGGAGAGCCAGCTGTGTGACGGGAGAGCCAGCTGTGTGACGGGAGAGCCAGCTGTGTGGCAGGAGAGCCAGCTGTGTGGCAGGAGAGCCAGCTGTGTGGCAGGAGAGCCAGCTGTATGGCAGGAGAGCCAGCTGTATGGCAGGAGAGCCAGCTGTATGGCAGGAGAGCCAGCTGTATGGCAGGAGAGCCAGCTGTGTGACGGGAGAGCCAGCTGTGTGACGGGAGAGCCAGCTGTGTGACGGGAGAGCCAGCTGTGTGACGGGAGAGCCAGCTGTGTGGCAGGAGAGCCAGCTGTGTGGCAGGAGAGCCAGCTGTGTGGCATGAGAGCCAGCTGTATGGCAGGAGAGCCAGCTGTATGGCAGGAGAGCCAGCTGTATGGCAGGAGAGCCAGCTGTATGGCAGGAGAGCCAGCTGTGTGGCAGGAGAGCCAGCTGTGTGTCAGGAGAGTCAGATGTGTGGCAGGAGAGCCAGCTGTGTGGCAGGAGAGCCAGCTGTGTGGCAGGAGAGCCAGCTGTGTGGTAGGAGAGCCAGCTGTGTGGCAGGAGAGCCAGCTGTGTGGCTGGAGAGCAAGCTGTGTGTCAGGAGAGTCAGATGTGTTGCAGGAGAGCCAGCTGTGTGGCAGGAGAGCCAGCTGTGTGGTAGGAGAGCCAGCTGTGTGGCAGGAGAGCCAGCTGTGTGGCTGGAGAGCAAGCTGTGTGGCTGGAGAGCCAGCTGTGTGGCTGGAGAGCAAGCTGTGTGGCTGGAGAGCCAGCTGTGTGTCAGGAGAGCCAGCTGTGTGGCTGGAGAGCCAGCTGTTTGCTAAACATCTACATCACTACTTTTTTTCATATATACTCACTAAAGAGTTATAATTATGACCATAATTTTTAAAGGGGTGGACCGGTAAGCCAGCGGAAGGCCTCAGATGATTAGAAGTTTGAACGGTGTGTTATCATCTAAGACCCGCATCAGGAAACACTTATCTCTAAGGAGATAACTTTTTATCAGTCGTACTCAGCACTTATGAGCTTATGAGTACTGTCTCGTACTCAGTACTCATAAGCTCACTCAACTAACAGATGGGGTGGGACAGATTAGTTGAGTGTTATACAGTTAACTCAACCAACCCTATGTTAATTGAAAGATAAATACTATCTCTTATACTGAGGTCTACCCATCAGACCACCGAGGTGAGAAAAATTAAAAAAAAAAATTCCTTATTAAGCTGTTGTTCCCTGAGTGTCAACAATGTTGTTCCCCGAGTGTCAACAATGTTGTTCCCCGAGTGTCAACAATGTTGTTCCCTGAGTGTCAACAATGTTGTTCCCTGAGTGTCAACAATGTTGTTCCCCGAGTGTCAACAATGTTGTTCCCCGAGTGTCAACAATGTTGTTCCCTGAGTGTCAACAATGTTGTTCCCTGAGTGTCAACATATGTTGTTCCCTGAGTGTCAACAATGTTGTTCCCCGAGTGTCAACAATGTTGTTCCCTGAGTGTCAACAATGTTGTTCCCTGAGTGTCAACAATGTTGTTCCCTGAGTGTCAACAATGTTGTTCCCTGAGTGTCAACAATGTTGTTCCCTGAGTGTCAACAATGTTGTTCCCTGAGTGTCAACAATGTTGTTCCCTGAGTGTCAACAATGTTGTTCCCTGAGTGTCAACAATGTTGTTCCCTGAGTATCAACAATGTTGTTCCCTGAGTGTCAACAATGTTGTTCCCTGAGTGTCAACAATGTTGTTCCCTGAGTGTCAACAATGTTGTTCCCTGAGTGTCAACAATGTTGTTCCCTGAGTGTCAACAATGTTGTTCCCTGAGTGTCAACAATGTTGTTCCCTGAGTGTCAACTATGTTCTTTCCTTAGTGTCAACAATGTTCTTTCCTTAGTGTCAACAATGTTGTTCCCTGAGTGTCAACAATGTTGTTCCCTGAGTGTCAACAATGTTGTTCCCTGAGTGTCAACAATGTTGTTCCCTGAGTGTCAACAATGTTGTTCCCTGAGTGTCAACAATGTTGTTCCCTGAGTGTCAACAATGTTCTTTCCTTAGTGTCAACAATGTTCTTTCCTTAGTGTCAACAATGTTGTTCCCTGAGTGTCAACAATGTTGTTCCCTGAGTGTCAACAATGTTCTTTCCTTAGTGTCAACAATGTTGTTCCCTGAGTGTCAACAATGTTGTTCCCTGAGTGTCAACAATGCTGTTCCCTGAGTGTCAACAATGCTGTTCCCTGAGTGTCAACAATGTTGTTCCCTGAGTGTCAACAATGTTGTTCCCTGAGTGTCAACAATGTTGTTCTCTGAGTGTCAACAATGTTGTTCCCTGAGTGTCAACAATGTTGTTCCCTGAGTGTCAACAATGTTGTTCCCTGAGTGTCAACAATGTTGTTCTCTGAGTGTTAACAATGTTGTTCCCCGAGTGTCAACAATGTTGTTCCCTGAGTGTCAACAATGTTCTTTCCTGAGTGTCAACAATGTTCTTCCCTGAGTGTCAACAATGTTGTTCCCTGAGTGTCAACAATGTTGTTCCCTGAATGTCAACAGTGTTCTTCCCTGTGTGTCAATGTTGTTCCCTGAGTGTCAATAATGTTCCCTGAGTGTCAATAATATTGTTCCCTGAGGTCGAGTCAAGTCTTGGCCCCGCCTCTCCGTTGGTCACTGTGTCCTCTCTCCCGGCTCCAAAAGCTTTGTTATACCTCTTCTTCAAGCTATGTATGGATCTCGGTTCTACTACACTCTCCTGATTGTTCCACTCCCTGACAATCCGACAAACCTGTGGCTTAAGAAATACATCCTAACATCCTTATGACTCATCTGAATTTTCAACTTCCAGTTATGTCCCTTGTTCCTATGTGCCATCTCTGAAACATCCTCCCCCAGTCCTCTTTCTCAGTTCTTCTCAGTATTTTATACGTCGTTATCATGTCTCCCTTATCCCTCCTGTCCTCTAGTGTTGTCAGGTTGAGTTTCCTTAACCACTCTTCATAGGATATACCCCTTAGCTCCGGGACTAATCTTGTTGCAAACCTTTGTACTTCAACTACTCCAATATGCTATTCTTAGAGTTGCCAGGCGCCTATATGCTGCATCGGTTATTTGGCTGATGTGCGTCTCAGGGGAGATGTGCTAGGCATGATGCTCACTCAGAGATCCTTTTCCTTGAGTGAGGCTTGCAGACTTTGAACACTAGTCTGTACCCCGTCTGTGGTCTTCTTTGTCCTTGCCCAAGCTTTGCACATGGTGTGGTTAAACTCTAGGAGGTATTTACCAGACCAGGCTTGCAGCCTGTCAGGATCCTCTTGTAGTCTTACCTGATCCTCGTCCGCTTGTATTCTCCGCATTAGCTTCACATATTCTGCGAACAGGGACACCTATGAATCTGACCCTTCATTCAAGTCATTCGCGTTTACTCACGTAATTGTACTCACCTAATTGTGGTTGTAGGGGTCGAGACTCAGCTCCTGGCCCCGCCTCTTCACTGAGTGCTACTAGGTTCCCTCTCTCCCTGCTCCATGAGCTTTATCATGCCTAATCTTAAAGGTATGTATGGTTCCTGCCTCCACTACCTCACTTGCTTGGCTATTCCACTTCCTGACTACTCTATGACTGAAGAAATACATCCTAACATCCCTTTGACTCATCTGGGTCTTCAACTTCCAATTGTGACCCCTTGTTTCTGTGTCCCCTCTCTGGAACATCTGGTCTCTGTCCACCCTGTATATTCCACGCAGTATTTTGTATGTCGTTATCATGTCTCCCCTAACCCTCCTGTCCTCCAGTTTCGTCAGGTCGATTTCCCTTAACCTTTCTTCATAGGACATTCCCCTTAGCTCTGGAACTAACCTTGTCGCAAACCTTTGCACTTTCTATAATTTCTTGACGTGCTTGATCAGGTGTGGGTTCCAAACAGGTGCTGCATACTCTAGTATGGGCCTAACGTACACGGTGTACAGTGTCTTGAACGATTCCTTACTAAGGTATCGGAACGCTATTCTCAGGTTTGCCAGGCGCCCATATGCTGCAGCAGTTATCTGGTTGATGTGTGCTTCCGAAGATATGCTCGGTGTTATACTCACCCCAAGATCTTTCTCCTTGAGCGAGGTTTGCAGTCTTTGGCCACCTAGCCTATACTCCGCCTGCGGCCTTCTTTGCCCTTCCCCGATCTTCATGACTTTGCAGTAGACGGGATTAAATTCGAGAAGCCAGTTGCTGGACCAGGTGTCCAACCTGTCCAAGTCTCTTTGAAGTCCTACCTGATCCTCCTCTGATTTAATTCTCCTCATTAACTTCACATCATCTGCGAACAGGAACACCTCTGAGTCTAACTCTTCCATCATGTCATTCACATATACCAGAAATAGCACTGGTCCTAGGACCAACCCCTGTGGGACCCCGCTCGTCACAGGTGCCCGCTGTGATACCTTATAACTTTACATGACTCGTTGTTACCTCCCTGTTATACGTGCCAGATCCTCTAGCTTCTGTACCAATCTCCTGTGAGGAACTGTGTCGAAGGCCTTCTTGGAGTCCAAGAAGATGTAATCAACCCAACCCTCTCTCTCGTGTCTTACTTCTGTTACTTTATCATAAGACTCTAGTAGGTTTGTGACACAGGATTTGCCTTCCATAAATCCGCGCTGGTTGGCGTTTATACCCTTGTTCTGTTCCAGATGTTCCACCACTCTACTCCTGATAATCTTCTCCATGACTTTACATACTATACAAGTCAGTGACACTGGTCTATAGTTCAGTGCCTCTTTTCTGTCTCCTTTTTTAAATATGGGTACTACATTTGCCGTCTTCCATATCTGAGGTAGTTGCCCAGTTTCAAAGGATGTTGAAGATTGAGACACTTATACAAAATATGTTGCATAAGTGTCTCAATCTTCAACTTGTCGGTTTTCAAAACCATTCAAGGGATGTGTTGAAGACTGTGGTTAGTGGCACACAGCGTTTCTGCTTTCTCTCTAAGGACCGACGGGGAGATGAATGGTCCCATTGCCTTTGAGGTATCAAGGTCCCTTAGCAGCTTCTTCACCTTCTCCTCAGTTGTGTGTATGTCATCCAACACTTGTTGGAATATTCCTTGTTCGCGACCCCACTGTTCTGTCCACCCAGAGTCCTTCCTGTCTCCACTGTAAATACTTCTCTCGAGCTCCTCACATACCTCATGATCGCTTCTGGTGAGTTCCCCACCTTCTTTCCTCAGCCTGATCACCTGGTCTTTGTTGTCTTCCTCCTAATGTGGCTATACAGCAGTTTCGGGTCAGACTTGGCTTTCGATGCTATGTCGTTTTCGTACTGTCGCTGGGCCTCCCTCCTTATCTGTGCATGCTCGTTTCTGGCTCTTCGACTAGTCTCTTCCTTTTTACTGGGTCCTTTGCCTCCTGTACCTTTTCTATTTTCTGGTGCACTTAGTTTTTGCCTCCCTACATCTTCGGGTAAACCAAGGACTCGCTTTGGTCTTACCATTATTTCTATTGCCCTTGGAAGCAAACCTTTCCTATCCATCCCTGCATTTTGTTTTGTATTCCATAATTTTAATTACTGACTTTTCTGCCAATTCTCTGTCCCACTGAACCTCCTGCAGGAAGTTCCACATACCTGTGTAGTCCCCCCTTTTATAGTTTGGCTTTTCCCATCCAACTCCTGTTATCCTCTCTACTTGTAACTCTATGTATTCAAAACACAGAACCATGTGATCACTAGCTCCAAGGGGCCTCTCATATGTGATGCCCTCAATGTCTGAACTGCTCAGGGTGAACACAAGGTCCAGTCTTGCTGGTTCATCCTCCCCTCTCTCTCTGGTAGTATCCTTAACATGTTGATGCATGAGGTTCTCCAGTACCACATCCATCATCTTGGCTCTCCATGTTTTGGGACCATATGTGGCTCCAGGTTTTCCCAGTTGATCTCCCTGTGGTTGAAATCGCCCATAACCAGTAACTTTGCTCTGCTCGAGTGAGCTCTTCTTGCCACCTCGGCCAGTGTGTCCGCCATCGCTCTGTTGCTCTCTTCATATTCCTCTCTTGGCCTCCTGCAGTTCTGTGGTGGGTAATACATCACTGCAACTACTACTTTATGTTCCCCAGACTGAAGTGTACCTACTATGTAATCCCTTCCTCCAATATCGTCCATACCTTCCATTTCCTCAAATCTCCATCGGTTTTTTTGAGCAGTGCAATTCCTCCTCCCCCTCTGCTCCTTCTATCTTTCCTTAGGATCTGATATCCTGGTGGGAAGATTGCATCTGTTATTGTGTCAGTGAGACAATAACAGATGTGTGTGTGTGTGTGTGTGTGTGTGTGTGTGTGTGTGTGTGCGTGCGTGCGTGCGCGCGCGCGCATGTGCAGGCAAATATGTCACTTCACTAAACTTGTTTATCTAACTTAGATTCGTTGCAGTTTGTCTGAGAAATGGAGAATGACTTTTCTGATCGGCTTCAAGTTTTCAGTATTTTTTTTTTCCTCAGAAACCTTGGCTTACTTTGTTATTGAGGTTCATTCATCATATTTGTCAGTTTTATTAAACAGTGATGTAAACTTCCATCCACTAACTAAAGAATGTCTCTTGTTTCGGCTTCATAATATTAACATTGATACATTGTATCCTTGGGATAGCAACCTGCAACTTTATATTGTATCCTTGGGATAACAACCTGCAACTTTACATTGTATCCTTGGGATAGCAACCTGCAACTTTATATTGTATCCTTGGGATAACAACCTGCAACTTTACATTGTATCCTTGGGATAACAACCTGCAACTTTACATTGTATCCTTGGGATAACAACCTGCAACTTTACATTGTATCCTTGGGATAACAATCTGCAACTTTACATTGTATCCTTGGGATAACAACCTGCAACTTTACATTGTATCCTTGGGATAACAACCTGCAACTTTACATTGTATCCTTGGGATAACAACCTGCAACTTTACATTGTATCCTTGGGATAACAACCTGCAACTTTATATTGTATCCTTGGGATAACAACCTGCAACTTTATATTGTATCCTTGGGATAGCAACCTGCAACTTTATATTGTATCCTTGGGATAACAACCTGCAACTTTACATTGTATCCTTGGGATAACAACCTGCAACTTTACATTGTATCCTTGGGATAACAACCTGCTGAAAATAATTGGAATCGTTGCATTCAGAGCAATAACTGGAGAAATTTTTTCTAATATGCTTTAAACTTTGTGTTGATGGACATTATTAAAATAAAGCTTAGCTGTCACTTTTATATATGCAAATTTTATGTTGCCACTTTATGTGGCACTTTATGTTGTCGTGTTGGTTTCTAAGTATTGCCTAGAGAATATGTTTACAGGTCTGTTTCAAACACGTAAGAGTTCATTTCCTGTATCTTAATTAGAAATATATTTGTATCGAATTTTGCCATCATTTATGACTCTCGAAATCGTAAAGATACGATTGCCAGTTTTCCATTTTTTTTTACCAGGTGGCCTTTCTCTATAAAAAAAAAAAAAGAGAAAACCAAATACTCTATATTGAAGGATTGTAGAGAAGTTTTAATGAAACAAAACCGCAAAAAGAACATTGATAAATATTGGAAGATGTGGTTTTTTAATTATCACTGGTTTAGTGAATCCTTAAATACTACTAACAATTGTTAGTGTTATTTCACACTTTTGTAAAATCCTCTGTGACTTTAAAATTTCGTAAAACCTCATCTGATGAGCTGCAGATTTTCAATCATAGGTAACTATTAGTATAGTTTACGGGAAAATTCCTCAGGAAACAGAACAAGTGTTAGTGTTTATGTTGGTAGAATTACTGACAATATGTACAGCCCAACTACACAAGTGCAACTAATGTGACATTTTATTTTGGCAACGTTTCGCTCTCCAGGAGCTTTATCAAGCTGTTACGTTGTAACGGCTTGATAAAGCTCCTGGAGAGCGAAACGTTGCCACAATAAAATGTCACATTAGTTGCATTTGTGTCCTTTTACTTACGTGTTTCGTGAAGAGGGTCTTAAATGATGAGCCGACGCTGCAGATTTTGATCTGGCCGAGATCTTCCACTAACTGATATATGCTGGTGCCGCTGTTCACCTTTATATTGTAGATGAATGGTTCAGAGAACCGACATGTTGATAAATTAGACACATGTGCAACTCTTGGGTATCTTTATTGAGGAAACGTTTCGCCACACAGTGGCTTCATCAGTCCATACAAAGGAGAAACTTGAAGAACAGGAGGAGAATGAGGTAACCAGTCCCTCAACCTTGAGTCGATGTGGTCAGTCCATCAATCTATTCAAGATTGATGTCGATGTGGTCAGTCCATCAATCTATTCAAGATTGATGTCGATGTGGTCAGTCCATCAATCTATTCAAGATTGATGTCGATGTGGTCAGTCCATCAATCTATTCAAGATTGATGTCGATGTGGTCAGTCCATCAATCTATTCAAGATTGATGGACTGACCACATCGACTCAAGGTTGAGGGACTGATTACCTCATTTTCCTCCTGTTCTTCAAGTTTCTCCTGTGTATGGACTGATGAAGCCACTGTGTGGCGAAACGTTTCCTCAATAAAGATACCCAAGAGTTGCACATGTGTCTAATTTAACAACACTTTTATATTGACTATTCCTGTAATTGCTTTCAAAATTTCAACCCGTGTGTTTCACACTTAGAAAGAAATTTATAACGTAAATAAAGTGTGTTGGTTCTATTTTACCACTTTTATTATCGTAATGCTGTCTCTTATTGCTGGAGAGAGGCTCTTGATCCAAGGACCTGGATTTATTCTCCCATAAGAATGAATCTGATTGCCTAATATTCAACAGGTTCTGTGCCCATACTGGTTTAGTTCTTTTTTCCTGATTAAAATAAAACGATTGTGAACTACATAATGCACATCATGATCGCCATGCACACGTATCCCGTCATGCACACGTATCCCGTCATGCACACGTATCCCGTCATGCACACGTATCCCGTCATGCACACGTATCCCGTCATGCACACGTATCCCGTCATGCACACGTATCCCGTCATGCACACGTTATCCCGTCATGCACACGTATCCCGTCATGCACACGTATCCCGTCATGCACACGTATCCCGTCATGCACACGTATCCCGTCATGCACACGTATCCCGTCATGCACACGTATCCCGTCATGCACACGTATCCCGTCATGCACACGTATCCCGTCATGCACACGTATCCCGTCATGCACACGTATCCCGTCATGCACACGTATCCGTCATGCACACGTATCCCGTCATGCACACGTATCCCGTCATGCACACGTATCCCGTCATGCACACGTATCCCGTCATGCACACGTATCCGTCATGCACACGTATCCGTCATGCACACGTATCCCGTCATGCATACGTATCCCGTCATGCACACGTATCCCGTCAGGCATACGTATCCCGTCATGCATACGTAGCCCGTCATGCATACGTATCCCGTCATGCACACGTATCCCGTCATGCACACGTATCCCGTCATGCACACGTATCCCGTCATGCACACGTATCCCGTCAAGCATACGTATCCCGTCATGCACACGTATCCCGTCATGCATACGTATCCCGTCATGCACACGTATCCCGTCATGCACACGTATCCCGTCATGCACACGTATCCCGTCATGCATACGTATCCCGTCATGCACACGTATCCCGTCATGCATACGTATCCCGTCATGCATACGTAGCCCGTCATGCATACGTATCCCGTCATGCACACGTATCCCGTCATGCACACGTATCCCGTCATGCACACGTATCCCGTCATGCACACGTATCCCGTCATGCATACGTATCCCGTCATGCATACGTAGCCCGTCATGCATACGTAGCCCGTCATGCATACGTAGCCGTCATGGCACACGTATCCGTCATGCACACGTATCCCGTCATGCACACGTAGCCCGTCATGGACACGTATCCCGTCATGCATACGTAGCCCGTCATGGACACGTATCCCGTCATGCACACGTATCCCGTCATGCATACGTATCCCGTCATGCATACGTAGCCCGTCATGCACACGTATCCCGTCATGCACACGTATCCCGTCATGCACACGCATCCCGTCATGCACACGTATCCCATCATGCACACGTATCCCGTCATGCACATGTATCTCGTCATGCACACATATCCTGTCATGCACATGTAGCCCGTCATGCACACGTAGCCCATCATGCACACGTATCCCGTCATGCACACGTAGCCCGTCATGCACACGTATCCCGTCATGCACACGTATCCCGTCATGCATACGTAGCCCGTCATGCACACGTATCCCGTCATGCACACGTATCCCGTCATGCACACGTATCCCGTCATGCACACGTATCCCGTCATGCATACGTAGCCCGTCATGCACACGTATCCCGTCATGCACACGTATCCCGTCATCACACGTATCCCGTCATGCACACGTATCCCGTCATGCACACGTATCCCGTCATGCACACGTATCCCGTCATGCACACGTATCCCGTCATGCATACGTATCCCGTCATGCACACGTATCCCGTCATGCACACGTATCCCGTCATGCACACGTATCCGTCATGCACAACGTATCCCGTCATGCATACGTAGCCCGTTCATGCATACGTATGCCCGTCATGCACACGTATCCCGTCATGCACACGTATCCCGTCATGCACACGTATCCCGTCATGCATACGTATCCCGTCATGCATACGTAGCCCGTCATGCATACGTAGCCCGTCATGCATACGTAGCCCGTCATGCACACGTATCCCGTCATGCACACGTAGCCCGTCATGGACACGTATCCCGTCATGCATACGTATCCCGACATGCACACGTATCCCGTCATGCACACGTATCCCGTCATGCACACGTATCCCGTCATGCATACGTATCCCGTCATGCATACGTAGCCCGTCATGCACACGTATCCCGTCATGCACACGTATCCCGTCATGCATACGTAGCCCGTCATGCACACGTAGCCCGTCATGCACACGTATCCCGTCATGCACACGTATCCCGTCATGCACACGTATCCCGTCATTCACACGTATCCCGTCATGCCACGTATCCGTCATACACACGTAGCCCGTCATGCACACGTATCCCGTCATACACACGAAGCCCGTCAGCACACGTATCCCGTCATACACACGTAGCCCGTCATGCACACGTATCCCGTCATGCACACGTAGCCCGTCATGCACACGTATCCCGTCATACACACGTAGCCCGTCATGCACACGTATCCCGTCATACACACGTAGCCCGTCATGCACACGTATCCCGTCATACACACGAAGCCCGTCATGCACACGTATCCCGTCATACACACGTAGCCCGTCATGCACACGTATCCCGTCATGCACACGTAGCCCGTCATGCACACGTATCCCGTCATACACACGAAGCCCGTCATGCACACGTATCCCGTCATACACACGTAGCCCGTCATGCACACGTATCCCGTCATACACACGTAGCCCGTCATGCACCACGTATCCGTCATACACACGAAGCCCGTCATGCACCGTATCCCGTCATACACACGTAGCCCGTCATGCACACGTATCCCGTCATGCACACGTAGCCCGTCATGCACACGTATCCCGTCATGCACACGTAGCCCGTCATACACACGTATCCCATCATGCACACGTATCCCGTCATGCACACGTAGCCCGTCATGCACACGTAGCCCGTCATACACACGTATCTCATCATGCACACGTATCCCGTCATGCACACGTAGCCCGTCATGCACACGTAGCCCGTCATACACACGTATCCCGTCATGCACACGTAGCCCGTCATGCACACGTATCCCGTCATGCACACGTAGCCCGTCATACACACGTATCCCATCATGCACACGTATCCCGTCATGCACACGTAGCCCGTCATGCACACGTAGCCCGTCATACACACGTATCCCATCATGCACACGTATCCCGTCATGCACACGTAGCCCGTCATGCACACGTAGCCCGTCATACACACGTATCCCGTCATGCACACGTATCCCGTCATGCACACGTAGCTCGTCATGCACACGTATCCAGTCATGCACACGTAGCCCTTCATGCACACGTATCCCGTCATGCACACGTAGCCCGTCATACACACGTATCCCGTCATACGTAGCCCGTCATGCACACGTATCCCGTCATACACACGTAGCCCGTCATGCACACGTAGCCCGTCATTCACATGTATCCCGTCATGCACACGTATCCCATAATGCACACGTATCCCATCATGAGCACGTATCCCGTCATGCACACGTATCCCGTCATGCACACGTATCCCGTCATGCACACGCATCCCGTCATGCACACGTATCCCATCATGCACATGTATCCCGTCATGCACATGTATCTCGTCATGCACACATATCCTGTCATGCACATGTAGCCCGTCATGCACACGTAGCCCATCATGCACACGTATCCCGTCATGCACACGTAGCCCGTCATGCACACGTAGCCCGTCATGCACACGTATCCCGTCATGCACATGTATCTCGTCATGCACACATATCCTGTCATGCACATGTAGCCCGTCATGCACACGTAGCCCATCATGCACACGTATCCCGTCATGCACTCGTAGCCCGTCATGTACTCGTACCCGTCATGTACTCGTACCCGTCATGTATTGGTACCCGTCATGTACTCGTAGCCCGTCATGTTCTCGTAGCCCGTCATGCACTCGTAGCCCGCCATGTACTCATAGCCAGTCATGCACTCGTAACCCGCTATGTACTCGTAGCCCGTAATGCACTCATAGCCCGTTATGTGCTCGTAGCCCGTCATGCACTCGTAGCCCGACATGTAGTCATAGCCCTTCATGCACTCGTAGCCCGTTATGTACTCGTAGCCCGTAATGCACTCATAGCCCGTTATGTGCTCGTAGCCCGTCATGCACTCGTAGCCCGTCATGTACTCGTACCCGTCATGTATTGGTACCCATCATGTACTCGTAGCCCGTCATGTACTCGTAGCCCGTCATGCACTCGTAGCCCGCCATGTACTCGTAGCCAGTCATGCACTCGTAGCCCGTTATGTACTCGTAGCCCGTAAGTTATCTTATCATTATAGATGATAAGATATCGAAATGGCTTGAAGTTTGAACATTCTGCTGCCTATGTCAACCATGCCTCTAGCCAGGAAAAAATTCTCCTCTCTGTTCCGTGTCCCTTAAGTTTCCTCAATAGTCTCTGATGTGGAACTCTATCGAAAGCCTTACTGAAGTCCGCATACACAACATCATATTCAATACCATGATCTACCTCGTAAGACAGGAACGCCTCTCAGCACGGTTTCAGAAAAGGGAGTTCCTGTCTTATGAATTTAAGAACATGAGAACATAAATATTTCTTCAGCCAAAGAGTAGTCAGGGAGTGGAATAGTTTGGGAAGCGATGTAGTGGAGGCAGGATCCATACATAGCTTTAAGCAGAGGTATGATAAAGCTCACGGTTTAGGGAGAGTGACCTAGTAGTGACCAGTGAAGAGGCGGGACCAGGAGCTGGGACTCGACCCCTGCAACCTCAACTAGGTGAGTACATAAGAAAGGAGGAACATTGCAGCAGGCCTGTTGGCCCATACTAGGCAGGTCCTTCACAGATCCATCCCACTAATAGAATATTTGCCCTCATAAGAACATAAGAACATAAGAAATAAGGAACATTGCAACAGGCAGCTCCAGTTCTCCCCAGTGAGGTCAGACACGTCACTTAAGGGAGGAGCACAGCGTCCGCCCTAGTAGCTAGTCAGGTCCAACTCACACCCACCCACGCCCACTCATGTATTTATCCAACCTGTTTTTTAAAGTACACAATGTCTTAGCATCTATGACGGTACTCGGGAGTTTGTTCCACTCATCAACAATTCTATTACCAAACCAGTGCTTTCCTATATCCTTCCTGAATCTGAATTTTTCTAATTTAAAGCCATTGCTGTGAGTCCAGTCTATATTAGATAATTTTAGCACGCTATTTACATCCCCTTTATTAATTCCTGTTTTCCATTTATACACCTCAATCACATCCCCCCTAATTCTACACATTTCTAGAGAGGGCAGATTCAGGGCCCTCAGTCTTTCCTCATAGGGAAGATTTCTGATACATAGGATCAATTTTGTCATCCTCCTTTGTCCTTTTTCCAGTGTATTTAAGTCCATTCTGTAATACAGCGACCAAAACTGCGCAGCATAATCCAAATGAGGCCTAACCAAAGATACAAAGAGTTGAAGGACAACCTGAGGACTTCTATTATTTATACTTCTTGCTATGAAGCCAAGGATTCTGTTAGCTTTATTGCGAACACTAATGCACTGTTGCCCTGGTTTTAGATTGCTACTAACCAGACTTCCTAAATCCTTTTCACAATCCGTAATATTAAGATCTACGAAATATGGATCTCAGGTTACAACCTTTACAGATGCGACAGAGTGAAGAGGCAAAATTGGAGGGTTGGCCTGTATATCGCAGAGTCACTTGTTTGCACAGAACTGCTTAATGCCTCAAATGGTGTAGTGGAAGTTTTAGCAGTAAAGATCGAGAACCAAAACCTAGTCATTGTGGTAGTCTACAAGCCTGCGGATGCAACGTCCCAGCAATTCCAGGAACAGATGTTAAAAATTGACCACTGTTTGGAAAATCTGCCAGCTCCTGCCCCCAACATCTTGCTCCTGGGGGATTTCAACTTAAGGCACCTAAAATGGAGAAATATAGCAAATAACGTTGTTGCAGTGATAACATCAGGAGGCAGCTCTGACGAAAACACACACACATGAGCATTTAAATCTCTGCACAAAATTCAACTTAAACCAGAAAATAATAGAGCCTACTAGACTGGTGAAAACACTAGACCTCATCTTCACTAACAATGATGATCTGATACGAAATGTCACCATATCAAAAACAATATACTCAGATCACAACATAATTGAGGTTCAGACATGTATGCGCGGAGCCGCAGACCGATGTAATGAGATAAGTCACGAGGGAGCCTTCACTAAATTCAACTTTAATAACAAGAACATAAAGTGGGACTAAGTAAACCAAGTCCTAACCGATATAAGCTGGGAAGATAGACTAAGCAACACAGACCCCAACTTATGCCTAGAACAGATTAACTCAGTGGCACTCGATGTATGCTCAAGGCTTATTCCTCTAAGAAAAAGGAGGGGTAGATGTAAAATAGAAAGAGACAGGCGCTCCCTTTACAGGCGACGAAAAAGAATAACAGAGCGGCTAAAAGAGGCCAACATATCTGAAATGCGTAGGGAGTCACTGGTCAGAGAAATAGCAAATATCGAACTTAAGCTAAAGGAATCTTATAGGAGTCAGGAATCGCGGGAAGAACTAAAAGCCATAAATGAAATCGAAAGAAACCCAAAGTATTTCTTTTCCTATGCCAAATCAAAGTCGAGAACAACGTCCAGTATTGGGCCCCTACTTAAACAAGATGGATCCTACACAGTTGACAGCAAGGAAATGAGTGAGCTACTCAAGTCTCAATATGACTCAGTTTTTAGCAAGCCGCTAACCAGACTGAGAGTCGAAGATCAAAATGAATTTTTTTGTGAGAGAGCTACAGAATTTGGTTAACACAATCCTATCTGATGTTATCCTGACGCCAAATGACTTCGAACAGGCGATAAATGACATGCCCATGCACTCTGCCCCAGGGCCAGACTCATGGAACTCCGTGTTCGTCAAGAACTGCAAGAAGCCCCTATCACGAGCTTTTACCATCCTATGAAGAGGGAGCATGGACACGGGGGTCGTCCCACAGTTACTAAAAACAACAGACATAGCCCCACTCTACAAAGTGGGCAATAAAGAAATGGCAAAGAACTACAGACCGATATCACTATCATCCCATATCATAAAAATCTTTGAAAGGGTCCTAAGAAGCAAGATCGCCACCCATCTAGAAACCCATCAGTTACACAACCCAGGGCAACATGGGTTTAGAGCAGGTCGCTCCTGTCTCTATTGGATCACTACGACAAGGTCCTAGATGCACTAGAAGACAAAAAGAATGCAGATGTAATATATACAGACTTTGCAAAAGCCTTCAACAAGTGTGACCATGGCGTAATAGTGCACAAAATGCATGCTAAAGGAATAACAGGAAAAGTTGGTAGATGGATCTATAATTTCCTCACAAGCAGAACACAAAGAGTAGTAGTCAACAGAGTAAAGTCCGAGGCGGCTACGGTGAAAAACTCTGTTCCACAAGGCACAGTACTCGCTCCCATCTTGTTTCTCATCCTCATATCTGACATAGACAAGGATGTCAGCCACAGCACCGTGTCTTCCTTTGCAGATGACACCCGAATCTGCATGGCAGTGTCTTCCATTGCAGACACTGCAAGGCTCCAGGCAGACATCAACCAAATCTTTCAATGGGCTGCAGAAAACAATATGAAGTTCAACGATGAGAAATTTTAATTACTCCGATATGGTAAACACGAGGAGATTAAAATTTCATCAGAGTACAAAACTAATTCCAGCCACAAAATAGAGCAAAAACCAAAGTCAAGGACCTGGGAGTGATCATGTCGGACGATCTCACCTTCAAGGACCATAACATTGTATCAATCGCAGCTGCTAGAAAAATGACAGGATGGATAATGAGAACCTTCAAAACTAGGGATGCCAAGCCCGTGATGACACTCTTCAGGTCGCTTGTTCTATCTAGGCTGGAATATTGCTGCACACTAACAGCACCTTTCAAGGCAGGTGAAATTGTTGACCTAGAAAATGTACAGAGAACCTTCACGGCACGCATAACGGAGATAAAACACCTCAGTTACTGGGAGAGCTTGAAGTTCCTGAACCTGTATTCCTTGGAGTGCAGGCGGGAGAGATACATGATTATATACACCTGGAAAATCCTATAGGGACTAGTACCGAACTTGCACACGAAAATCACTCACAACGAAAACAAAAGACTTGGCAGACGATGCAATATCCCTCCAATGAAAAGCAGGGGTGTCACTAGCACGTTAAGAGACAATATAATAAGTGTCAGGGGCCCAAGACTGTTCAACTGCCTCCCAGCATACCTCTGGCAGTCTTCTGGCAGTCTTCAAGCTGGCACTGGACAAGCACCTAAAGTCGGTACCTGACCAGCTGGGCTGTGATTTATACGTTGGATTCCGTGCAGCCAGCAGTACCAGCCTGGTTGACCAGGCTCTGATCCACCAGGATGGCTGGTCACAGACAGGGCCGCGAGGGCGTTGACCCCCGGAACTCTCTCCAGGTAAACTCCAGGTATGTGGCATGGTTATTTTCCTGTCCAACATTTAGAACTTTGCATTTGTCAGTATTATACTGCATCTGCCACTTCTCCGACCACTTCATGAGTTTATTCAAATCATCCTGGAGTGCCCTAATGTCATCAGAATGAATTGGAGGGCCTATTTTGGTGTCATCAGCAAATTTACTTGTCGTTATATATTCCTTCATCTATGTCGTTTATGTAGATTGTGAACAAGGGGCCCAACACTGACCCCTGTGGAACACCACTTGTGACGTGCCCCATTCTGATTTCTCAACATTTATGCAAACTCTCTGCTGCCTATTCGTCAACCATGCCTCAACCCAGGAAAAAATTTCTCCTATTCTGTGTGCCTTAAGTTTCCTCAATGACCTCTGATGTGGAACTCTATCGAAATCCTTACTGAAGTCCATATACACAATATCATATTCAATACCATGATCTACCTCCTCAAATACCTTAGTGAAGAAAGTCAGTAAATTCGTAAGACAGGAACGCCCCTTTGTAAAATGTGCTAATCAATTTATGCCTTTCGAGATGGCTATGAAGTGCTTCCCTCTTCAAGGGGGGCTCCTTGGCGTGGTGAATATGCTCTTGGTCTGAGGAATTAGACCTGTTGGTCTCCTTCCTTAAACCAAACCTAATTACCCCCCAATCCCCCCTTCCCTATCCCATCCTCCCTACCCTCCCTTTTCCCTTTCCTCCTCCTCCTCCCCATCTCTCCCTTATTCCCTTCCTCTTTGAGGCCTGTAGAATTCTTCCCACAGGCATTCTGGTTCCTAGGTAGGGGAAAGGGTACCGGGGTCCATCCCATTCCGTTGAGGTTCTTGGAGGTGCCGTAGTTTGCCGTGGAATCTGGATCGCATGGGGATGTCCCGATCCCTCTCCGGTATGCCGGGGGGTGACTTTGGGTGTCTTTCGGGTGACGGATTCCGGGTGGTGGTGGCCGAAGGAGGTATGCTTTGTGGCGGATATCCAGCTGCCCTCTTTTGTCCACTGAGGTAGCTCGGCAGATGTGGGGTTATCCCGGATTGCTGGTTTACTGGCATGAAGGGTAGGGTATGGCATGGGTTCCATGCTGCATCTGCGCTACTTGCGGTTCTGAGGTCCTCTTGGGAGCAGAGGGAGATTTCCGGCCTTTTCATTCCTCCTAGGAACTATTTCTCCTCGCTTCACTTTTTTTTATTTTTTTTATTTTTCTTTTTTCTTAGAAACAAAAAAAAAAAAAAAAAAGGAGTTACCTAATCAGGGAGATCCCAATCCGTGAACCTTCTACCCCCGGGCCCCTTCTTGATACTCCACCCCATTCTGACCCTGCCTCGTTTTTTGACCATTCTTAGGACATTCCTGATGCCCCTGTACCTCTTGCTGGAGCTATTTCCTCACCTGCTTCAGGTACTGAGGTTTCCACTGACTCCTTCGATTTGTCTGACCTCCACTCTTTTGACTATGCTTCCTGCCTCTTCAACGGTGCGGCAATTTTCGAATCGCCAGCCTGTTCCATGTCGGACCAACTCCGGTCCCACTCCTAAATGCCAACAATGATGATACTGCACCACCTCGTTCTTCTCAGAAAAGATCAGCAAGTCATGCACTCCCTATCCACGCTCAGTTTCGGAATACACAATGGACTAAATTCTTTACATTACGTCTGATTTCTTCTAATGCCTATCTTTCCGACCATAGTATTGGCAAGGCGCTCCTATGCCATATTGTTAGATATTTCCTTTCATGCTCTTAAGAGCAGTATGTGCATCATCACTTTCCAGAATGCTACCAAAGCTCATGATCTTTCTCTTCTTCCACATGTCGATACTATTCCTGTCACTATCGAAAAACATCATTCCCTCAATTCTTGCAGTGGTACTGTCTAGTCACCCAACAGAATTTTCAGACATGTGGCTATGACATTCTCGAACAGCCTGAACTCCAGGATTCCCCAATCCTCAAGGTAGACACTTATGTCCCTCCTGCCCTCGGGCGGAGACAATACCTTTGCAATGTGGCTCGATTAACTTTTGACAGCCATGAATTCCCTGTCAGTGGAAAGCCTTCCATCTGAACAAATTAAACTAATGGAAAAATAAAGAAATGACTAGGAAAAATAAGAAATGATTTGAGGATTTTACTTAAAATTTAAATATAATAAAAAAATGGCCTTCAGTTCTTGTAGTTGTGCAGGAGTAGGTATGACCCTGGATAGATCTGTTATATTGTGCAGGTTTATCCAGGGCGAGATGGTGATAATACGATGTTTGGATCTCACTAAACTTGGATGGAACAGCAACACAAGTAGAATAGGTAAGGGCGGTGAGTCCAATAATGGTAAGTCTCATAAAATATGTCTTGCTCCTGTATCTGGCGTATATCCTGGATGACCACGCCAGAGGAAGGAACAGAGTGGTAATAAGTAAAAATAACCTGGTTACCATAGTCATGATAATATAACATTTAAGAATGGAAAAATAATGATTTAATGCCAAAATCTTTATACGGTAACCAGAAAACAAAAGAACAAACTGTAATTATGAACATTAAAATGGTATAAATCTTTCCGTCAGTGTGTTAGGTAAAGACTATGCAACAGTTAGGTATCTATTTTGTTACTGTTTTCGCCTACACAGTAGGCTTCTTCAGTCGTAGTACAGATATAGTTGATAGAAGCAGGAAGATACTTAAGACGATGTAAATCAGTCCATCACCTTAAAGTTTGAGGTGGTCGTCCTCAGTCTGGAGAAGAGGCATTGTTCCATAGAATGAAAAAATATGGAGATGAAGTGACAGGTTGGTGCCTTGTATAAACGCCAACAGGTGAGACGTAGGTCACTAGGAGAGGGTAAGGAAACTCAGATGTTGGGAGGTCAGGTTCCTCTCTCAATCCAGCCGTTCTCACTTGTAGCGGACCTGACCTACACCAACATCTGAGTTTTTGTTTGCTCTCCTAGTGACCTACATCTCACCTGTTGGAGTTTATATAAGGGCCCATCCTGTTCATTCATCTCCATATTGTTTATTTTTGGAACATGCTCGTATCCAGACTGAGGCGACTGACCACTAATAACTTAAGGGTGATGGACTGATTAATCGTCTTCAAGTATCTTTGCTTCTTCAACTTTTCTGATACTCGACTGAAGAAAGCCTACTGTGTAGGCGAAAAACGTTTCAATATAGAATACCTAACATGTTGCATAAGTGTCTTACCTAACAAACAGTATTACTCCTGGCAGATTACCCTAACCTGGATTGGGAGAAAGAGTGGAGGTGAAGTGACTCTCCAAACATTCAACCCACACCAGGTAAGGTCAGTATACCAGGATTAGAAACTTTAACACAATCGGAACCCAGGAACTCTAGTTTTGACCCAGCCCGCAGAGGGGGGGGGGGTGGTGTCGCGCGCAACGTAACTCGCTATTGGTTCTGGTGGCCTTCATGAAACACCTTTAACCCCACTCATGCTACTTTTCCCTCACAATACCCCCTTCCAAAACTTATGGCACGGGACGTCAATAAGTCATAGAACAGAGGGGAAAATAGAAAAAGAAACTAAAGACAACCTCGGCTCAGCCAAATCTTGAAGTGGTTTTCAGAGCCAGAAATATACTACGACTAAGTTTATAGGGGATGAATAGACAGAGCCCATCTCAAGAGTCTGCTATTTGACACTTTAAAGTTTTCCAAAGTTCATCAGTGGTTGTGATCTGTTTTCAAGCACAAAGGGGTTTACCGTTATAGGTTAGTATTTAAATCTGACTTATACCCATACATATAGATAAACATTTCTTCTCCACAGTGGAATATCTTTCTTTCTTGGGGCAGAAAGTTCTTACTGGGGAAAGATACTGGGAAACGGTTGGTCTCTCATAATATTGAAGTAAGTACTGCCCCGAGTCCGAATGGGAGAGCATCTTGTTCGGGGAAATATATTTTATTAATTTCTGCGTAATTTTAGGACAGGGGGGTTTGAAATTATCCCTTAATTTCTTCGAAAGCTTTGCCATGGCTTCCTCAGAACACTAAGAGGTTTCCTTGCCACCTTTTTCAAATTGTCTGTAAGAATGAAGTTATATTGTAGATTTGGTACGAAATTACTTCTATAGAGGTTTACAGATCCAAGGAAACTTATTTAGAAGTTTTGGTACGCAGGGAACGTACTTTCCTAAAACGGCTTTGGTTTAATTGGAAAGTGGTCGAGAGTTGTCAGATATATGAAGACCCAAGGTATTGTACCTTATGATCGCCAAGAACGCACTTTTGTGGTTATTAACTGTAAGGCCATGAGTTCTTAGTCTTTTCAAACCAGCGATAGTGTATTTAGATGGTCTTTCCCGACATTTGTCATGATATATATATCAAAATCACTGCATACATTCTTTAGATCTGGAAAGAAACTATTCTCAAGCCTAATTTATAGGTGGCACATGCGGTAACCACAGCCGAAAGGCATTGTGCGATATTGCATTAGCCTATATGAGTAGGGAAAGCGCGGTGTATGGTTTAGAGTCTGGGTGTAATGGCCACTTCTATGGTTTGCGTGTCGGATGTCTAATTCCGAGAAGAATATGCAGTATGGAATTTATACATGTCATGATCAATTATGGATGGGTTTCTGCATCCCCATTTATAGTATTTAAATAACGAAAATTCTGATGCGAGTCGGTAAGAATTTTTTTTTTTTGTTATATTTTATTAAACCAATACAGTTTAACATAAAATAAAGATTACAGTATGGAAACTTAAGATCAAGTAATGACGTCAACGATTGTACCTACATGCTCGCAAAAGATATTACAACAAAAACTTACATCACAAGAAACAAACTAAAAACAATATTACATGGTCATGGGTTCATTGAACTTGCAATTTTCAAAACCTTTGCATATAATATAAATTGTACATAAAATGACATCTGACAAAAGGTTCAATAACTTGAACTTATAATATAACAAGAAGTTATATCAGGTATATCCCATCCTTACATTAATCAAAAACCAACACTTCACATCATAATCCTGACTTATATAATCTACACTAACTTATCTAACAGATACAAGCTGAACTTCCAACTTACAAAAGGTATCCAACAGAAACAAGAATACAGCGTAGAACACTATAACAAGCTTCCATTTCTGTTACAATTACGCCCTTATACAAATTTCAGACAAATGGACTACGCTCACTAAACTGTCTAGATATGTCTGTTATACAGTACACAGATAAAATACTTATCTCAAGAACTTGCATGGTCACAATCCGGTATCAGGGTACAGACCTAATTATAAAAACTTTAAATAGAATCGAATTCATGCTATATATTTTATATATATATATATTTATTTATATATATATATTTATATATTTACATTATATATTTATATACATACATATACTCATACATATATATATATATTTAGATATATTATATCTTATACATTATATATATACACTACTTACAAATACTTAACACTATTCAATATATTATATTCATATTTATATTTAAAAGTTATTCACTAACGTCTGACCCATGACAAAGGCTCAATACAATAGAAAGATTATATTTATATATATACACATACACACCCCACATCACACACACTCACACTCACACACCCTCACGTTACACAAATTTTCACAAAATTCACATTAAATCAAGAATGCACTGTCTTGCACAATGCAAAACAGTATACAAGTATGTCTCATCAGTTGCAAAACCAGCACGTAATAAATACAAACCTAAACTCACTTAATGTCGCAAAATAACTTATTTCTCAAGAATCATGTTATACCAAGACTGATACAACTTTCATAATCTATACATTAAATATATCCTATTATTATACCTATATTCTGAAAAAGTGTTATTCTACCATAACGAGACCTTGAGCTCTACATCCACACTGGATGCTAAAGTCCCAATGAAAACCAGGACACCATTCACCAAACCCACATCACAAACACTCTCACGAGCAACCCCCCCCCAGGGAGGCGAGCCGCTGTTGCCCCTGACTCCCTCTCCAACCTATGTAAACCCCTTCACTCACTCTTATCCAATCATCAGATTAAGTGAATCCCTAACGGTTGCATTCTATACCCCCTCTGAGGAAGCCTGATCCACCTCCTCCCATACAAATCTCTGTTACAGACACTCGTACTATTGAAAACGTTAACGCACAAGAACATTTCTTCTCTTCCTCACTATCCCCTCTCCCCCTCATCTCCCACGACATTATATATTATCTACCATGTATATAATCTTAAAGTCTTATGACACCCATGTCTAACCCACCCATTTCTTGACTTAGAGCCCGCAAAACCCGACAACCCCACGGCCTCCCACCTCTGACCAACCTACTTAACCAGCACCTAATCTATAGCCTTCACAAAAGTAAACTACATGGAACGCTGTCTCATCCCCTCCAACAGATACCACACCCCCCACCCTCTACAACCTGGTCGTTTCGGTAGTTATCACCAGCGGATGAGTTACCATGCAGAAAAGAAAACATCACCTCACAGCGCCCCGAGGGTTTTAATCTTCCAATTTACTAAATCAAACTAATACTCTTCCACAGCTTTTCATGGGGAAAAAAACTCACACTGGGACAGCACCTCACTACTAGTATACCTACACAAAACCCTTATACGAACCTTTCTCGTTCCCTAAAACCCAAATCACAGCCTCAAAACTATTTCACATTCCCTCAACTCCATCATCGGATAACAACAATACCCAGCATTGTCGTGTAATCCTTCCCCAAACGCCCGCGTTCACACCCTCACGCATAACACTTCCCATTTACTAAACACACTTTTAGCCTCTCGTCTCAAATCAACAACCCAACCCCACCCGACGTACAGGTAACATTACATACCTCCATCGTAACCAATCACAACGGTGAAACCCCATTAAAAATTTGTACACCCGTCTTTGTATCCCGCAATCGCTTGTCCCTGTAATTGGGAACACAGCTGCTAACATACCAAACTAACTATACAATAAATGTCACGACTATATCGCTGTATCAGAGGTTAGGTTGACTGGGGTCTCAGTAACACCTAGACGCCCCACGATCCTTTCCATAACCTATCCGTATTTTCCTCCCGCGCCGCAACAGGTCATCCCTAATAAATAATACACAAATCTTTAAAGACACCGCCCATTCTTTTAAACAACATTACATTCCCCCCACCCCCCCACCAGAAGCCCAACCCATGCCACCTTGACTTCGCCATATTTACCTGATACCCGTGGCACTTCCAAAAAATTGCACCACCTCGTTCCCAACACTCTCAATTGACATCCTGCACGAATCGAGAACAGTGGTGTCGTCAAACATATCCAATTAACCCCGGCCAGGGCCCTTCCCCCCCTCCCCCCAACCCCCCACAATTCTCACACGCGATACCTTAAGCAACGGTCAACCATTCTTTAAAAGGGGTCCTGGAAACACGCAAGACAATATTTGGACTTGGCATTCCCTGTCTAACTCTTCCCATTGCAATTTCCTCCCCTTACACCCAGTAATATGCTACCCTAATTTTCGCCCCTTGGACAAACGTATTTACCCACTCGCACTATTTCCTCCACCAAACCCTGTCTCCATAAGTATAACCTGCAAAGCTCCCCTTCAACTCTATCTTATGCACCCTGCCAGGTTCTAGAGCCAACAAAGCCGCCCCCTCCACCCCCACCCTTAGCTTCCATCAAAACTTCCGTATTCCATGTCCTTCAATCATTCGACCTTCCCGCAGACGGAACTGAGATTTTGACCCCCCCCCTCTCCACTACAACATTTGAACCTCATTACCTAAAAGTTAAAAAAAAAAACAAAAAACTTTTGCAAACACATTTATTGGTCTGCACACATTCAGTGATATGGGCTCGGTACTCCCGAAGGGTGGGCTGCCCAATTGACCTTCGGACCTTCTCTATATTGCTGTTTCCTGCTTCTCCCCAACTTACCTTCTCCTTCATACATTAAATAACCTAACTATAAATTCCTTTATCAACGCCCAATGTTGTAAATAAATATTTCTTCGGGTGCACATCAATACCGGAGCTTTCCCTTCCTAATTCCCCTTAAACGCATTATCTATTTCCTCAGCGTATAATTTCCCACCTAAAGCCTTTCGATCACTATTTCCTAAATTACACGTCACATACGTACACTCCTTGTCCAATGGCCCGTCAGCCACCCCCCATCGTCCCCAGTCTTCTCGTAACCCAGGACTCCGCAATACGCACACATCCCTCGTGGGTTCGGTATCTCCTGCCCTACTCTATAAGATTCCTATCCTACCTCTCCGTTACTCTATACTTGGTATAGCCGTCAGCGCTCAATCTGCCTTTGCTTTTGACTGCCCCCCCCAAAACACACGATCGAGGCTTGTCGCCCAAAGCACTTCCTCCACCCCTGCCTGCATCATGACAGCTTGATACCTTTATTTTTGCAACACCCTAGAAACCTTCCCCTTTATTTCAGCTATTTCATCCTATATGGAAAAACATTCCACACACCCCCCTACATAGCAACCTCGTAACCTATCCTCTAAATAATTAGCCAGTCACATATTTTAAATTATTAATACGGAGAGGAATCATTCTCTCAATTAAATTTCTAATCTTTCCTTTGCGAACCACTATCCAACCATGTACTCAATGATCATCACTCCTGTTCTCCACAACTAAGCTCCCTCCATAGACTGAAACATCTCAACCCCTCATCATCACCTAACACACTTTATTTTATTTCCCAATAACTTCTATTATATGACCGCGAGCGTCCCCCACCAACCTCCAACCACACCTGCCCTCATGATCTGACATGTAGCTCCAACGTATGAAAAGATCTTCACGTCACTCCCTGAGAAAGTACTCAATTATATAGTCTCGCAGCACATAACCAATCCGAACAAACGTTATATTCAGTCTCCCACACGCTCCCCCAAAGGCATCCACGTAACCTAAATCCCTTAATAATCCCTAAGAGCCACAGACATATATCCAGCCCTTTTGGGGTCACATCTAGATCTACCCTGATCTACCACTATTCACCTGTCCCACCAACTATTGCCACCTCTGGCATTGCACTAAGAAATACACAAGGATCCTCACACACAAAAATCATTTTTACCTTTATGTTATTTTCTGCTGGCGCCATAACACTCAGAAAAGACACACCACGCTTACCCATCCACCACCCATCCACCGCAACACCCTCCCTCCCCCTCCTACCTCGCTTCTCTGCAAAACAAACGGGCTCGTCTCCCTTAATAAAATTTCCCACACCACCTTTTAGACGGGGGAGATGGCAGGGTAACTACCCGAAATACTGCCACCTCTCAACTCCCTACCTCTTTGAAATTGTGCTCCTGCAGGAAAACACAAATCACTCTAGATTTATTCAGAAAATACGGAAACCAATCTTCTTCATACGGACCTAACATAACCCACATTAACATTTACAGACATTACAAATAAGGCCTATTAAAGTTTCCACCTCTGCTTCCTCTCCTCACTCTTTACCAAATCCCAGAGCTGGATGTACGTTCCAACCCATTCAGTGTGCTCTCTTTCCCTCGCCCCCTTCTTCCGGTGCCTCCTATTATGGATACCACACCTACACCCATACCTTCACGCTTCACCTCAGTCTTTTTCCCTGGCCTTTGTGCAGGCTTAAGGGAAGTCATCAGAATTGATGTAGCCGCCCCTCTTTCCTCCGTGACAGTCATGTTACAATTTCTTGATCAGATGTTACTCTCGGATTGGAACCTCCACCTCCAACTGTGAAGGGTTGTGTAATGAGACACATTGGAATGACTCCAAACCACCATCACGTCCCAAATTATCAGTATCAGACTTTCTGGAAGCGACGATTCTCCAAGACAACACGCTCAGATGTAACTTTCGCTCTCTGGTGTGACAACGTCTTCAAAACTCCACCAATTCCTCTCAATCTCTAGAACCTTCACTTGGTACTTGTGCTCCTCCATTTTCCACAGGAGACCGACACCTGATCAGGCAGTGGGGGCTGGACTCAACTCACCACCATCCTGTGTCCCGATCCACTATCTCGCTCCACAAGCACAACGCCTCTCCGATGTTTGTTCCTCACCTGCCACCTTTGAAGCAGGGGCTGCGACGTCGACCACAGGTCCAGGCCAAATGTCTTCGCTTTCCTTGTCACAGGTCGACGCTATGTGATATACTCACCACATAGGCGGCCACGTACGCGTTGTCCTGGGTACATTAACATTACCTGCGTCCCTGAAATCTTGTAGGTTACAATAGGATGGGATTTGTGCCTCAAAGTCTTTTTCGAGGTTGAAAGCAAACCTCTGGAAAACCAGCATAGGCTCCTGCCGCCTCGGTACAATGTTGAGATAATGCACCGGCCCATTCTTCTCAAAAACGTTCCTTTATATCTGCCTCGTCCGCCGCAAAGGGAAACGCTTGCGTACTTGATCCACGTATAATACCGTGAAACTCATCTATCATTCTTACAGTGACAGCTGGTGTGACGTTAAGACCCACGTCCTGAAACCTGAGTGATTTAAACGATTCATATAACGTTGCTCGATAGCAGTTCTGACGAAAATTCGTTGTTCCTAGTTCAATGGCTGACAACCATACCAAGTCACTATCTTGCTACCATAAGTTCTCCCGTTATGATTTGGCAATAAGACTTGCGCAGAACTGGTCGTTATCGTTCCTTTAAGTAGCTCGATGCCTACAGTATTTATCCTTCGTCTCAGACTAACCGCCATCTTGACGATCACAGTGCACCTAAGTTGTTAGCCGAGGTGTGACAGCACCACTTCACACCACTGCAGCCAGGTAACTGACAAGGGAGATCGCCTACACACAGCAGTGGGGTTGAGAGCACACCGCACTCTACCCGTGGTCAAGGCAAGCGAATGTCGGTAAGATTTTCGAGGTTTCTTAACCATAACTGGTGAACAGAAAGCTGATTTCGAAGGTTCTATGATGTTTAAGTTATAGTTTGTCAACCTCATTATCAAAAGTTTTCCGTAAGTGAACGGGAACAGGGGTAGATTTTCCGCTTCTTTACTGGTTCATTGATCCGAAATTCAATCTTGTGTACAATAGTGGTGGTAAGTCTGGTACCTCTTTGAATTCGTCAGGAAAATGTTGTTACTAAGGACACCTTACTTGAGACTTTTGCCTATTCGTCAAGTCGTTGTTATGTTGACATTTGACATCCTTGGTGAGGGATCATGCGTTAAGATATCCAGTAGTTCCTTGATTCAGTAAAAGACTCGTCAGTTATAAACAAACTCTACATTCGTACGAATCTACCACTTGTATACCAAGCCGAAAGAAGTATCTTCGTCAAAGGAATTTACGCAAAGATTAACTTCCTTCGTGGTACCGTTTCAAAATATAGACGGGATACGTTTCTCTCTACCCTTTGGACATCAAGACTAATTCTCCTTATTGCAGACTTCCTACTTTACTACGGTTTCCGCGCCAGGTAATTTAGCAATTTGTTGGTTTTGACCGGTATGAGAACTAAAACTTCATCACCAACATTAAACGCCTATCGCTTGGAGCTTTTTTATTTTATTGGGTTTCAAAATAGGTCTTGTACGTTCCCATAGGGAATCTCTAGGTTTTTACCGGACCAAACTCAGCGGTTCTTCCACCCTTTCCCTTAGATCTAAAGAAACTTGATAGCTGTGTTAGAACCTCAGGTTTAATATCTTTGGACCACAAGTTCATTCAAAATAGTGGTCCACGTGCTTGTCTCCATTAAACCAATTAAACAAGGGGATAAAACAAGGGAATCACATGGAATCTGCCATTGCTAAAAAGCCACATGGTAAAAATCTATGCCAGTCCGTTGGGTTTAAGAATACATAGTTTTTTAGTATTGACTTTAGGATGGATGTGTCGCTCAACTCTTCCGTTACACATCGGATGGTAAGGATGTAGTGACAAAGAGGTTTAACACCACAGTTGATAAACGTGTTCCATTGATTCTGAGTGAATTGTGCCCCTTTATCCGAACAGTATTTCACGAGGTATACCTACACGGGAAAAAAAAATAGGAATAAGGCTTCTGCGACTTCGATGGACGTATAATGGATTTTAGGGTACCGCTCTGGAATGTGGACGCGTTAGTCAATAATAGTTAAATTATATTTATGACATGTGATGAGCGAGGGTGATAGGACCAACTATAGTCTACTGCATCCCTTGCAAATGGAATGAGAAAATTGCATCCTTTACCATAGGAACTCCTAGTTCTACCCTTCTGCGTGGAAAGTTGACTTCGTGACATGATCTGCAGTACTTGCAGAGTCAGAGGGACATGCTATGGCCAGAAATATAGGTCCTTGATTTTATTATAGGGTCTTACATTGTGGAAAAAAAAACACAAAAAAAAAAAAAAAAAAAAAAAAAAACAACGGCCCAGAGACTGGTAATTAGTCATTGAGGAAATCTTTGAAAAAGTTTCACGGGCAATCCTGCGGAATGAATAACAGGGGGGGCTGCGACAACGTCATTGGGTTTGTCCGCTAGACATTTTATTCTTGTACAAAAGATCCGTTGTTTTAACTCAAAACTTGTAAGGAAAATTTTCTTTGTCAACTTGCCATTTAAAGCTAACTTCCGACGATTACTCTAAGGAAGACAAGTTTTTGAAGACCCTCTAAATTTATGAGAAGCTCGATTGGCTTTCCTTTGGAAAGAACTACTGGGTGGCTGGTTTTACCTTAGACTGAGCCTCTTCGGTAAGGACGTTATTGAGTCTAGTTGTTGTAAAAGATTGTGCCACACGTAGTTTTCCACTGGTGTCTGCGTTTTAGGTGTTTTGTACGAGTTCAAGTGACTGACCTTACTGAAGGTGTTTCCGGTGTTGTGTACCATCACGCTCTCTGATTTAGGTTATCCATCTGAATCTCCATCTGGAACTATTCTGAAGAGAAACATTAGGTTCAAACCTCCTGGGGAAACTTACAAACAGTCCTTCTCAGATGGAAGTAGCCCTTGTATGTTCCAAACCAAATACAGAAACTCGGGTTACCAGGGGGCAAACTACGGCATATACCCATCCTGAGAAAACCATCTTGAACCTAACGAAACATCTGATGTTGGAAGAGAATCTCTTCTCCTAAATAGTCAGTTATTTAGGGGACTTATAACGTGAAGAATCTGGTTAGGGAAAAAGCTTACTTGAGATAACAATTACAGGAAACATCCAGTGTCTCTAAGAATGGTTGACACATTCTGCTCATTGACTGTACCTTCACTAAAAAGGTGCATTTATGTTTGATTCAGTTGAAACATTTACCGACCATTCCACTTTTTTTCTTAGGGACAGTCGGGCGTCTATGACCCACTCATTTACGTTGAAACACTTTACTGTGAAGGCCGTGGAATTCTTAGGTAGGAGGGTGAGGGTTTGGATCCTCTAGATTGCTTAGGCACAACAGGGCTTATAATGTGCTACGCTCTTTAGGGTAGTTTTTATGAGCGCACGCATATATATCAGCAGATTGTGCCATTTCCGCAGTCGGTAATGAAACGTTTTTCGTTCTTTAATGAATATTCGAAGTCAGTTTACTGAAGAAAGGAATTTATCTCTTAAATCAGGGTCTATAAGATTTCGAAATCGTGGTCGAACCTCAGCACTATCAAATCCACGAATCAAATAATCTGAAAAGTGTTGCCAAGAATTTACATAAATTTGATTAGGAGTTATTTTAATGTGTCTCTAAACTCAGGACCTGTAATGATGAGTGGTTTTTTTTTTTTTTGAAGAGCCTGTAGATAGCTTTCTTCAGCAGGCTATAACTAGAAATACAGAGGGCTAGAGTGGAATAGACGTTTAATGCTGAAACCTGAGTAGGTAAGCAAGCTAGTAGCCCAAGAATCTGATGGCCTGTCACATAGTCGCTGTACTCTCGAATCGAGTAATATACTTGCACTATGTCATTCTTTTTCTGAGGAAAGGTGGTATTTTGTGGCATCCTAATATTAGGTTCTTGGGAAGGGTATTCTAGTACTCCAATCTATTTTCTGATTGATTGTTCTATCTTCTTGGCTTCTAATTCCAACTTGATTGTTCTAACTCCCTTGCTCTAGCCTGTTTCTTCAAATTTCCTTCATTTGAAGGGCTAACTCTCTTGCCTGAACTCTATCTTCTTAGCTATCCTTTCCTGTTCGATTTCTCTCTTCCTGAGCAGTCTTTTCTTCTTCAAAAAGCTAGTCTTTTGTTCTTTTTTTTCTTCTCGAGCTAGTCTTTCCTGTTTCCTCTTTTCTTTTTCTAGTGCTATTCTTTCCTGTTCTTTTTTTCTCTTCAATAGCCCATTTCAGCAGTAATGTAATTATTAAGGCTTTGTCCATGTAAATCCATTTCCTTTCCAGCTTTCAAACCGAAATCTAAAGGAATCCTTCTTTTAAAGAACGATCATCTTTACGCACCAACCTTCACAATCTTAATAACAATAACAGGTAACGTCTTTTACAAAGAGGGACAGTCCTCACCACACCTTTAAACTTCCCAAAGTAGGAAAATGGAAGTAATTATTTCTCCCTGGAAGAATACAATTGTGGGATTCAATAGCCTTCACAAAGCGAAAATACAATGGTTCACACGGAGGGCGTTATCTTCAAAGTTTCCCCAGGTCAATAAAATAGGTAAACTTCTAAAAACCGAACCTTAGAACCAAAACAAACGGCAAGTCAACCAGACTACCAGTAATGACTTGACACCTCAACTTAAACTCACCCCTTTTCTATCTTAAATGTTATACTCACATCAGTTGATCCATCCAGGATGATGTTTGCTCAATAGTCGTATCCTGGCCAAGGTTCGCACATTGTCAGTGGAAAGCCTTCCATCTTGATCCAATTAAACTAATGGAAAAATAAATAAAGAAAGTGACTAGGAAAAATAAGAATGATTTTTCAGGATAGATTTTACTAAAATTTATTATGATAAAAAAAAAAATGGCCTTCAGTCTGTTGTTGGGCAGGAGTGGTTTGGCCCTGGATAGATCTTCTGATATTACGTGATGTAGGTTATCCAGGGGCGGATGGTGATTAATCCGATGTTTTGGAATCTCCTCCCACTTGGATGGAGCACCACTAGTAGAATAGGTAAAGGCGGTAGTAGTAGAATAATGTTTAGTCTCATTTAACATATGTCTTGCTCCTTTATCTGGCGTCTATCCTGGAAAGACCACGCCAGGAACAGAGCTGGTAATAAGAAAAATGATATGGTTACCCATTGTCATGATAATATAAACATTTAAGAATGGAAATGCAATGATAAATGCCTAATCATTTACATGGTAACAGAAAACAAAAGAAAACGAACAAACTGTAATACTCCTGCGTAGATCACACTACTGATTAGGAGGAAAGCGTGGAGGTTGAAAGGGACTCTCAAACTTCAACCCACACCAGGTAGGTCAAATATTACCAGAGTAGAACTTTAACACAATCGGACACAGGAACTAGTTTGCCCCAGCCGCCAGATCGGGGGGTGTGCGTCGCTCGCAACGCTTAATCGCTAATGGTTCCTGGTGGCCATGAAACAAACCTTAACCCCACTTACGCATACTTTTCCCTCACATTCCATCCTCTGTTTCTATGTAGCAGGTCCATCGGTTACAAGTATCGAAGGTTGATCCTACACCACAACAGGTTTGAAATTGCTAGCCGATTTGGTTCACCAGCAAATATTGAGATCTTATACCGAATGCCCAGTCTGTGGTGCCGATGCCATTCTAATGCATCTTGCAGTCAACCTCCTCTTGATTAATTGTATGCGGCTCACCTTCATACTCTCACCGTTACCAGGTTCTATAAAGAGTGTGAAATCCGTGGGCATCAAAGAGGCAGAAGGACTCCCTTTTGCTTGGCAGTTTCTATCTCCACCTCCAAAGGAGATGCCCTGTTGTTTCTTCTATTTCATGCCCTCCAACCACTTTGGGGTTCCCATCCTTCTGCAGCTCTCGGTGGTTAACCCTCCCATAGTCACACTGTTATCTAATTCTTTGCTGTTCTGGGTTCAGACGTCCCTACTTCAACTCCTCTGTCTGTTCTCACTATTCTTCACGTTCTCCCTCATAGCCCCGGTATCGACAAGCTCCTCGTACGAACACTACCAATTCGCACCTCTATTCTCAGAAGTCCAAAAAAACCCATGATTCAAATCTTCTTTACCCTTCTCCTGTCCCTTCTTCACTCTCCAGATTTTTACCTTCCCAATCTCTGCGCAGTTTCTTCCCTCTCACTGGGCTCTATTTACAAGTGTGGAGTTCTCCTCCTCCTCGTTCCTGTTGCCTTCCCCACTCTGTCCCTTCCATGTTTTTCTTCCTTCTTCTTCTGCCGAACATCCAGGTTTCTGCCTCTTCTGTCCCCTCACACTTCTTCTCCAGTCCCAACACTCTTTCGTGTTCCCCTTACTTTGGTTTACAGTCCATTACTGTCGCTGTCCAATCTTTACTCATCCTCTCTTCTATTTCAGTATTGTCTCCCTTACATGTCTTTGAATTCAAAAAACACTTGAAGCCATATCAAAAATATATTGCAGAGACTAACCTTCAATGGACACTGATCCACCTCTGGTATCCTTCTATTCCTCCGTCTATCTTCCACTACTTCACACGCTACGTTCCTTCGCTGCTTAACATTCTTCTGATGCCACGCCGTTGACTTTTTCTAACCCCCTCTAGTCCTTAGGTGGCCTTATTTATTTATTTTTTATTTATTTATTATAATTTTGTGACACATACAGAGTACAAAAAAATACAGATAAGAGCAGTATGCCAAAGCCACTTATACTATGCTTAGGCATTTACGGGGCTTGGCTTTAAAATTAACTTTCTGATAATTAAAGCAATGATGAAGTCCAGTGATAAAACATTAATGTAAACCAGATTACTATAAAAGCACAAGGTGAGTATAAAATAGGTCTTGTACGTTTCCATAGACATCTCTAGGTTTTTACCGACCAAATCAGCGGTTTCTTCCAACCTTTCCCTTAGATCTAAAAGAAACTGATAGCTGTTTTGAACCTCAGGTTTAATATCTTTGGACCAAAGTTCATTCAAAATAGTGGTCCACGAGCTTGTCTCCCATAAACCAATTCAAAAGGGGAATAACCAAGGGAATCACTTGGAATCTCGCACATTGCTAAAAAAGCACATGGTAAAAATCTATGCCAGTCCGTTGGTTTAAGAATACATAGTTTTTTAGTATTGACTTTAGGATGGCATGTTGTCGCTCCACTCTTCCGTTACACATCGGATGGTAAGGTGTAGTGAAAAGAGGTTTAACACCCACAAGTTGATAAACGTGTTCCATTGATTCTGAAGTGAATTGTGCCCCTTTATCCGACAGAATTTCACGAGGTATACCTACACGTGAAAAAATAGAATAAGGCTTCTGCGACTTCTATGGACGTAATGGATTTTAAGGGTACCGCCTCTGGGAAGCTGGACGCGTAGTCAATCATAGTTAAAATATATTTATGACCTGATGAGCGAGGTGTGATAGGACCAACTATATCTACTGCAACCCTTGCAAAAGGGACTGAGAAAATTGGCATCTTTACCATAGGAACTCCTAGTTCTACCCTTCTGCGTGGAAAGTTGACATACGTGACATGATCTGCAGTACTTGCAGATGTCAGAGGACATGCTAGGCCAGAAATATAGGTCCTTGATTTTATTATAGGTCTTCCTATGTGAAAAATGGCCAGAGACTGGTAAGTCATGAGAAATCTTGAAAATAGTTTCACGGCAATCCTGCGGAATGACTAACAGGCTTCGACCAACGTCATTGGGTTTGTCCGCAGACATTATAGTCTTGTACAAAAGATCGTGTTTTAACTCAAACTTGTAAGAAAATTTCTTTGTCAACTTGCCATTTAAAGCTAACTTCCGAGATTCCTCTAAGGAAGGACAAGTCTTTTGAAGACCCTCTAAATCTATGAGACAGCTCGATTGGCTTTCCTTTGGAAAGAACTACTGGGTGGATAGGTTTTACCTTAGACTGAGCTCTGGTAAGGACGTTAATTGAGTCTAGTTGTTGAAAAGATTGTGCCACACGTAGTTTTCCACTGGTGTCTGCGTTGTCCAGTTCAAGTGACTGACTTACTGAAGGTGTTACCGGAGTTTTGTAACCATCAGCTCTCTGATTTAGGTTATCCAACTGAATCTCATCTGGAACTATCTGAAGAAACATTAGGTTCCAACCCTTCCTTGGAAACTCCAAACAGTCCTTCTCAGATGGGAAAGTAGCCCCTTGTATGTTCCCAACCAAAACAGAACACGAGGTTACCGGGGCAACTACGGCATATACCCATCCTGAGAACCATTTGCACCTAACGAAACATCTGACTGTTGGAAGAGAATCTCTTCTTCCTAAATAGTCAGTTAATTTAGTGGACTTATAACGTGAAGAATCTAGGTTAGGGAAAAGCTTACTTGAGATAACAATACAGGAACATCCAGTGTCTCTAAGAATGGTTGACACATTCATGCCATTGACTGTACCTTCACTAAAAGGTGCATTTATGTTTGATTCAGTGAAACATTTACCGACATTTCCACTTTTTTTTCTTAGGACAGTCGGGCCGTCTATGACCCCACTCATTACAGTTGAAACACTTTACTGTGAAGGCCGTGGAATTCTTAGGTACGGAGGGTTTGGATCCCTCAGATTGCTTAGGCACAACAGGCTTATATCTGCTACGCTCTTTAGGGTAGTTATTATGAGCGCACGCATATATATCAGCAGATTGTGCCATTTCCGCAGCCGTATGAACGTTTCGTTCTTTAATGAATATTCGAAAGTCAGTTTACAGAAGAAAGGAATTTATCTCTTACCATCAGGTCTCTAAAGATTCGAAATCGTGGTCGACCTCAGCACTATCAATCCACGAATCAAATAATCTGAAAAGTGTTGCCAAGAATTACATATAATTTTGATTAGGAGTTATTTTAATGTGTCTAAACTCAGACCTGTAATGATGAGTGGTTTTTTTGAAAGCCTGAAGTATAGCTTTCTTCAGCAGGCTATAACTAGAAATAACAGAGGGTAGAGTGGAATAGACGTTTAATGCTGAACCTGACAGTAGTAAGCCAAGCCTAGTAGCCCAAGAATCTGATGGCCAGTCACATAGTCGCAGTACTCTCGAATCGAGTAATATATGCCACTATGTCATCTTTTTCTGAGAAAGGTGGTATTTGTGGCATCCTAATATTAGGTTCTTGGGAAGGGTATTCTAGTACTCCATCTATTTTCTGCTTAGATAGTTCTATCTTCTTGGCTTCTAATTCCAACCTTGATTGTTCTAACTCCCTCTGCTTAGCCTGTTCTTCAATTTCCTTCATTCTGAAGGCTAACTCTCTTGCCTGAACTCTATCTTCTCTAGCTATCCTTTCCTGTTCGATTTTCTCTTCCTGAGCTAGTCTTTTCTCTTCAAAAGCTAGTCTTTCCTGTTCTTTTTTTCTTCTCGAGCTAGTCTTTCCTGTTCCTCTTTCTTTTCTCGTGCTATTCTTTCCTGTTCTTTTTTCTCTTCAATAGCCATTTCAGCAGTAATGTAATTATCAAGGCTTTGTCCAGTAAATCCCATTTCCTTTCCAGCTTTCAACCAGAAATCTAAAGAATCCATCTTGTAAAAAGAAATATTACGCACCAAACTTCAACAATCTTAATTAAAACTAACAGGAACGTCTATTACAAAAGAGGGACAGTCCGCACACTTTAAACTTCCCAAAGTAGAAAATGAAGTAAATATTTCTCCCTGGAAGAATACACTTGTGGGCTCAATAGCCTTCACTAAGCAAAATACACATGGTTCACACAGGAGGGGTTATCATCAAAGTTCCCCAGGTCCAATAAATAGGTAAACTTCTAAACCGAACCTTAGAACCAAACAACGGCAAGTCAACCAGACTACCAGTAATGACTTGACACCTCAACTAACTCACCCTTTTCTATCTTAAATGTTATACTCACAACCAGTTGAACCATCAGGATGATGTTGCTTCAATAGTCGTATCCTGGCAAGGTCGCCATTGTCAGTGGAACGCCTTCCATCTGAACAATTAAACTAATGGAAAAATAAATAAAGAAGTGACTAGGAAAAATAAGAATGATTTTTCAGGATTTTACTTAAAATTTAAATATGATAAAAAAAAATGGCCTTCAGTTCTTGTAGTTGGGCAGGAGTAGGTATGGCCCTGGATAGATCTTCTGATATTATTGATGTAGGTTATCCAGGGCGGATGGTGATAATCCGATGTTTTGGAATCTCCTACCACTTGGATGGAGCACCACAAGTAGAATAGGTAAGGGCCGGTAGTAGTAGAATAATGTTAAGTCTCATTAACATATGTCTTGCTCCTTTATCTGGCGTCTATCCTGGAAGACCACGCCAGGAACAGAGCTGGTAATAAGAAAAAATAAACTGGTTACCCATAGTCATGATAATATAACATTTAAGAATGGAAAAGAATGATAAATGCCAAAATCATTACTGGTAACCAGAAAACAAAAGAAAAGAACAAACAGTAATACTCCTGGTAGATCACCCTACCTGATTAGGAGAAGAGTGGAGGTGAAGTGACTCTCCAAACTTCAACCCACACCAGGTAAGGTCAATATTACCAGGAGTAGAAACTTTAACAAATCGGACACCAGGAACTAGTTTTGCCCCAGCCCGCCAGAGGGGGGGTGCGCGCAACGTAACTCGCTAATGGTTCCTGGTGGCCTGAACAACCTTAACCCCACTTACGCCTACTTTTCCCTCACATTCCCATCCTCTGTTTATGTAGCAGGACATCGGTTACAAGTTCGAAAGGTGATCCCTACACCACAACAGTTTAGAAATTGCTAGCGATTTGGTCACCCAGCAAAATATTGCAGATCTATACCCGAATGCCCAGTCTGTGGTGCCGATGACCATTCTAATGCATCTTGCAGTCAACCTCCCTCTTGCCTTAATTGTCATGAGGCTCACCCTTCATACTCTCACCGTTACCAGGTCTACTTAAATGAGTGTGAAATCCGTTGCCTCAAAGAGGCAGAAGGTCTCCCTTTTGCTATGGCAGTTTCTCATCTCCACCTCCAAAGGAGACTGCCCTGTGTTTCTTATTCTCATGCCTCCCCCACTTCTGGGGTCCCATCTTCTGCAGCCTCCTCTGTGGTTACCCCTCCCATAGTCACTCCTGTATCTAATTCTTTTGCTGTTCTGGGTTCAGACGTCCCTACTTCAACTCCTCAGTCTGTTCTCACATCTTCACGTTCTCCCTCACTAGCCCCGGTATCGACAAGCTCTCGTACGACACCTACCAATCGCCCCTCTACTTCTCAGAAGTCCAAAAAATCCCCATTGATCAAATCTTCTTTACCCTCTCCTTCCCTTCTTCCACCTCCAGATTTTACCTTCCCAATCTCTGCGCCTAGTTCTTCCCCTCTCACTGGCTCTATTACAAGTGTGGAGGTTCACCCTCCTCCTCGTACTGTGCCTTCCACCTCTGTCCCTTCCCAAGTTTCTCCTTCTTCTTCTGCCACATCCCAGGTTTCTGCCTCTTCTGTCCCCTCCCACACTTCTTCTCCAGTCCCCAACACTCTTTCGTGTTCCCCTACTTTGGTACAGTCCATTACTGTCCCAATCTTTACTCATCCTCCTCCTTCTATTTCCAGTATTGTCTCCCATACAATGTCTTTGAATTCAAAAACACTTGAAGCCATTTCAAAATATATTGCAGAGACTAAACCTTCAATGGACACTGATCCACCTCCTGTTCCTTCTCTTCCCTCCCGTCTATCTCCACAACTTCACAACGCTCCGTTCCTTCGCTGCTTAAACATTTTCTGATGCCACCGCACGTAGACTTTTCTAACCCCCTCTAGTCCTTAGGTGGCCTTATTTATTTATTTTTTATTTATTTATTATAAATTTGTGCACACATACAGAGGTACAAAAAAATACAGATAAGAGCAGTATGCCAAAGCCACTTATACTATGCATAGCATTACGGGCTGGCTTAAAATTAACTTAAGATTAATTAAGCAATGATGAAGTCAGTGATAAAACATTAATGTAAACAGATTACTATAAAGCACAAGTGAGTATTACAAAGACAGGTCATATGAAGGATTCTGTTAGGTAGTGTATTTAAAAAAATAATAAAGTTAGATTGGGTTTTAGGTTTAACATTTATGTGATATAATTGTGAGAAACATTTAAGATATACAATTTATAAGGTTCAGTTATTCAGTATTTATTTGGTTTTGGGTGAGTAAGTGATCTTTGAGTAGAGACTTGAATTTATAAACAGGAAGTGTTTCTTTTATATTTACAGGTAATGAATTCCAGATTTTAGGGCCTTTTATGTGCATTGAGTTTTTGCATAGTGTGAGATGAACACGAGGAACATCAAAGAGTGATCTGTGCCTTGTGTTATGGTCATGTGTTCTGTTGAGGTTGGCAAGGAGATGTTTGAGGGAGGGTTAATATCAGAGTTAAGTGTTCTATGTATGTAATAGGTGCAGTAATAAGTATGGATGTTTTGTATGGTGAGTAGGTTTAGTGTATTGAATATTGGTGGAGTGTGCTGCCTGTAGTGAGAATTTGTTATCATTCTAACTGCAGCCTTTTGTTGGGTAATTAGTGGTCTGAGATGGTTAACTGTTGTTGAGCCCCATGCACAAATTCCATAGGTGAGATAGGGGTAAATAAGAGAGTGATATAGGGCCAGGAGGGCTGACTGTGGAACATAGTACCGTATCTTCGATAGTATGCCTACAGTCTTGGAAATTTTCTTAGAAATTTGTTGTATATGTGTATGAAATTTGAGTCTATTATCAAGGTGGATTCCTAAGAATTTTCCCTCTGTTAGCTTTGTGATAGGTGATCCGTTTATCATTATGTTAAGAGGGACATCTGTAGCTCTGTTACCAAACTGAATGAAGTAGGTTTTGTCAATGTTTAGTGTAAGTTTGTTAGTCCTCATCCAGGTAGATATTTTCTGTAATTCGGTATTTACAGTATTGGCTAGTGTGACTGGGCTCGGGTGAGAGAAGACGTATGTAGTGTCATCTGCAAATAGTGTGGGTTTGAGTAATTGCGAAGCATTTGGAAGGTCATTTATGTATAGGAGAAAGAGAAGAGGGCCAAGGACACTTCCCTGTGGGACACCAACTGTAATTGGTTGCGCAGAAGAGTTTGCCCCATTTGCGTACACATATTGGCTTCTGTTGCTGAGGTATGACTTGAGGTAATTGAGGGAGTGCCCTCTTATACCATAGTGTGACAATTTTACGTGGAGCAAGTCATGGTCAACTGTATCAAAAGCTTTACGTAAGTCAATGAAGATCCCCAGTGGGACTTCTTTTTTCTCTATTGCAGTGTATATATGTTCTAGCATGTGTATAATAGCATCATTAGTATTTTTATTAGGCCTGAATCCAAATTGGCAGGGGTTGAGTATGTTCTGGGAGATAAGGTAGGAGTAGATTCGTTTATGAATTAGTTTTTCAAAGATTTTTGAGAGAGGGTGTAAGTTGGATATTGGCCTATAGTTATTCAACTCTGTTTGGTCTCCTCCTTTGTGGATCGGGGTGACCCTTGCTATTTTGAGTACTGTAGGGAAGGTGGAGGATTCAATGGATTTGTTAAAGAGTGTTGCAATGATTGGAGATAGCACTTGTGACACTTTTTTATATATAAAGGGTGGTAAGGTACTTAAATCTCCTGCCTTGTTTTTTAGTGCATTGATAATAAGGGAGACTTCGTATGGGTTAGTCGGAGCTAGGAACAGTGTGTTCGGGTAGTTGCCGGTGAGGTAGTTATTTGGTGGGGTATCTGAGCTTGGGATTTTATGGGCAAGGTTTTGTCCTATAGTGGAGAAGAAATCATTGAGTCTGTTTGCTGTTTCTGTTGGTGGGAGTTGGGGATTCCTGGTATTTTCCTCGTTGCTAATCATGGCCTATTTACAGTGGAATATCCGCGGCCTCAGGGGTAATTGGGGTGAGCTTAAGATGCTGCTTTCCCGGTTTTTCCCTGTTGGTGTTTGCTTACAAGAACGAAATTACACTCAACTATTTTCCAACCCATCTCAGGCTATAATTTATTGTATTCTTCGGATTCTTTTTCTTATGGGACCTTTAATGA
Source organism: Cherax quadricarinatus (assembly GCF_026875155.1). Taxonomy (NCBI): domain Eukaryota; kingdom Metazoa; phylum Arthropoda; class Malacostraca; order Decapoda; family Parastacidae; genus Cherax; species Cherax quadricarinatus. The sequence continues at coordinate 33,820,364 of NC_069450.1, forward strand.
AAGTGCCCTTCTTCTACGCAATGATATTCCGTACCATCCACTATTTGTCCATACCTCGCTGCATTACACTGCAGCCTGTATCCACTTGAATAAGTGGTTTACAATATGTTCTTTGTGTCTCTCTCCTTCTCGGGCATTATCTATCCCAGATTTTGCCTTTCCTGTTTCATCTTTACCACCACCACTTTTGTTACTCGGCGATTTTAACCCACCATTTCCTCTGGGGGGGTCTCATTGTAACTCACGTGGCATTCAGTTGGAGGCTTTTCTCGCCTCTTACCCCCTCCATGTTTTAAATACGGGTACTCCCACCCATTTTGATCCTCGTACTCATACTCTCTCTTGCATCGATCTCTCGGTCTGCTCTTCCTCCACTGCACTAGACTTTGCCTGGTCTGTTCTACCGGAGTTACATGACAGCGATCATTTTCCAATTCTTACTTCTCCTTCATATTCACCACCTCTCCGTAGCCCTCACTGGCAGTTTGATTGGGCAAACTGGGACCTTTACTCGCAACTCACTGCTTGTAGTGAGGTTCCTTCTTCATCCTCCATTGATGAGCTTCTTCACCTCTTCTCGACGTTAGTTTTAACCGCAGCTTCTCATTCTATACCCCAAACCTCAGGCAGGTATTCTCAGAAGTGTGTGCCATGGTGGTCTCCTGCTTGTGCTAGTGCAGTACATTCGAAACGCACTGAGTGGGGCAGGTACCAGTACAATAGAACCACAAAGAGACTTCTTGATTTTAAGCAGAAGCGAGCGGTTGCTCGCCGTGTCATCCATGATGTTAAACGCACTTGCTGGCAAGATTATGTTTCCACTATCACCTCGACTTCCTCTATGAGTGCAGTCTGGAAAAAAGTACGTAAACTGAGTGGTAAATACTCTCCTGGCCCGGCTCCTGTTCTGCAGGTTGCCGGTGTTGATATAGCAAACCCTCTTGACATTGCCATTGAAATTGGCAATCTGGTCCGTATTTCTCAGGGGCTCCGTCTATGCCCCTCGTTTCTTTCCTCAAAGTCTGCCAGAGAGTTAGCATCCTTATAAGATGACTCTTATAATGTGCCTTTTACACTTCTGGAACTGGAGGCAAAACTCTCAGCTTGCCGATCATCAGCAGCTGAGCCTGACGACATTCATATTCGGATGTTACAACATTTACATCAGTCAGCCCTTGCAGTCCTCTTACACCTCTTCAATATTATTTGGTCAGAAGGAGTTCTTCCCCAGCTATGGAAATCTGCCATTGTTCTCCCTTTCCGCAAACTGGGTACTACGGGACATGATGCCTCCCACTATCGTCCCATTGCTCTTACCAGTGCAGTTTGCAAGGTGATGGAACGTCTGGTAAATGGACGTTTAATGTGGTGTTTAGAGACACACAACAGTCTCTCCACTAGTCAATATGGCTTTCGTAAGGGCCGTTCTACCATAGACCCCTTACTTTGCTTGGATACGTATATTCGTAATACCTTTGCGAATAACAACTCAGTTATTGCCATATTTTTTGACCTTGAGAAGGCATATGACACAACTTGGATGTATAATAGTTTGGCCCAAGCCCACTCCTTAGGCCTCTGAGGCAATCTACCATCCTTCCTTAAGAACTTTTTAACTGACAGAGATTTCCGTGTTCTGGTTAATAATGTGCTCTCCTTGGACTTTGTCCAAGCTGAAGGTGTCCCCCAGGGATGTGTTCTGAGCACAACACTTTTTCTCCTTGCTATAAATGATTTGGCCTCTAGTCTTCCATCCAATATTTGGTCATCACTCTATGATGATGACTTCGCTATTGCTTGTGCGGATGCTGACTGTCACCTCATTACAGTTTCTCTCCAGCATGCGGTCAACCGTGTTTCCAATTGGGCCACCACACATGGGTTTAAATTTTCCAGTACTAAAATTCGCCAAATTACTCTCACTAAACGCTCTGTCATCTCCGTTCATCCTTTGTACCTCTATGGCTCCCGTATCCCTGAACGTGATACAGTCAGGTTTCTAGGCCTTCTTTTTGACCATAGGTTATCCTGGAAACCTCACATTACCTCTCTGAAGGCAACTTGTCACAGCCGGCTGAACCTTCTTAAAACCCTTGCTCATCTTTCATGGGGAACTGATCATCGAACTCTCCTTCGCCTACATTCAGCCCTCATTTTGTCAAAACTCGATTATGGTGACCAAATCTATTCAACGGCCTCTCCTGCAACTCTCTCTAGCCTTAGCCCCATCCATCACCAAGGATTACATTTATGCCTTGGTGCTTTTCGCTCATCCCCTGTTGAGAGCCTCTATGCAGAAGCGAATTTTCCATCCTTGTCCGATCGCCGTGATGCCCATTGCCTTCACTGCTATGTACGCTCCCATGTTCTCTGCAATCCTTCTATTTATAGAATGGTCATCGATATTAGTAGACATTATTTGTTCGCCGCCCCTGTTTGCTTCTTCCCTTCTCTCTTCGCCTACATTCGCTCTTATCTTCCCTGCAGTTACCACCTTTCTATGTTCATGTAGCATCTCACTTTTCCCTACCCCCCTGGGAAGTTTCATCTGTTCGAGTCTGTTCTTTCCCACTCCCTTGCTCGAAAGCCCAACTGCCTACGGTAGCTTCCCACTCTCTTTTTCTTGACCACTTTCACTCTTATTCTCATGCCATCGCAGTGTACATAGATGGCTCTAAGTCTTCTGACGGCGTCGGATTCGCAGCATTGTTTCCGGACAACATTGTACGAGGGCATTTACTATCTTCGGCTAGCATTTTTACTGCTGAATTGTATGCCATTCTTGCAGCACTTATCCGTATTGCATCTATGTCTGTGTCATCATTTTTGGTTGTCTCAGACTCCCTTAGTGCTCTACAGGCTATACAAAAATTTGATACACCTCACCCCCTAGTTCTCCATATCCAACTTTGGCTATGCCGTATCTCTACCAAGCATAAAGATAATGTTTTTTGTTGGGTCCCTGGTCATGTTGACGTACAGGGCAATGAACAGGCAGATACTGCTGTGCGGTCAGAAGTACATGACCTACCAGTTTCATATAGAGGTGTTCCATTTACAGACTATTTTGCTGTAATAGCTACCCACCTTCACACCCATTGACAACAACATTGGTCTAATCTACTAAGTAACAAACTTCATTCTCTTAATCCGAGTATAGGTTACTGGCCGTCTTCTTCTCATCAGTGTCGAGGTTGGGAGACTACTCTCTCCCGTCTTTGCATTGGCCACACTCGTCTTACTCATGGGTATCTCATGGAGAGGCAACCTGTTCCTCTCTGTGAGAAATGTCAGGTTCCAGTATTGGTTAGCCACATTCGGTTAGACTGCCCTCTATATCAATGAGCACACAGAATTTACCTCCAGCGTCGTCTCCGCTCTACTACTCTCTCTTTACCTTCCCTTCTTGCTGATGGACCCTCCTTTAATCCTGACTCTCTCATTGACTTCTTGACAACAACTGATTTACTCCACAAACTCTGATTATGATACCTTTTGCACTCCCCTCAGCCCTTTCTACCTCAATCTCTTGCTACCCTCTGCCCCTGCACAATCCACTGCCCCGCTGTTCTCCGTAACCTACTAATCATCCCTCTCCCTTTTGCCACCTGATACCCTCGCTTCCTTCCTGCCCTGCCATGCTGTATACCCCTTGCGGTTTAGCACTTCTTTTTTTATTATAATCATAATACGAATTGCTTCAGCAATTATTGATTCTATGAATTTTCCCACTATAGAGGTAAAGCCTATTGGTCTATAGTTCGAAGCCAGGGACCCGTCACCTGCCTTGTAAATAGGTATTACATTTTCCATTTTCCATTTATCAGGCACTATGCTAGTTTGCAGATATATGTTGAAAAGATTAGCCAAAGGCATGCTAAGTTCCTCTTTACATTCCTTTAACACCCTTGCAAACAGTTCATCAGGGCCTGGGGATTTGTCAGGTTTTAATTTCTCTATTTGTCTGAGAACCATATCACTAGTTACCGCAATTGTGCATAGTTTATCGTCCTGTTCTACATAATCTATTATTTCTGGAATTTTACTAGTATTTTCCTGGGTAAAAACTGAGAGGAAGTAAGAAATGAAAATTTCACACGTATGCTTATCAATATCAGTGATCTGACTTGAGTTACTCTTAAGTGGGCCTTTCTTGTCCCTAATCTTACTTCTGTATATCTGAAAGAACCTTTTGGGTTAGTCTTCGAATCCCTTGTGACCTTAGCCTCATAATCCCTTTTTACTTTTCTTATTCCTTTTTATACTTCTCTTTAATTGAATATATTGATTTCATAACTGCCCCTCCCCTCTTTTGATATGCCTATATATGCATCTCTTTTGACCAATGAGATGTTTTAATCTATTGTTCATCCATTTGGGATCATTTTTGTTAGATTTAATTTCCCTACTCGGAACAAAAGTTGTCTGGGCAGCTAGAACTATGCTCTGAAAAACGTCATATTGGCAACCAATACCACCTACCTGACCCATAGTCAGGACAACCCAATTTAGTCCACCCAGGTAATTTTTAAGTCCCATGAAACCGGCCAAGCAAAAGTCTGGTAGAGAGATTTGATTGCAGTTATCCGGGTAACTCCATGATATATTGAAACTAAGTGATTTGTGATCGCTTTCCCCAAGCTCATCATTAACCTCAATTTTATTAACTAGTGATCCTTTGTTGGCAAGAACCAAGTCAAGTAGATTGTTTCCTCTAGTTGGTTCTGTCACAAATTGTTTTAAAAAGTAATCCTGAACCATATCAAGAAAGTCACTAGACTCAAGGTTTCCTGTCACATTGTTCCAGTCAATTTGTCTAAAGTTAAAATCTCCCATTAACACAACATTTTCATATCTAGATGCCTTCTGAATTTTGTCCCATAACAGCTTACTGCACGCCCTATCAAGGTTTCAGGGCCTATAAATCACACCCAAAATTAACTTTTTACGACCCTCGAGAAACTGTAGCCAAACAGATTCTGTGTCTGATGTTTCTAATCTTATATCTTGTCTAACACAACAATTCAAATGATCTCTGAGATACATCACCACTTCATCACCCTATTGACCCTAACAGTATGGAATAGTTTTTAACCCTGTATGCTGCATTCAGAAGGCATTTCTCTATCAAGTTGAACCAGGTCTCTGTTATACCAATAATATCTATATTACCTGCACTTGCAAGTAATCTTAGCTCATCTATCTTATTTCTTAGACTCCTACTCTTTGTATAATAAACCTTAAGGGAGCTAGTCACTCACTGCCCTCTACTATCTCTCTTTGTTGATCAGTTAATTTGCTCTTACTAGCAACTTTATTTTGAATATTGTCTTTTAAACATATCCCTGAGGTATGCCGGTAATATCTGCTATTTTCAACCCTAATGCTGCAGTCTGATTGTTTCCCACAAAAACCCATACTTCTAAAATCTATCAGTTTAAGAACATGAGAACATAAGAAAGAAGAAACACTGCAACAGGCGTATTGACCCATGTGGAGCAGGTCCATGTCCCCCCCATATTAGACCAATGACCTCCCCGGATTAGCCCAATGACCCACCCAGTCTAGTCATCTCCACTCAAGGATGGAGCACTGCACCAGACCCAGCAGCACAAGCTAGTCAGGTCCAACTCACACCCACCCACACCCACTCATGTATTTATCTAACCTATTTTTAAAACTACACAATGTTATAGCCTGAATAACGGTAATCGGGAGTTTGTTCCATTCATCCACAACTCTATTACCAACCCAGTGCCTTCCTATATGCTTCCTGAATCTGAATTTTTCCAACTTGAAACCATTGCTGCGAGTCCTGTCTTGGCTTCAGCACGCTATTTACATCCCCTTTATTTATTCCTGTTTTTCATTTTTTTTTTTTTACACAGGGTTTGACAGGTTAAGGATCCCTAGCTTTATTGACAGCTATTTACAGGTTAGGGATTCCTAACTTTATTGGCAAGCTAAGAGCTGTTACCTACATCAGCTCATTTGAAAGCATTTTTATTGTTATGAGACATACAAGTAGGAAACAGGATGAAGTTGGAGCCATCTGTGGGCCAGCATTTTCATTTGATCAACTGACTTTATCTCGTTGACATCATTATGCTGTACGAATGTGTTCCATACTTGAGTCATCCTGGGTATGTATGATCTCAGATGGAGTGATGTTCTGGAGAAGGGTATAGCCAGAGTGAAGTTGCTGCTTTCTGCCCGTCTTGTGGCATAAAAGCTCGTTTCACGCTGTCCTCGAAGTGGATCCAAGTGTGGTATTTGGACAATATTGGCCTTGTACATAACAGTAAGGCCACCCACATCCCTCCTATGTTGAAGGCTCTGCTGAAATGACAGATCTATCCAGGATGGGTCCAGGCGAGAGATGAGACGTCTTGCTCTGTTCTCTACTCTGTCAAGCAGTCGCAGATGAGAGGGGGGGCAGGCAAACCAAGAAAGTGGAGCATACTCAAAGTGCGAGCGTACTTGTGCCTCGTACGGGATCTTGCAACCCCTACTGTCAAGCAGATGGGAGATACGGCGAAGTGCTGTAAGCTTCCTGGCTGCCTTGTTTGCAAGATTTACAACATGGTTCTTCATGGTTAGTTTGGAGTCAAATTTCACCCCAAGGATATCAACTTCTTCTCCAGGTGCCAACATCCTCCCATTCATCCTTACTACTGCACCAGCATTACCATCATGGTGCCTAGAGATGATCATCATTTGCATTTTCTCAGGTGCAAATGTTACTTGCCATCTATTTCCCCAAGCTGATATAGCTCTCAGCTGGTGATTGATGTAGCTTAGAGCAGCTGGCATTTCTTCTCTTGGATAAGTGAATGTCAGTGTACAGTCGTCTGCATATGCATGTGATTCTGGGATGAGATGAAGAAAGTCGTTGAAGTAGACATTCCATAACAATGGACCCAGCACGCTTCCTTGTGGAACACTTGCCCCAATAGGATGTCTTGCTGATTCCGTTCCATTGAGAACTACACTTAGAGATCTACCATGAAGGTAATCACTGAGGAGACATAGCGTAGAGCCTGCAATTCCCAGTGCTTGAAGTTTTGCTAATAGGCCCTGGTGCCACACCCGGTCGAAAGCGCCAGCAATGTCCAGTGCTACCACACAGCTGACTTTGGATTCATCCAGTGACTGGTGCCACTTAGTGGAGAGGTTTAACAACAGATCAGCAGCAGAGTAACCTTTCCTGAAGCCATATTGACGATCACAAAGTAGTGAGTGGTAGTCAAAAAACTCTGTCATTTGTCTTGAGATTATTGTCTCAAGGATCTTACCAGTGATTGACAAGAGTGACACTGGTCTGTAGTTGCTGATTTCTGCTCTGCTCTTCTTTTTGTGAAAAGGGACTACATTTGCCTCTCTCCATAGAGAGGGCCATTTACACTGTACTAGGCAGTGCTGAAAGATGCGAGTTAGAGGTGCTGCTAGCTGGTCTGCACATCTTCTCAACAATCTTGGGCTCAACTTGTCTGGGCCCACAGCCTTTTCTTGGTCAAGCGATTTAAGTAGGAAATGCACCTCCTCCTGCCTTATTGTCACCACTGACAGTTTTGACACAGTTCTTGCAGCTAGCCAAGGAGGGTCCCTTGCTGGATCAGGAACTTGCATTTTGGTAGCAAAGTGTTCAGCAAAGAGGTCTGCCTCGATCATATCCTCCCCTAATTCTACGCCTTTCGAGAGAGTGCAAATTTAGGGCCCTCAGTCTATCCTCATAGGGAAGATTTCTGATACATGGGATCATCTTTGTCATCCTCCTCTGTTCGTTTTCCAGAGCATTTATATCAATTCTGTAATACTGTGACCAGTACTTAGCAGCATAGTCTAAATGAGGCCTAACCAAGGATATATAGAGTTGAAGAACAACCTGAGGACTTCTATTATTTATACTTCTAGATATGAAGCCAAGAATTCTGTTAGCTTTATTGCGAACACTAATGCACTGTTGTCTTGGTTTTAAATTACTGCTAACCAGAACTCCTAAATCCTTTTTGCAATCAGTAGTATTAAGATCTACATTATTTAGTTTATATGTGGATTGGTTATTTACCTGTCCAACATTTAGAACTTTGCATTTGTCATTATTAAACTGCATCTGCCACATCTCTGACCATTGCATCAGTCTATTCGAATCATCCTGGAGTGCTCTAGTGTCCTCATTAGAATGAATTGGACAGCCTATTTTGGTGTCATCAGCAAATTTGCTTATGTCGCTATTTATTCTCTCATCTATGTCGTTTATGTAAATTGTGAACAACGGGCCCAATGCTGACCCCTGAGGAACACCGCTTGTGACGTGCCCCCATTCTTATTTCTCCCCATTTATGCAAACTCTCTACTGTCTATTTGTCAGTCATGCCTCTACCCAGGAAAAAATTTCTCCTATTCAGTGTGTCTTAAGTTTCCTCAATAGTCTCTGACGTGGAACTCTATCGAAAGTCTTACTGAAGTCCATATACACAATATCATATTCATTACCATGATCTACCTCCTCAAACACCTTAGTGAAAAAAGTTAGTAAATTCGTAAGACAGGAACGCCCCTTTGTAAAACCGTGTTGAGATTCATTAATCAATCTGTGCCTGTCAAGATGGCTACGAATTGCTTCGGCAAGTATTGATTCCATAAATTTTCCCACTATCGAGGTAAGGCTTATTGGTCTATAGCTCGAAGCCAAAGACCTGTCACCTGCCTTGTAAATAGGTATTACATTTGCCATTTTCCACTTATCAGGCACTATGCCAGTTTGTAGTGATGTGTTATAAAGATTAGCCAAAGGTATGCTAAGTTCCTCTTTACATTCCTTTAACACCCTTGCAAACAGTTCATCAGGACCTGGGGATTTGTTAGGTTTTAGCTTCTCCATTTGTCTGATGACCATGTCACTAGTTACCGCAATCGTACATAGTTTATCATCCTGTTCTACATAATCTATTGTTTCAGGAATATTGCTAGTATTTTCCTGGGTGAAAACTGAGAGGAAGTAGGTATTTAGAATTTCACACATATTCTTATCACTGTCAGTGATCTGACCAGTGTTACTCTTAAGTGGGCCAATCTTGTCCCTAATCTTACTTCTGTATACCTGAAAGAACCCTTTTGGGTTAGTCTTTGAATCCCTTGCGACCTTTGCCTCATAATCCCTTTTTGCTTTTCTCATTCCTAGACAAGTCACCAATAACCCCCTCAATCGAATTGGCTAATGCAACCACTCCAGCCTCAGAGAGATGAACCCCATCCCTTGCATACATATCACTTTTACCATAGAATATGTCCCAGTTATCAATGAATGGGACTGCAAGTTCCTTGCAGTACCTGTCTAGCCAGTAATTTATACCAATTGCCCTAGACATCCATTCATTGCCCACTCCCTTTCTAGGCAAGATGCTACATGTGATAGGGATCCCTCCTTTAGACCTGACTACTTCTATGGCTGACATTTACTAATCCAGCAGCTCCTGTCTCCTACCATTCCCAATGTTATTACCACCAGCACTAAGACAGATAATGGGCGTGTTCCCATTACTTAACATAATATTATCCAACCTGCTGACTATGTCACCAACACCAGCTCCTGGGAGGCACACTCTCTGTCTGACCTTTTTATCTTTGTTACAAAAAGCATGGTCCATATATCTTATCTGAGAGTCTCCCACAATCAGAATATTCTTACCTTGATAAGCAGGGAGTCAGTGGTACCTTTAACTTCACTAACCACTGAAGTACACTCGTCCTGGAGAACAGAGAATCGATTTCCTACCTTCACATCTTTTCTGCTAACCTTCCTTATCATCCTTCTTCCTGAATTGTGAACCATTTGCCACTTAGAGCGGCTGCCACTCTACAAATCACTGCTGGTAACTTCTTCCTCCTCACCAGCTACAACCATCTCACACTCACTCCCAAACCCCTCTAGACGAAGCTTCAGCCTCCTATTTTCCACCTGAAGAAGTAGAATCTCCTTCTTCAACACTTTACCCTGAGATTTTAAAACACTACAACAAGCCATGGTGCTAGGCAGCACCCCACGCTAATCCCAGACAGCTTAGGACAGGTATGATCACACGTGACCACGACCTCAGCGTACTAACTTTCTTCCCAGTGAAGGGGTGGAAACATCGGACGTGTTTCCTTACACCCGTTGACTGTGTTCACCCATCAGTAAAATGGGTACCTGGATGTTAGTACCTGGTGTGAGTCGCATCCTGGAACAAAACTGACCTAATTTGCGGGAAATCCTCAGCATAACAAGGGGCTTTCTATCTAGTAGTATGTCATTGATGGCAGCTATGGTCTGTATACCTTGTACATATACTTGTAGTAAATAAAGATTCTTCTTCTTCTTCTTCTTCTTCTTCTTCTTCTTCTTCTTCTTCTTCTTCTTCTTCTTCTTCTTCTTATTATTATTATTATTATTATTATTATTATTATTATTATTATTATTATTTATTGGCAAGGGTGACTTTAACTGTTTCCCCCGTATATATTTTCAGCATCCTCTGCATATTACATAAACTCTAGCTTTGGCTTCAGTAAGATTCGTAGGTTTTCTTCTGATTAAGTCCCTGATGGTAGTGTCAGTAGTTGTGGCTGCTCTAAGACTGCATTATCAGTAAGCTCTGGAAGCGCTGTCAGCCACCATACTGTTGGGGAAGATGATAAATCTTCACTAAGATTTCCTTTGCTTCGGTATGTTAATGATCCTCAGAGCACGACGTTTTTAATTGTTGATCAAATAAAAATGTGTAGTTTAAAGAAGACTCGGTGAATGCAGTAACTTTCTTCTTCAGGGTAGACAGAGATACTTGCCATGTTGGCCATCAAGAAGAATCAGATGACAACTCCGAGTTTCGTCTTGACATGGTCATTAGTAAAAGTGTATTAATTTGTTTTTATTCATTGGTTTGCGGTACACGTCAGATGATAACATAGTGCTAAATCTACATCTGAGTGCATCTAGGAAGGAAAGTTTGTTTTAATCTTGCTCTTCATGCGTGAATTTAATGTGCTGAGCCTCTCTTGAAGGTTCTTACTAATTCTAAAGAAAGTTTCCCCTAGGCTCCCTTCCTAAGTTCACTGACACACACAGCAGCTGATGCTATTTTCACTAGAATCGCCATATCAATCCTTGCTGCAGAGAATTCGATTAAATAAGAAATTACGTAGTTTGTTCTCCAACAAATGAAACACATGAGTAAACTTGTTATCAATACCTGTTGTCCTGAGCGTTCAGTAACACAGGATATGAAGCACTTACCATAACAATGAAAATTGTATATTACATATATTTTGTATTACACACTGGCCGTCTTCCACGGAGGTAGGTTGACCCAACTTTTACTCTAACTGGTTCGATCACTGTTCTGTCAGAAGGGCGCCTACATCACAGTTTAGATGGGTATCCAAATTGCAACAACCCCACACATCCTTCAGAGTGCAGGCTCTGTACTTTCCCATCGCCTTTACTTAAGTCTGGCTAACTAACTTTCCTGAATCTCTTCAAACGGCACGTCAAATTATAACAACAATTTGCCTCCGCTCCTACGTAACATGCTCACACATGCCTGTTGGATATCAAGTCCCAAGCACCCAAATCCTCCACTACCTCTTTCTCCACCCTTACAAACCCTAACCTGCCCCTTCCATCCAAAAGCTCTTTACTGCTTTAAGAACCTGCCATCTATTACATACATTTGCAGTATCTGACACTTTCCCTATTCACCCTATCATAAGCTATTGTTAAATTAAAAATGCAATGAAAACTTCCTTACTTTTATCTAAATATTGGCCATAAATATGATTCAATATAAATACGCGTTCTATATACCCCCTACCTATCCTGAAACCTCCTCATTCCTGGGCAATCATTCTTCCCGTCTAACTTTCATTCCTTCAACAACAACTCTCCCACACTGTCCAATGTACTCGACAGGTTTTTTCACTTGCTGTTCTTACACTCTCATCCTCTTTTCCATTATACATAGGAACTATGCACGCTTTCTGCCAGTCCCCAGGTACCTTCCCCCTTTTATTCATATACTGAACAAATTTACCAGCCACTCCAAAAAAGTATACCTTACATGTTTTTAACAGCTCTGTGTTAATATTATGAGTCCCAGTTGCTTTAGCCCCCTGTCATTCTACCCATTAACCCACTATCATTCTATCCATTAACCCACTACCATTCTACCCATTAACCCACTATCATTCTACCCATTAACCCACTATCATTCTACCCATTGCTTCACACACCTCCCCCACACTCACATCTAACTCTTTCTCTTCCCTATGCAGGAAATTACTGCCTCTTTCATTAGCATTCATTAATTTCTCAAACTATTCCCTCCACTTTCCCAGTGCCTCCTCCTCCTCTTCAACTTTTGTTTTTAAATGTTCAGTCTATTTGTTCTCTGAGCTTTTTTAACTTACTGATCTCAGTTCAAAACTTTTTCTTATTCTCAGAATTTTTTTTTGATAACACCTCTCCCACTTGTTCTCATTCTGCACTCTCTCGCCACCTTTTTTAGAATCTCATTTACTATCCGTATTCTCTTCCCTCTTTATATCACTTGTACATTGTTAAAAACCTTTCATATGCCTTTTTTTCACTTACCACCAACTTTATCTCGTCTTTCCACTAATCACTCCTTTTCTCTCCTCCACCCACCTTCTTATACCCACACAATAACCTACCATGACGTTCTCCTTGAAACTTGTCTTCCTCTTATTCTCACTGTAGCTACAACTAAACAAAAATCTAATTCAGTATAACTTTCGTCCTTCTCAGAAGCACATCCATATTTACTGTAGTCCAAGAAGCTGCTGTCATTTTGTCAAATGTCTGTCTCATATATTTATTTAACCCTTTTTTCTTAAATTACATATTACCTAGTACCAAAATTCTTAGTATATACTGCCTAGTTAAAGGCTCATTTACCCGTGGCACTTCAGACTTACCTACTACACTCTCTACAACAGTGTCTCCCTCTAAAGCAGTTAGGTCACCCACTATAATTCTTAAATGGTTCAAAATTCCCTACACATTTAACATCTTCCAAAATCTATCTCTCCCCTCTACCCTTATTTTAAATCTTTTAATTCTTGAATTTATGCACTTATATTTCCTGGTTTTCATTCTATAATTGAACATTTAATATTACCGCTACTCCTTCTTTAGCTCTAAATCTATCTGTAGATGAATGGTTCACAAAACCGACACGTTGATAAATTAGACACATGTGCAACTCTTGGGTATCTTTATTAAGGAAACGTTTCGCCACACAGTGGCGTCATCAGTCCACACAAAGGAGAATCTTGAAAAACAGGAGTAGAATGAGGTAATCAGTCCCTCAACCTTGAGTCGATGTGGTCAGTCCATCAATCTTGAATAGATTACGGCATACATGCGGAGAAGGAGCTTATAAACCGCAGACAGGAGAGGTGCAGCAGTCATAGGTGGTGTCACATTTGTTCAATGTGGAAGTAGGTCATGCCCAAGAATTAGGAAAGCGTAGAATTCCCAAGTATTAAGATCCCAAGAAGTTGCAGTGTCTGACAGCATTGTAGATGAATGGTTCACAGAACCGTTTCCTTAATAAAGATACCCAAGAGTTACACATGTGTCTAATTTATCAACGTGTCGGTTCTGTGAACCATTCCTCTACAATGCTGTCAGACACTGCAACTTCTTGGGATCTTAATACTTGGGAATTCTACGCTTGCCTAACCCTTGAGCACGACCTACTTCCACATTGAACAAATGTGACACCACCTATGACTGCTGCACCTCTCCTGCCTACGGTTTATAAGCTCCTTCTCCGCATGTATGCCGTATTCTATTCAAGATTGATGGACTGACCACATCGACTCAAGGTTGAGGGACTGATTACCTCATTCTACTCCTGTTCTTCAAGATTCTCCTTTGTGTGGACTGATGAAGCCACTGTGTGGCAAAACGTTTCCTTAATAAAGATACCCAAGAGTTGCACATGTGTCTAATTTATCAGCTCTAAATCTATCAGAAACACCTGACTTACTCCATCTTTCACTCCCCACAGAAACTCCCCAGTTTAGCTTTGTTTCACTTAGATTTAGGACATCCAGCATCTTTTTATTCATAACCTTTGAACGTTTATTCTTTTTTTTATTAACATATCGGTCGATTCCCACCAAGGCAGGGAGGCCCGAAAAAGAAAAACTTTCATCATCATTCACTCCATCACTGTCTTGCCAGAGGGGTGCTTTATGCTACAGTTATAAAACTGCAACATTAGCACCCCTCCTTCAGAGTGCAGACACTGTACTTCCTATCTGAAGGACTCAAGTCCGGCCTGCTGCTTCCCTGAATCCCTTCATAAATGTTACCTTGTTCACACTCCAACAGCACGTCAAGTCCTAAAATCCATTTGTTTCCATTTGCTCCTATCTAACACACGCATGCTTGCTGCAAGTCCAAGCCCCTCACACACAAAACCTCTTATACCCTCTCCCTCCAACTTTTCCTAGGTCGACCCCTACCCCACCTTCCTTCCACTACAGATTTATACACTCTCGAAATCTTTATAATTTGTTCCAGCCTCTCTACATGTCCAAACCATCTCAATAACCCCTCCTCAGCCCTCTGGATAATAGTTTTGGTAATCCCGCACCTCCTCCTAATCTACAAACTACGGATTCTCTGCATTATATTCACACCACACATTGCCCTCACACATGATATCTCCACTGCTTCCAGCCATGATTCACACCCATGTAAGAGCGTTTGTATAACTATACTCTCATACACTCCCCTCTTTTCTTTCATGGACAAAGTTCTTTGTCTCCACAGACTCCTCAGTGCACCACTCACTTTTTTTCCCTCATCAGTTCTTTGATTCACCTCATCTTTCATAGACCCATCTGCTGACACGTCCACTCCCAGACATCTGTTTACATTCACCTCCTCCATACTCTCTCTCCAGTCTGATATGCAGTCTGAGCTTTGCTCAGACCTACACAACACTATTGTCCTCAAAGATTTGTTTAAGTTATACCATGAATTAAGGAAAGATCCTGGACTTCACCTTACGGAACAGACAAAGCAAATGCGACTGTAATTATGGACAAGGTAGATTACAGTGTAAAAGTTAGCATGTTATTAGAAGTCGGGGTTACGTACGTGCCTCTTAATGGTACCCCTACTGAGATACCTAAAAATTCTCAAACTGAAGATGAGGAATACCAACATGTACCTATTCTGAGGAGTCAGTCTGGCCCAGTGAGGAGAGTAGAAGTAGAAGTACCTCTAGTTGAAGATTGAGACACTTATGCAACATATGGGAATCTTTATTGAAGAAACGTTTCACCACACAGTGGCTTCATCAGTCCAATACAAAGCAGAAAGGTGTAAGGAGAGGCAGACTGATTACCCCAACTCCTCTCCTTACACCTTTCTGATTTGTATCGGACTAATGAAGCCGCTGTTTAGTGAAACGTTACTTCAATAAAGATTCCCATATGTTGTATAAGTGTCTCAATCTTCATCGTGTCAGTTTTTTAAACCACTGATCACAAGTACCTCCAGTGTTGAACATTTTTTCATTCTCGAAGAGGAAGTTAAATTTTGATACTTACAGAGGTAGGTTTGGCGAAGATTGAAGAAATATCGTATATTCTCTCCCGACCTTAGTCAATTTCCTTTTTTAGGCAATAACGCCACTGCTATACATTTGTCTAGTTCTATTTTTGTCTTTGTGATAACATGAATGCCAGCATGTTTGTTTTGAATGCTGCTTTGTGAGATTGCTGGAAATGCTGGTTGCAATTTTGTCATAGCATTTATCAAAATCAAACCGCACAAATTTCTCAATCCTTGTTGCGTCATCTTGACTGTTTTCATTAGACTCTGTGCTGCTTTATGCTGCTAGTAAACCAGCTGCATTCTGTGATATACTGAGCTGTTGAATTCTCTCTTGAGTTTCAGTTCATTCTCAATTTTGTCATTGTATCTGTTAAATGATTCAACCGCTGCATTAACATTAAAAAAACTATTTTTTTTATATTGGAAATTGATATGTTGTATTCATGCGTTGCTTCTTGAAGATATGACATTGGTGAAGTACACTGCGCTATTGTGTGGGATCCAGGAAATAACATCTCGTCAGCCGATGTACGGAGCCTGCCTCCATCACGTCTTTGTCAAGGCAATTCATCTTCCTGGCCACCCTGAGGCTGAAGTATTTCCTGACAACCCTCTCACTTATCTTTAGCCTTAATTTTCAGCTATGCCCCATGTACCTCTCTCTCACCTCTGTCTATCCTTGTCTGTCTACCCTATCAATTCTTCCATGTATGTCGTTGTGTATGCCGTTATCATGTCTTCCATTTTCATCTTTCCTCTAATGTTATCAGATTCAGTTCCTTCAGCTTCTTCTCATCGCTCATACCACTGTATTCTGAAAGCAGTCACCTTCCATACCTCTGCACTTTCTCCAGTTACTTAAAATGCTTTATCACGTGAGGGTTTAATGTTGGTGGTGTGTACTCCAAGATGGGCCTCATATATGTTGCACAGAAGGTCTTGAATAACTATGTCGATATTTCTGAAGACTACTATTACATTTGCCAAATGAGTGAGATCTTCAATCTCTGTCCCCCAACTTTGTACTCCGAGTCTGGTCTTCTTGCCCCTTCTCCAGTCTTCATAACCGTGCACTTGATGGGGTTGAATTGCAGTAGTCTCTTATTTAGCCTATCTTTCAGTTAGCCCATATCCATTTACAATCTGTTCTTGCCTTTATTGTTTTGTTTATTCTCCTCGTTAGTTTTACAGCATCAGTAAACAGAGGAAGCATCTACCTCAGTCACATCTGTTATATCATTCACATATCAGAAACAGCACTGGTCCTAATACCGATCATTGCAGAACAGCGCTAGTCACTCTTTTCCTTTTCTGACATCTCTTCGTGGGAAATCACTCTTGTTTCCTCCTACGAATGTACTCTTTGATGCACAGGAGTACATTTCCTATTATTTCTTGGTGCACCTCAAGTTCTTGGTCTAATCACTTGTGAGGTACAGTATCACAAGATCCTGACTCTTGAACGACGAGGGCTCTTGCCTTCGCAGTTCAGGAATTTCCATACCCATCCCTTTCTCCTGTCTCACTTCTGTGAACTTGTAAGGGATCTCTAACAGGTTAGTAAGACAAGATTTGTCGTGCTGATTACTACATATTACACACATTTCATCTGTCTCTCATTCTTCAATATTTAATTCCACGAGAAATACGAAGTTCATTACTATATGGTCACTATCTCACAGTGGCTCTTATATTCAGTTTCACCTATTTCATATGTACTTGTGTAAATGAAACATCCAATCTTGCTGGGTTCTCCTCCTTTTTTCTCTTGTCATATCCTTGACATGTTGATATAATAGTTTTCCCTAACTGCCTCCATTATCCTATATCTTCATGTTTCCGGTCCTACATGTGGGTCCCAGTTCTCCCAATCAGTTTCTGATTGGGATCACCCATGATTATTAACTTCACTTTAGCGCTGTGAGCTCTCCTTGCTGCTTTTGCTAAGTTGTCAATTATTACTATATCGTTCTCATCATATTCCTGCCTTGGTCGCCTATTGGTTGGTGGAGAATTGTAAATCACTGCTAGATTATATATCAGGAACAATAGGCAGCAATTCTCAATAAGGCTTGAGGCGTTATCTCTGTCAAATTTGCTCTTCCCTTCAGAAGAATAAGTAAAATCCAAACATTAACCTTCCCTCCCTCCCATTAATAGCAATATCCCAATTAAGATCATTCTAATCCTTCACCCCGAAACAGATCCCTCATTCCCCAACACTAGATAATGACCAGATGTATCGACAACACATTTGACACTCAGTCTATCTTTTGTAATATTATGCACATTTCAGTTATATCAGTTTATTTTATTTTCAGGTACGACTGAAGAAAGCCAGTCTTTGATGCCTGTCAGTGAAGGACGTTCCTCACCTGAGAGAAGCTCGTGAATGAAGGGAATCGGTCATTTAAGAAAATTCGTTACAGAAGGAAACTTCTCAATAAAGAAAAGTTTTAAGGAAGTTTGTCACTATAGAGCGTTCATCAGTGAATTAAGTTGCTCATTAATGAAAGCTAGGTACAAATGGAATCTCATTAAAGTTCACTGATGAAGGAAACTCATCGTCGAGAGGGCATTGTCACTAAATGAACTCATTGAGAGTATTCATTAGTGATGAATAGGGTTTACATGTCAGCCTCACATGATAGTGAAGACTGGACAATAACTGTCAGCATAAGCTAATAGTGATGGCAATGTTTCATGAGCTAGTATTTATTTTAGTTTCTTAGCAAACACCATCATCGGTATGATCATTAGCAAGAAGAGGAGCTCCACGAGCAGAGTTATCTACAGGAACACCAGCAGCTTTGACAGCAGCTGATTCTGAGAAACATTAACATATTCTGATACATTGGCTATAATCAGGAGCTATATCGGTAACAGAATATTACAAGATTCTTTCTCTAATTCGCCATGGCGACAATAACGGAGGAAGAAAGAAATGGATTTAGATTCATCAAAGCTTTGAATGTCTGTGGTACATACACCCTGTATAAAACATTTGTTTGGGGAACTCCAGGTAAACTCCCTAGTACAAAGGTGGATGTATACTTAGAGAGTTTGACATCTCCTCCATCAACAGCATTCTACCTAAAAGCCAACAGAAATCAAAAACGGTTTGGCAAAGTACAAATGGAGACGATTCGTAATAGTAAAGATGAATCGGAATTTGACACGTCACTGCTGTATATGATTATCAAACTTGGCTGTGAGAAAGTGGCAACTATTAATGACGACAAATGGATTATTAAAAGTTCTGAAATGGAATACTTCATCACAGCTATAAAGGACATGAGAAACGACATTCTTCACGGTCCACTTGAAACTGATGATACGACGCTCCAGGATAACACAAAAACATTAGAAGATCTTCTAATTAACTGTCTACAGACTGCTGGTGTCCGATATAATATAGACAAGACAGAAGTGGACAAAGAGATAGATTATGTCACAGATAAGCTGAAAAAAATTATGAATGAGATTCCTGGAAACAAAGATTTATTGAAACACTGTAGTGACAAACTTAAGAAGCTTATGCTACATGACACCCAGGAAAAACTGAGGGAGCAGTTTAAAAAAATAACTTACATCAACCCACTGTCTCTTATTTGTAAAGATCTGCAACTTGAAGTAAAAGAAATTTTTGTTGATGTCAATCTCAAACAAGAAAATGACGATGAACAAGTTGACTATCATGACCTGCTTGTCCAGAAGACTGCCACTCAACATGGTTCCTCTGCAAAACCTCAGATAATTTTGCTTGAAGGTTTGGCAGGAAGTGGGAAGACAACTCTAATGAAGCTTGTAGCACAGGAATGGAAATCAGGTGCTCAAAAAAAGATCAAAGGTTTAGATGATTATGAACTTGTGTTTTGGTTACAGTGTAAGGACTCAACCATGGTATCCTACCATGATATCCTGAACCGGAAAATGCCAGGTGTCTCAGCAAAATTCAGAAATCTCTTGCCAGGACTAATAGAACTTTGTGAAGTTCTAATTATCATTGATGGCGTGGATGAACTTAATGACGACTCTCAAAAATTAGTCAACAGTGTCTTAGATGAATTTAAAAAGTTTACTAACAAGACTATCATTTTCACTTCAAGACCAGAAAAACTTGAGACATTCAAGAAAGATATTCCTACTGAATATGACGTAACAACTGTTAAACTAGAGGGAATAAATGATAGCGAAGTGGCAAAGTTCATTCAGCTAACACACCAGGAGATGGTAAAGCAAACGCGAGGTAATCGCAGCACACAAAAACTGATAAATCAGGTGTTGGAGGCAAAATATATTCAGAAATACTTGGCTACACCAATGAATTTGACATATTTAATTTACATCTGGGACCAGACACCTGATGAACTGAACCTAATGACTATCACTCAAACAGAACTTTATGATTATATTCATCAACTGCATCAGTCTAAGTTACTAGAGAGATTGGCAAACTCTCCTGGTACCACAATCATGAATTTAAGAGAGCTTAAGAGTAGACTTCAAATAATTTTGAAAGAGTTGTATTTGATATCACTTAAAATCCTCTCACTTGAGACTTTGACCGTTGATGAAGAAATGAAAAACAGCCTGAAATCTGTTTGCAAAAATCAAAGTTTGTCTTATGATGAAATTTTTTCAGCGTTTTTGTATTTTGAGAAGCCATACCCATCATATTATAAGGAAATTTTGGATTACTTCGGTGCTCTGTATATTGTGATGACAATCAAAGACCAGCATCAGCCTTCATTCACTGACTCCTTTAGGCAATGTTCAAATCCAAATATGTCTTCAAATCTTCCTACTACAACTTCATCAACAGCGTCTACATCAGCACCAGCAACACCTACATCATCACCACCTGTCGGGATCCGAGGAGTGTTGCAACAGGCAACCAAAAAAGATAATTCAAACTTGACCAAGTACCGGAATGTTTTTATGCATGTGGCTAGGATGCTATTTAACTACCAATATGAGTTATCTGAGGCCATTAAGGAAGTTGTCGACCTGTTGCATGAGTTGGGGATGGACGATGACCAGTGGCTCGACCTCTTAGGGAACATCAAAACGAATCCAAATTCCATCAAAGTTATAGCTGGCTTCTTAAATCCTAGAGGAAATATATGCATAAGAGATAATCGTGTTGGGAGTTACGCAGCTCTTCTACCACATATAGTTCCATCGCAGCTGCACATTGACATCAAAGGTGATCCTGACGGCCTCCCTCGACTGTTAGACCTGTTGGGTAACCTCAACAACCACCGCTGTTTGGAGTTGAAACTAAGACATCACTTCCTCCATGCAAACACCTCTTCGACCTCCGACAAAATCCTACAACATCTGGAAAATAAGTGAGTATTACTAGTGTTCATAATTCCACGTATTATAACATCGTTATCTCGATATTTTTTATTATCACTGTTAATGATATTATTTTAGTTAATAAGTGTATATTTTCCTACAAATTATAGTTGGAGTATAATGAATCTAACACTGTTGTAGACATTGTTGAGCTGTTACCGTTGTAATAAATGTTGACATTGTTATATATATTGACGTTGTTGTACCTGTCGAAATTGTTGAAATTTTTTTATTTGATTTAGGAGCTAGTGTTTTATATGCTAATCACGGAACGGGTGGGGCTCGAACCTTTCGCAAGCGAGACCTAAAACTCGCAGGTTTGTGCATTAACCACTCGGCCTGCTGGCTTTTAATAAGATTCATCACAGTAATGATAAGACCAGAAACCTGAACAAGGTTTGATAGATGAATCAACTCAGATTATTGTTCTTGTCAACGGTTGCGGAAGCGTCTAGAGATTACAGCAAAATAGTCTGAGAATGGAATACCCCTTTGTGAAACATATGAACAGCTGACCACTCAGCAGAGTCTGCCTGCTGGTTGTGCCAAACATCTACATGCCCAGGAACTCAGCAGAAAGTAATATAATTGTTTTTACTACAAATGTGGCACAGCCAAAAGTTGTATACGAAATACGAGGGGATGAGAATTAATTTTTGATGACCTGCAAAGTACCAAAGGAGTCTGAAACTGCCATGAATGGTGAGGTAAGCAGGACTGCAATATGTATAAATGCAATGAAAATTGCATGTAGTTCAGCTGTGAAAATGGTAGCCGATTTCAATAAATGACGTAGCACAACTCTGGAAACACTGCAGCAAACCCGACACCGTAAGACGATTTGGAATCATCAGTGTAAACTGGAATGGGATGAGACCAGAAGTGGTTAAGAAAAGGTGAGAGTTAAGAGTAAAGTTAGATGCCGGATAAACATATAAAAAAGGTAAATGAAAAGAAGTCAAGAGTAAACACAAAGAGAAAAGTGTCGGAGTAAGCAAACGTGGCAAGCAAATATAAGACCTCTAGTAATGTCCATTACCATCCTGTATGTAAAAGGATCATGAAGGTCATGACATGGCAATGTGAGGTTTCCAGGAAAGTCGTATCCCTGAACGAGATACTGGACCGTATCTCGTTCAGAGATACAGAAACCATACAGGGATAATGTAGCATTAGAGGCTAAAAACATCTTAAAAAGTAATATAATATGACCAAATGGGAAACACTGCCAGGAGAGGAGCTGCTATTAGAGAACAGTCAGCGCCTGTGCAAGCTACAGCAAAATTATTAACATAAAGTGACAATTAAATATTAGATCATTATTAAGCAGTAGAATAAGAGTGGTGCTAAGGACACAACCCTGAGGGATACCTGGACATGTTCAGGGATACCTGGACATGTTCAGGGGAAAACATATTATTTAGCCGGACACAGAAATGTCTCCCAGACAAGAAATTGTTAAAGAAAAGTAGCGGATTCCCCTGAAGGCCTAAGAAATGAGCTGGAACCAGGATGTTACGTTGCCATGTAGTCTCGTACGCTTTTTCAATTACAAAAAAAGAGTGCGATAATACAGATAATAAAGTAGTTACGAGCAAAGGCGTTACGATCGTAGGTGGAGTCAAGAGTAGCCCGGCCCTTGTGAAAGACAAATTGATGAGAGGAAAGACAATTAAATACCACGCTAAACGTCTTTACCAGACGTTCGATAGCGGGATGAATCATGACCCAAAGTTTATGTAAAGGCAACGCGTTTAAACAAGATTAAACAGGCGTAATAAAACTACGAGTGACATTGGATATAAACTCTGAAGCATACAACGATCAGCAAGTGGAAAATGTTGTTTCAAATTCTCGAAGCATTGAAGACACATTATAAGACTCTCTTATGCTAGAAGAAAAAATTTAAATTTCTGGTATATCTGGAGGAAAGAAACGAGGGACAGAGATACAGCCTGTGAAATATACGGGCAAGATAATTTACATTGCTGTGGCTAGAGATTTCTGCTTACCATAATTGTCAAACTTTTCTCACATTCTCTTTGACAAAGTTCTATATTTAGTTTATAACAGCCAGGGTTATTTATATATCTGATTAATTCTTTTTATTTATCTACATTGAAATGCATCCTGCACTTTTCCAACTACTTTTAGATTACCCAAATATTTTTGACAATCAGTCTGATAACAACAACAACAACAACAACAACAACAACAATAATAATCAAGTTATTCTACATAATTTTATGTCACGAACTTAATCATATCACTACTTATTTCTTCATCCTGGTAGTTTATGTAAATTATGAACAACCGATCATTGTGGAACGCACATTGTTAGCTGCTTGTCAACCATCCCCCCTCAAGGAAGGTTCCTTGATGTTGGTGAGGGGCTCTTGATTTAGGGAATTGGATCTGTGCTCCAGTTCCCCGAATTAAGCCTGAATGCCTTCCACATCCCTCCCCCAGGCGCTGTATAATCCTCCGTCCATAAGAAAACATTACCATCTCATTCCATGTACTGCTACATTTTTTAACTCTTTTGTGGGTGATTATCAAAATCTTTAATGAAATTCAAATAAACAACATCTCACTGTTTATGAAGATCCAGTGTTTCTAATGTTTCTAATGTTTCTAATGTTTCTAATGTTTCTAATGTTTCTAATGTTTCTAATGTTTCTAATGTTTCTAATGTTTCTAAAGTTTCTAATGTTTCTAATGTTTCTAATTTTTCTAATGTTTCTAATGTTTCTAATGTTTCTAATGTTTCTAAAGTTTCTAATGTTTCTAATGTTTCTAATGTTTCTAATGTTTCTTATGTTTCTTATGTTTCTAATGTTTCTAATGTTTCTAATGTTTCTAATGTTTCTTATGTTTCTAATGTTTCTTATGTTTCTAATGTTTCTAATGTTTCTAATGTTTCTAATGTTTCTAATGTTTCTTATGTTTCTAATGTTTCTAATGTTTCTAATGTTTCTAATTTTTCTAATGTTTCTAATGTTTCTTATGTTTCTAATGTTTCTAATGTTTCTAATGTTTCTTATGTTTCTAATGTTTCTAATATTTCTAATGTTTCTAATGTTTCTAATGTTTCTAATTTTTCTAATGTTTCTCATTTTTCTAATGTTTCTAATGTTTCTAATGTTTCTAATGTTTCTAATGTTTCTAAAGTTTCTAATGTTTCTAATGTTTCTAATGTTTCTAATGTTTCAAGGTTTGATCGACCTTTCGTTAGTCAGTTATGAGACAAATTATGTTTCTGAAGGTGCCTTCTAATTATATTCAGTAATAATAATAATCATAATACTAATAATAACAATAATAATAATAATAATAATAATAATAATAATAATAATATCTTTATTTACTAAAAGTACATGTACAAGGCATACAGCCTAGCTGACATCAGTATAGAAAGCCACTTGTTTTACTGACAATTTCGAGCAAATTAGGTCAGTTTTGTCGTAGGATGTGACTCACAACAGTCGACTAACACCCACATAACCTTTTTAAACTGATGGGTGAACAGGGATAGGGACAGCAGGTGTCTTACGGGAACACGTCCCTAATGCTTTCCAGCCGTACGGAAGGAGATTCGAACCCCGGACCTCAATGTGTGAGCTGAGTACCCTTGCAATCGAGCTACAGGACACCTTTAGTGTCCCGTAGCTCGATTTTTAGGCTCTAACTCCTGGATGCTAACACCTTAAAATATGTTATCTTGCAGTAGATAATCACACTATGGCTAGCGATCTCGACACTTTGGGTTTTGGCTATTTTTTCATATAAATCAACTTTTCATTTCGTTGTCCTTAGAGTTGACGATCAACCTCCATTTCTTCAGATTAAGAGTCCACCTAAAACCAGAGACTCATATCCTCTCCTTAGCCTCCCCATTACCCCATATAACGTACCCCATCAAAATAATTTTAAATACTATACAACCCTTCTCTCCACCCCTGAATCAGGAACCTCTCATTCCATCACCCCTCTCAACCACCATCCCAACATGATCCAATAACTACCAAATCAGTCTCACCCTATTTCACACTCAATCACCCCTACTGAATTCAGTGTTTCCATGCAGTGGTCGGAAAAGTGGCAGATGCACTTTAATATAGACAAATGCAAAGATCTAAACATTGGACAAGAAAATAACCATGCCACTTATAAACTAAATAATGTTGATCTTAATATTACTGATTGCCAAAAAAGATTTGAGAGTTCTGGTTAGCAATAATCTAAAACCAAGTCAACAGTGCATAAGTGTTCGTTATATAGCGAACAAAATCCTTAGGTTCATATCATGAAGCATATATATTAGATGTCCTCAGGTTGTTCTTCAGTTCCATATATCTTTGGTTAGGCCTCATCTAGATTATGCTGCACAGTTCTGGTCACTGTATTACAGAATGGATATACATGTATATACACTGGAAAACGTACAAAGGTGGATGACAGAGTCGCTGTATGAAAAATCTTTCCTGCGGGTCCTGAATCTGCACTCTCTAGAAAGGCATAGAATTAGGGGGGATATTATTGAGGTGTATAAATGGAAAACAAGAATAAATAAAGGGAATGTAAATAGAATGCTAAAAATATTTAGCCAATTTAGATTCAGGAAGGATATAGGAAAGCACTGGTTTGGTAATAGAGTTATGGATGAGTGGAACAATCTCCCGAGTACCGTCATAGAAGCTAAGACGTTGTATAGCTTTAAAAAGAGGTTGGATAAATATATGAGTGAGTGTGGGTGGATGGGTGTGAGCTGAACCTGACTAGCTTGTGCTAATAAGTCTGAGGCCATGCTCTTTAAGTGGACCTGACCTGACTAGGTGGGTCATTGGTTTAAGCCGGGAAGTGAAGTGGACCTGCGCGCGTGCGCGTACACACACACACACACACACACACACACCGGGACAGGAGCTCGGACTCGACCCCCGCAACCTCAAGTAGGTGAGTACACACACACACACACACACACACACACACACACACACACACACACACACACACACACACACACACACACATACACACATATACACATACACACACACACACACACACACATATTTATTTTTTAACTTGTCTCCAACATCTGGAACCAATATATCTCCCCCCAAATTGCTACTACATAGCACCACAACAAACCAACTTCTAGTCCTCAAATCAAGAACTACAACCCCCACTCCTACTGCTAGCACAACACCAACCTCCCTCCATCTCCTCAGATCGAGAACATCCTTCTCTTATCACACCACTTACCATACTACACATGGCTCTACACCAATAAACTCCATTACCTTTACTAAAGTTCAATAAATCTTCATAGATATACATAAAATTTTATAATTTCATTAAATGATCTTAAATTCCTTTATTTTTAAGTAAACCTTTCATAAAAGATATAGTAAAATCTTACAGTTTTCAATGAATCTTCAAAGATGCATAAAATCCTATATTTTCAATAATTCTCAATAGAAATACCCATAAAATCCTATATTTTCAATAATTCTCAATAGAAATACCCATAAAATCCTATATTTTCAATAATTCTCAATAGAAATACCAATAAAATCCTATATTTTCAATAATTCTCAATAGAAATACCCATAAAATCCTATATTTTCAATAATTCTCAATAGAAATACCCATAAAATCCTATATTTTCAATAATTCTCAATAGAAATACCCATAAAATCCTATATTTTAATATTCTCAATAGAAATACCCATAAAATCCTATATTTTCAATAATTCTCAATAGAAATACCCATAAATCCTATATTTTCAATAATTCTCAATAGAAATACCCATAAAATCCTATTATTTTTCAAATTCTCAATAGAAATACCCATAAAATCCTATATTTTCATTAATTCTCATAGATAATACCCATAAAATCCTATATTTTCAATAATTCTCAATAGAATACCCATAAAATCCTATATTTTCAATAATTCTTCATAGAAATACCCATAAAATCCTATATTTTTCATAATTTCTCAATAGAAATTACCCAAAAATCCTATATTTTCAAAAATTCTCAATAGAATACCCATAAAATCCTATATTTTCAATAATTCTCAATAGAAATACCCATATAATCCTATATTTTCAATAATTCTCAATAGAATACCCATAAAATCCTATATTTTCAATATTCTCAATAGAAATACCCATAAAATCCTATATTTTCAATAATTCTCAATAGAAATACCCATAAAATCCTATATTTTCCAATAATTCTCAATAGAAATACCCATAAAATCCTATATTTTCAATAATTCTCAATAGAATTACCCATAAAATCCTTTATTTTCATAATTCTCAATAGAAATACCCATAAAATCCTATATTTTCAATAATTCTCAATAGAAAATACCCATAAAATCCTATTTTTCAATAATTTCTCAATAGAAATACCCATAAAATCCTATATTTTCATAATTCTCAATAGAAATACCCATAAAATCCTATATTTTCAATAATTCTCAATAGAAATACCATAAAATCCTATATTTTCAATAATTCTCAATAGAATACCATAAAATCCTATATTTTCAATAATTCTCAATAGAAATACCCATAAAATCCTATATTTTCAATAATTCTCAATAGAAATACCCATAAAATCCTATATTTTCAATAATTCTCAATAGAAATACCCATAAAATCCTATATTTTCAATAATTCTCATAGAAAATACCCATAAAATCCTATATTTTCAATAATTCTCAATAGAAATACCCATAAAATCCTATATTTTCAATAATTCTCATAGAAATACCATAAAATCCTATATTTTCCAATAATTCTCAATAGAAATACCCATAAAATCCTATATTTTCAATAATTCTCAATAGAAATACCCATAAAATCCTATATTTTCAATAATTCTCAATAGAAATACCCATAAAATCCTATATTTTCAATAATTCTCAATAGAAATACCCATAAAATCCTATATTTTCATTCAGTCTTCATAGATATACTCATAAAATTCTATATTTTTCAGTAAATCTTCATAGAATATCAATACAATCTTCACAGAATACACCATTTTTTAAAGAAATAAAACCCCTCAAGGAAGGTTCCTTGATGTTGGTGAGGGGCTCTTGATTTAGGGAATTGGATCTGTGCTCCAGTTCCCCGAATTAAGCCTGAATGCCTTCCACATCCCCCCCCCCAGGCGCTGTATAATCCTCCGGGTTTAGCGCTTCCCCATGATTATAATAATAATAATAAAGAAATAAAGAAATCTTTTATTTTCTTTAAAATCTTCATAGAATTTCCATAAAATCCTTAATATTTTTCAATAAATCTCCACAAAAATACCCATGAAATTTGATATATTTTTCAATGAATTTTAGTTAAATATCCATAACCTATATATGAGAAACAAAGATTTAATATGATTTTATCGCCCCGACGAAACTATTATTCCATTCAATTCCCACCGAATAATTTCTCTCATTAATCTTTTTTCTCAGAATATATTTTGCTAACGGCAACAATTAATGCCAAATCTCCCCTTCACTCATAATATCTCTCATACACACCTCCTAACCATATTAAATCTCTAATATTAATGAACTAGCCTAACAATCTTCCCACTATAACATCCATGCTTGAAACTCTAACTATTCACTAATTTATAATGACCAACCTATATCCAACAACTTGAATCAAGATCACCAAAATCGACGATATAAACATCAACAAAATACGACATGAATAGCGAAAACTAAATCACAAGCAAAAAATTACAACATGAACACGAATAAATTACATCTCACTCACGAAAAGAATACTGTAACCAACCAAGGAATAGTCATATTATTAAGAGTTATGTAGGAACTAGAAAAATATTATAGAACACCAGAATGCTCATAAGGGTAAGACATCACCTCACGTTACAATAATATTAAACCAGTTCCATTATGGTGTGGAAAGATGATCAGCGACTTGTCAAACATAACTTAAATTCTTTCAAAATTTTATTAACTATAAATGAATTTAGTTTGTATAATCCTAAACCAATATTATTATTATAATAATAAAAACTATTTTTTTATGAAGCTTGAATCAGTTATATTTCTTGATTCAAGTTTCTGGGCCATTTGAAATCAACTGGATGATTAAAATCTCTTACATGAATAAACAGAATACTAGACTCTTGTCCAGGTCTAATGTTATATTTATATTGTTGTAATCTTAGTTCAATGCTTTTCCCAGTTTGACCATAAACTTTATTATCATTTTCACTGGGAATCTTGTAGACACAACATTTTGGGGGAATTTTTTTATCCGATTTATTTACTGTATCAAGATTTTTTAATACAACTTATTTTGAAAATTTCGTGTAGAAAATGTATGTCAAGAAGGTTTTCATGGTAAGAGAAAACCAACATATTCTTGGCTGAATGTGATTACTTGAGGCTTTTAATAGTAAAATGTACTTCTAGCAATTTTAAAGGATTGATCAATTGAGTATTTTGGGAATTTTAGATCATTATATATTTCATAAATCTTAAAAATTTCTTCATCTATGAACTCTGGGCTGGAGATATGCAAACCTTTCATGTGTGTGTGTGTGTGTGTGTGTGTGTGTGTGTGTGTGTGTGTGTACTCACCTAGTTGTACTCACCTAGTTGAGGTTGCGGGGGTCGAGTCCGAGCTCCTGGCCCCGCCTCTTCACTGATCGCTACTAGGTCACTCTCCCTGAACCGTGAGCTTTATCATACCTCTGCTTAAAGCTATGTATGGATCCTGCCTCTACTACATCGCTTCCCAAACTATTCCACTTACTGACTACTCTGTGGCTGAAGAAATACTACTGTGTGTGTGTGTGTGTGTGTGTGTGTGTGTGTGTGTGTATGTGTGTGTGTGTGTGTGTCTCAGTAGTACCAGTAACCAGTTTTTTTCTATATTTTATTTAAAACATTACAATACAAGGTGGAAATTATATTAAAAGGTACACAAAATGAGTTAAATCACAAATCCCCAGTTTACCTACACAAAAATGACTACAACAGACGAAAGTGTTCCGAACCTTGTCACTCCACACACCATACTACGCCCAGTTATACCAGAATGATATACCTGTAAAGGCTTAAACTTTTGTCACAATTTCCACCCCCCCTCCACCCGCAAAAAAATATAGCCATCACCAACCAGATTGCATCTTAACTTGACATTAAAGGATACATAGTAATTATACTATCATGAGTGATACAGTAACACCATAGACACAAAAATTATTAATAACAATATTAACAATGGGATACATGTCTTTACTTAACACAATGACACCTCAATCTGGTGAAAGAAAATACACTTGAAATGATTAATATTCTAAGAAGGTTGCAACAATGAATGTCAACAACTCCCAAAGGCAACTTATGTGCAATTATCTTAGCATGTAACCCTATTCATTCAACATAGTATATAAATAAGAACTTTATATTATGAAAAACATCAGATAATACAAAGGTATAAAGTATAAACCCAGCCATGTAGCGGCTACACGCAAAATTCCACATACTTCCCTAACACAGATAAAACAAAATTTATTGTGACAACTGCACCTAAACACAACTCACATCATATGACTTAAGACTGCTATGTACATATATAACAACATAATAATATGACTTAAGACTGCTATGTACATATATAACAACATAATAATATGACTTAAGACTGCTATGTACATATATAACAACATAATAATATGACTTAAGACTGCTATGTACATATATAACAACATAATAATATGACTTAAGACTGCTATGTACATAGATAACAACATAATAATATGACTTAAGACTGCTATGTACATAGATAGCATAATAATATGACTTAAGACTGCTATGTACATAGATAACAACATAATAATATGACTTAAGACTGCTATGAACATAGATAACAACATAATAATATGACTTAAGACTGCTATGAACATAGATAACAACATAATAATATGACTTAAGACTGCTATGTACATAGATAACAACATAATAATAAATCTAATTTGAATGAATCACAGTTGATAATCCGCCTTAACATATCAGGCGTAAGAGAGTAATCCTCATTGTACAAGTCCAAGTCCAACTTGTATGTAGTCTCATCTTTCTATATACAATATGCTTATTATCTACACATTATACTACAACACACTGGTCAAGCAACTGTCCGTCACTTCCTACACAATATACTGCCCTACTCCTCACTCTGCACGGTGATAAAGGAAAAGACCCCCCATTTATAAGTAACCAGTTACCAGTGTCAGTAGTGACTCACTACCAACCGTCTGTGTGAATTACTTGTTATTCACTGTTACAGCTGACCTTAGCATGTTTTGAACCCGCTCACACCTAGGAACCATCTCGTGAGGCTATCTAAAGATAGGGAGCGGTGACATAAGTCAGGCTGGACGCTTCCCATATATTCCGTTTTAATTATACTCCATTATTGCCTATGTGAGTATCCTTTACCCAATCCATGTTTCGAATCCCACATGACATTTGGTGGCAGCGTTGTGGGCGTGGATTTATGGGTATTTCCGCAGATAACAGAAGTTTAAACTGCGTGTGAGTGGTGCCGGTGTACCCCAGGTTACCCATCATCTCCAGCAAACTTCTTCCCTCACCCGCCTCAACTGGTGTTGCCGCCAGCCTGCAAGCCAGTTGCAGCCAGTTGCAGACCCGGATTTTGCAATTAAGCCAGCCAGTAAGCCAGTCTGTGGGAGAGAGCACCGTTCGTCAGCCTGTCTTCTGACATACACCTGCTCCTTCATGCTGTATGCATCGTTACACATCTTTCAGTCAGCCATTCTCGTGGGTTAAGCCAGCAAGACACCTCAGCTTCCTAACCCAGGTGAGAGAGAAGTGAGTGGACGTGAGCGCCAGTGGGCCAGGTTGTTCCGCTGCTCCCTTCACTACCCGCCACCCACTCCCCACCTCATCTACCTGTGGCTTTTTTCACCTTTATCCCTGGTCCTAACACTGTTTTTGGCTCACATAATTGGTCAAGAGATTGTAGATGTTCATCAACGATAAAGCCAATTATGTGATTTCGCCTAAATAGTTTATTTCTTCACGACAACTGTGTGAGTGTAGGAGGAAACATCACTCGCCCACAGGACCACATCTTCCCCTCACCGTTCACCACCAAACACCACCAATTCAAGTCTTCAGTGATAATTTTCTGTTTAGAGACGTTTTTCTTTGCATTTAAAGACATTTGCGTGTGTGAGACATTTACAGTGAATTTCTTGTGTACACAAAGTGGAGACTCAGGGTTTCTCGGACTCATTATTTTTTCATTTTTTTCGGTGTTATTGTTCATCTCTCGTGTTTCATTTTTATATTTTTATCTGTGTTTTCTTATGCTACTCTCTGCCTGTAATAAGTATTATTTTGCAGTGTACAAATTTATTCTTTATTTGTGTGCAGTATTTTATTCCTTAGCCCAGTAACTTCCTGATCAGCCGGGCTGTGGCTCGTACGTTGGTTTGCGTGCAGCCAGCAGCAACAGCCTGGTTGATCAGGCTCTGATCCACCAGGAGGCCTGGTCACAGACCGGGCCGCGGGGGCGTTGACCCCCAGAACTCTCTCCAGGTAAACTCTCCAGTCACTCACTCCATGTGGGGTAATTCATGCAATATTTTTACCTTGTGTTTTTCAGCATTGTATTCTCCAGTAACTGTCATTGTTGAAATTCGTGCAGTGCTATTCATCCCAGTATACTAAATTACCCATTTATTTCTGAGTATGCTATTTTTTTCTATGCCCAGCAGTGTCTCATTCTCTTGATTTTTTCGCAGACTCTCGTTTAATTTTTATGCAAGCAATTCTTATCATATGTCACAGCAAGATTTTGTTGCAAGAACAATTAACCGATAAGGGAATAATCCTTGTTGTGTATGCCACGCCACTTGTAAGTGTTGTGTGCCACGCCACTTGTAAGTGTTGTGTGCCACGCCACTTGTAAGTGTTGTGTGCCACGCCACTTGTAAGTGTTGTGTGCCACGCCACTTGTAAGTGTTGTGTGCCCCGCCACTTGTAAGTGTGTGTGCCCCGCCACTTGTAAGTGTTGTGTGCCCTGCCACTTGTAAGTGTTGTGTGCCCCGCCACTTGTAAGTGTTGTGTGCCCCGCCACTTGTAAGTGTTGTGTGCCCCGCCACTTGTAAGTGTTGTGTGCCCCGCCACTTGTAAGTGTTGTGTTCCCCGCCACTTGTAAGTGTTGTGTGCCCCGCCACTTGTAAGTGTTGTGTGCCCCGCCACTTGTAAGTGTTGTGTGCCCCGCCACTTGTAAGTGTTGTGTGCCCCGCGCCACTTGTAAGTGTTGTGTGCCCCGCCACTTGTAAGTGTTGTGTGCCCCGCCACTTGTAAGTGTTGTGTGCCCTGCCACTTGTAAGTGTTGTGTGCCCCGCCACTTGTAAGTGCTGTGTGCCCCGCCACTTGTAAGTGTTGTGTGCCCCGCCACTTGTAAGTGTTGTGTGCCCCGCCACTTGTAAGTGTTGTGTTCCCCGCCACTTGTAAGTGTTGTGTGCCCCGCCACTGTAAGTGTTGTGTGCCCCGCCACTTGTAAGTGTTGTGTGCCCCGCCACTTGTAAGTGTTGTGTGCCCCGCCACTTGTAAGTATTGTGTGCCCTGCCACTTGTAAGTGTTGTGTGCCCCGCCACTTGTAAGTGTTGTGTGCCCTGCCACTTGTAAGTGTTGTGTGCCCCGCCACTTGTAAGTGTTGTGTGCCCCACCACTTGTAAGTGTTGTGTGCCCCGCCACTTGTAAGTGTTGTGTGCCCCGCCACTTGTAAGTGTTGTGTGCCCGCCACTTGTAAGTGTTGTGTGCCCCGCCACTTGTAAGTGTTGTGTGCCCCGCCACTTGTAAGTGTTGTGTGCCCCGCCACTTGTAAGTGTTGTGTGCCCCGCCACTTGTAAGTGTTGTGTGCCCCGCCACTTGTAAGTGTTGTGTGCCCTGCCACTTGTAAGTGTTGTGTGCCCCGCCACTTGTAAATGTTGTGTGCCCCGCCACTTGTAAGTGTTGTGTGCCCCGCCACTTGTAAGTGTTGTGTTCCCCGCCACTTGTAAGTGTTGTGTGCCCCGCCACTTGTAAGTGTTGTGTGCCCCGCCACTTGTATGTGTTGTGTGCCCCGCCACTTGTAAGTGTTGTGTTCCCCGCCACTTGTAAGTGTTGTGTGCCCCGCCACTTGTAAGTGTTGTGTGCCCCGCCACTTGTAAGTGTTGTGTGCCCCGCCACTTGTAAGTGTTGTGTGCCCCGCCACTTGTAAGTGTTGTGTGCCCCGCCACTTGTAAGTGTTGTGTGCCCCGCCACTTGTAAGTGTTGTGTGCCCCGCCACTTGTAAGTGTTGTGTGCCCCGCCACTTGTAAGTGTTGTGTGCCCCGCCACTTGTAAGTGTTGTGTTCCCCGCCACTTGTAAGTGTTGTGTGCCCCGCTACTTGTAAGTGTTGTGTGCCCCGCCACTTGTAAGTGTTGTGTGCCCCGCCACTTGTAAGTGTTGTGTGCCCCGCCACTTGTAAGTGTTGTGTGCCCCGCCACTTGTAAGTGTTGTGTACCCCGCCACTTGTAAGTGTTGTGTGTCCCGCCACTTGTAAGTGTTGTGTGCCCCGCCACTTGTAAGTGTTGTGTACCCCGCCACTTGTAAGTGTTGTGTGTCCCGCCACTTGTAAGTGTTGTGTGCCCCGCCACTTGTAAGTGTTGTGTGCCCCGCCACTTGTAAGTGTTGTGCGCCCCGCCACTTGTAAGTGTTGTGTGCCCCGCCACTTGTAAGTGTTGTGTGCCCCGCCACTTGTAAGTGTTGTGTGCCCCGCCACTTGTAAGTGTTATGTGCCCCGCCACTTGTAAGTGTTGTGTGCCCCACCACTTGTAAGTGTTGTGTGCCCCGCCACTTGTAAGTGCTGTGTGCCCCGCCACTTGTAAGTGTTGTGTGCCCCGCCACTTGTAAGTGTTGTGTGCCCCGCCACTTGTAAGTGTTGTGTGCCCTGCCACTTGTAAGTGTTGTGTGCCCCGCCACTTGTAAGTGTTGTGTGCCCTGCCACTTGTAAGTGTTGTGTGCCCCGCCACTTGTAAGTGTTGTGTGCCCCACCACTTGTAAGTGTTGTGTGCCCCGCCACTTGTAAGTGTTGTGTGCCCCGCCACTTGTAAGTGTTGTGTGCCCCGCCACTTGTAAGTGTTGTGTGCCCCGCCACTTGTAAGTGTTGTGTGCCCCGCCACTTGTAAGTGTTGTGTGCCCCGCCACTTGTAAGTGTTGTTTTGCCCCGCCACTTGTAAGTGTTGTGTGCCCCGCCACTTGTAAGTGTTGTGTGCCCTGCCACTTGTAAGTGTTGTGTGCCCCGCCACTTGTAAATGTTGTGTGCCCCGCCACTTGTAAGTGTTGTGTGCCCCGCCACTTGTAAGTGTTGTGTGCCCCGCCACTTGTAAGTGTTGTGTGCCCCGCCACTTGTAAGTGTTGTGCCCCGCCACTTGTAAGTGTTGTGTGCCCCGCCACTTGTAAGTGTTGTGTGCCCCGCCACTTGT
The DNA here is from genome assembly GCF_026875155.1 of Cherax quadricarinatus. NCBI lineage: Eukaryota > Metazoa > Arthropoda > Malacostraca > Decapoda > Parastacidae > Cherax > Cherax quadricarinatus. Next base: position 33,855,910 of record NC_069450.1, read on the forward strand.
AAGTGTTGTGTGCCCCGCCACTTGTAAGTGTTGTGTGCCCCGCCACTTGTAAGTGTTGTGTGTGCCCCGCCACTTGTAAGTGTTGTGTGTGCCCGCCACTTGTAAGTGTTGTGTGCCCCGCCACTTGTAAGTGTTGTGTGCCCCGCCACTTGTAAGTGTTGTGTGCCCCGCCACTTGTAAGTGTTGTGTGCCCCGCCACTTGTAAGTGTTGTGTGCCCGCCACTTGTAAGTGTTGTGTTCCCCGCCACTTGTAAGTGTTGTGTGCCCCGCTACTTGTAAGTGTTGTGTGCCCCGCCACTTGTAAGTGTTGTGTGCCCCGCCACTTGTAAGTGTTGTGTGCCCCGCCACTTGTAAGTGTTGTGTGCCCCGCCACTTGTAAGTGTTGTGTACCCCGCCACTTGTAAGTGTTGTGTGTCCCGCCACTTGTAAGTGTTGTGTGCCCCGCCACTTGTAAGTGTTGTGTGCCCCGCCACTTGTAAGTGTGTGCGCCCCGCCACTTGTAAGTGTTGTGTGCCCCGCCACTTGTAAGTGTTGTGTGCCCCGCCACTTGTAAGTGTTGTGTGCCCCGCCACTTGTAAGTGTTATGTGCCCCGCCACTTGTAAGTGTTGTGTGCCCCGCCACTTGTAAGTGTTGTGTGCCCCGCCACTTGTAAGTGTTGTGTGTCCCACCACTTGTAAGTGTTGTGTGCCCCGCCACTTGTAAGTGCTGTGTGCCCCGCCACTTGTAAGTGTTGTGTGCCCCGCCACTTGTAAGTGTTGTGTGCCCCGCCACTTGTAAGTGTTACACTTCCTGTTCTGTATCTTGTGTCATTTTTATTCATATTTTTCATATTTCTTTGAACAAATTCACTCTTAGTGTAATTTAACTTCTTTTAACATAAAGTTTTTTCTTTACTCTGTTTAAGTAAATTGTTTTGTTTAATTTACAATTAAGAGTTAAAGTGTTCAGTTTTTCTTCATATTTTTCTTTTTGTTATTTAACCAACATTTTCCCAGTGTAACTTTATTGCTGCAGTGATTATTTCTGCGTCTTATTTTATTGCTCTTGTTCTGCAGTGAATTATTTTGTTGCACTTATTCTGCAGTGAATTATTTTCTTTTATTGATATTTTTATGCATTATTATTCTCAGTTCATTATTGTTTGAGTCTCCTGTTTTTCATTTTATTATTTTTATTGATGTTGTCTTCGCAATATATTTTAATTTTGTTTATGCACTCTTAGAAAATATTTAAATTTCCCAGTTATCTCTCTTTGCATACAATTTAGTGATTTTATTTTATACTTTTTACATTGATTTACAATTTTATTAGTACATTTTTTTATTGAAGAGTACTGAGAGCTCATTTTTCATTTAATTCAGCCTCCAGTAATATTTTTGCTTTCTTATAAATTTCACTGTGTTTCTTTATCTTGCCCAACAGTCCCTTGCATTGAGTTGTTCTTTCTCTTGCAGTGTATCTTAGACATTTTTTATTACTTCTGCAGAATTAGTTACATCTCTTATTTCAATTTTAGCATTTGTCATTTTTATTATTGAGATTAAGACACATGTGCAACATCTGGGTATCTTTATTGTAGACGTTTCGCCATCCAGTGGCTTTATCAATACAAATTCTAGGACATAACTTGAAGACAGTAGAACTATGTACAGAAGATGAGGTAATCAGTCCCTCAACCTAGGAGTAGGTGCGAAGAGCACCATAGTCGTGGAGAATCTCCACGACCTTGTTGTTGACCAGATTACTTTCCCTGGCGATCTTCTACTGGGATTTGCTTCCATGCGAGACCTACGTATTGTGCTCGACCCTTATCGATGGCATGCCCAAATTGATGACTCGATCGTACCATTTTGGGGTTACCAGCTTGGATCCGAGATCTGCCATACTGCCGCAGAGTACGACGTGCGGATTTAGTCCTTACAAACCAATGCATTTTCCAGTAGCGTACCCAAGCAGTCAGGCACTGGTGATCGTGTCACTCCTGTCTGTGTTCCACCTATAGCTTCAGGCTTGCAAGATAGTGTCCGGTTACCTCAAGTGTCTGAGGATGCTCTGACTACCTTGAGCGTTCAGCCTATCCCTGCAATGTCTGCTAGTTCAAGTAGTAGTTTCTCCACAGGGGACGCCTTTTCGGAAAACGATTACTTGCAACTAGTAATGCCATCTCTTGGTGATGTCACATGCTATCTGCAGACGTTTCTGTCGCGGCTAGTACCCTCACTAGAGTGTCTGTTGTTGTTCCTAGTGTTCCAGATGGTGATAACGTCCTAGTTGACAGTGATTCCTGCAAAGTAAATGGTTTATTTGTTTAACCATCCTTACATGTTGTAAGAGATAGTAAGATCCATTTCTTCCTTTCAAACACTTTTGGTCACAGTGTTCATCTCAGAGCAAATACCAATCTTGTTGACCTTGTTCACTATCCTTACCCTGTTCAGGTAGAGGATGAGTTGTCACCTGACCAGTGGGTCGGTGCTATTTCTACCTGGGAGACCTCATCCACTTCACTGGATCAATCCATTCCACCAGTAGAGGAGAAAGACTTATCTCCCACTGACTTCCCAGACGAGGTCAAGCGTTTGTTGACTCTGTTGAACAAACGTCGTAATGCCATTGCCTTACCAGGTGAGAAAATGGGTATAACGAACTTATTGTCCCATCGTATCCCACTTGAACCTGGTACTAGACCCATCTATATACCTGCATACAGAATGCCTCATTCACAAGTTGTTGTCGCAGAAGAATTGATCAACCAAATGCTTGTTGATGGAGTTATTGCACCTAGCAACTCACCCTGGAATGCACCCTTGATTGGCACCCAGTGATTGACTTTAGGAAGTTAAATGTTAAAACTATTCCAGATAGCTTCCCACTTCCTATACTGGGTGATCTTTTACATAACATCAGAGATGAAGTCTTTTCGACCCTGTACTTGTTACAAGAGTTTCGGCAAGTCCCTCTTCATGAAGACAGCCAAGAGCTAACTGCATTTTCCACTCCTACAGGTCATTATCACTTCCTCCGTATAACCTTTGGGTTACGATCTTCCCATATCACATTCTCAAGGCTCATGACTAATATCTTTAGAGGTCTCACAGGTAATGAACTAATGATGTACTTAGATGACGTAATCATCATGTCTGAAGACGTGGATACACACTTGAAAAGACTTGATGTAGTACTTGGTAAGCTTGAAGAAGCCAATTTAAAGATCAAACTGTCTAAATGTCAATTTTTCAGATCAGAAATCAAGTTTCTTGGTCACGTAGTCACTCCCAGAGGGGTTACGACTGACCAAAGTAAAGTAACTGCAGTACTAAATTTTCCATCTCCCAAAACTGCTGATGCCGTAAGATCCTTTGTGGGCTTAGCAGGTTTTTATAGATCTTTCACTGCTAATTTTTCTTCCATAGCTGCTCCTCTAACTGAGTTGCTTAAGAAAGATGCTCCTTTCGTTTGGACCTTCCGTCAAGAAAGAGCATTCCAAACTCTAAAAGAAAAGCTAACTTCTGCTCCAGTTTTGAAATTTCCAGATTTTTCTAAGCCCTTCTGACAACTGATGCTAGTTCAATTGCCATAGGTGCTGTACTAGCTCAACAAATGCAACACAGTTGCATTTCCTGAGCTAGTACAGCACCTAGTTCAGCACCTAGTACAGCTCCTAGTACAGCACCTAGTACAGCACCTAGTACAGCACCTAGTACAGTACCTTGTACAGCACCTAGCACAGCACCTAGCAAATGCAACACAGTTGCTAGCCAAGTCCTTACGAAGGCTGAACGTAATTATACAGTAACTGAGCAAGAAGCTTTAGCAACAGTATGATCTTTAAAGCACTTCTGAGATATTTATCAGTACTCTGTTGATGTCTTGACAGACCATGCTCCACTGATACCTTTATTCCAGAACAAACAACCTACTGGAAGGTTAGCCAGATGGACCTTGACTATCCAAGGTTCATCTGCTTTATCACGACATGTTGGTATAGTAACTGCAGACCCTCCATTTACTGCCGAAGATGTAAAGAATGCTCAACGAGCAGATCCCATGTGGTCTGGTGTGATTCGACTCCTGCTCCAGGAAGATCTTATTCTGACTGTGAAGCCACCAGCACCCATCAGTGACTTTGTCATGAACCAAGATTTACTGTATCGAGCAGCCGAGTTGGGTACTCCTAGTAGAAGGGTATACCAGTTAGTAATTCCACAGTCAATAGTGAATGTAGCCTTATAGCTAGTTCATGATGTACCAGGTGTTGCACACCCTTGGTATGGATCGTTCAGTAAAACAAGCCAGATTGAAATACTTTTGGCCTCGTATGGCAACTGATGTTTCTGAGTATGTTAAGAAATGTAGTGTCTGCATGCAACATAAAGGTAATGCTAATGGTCCTAATCCAATCCAAGTGTATCCAACTCCTAGCGAACCGTGGGAAAGAGTTGCGCTAGATCTGTTAACTAATTTCTAATGTTCCTCCAGGGCAACAAACATCTGTGTATTATGGTAGACCATTTCACCAGATATTGTGAGTTCCTATTACTGGTAAGACCGCTGAGACAGTAGCTAAAGCATTAAGAGAATGCATTATCTGCAGGCATACCACCCTATGCCCCTAGTAACAGATAATGGAGGTGAATTCTGTAATTAGATTCTTGAAAATTTGTGTACCTTGTACAAGATCTCTAAATCCACCATTGTTCCTCATCGTCCTGCGAGCAATGGGTTAGCGGAATGAACCAATAAGAAAGTACTTAATGTCTTGAGAGCCACTATCAATCCCAACAATGAAACTTGGGATGAAGTTATACCTGATGTTCAGTGTTCCATAAATTCTGCTTACAATGTTTCTATCGGTGACACTCCACATTATGCCTTGTACAGTGTAGATAAACGTTAGCCTTTTGAGTTGTTTTATTCTAACCCGAAACCAAATTAAAACCCTGATGATTTCATAGCAACTTGTACCAGCTTAGCTCAAAGTGTCTTTAGAAGAATCTGTGAAATCCTTCATTAATCAACAGCAGAATTTACAAGAGTCGCAAACACGCGAGCAAAGCAGTCCAAAATCAAAGTAGGTTCGAGAGTTTTGTTGACTAACTTTAACAAAACGTCTGCAATGCCTAAGCTTGATCAAAAGTTTGTTGGTCCTTACCGAGTAGTTGAACATATCACTGACAATAAGTATGAGGTTAGAGAAAATAGTACTGGTCAGTATAAAGAATCGCATTTAAATCATATGAGGTTCGTATGTGATGATAATGATGTTCCAACCCAGACTAATGTAACAGACTCTGACAATCCTCTTGATCCTGTACCCTCTACTTCTAATATTCAGATGATCAACCTGAATATCGTTATTCCCTATGTACACGACAGGTATTGAGAAATCCGCACGTATCATTTGTAAATACCAATTCAGATCTGCCTCAAACATGGCACGAGTTAGCCAGTGCAACAGAGTTTGATCCTCCTAGAGTTGACACCCATTCTGCATATGTCAATCTCACCCTAGCAGATTTGGGGTTAAATGTAAATGACCTGTATAAATGAATTTCTACTGTCTGTTACAATGTCAACTTATTAATATTCAAAAAAAATTTTATGAGTTCACGTTCTCCCTGAATTTTGAAATTTAACAGTCTAAATTTGAGTGCACCAAGTCTGCCTTTCTGTTAAACACTTCTTTCTGTGTATATATTCCTTCCTCAGAATCTGTAGATCACATGAATACAGATCAGTCGATCAAAATATTTTTTTTATTATCACTTCTGTTGTGTAATCCCAATGTTGAATCTCATTTCATGAGTTGTAATGCATTACAGTAAGTTATGTTTGCTTCCATTCCAATATTTTCTTTATGTATGTTATAATGTTCAATTGTTGTGTTCTTTGACATTGTGCAGAATCAGCCCAAGCCGTACGCCTGCCGTTTCTAGTTTGTATTAGCTGTATGCTGGGAGGACATACATTAGCGTCGCTGAGCTCTCAGTAATACCAGTACCAGTAACCAGTTACCAGTGTCAGTAGTGACTCACTACCAACCGTCTGTGTGAAACCATTCCTATTCCTGTTACAGCAGACCTTAGCATGTTTTGAACATTCTCACCCCTAGGAACCATCTCGTGAGGCAGTCTAATGATAGGGAGCAGAGACGTAGGTCATGCTGGGCACTTCCCATATATTCCATTTTAATTATACTCCATTATTGCCTATGTGAGTTTCCTTTACCCAACCCATGTTTTGAACCCCACATGACGTGTGTGTGAGTACTCACCTAGTTGTATTCACCTAGTTGAGGTTGCAGGGGTCGAGTCCTAGCTCCTGAACCTGCCTCTTCACTTGTAGCTACTAGGTCACTCTCCCTGAACCGTGAGCTTTATCATACCTCTGCTTAAAGCTATGTATGGAGCCTGCCTCCACTACATCACTGTGTGTGTGTGTGTGTGTGTGTGTGTGTGTGTGTGTGTATGTGTGAGCCTGTGTGTGTGTGTGTACTCACCTATTTGTACTCACCTATTTGTACTCACCTATTTGTACTCACCTATTTGTGGTTGCAGGGATCTAGTCATAGCTCCTGGCCCTACCTCTTCACTGATTGCTACTAGGTCCTCTCCCTGCTCCATGAGCTTTATTATGCCTCGTCTTAAAACTATGTATGGTTCCCGCCTCCACTATGTCACTTTCTAGGCTATTCCACGGCCTGATAACTCTATGACTGAAGAAATACTTCCTAACATCACTCTGATTCATCTGAATCTTCAACTTTCAATTGTGACCTCTTGTTTCTGTGTCCCATCTCTGGAACATCCTGTCTTTGTTCAACTTGTCTATTTTGCACGGTATTTTATATGCCATTATCATGTCTTCCCTGACCCTGCTGTCCTCCAGTGTCGTCAGGCTGATTTCCCTTAACCTTTCTTCGTAGGACAATCCCTTTAGCTCTGGGACTTGTCTTGTTGCAAACTTTTGTACTTTCTCTAATTTCTTGATGTGCTTGACCAGGTGTGGATTCCAAACTGGTGCTGCATACTCCAGTATGGGCCTAATGTAAATGGTGTACAGAGTCTTGAACAATTCCTTACTGAGGTATTGGAACGCTATCCTTAGGTTTGTCAGATGTCCATACACTGCAGCAATTATCTGATTGATGTGTGCCTCAGGAGATGTGCTCGGTGTTATACTCACCCCAAGATCTTTTTCCTTGAGTGAGGTTTGCAGTCTTCGGCCACCTAGACTATACTGTGTCTGTGGTCTTGTTTGCCCTTCCCCAATCTTCATGACTTTGCATTTGGCAGGGTTAAATTCAAGGAACCAGTTGCTGGACCAGGCTTGTAGCCTGTCCAGGTCTCTTTGTAGTCCTGCCTGATCCTCGACCGGTTTGATTTTCTTTATTAACTTCACATCATCTGCAAACAAGCACACTTCTGAGTCTATCCCTTCTGTTATGTCACATATACCAAAAACAGCACAGGTCCTAGGATTGACTTCTTTAAATCTAGTGTTGAGCTCCTCACATACCTCTCAATCGTTTCTTGTGAACTCCCCATCACCCTTCCTCAGTCTGATTACCTGGTCCTTGACTTTTGTTTTCCTTCTGATGTGGGTATACAACAGCTTCATGTCAGACTTGACTTTCGATGCTTTGTGATTTTCATATTGTTGCTGAGCCTCCCTTCATATCTGTGCATATTCGTTTCTGGCTCTTTGGCTAATCTCTTTATTTTCCTGAGTCCTTTGTCTTCTGTACCTTTTCCATTCTCTAGTACACCTAGTTTTTGCCGCCCTACACCTTTGGGTGAACCAAGGGCTCGTTCTGGTCTTCCCATTATTTCCGTTTACCTTGGGAATAAACCTGTCCTCTGCCTCCTTGCATCAGTTCTCTCTCCCACTGAACGTCTTGCAGGAAGTTCCTCATGCCTGAGTAATCCCCCGTTTTGTAGTTTGGTTTTCCCATCCTATTCCTGCCACTCTCTCCACTTGTAGCTCAACTAAGTAGTCAAAGCACAGAACCACATGATCACTAGCTCCTAGGGGCCTTTCATACATGATATCCTCAATGTCCAAACTATTCAAGGTGAATACATGTCCAGTCTTGCTGGATCATCCTCATCTCCCTCTTTGGTAGTGTCTCTAACATGTTGATGCATTAGGTCTTCTAGTACCACATCCATCATCTTGGCTCTCCATGTTCGGTACCCCCATGGGGCTCCAGGTTTTCCCAGTCAATCTCCTTGTGATTGAAATCACCCATAACTAGTAACTTTGCTCCCCCCATGTGAGGTCTTCTGGCCACCTCGGCTAGTGTGCCGACCATTGCTCTGTTGCTCTCATCGTATTCTTCTCTTGGCCTCCTGCAATTACCATTTTATGGCCCTCAGACTGGATTGTTCCTACTAAGTAGTCCCTTTCGCCCATGCCATCCATTCCTTCCATTTACGCAAATCCCCACTGGCTTTTAATGAGGAGTGCAACTCCTCCTTCCCCTCTCCTCCCTCTATCTTTTCTGAGGATTTGATATCCAGGTGGAAAGATTGCATCTGTTATCATCCTGGCGAGTTTTGTTTCTGTGAGTTCTGTTATGTCTGGGGATGTCTCCTTGATTCTTTCATGCCACTCCTCACACTTATTTGTTATTCCATCTGCATTTGTATACCACCCTTCAACTTCTTTTCTAAAACTGTGGTCTGGGGGGTACATTGGGGTTGGGGAAGTGGGAGACCTGATAAGGAACATTGGGTGGTTGCTGTGGGGGTGTAGTTTGTAATGAGGTGGGTGGGGGCATTGAATTTGGCAAGTGTGTTTTGGTTAGAATGTTTGCTTGCACTGGGTTGGGGGGCTTCTGTAGGTAGTTGTGAGGGAGGCTGTATTTGATCTTCCTACTGAGTCTGGGTTCTCCTGTCCATCTCCATCTTCTCTCTTTCCTCCTTTCGTCTTTGTACCATCTCTCAGTTTCTGCCTTTCTTCTTGTGTTCTGTCACGGTCGAGATACACCTTCTGGTATGTCCCTTAGTCTTCCTTTCTCCTGCAGGATCTTGTTCAGAGTCGATTCTGCCTTAAAAGTCACTTTCACTGGCCGGGTTCTCCTTCTTGCAAACCCCCCTATTCTCCAAAAAATTGCGAGCTGGGTCATGTCATCTTCTCCTATTGTTTTTATGATGCTTTTCATTGCATTTTCCCCTTGTTTTCTTGCTTTGCAAGTTTCCCCTTCAATTTCCTGGAGCCCATAAAGAAAGACTGACCTCTCCCTTTCATTCTCCCATTGAATATCCCTATGTATCCACTGATTCAATTTAATTTCCTCTATTGCAGCTTTCCTTTCTTCAGTTTCACTATCTATTGTACTTGGGCTCAGCTGCCTGTCATTTTCCCTTCTCAGCTTTCCATGGGCTCTACTGTGATCTGTTAGGGCCTCCACATATAGCTTAGCTCTTTCATTTACTACAGTTACTTCTGATAGGGCTTCTACATGCAGTTTCGCTCTTTTGTTCCCTACAGTCCCATTGTTTGTGACTGAGGTAGCGGTCTCTGATGTCATTCCCAAATTGTTCTTTAGTTTTTTAGGCTGTTTCAGATTTTTCAGTTCCTCTTCTAATCTCTGTATCCTGGCCTCTGCTGCTATGACTTGCATCTCCCACTTCTTGCTTTCCATATCTATCCTCTCTTCCATTCTCATGCTAAGTTCTTCTAGTTTCTTTCCCCATTCATGTTCCCTTTTCATGAGCTCTGCTGCCCAATCTTCCTTTTGCAGATACATCCTCCTGTCCCTTGGTTTTCCCTCCTGCTCTCTGGCAACCCATTTTTTTTGGTTGCCTCAGAATGAAAAACTTATGTAATTCTGTGTGTTTGTTTTGTGGTGTGTTTGTCCGAGTTGGGAGGAGAAGGTAGAGGAGGGAGCTGTAGACAGTGGCTAGATAGGAGAGGGGTGGGGAGGGGGCCGAGTTTGGGGGGGGTGGGGAGGTAGAGGAGGAAGCTGTAGACAGTGGCTAGATAGGAGAGGGGTGGTGAGGGGGATTAAGGGGGGAATATGGGGAGTGAGGAGGAGGGAGTAGCAAAGGGAGAGAATGGGAGAGGGAGAGGGGGAAAGAGGGAGAGGGGGAAAGAGGGAGAGGTGGGGGAGAAGGAGGGTGAAAGAGAGAGGGGAGGGATCAGGGGAAGGAGTGAAAGATTGGCAGGGGAGGGGGCAGGGGTGTAGTGTATGTGTGAGACTGTATATGTGGGAATGTGTGAGTGTAAACGTGTGTGTGTAAACGTGTGTGTGTGTATGTACTCACCTAATCACCTAATTGTACTCACCTAATTATGGTTGCAGGGGTCGAGACTCAGCTCCTGGCCCCGCCTCTTCACTGATCGCTACTGGATCCTCTCTCTCTCTGCTTCCTGAGCTGTGTCATTCCTCTTCTTAAAACTATGTATGGTTCCTGCCTCCACTACTTCACTTGCTAGGCTATTCCACTTGCTGACAACTCTATGACTGAAGAAATACTTCCTAACGTCCCTGTGACTCGTCTGAGTCTTCAGCTTTCAGTTGTGACCCCTTGTCCCTGTGTCCCCTCTCTGGAACATCCTATCTCTGTCCACCTTGTCTCTTCCCCGCAGTATCTTGTATGTAGTTATCATGTCTCCCCTGACCCTTCTGTCCTCCATTGTCGTCAGTCCCTTGAGGGGAGATTCATAGTTCCCGCGCGCGGATCAAAAAAAATATCGAAAATATATGAAAACTGAGTGATTGTTACCAAAAAATAGCTGAACTTTCTGGCTACACTCTGGTATAATGATTATCCTTGTACGATGTTTCTAAAAGGAATTACAGCCATTTATAACAGGCATGGTGACAGCGCTGACGCGACATATTGCCTAAGAAGCGCTGACTCGGCTTTGTTTACGTTTTTGTTACGTTTTTCCCCATGTTATTTTTATCGTTTTTTTATATCTTTGTCTAATATAATACAAATTCACCATCTGAGATCATGCCAGAGTGGGCGGAGATAATATGATCAAGGAACCAATCGGGAACCCCTGGGAATAGTGCACAAAATGGCCGACACCTCCAGCCAACAAAATATTCCATACCCACGCTAATATCAATTATAAGGCTTATTTATCTATCACAATTGATCTATTATGATATAATGCAATATAATAATAGCATATAAACATAAAAAGTACACCTTAAAAAAAAAATATATAGCATAATATGACGCCCCGAGGAAAAAATTTCTATCGATATTTCCCCTGAAGGTGAAGAGAGGGTCCGACCTCTCTCATCAGTGATGAGAGAAAACGGATTTACAATGGTTAACTGTAATAAACACTCGTAGGTCACGCAAAAAGTGTAAAATAAAGCGAATTTTTCGGGGAAAAAAATTATTTCCCGGGCAGCGGGGGTGCCGCGCGCTTCGGCCTATATCTCGAAAGTAAGTTATTTACCTATTTGGGGAAGATCAGCTTTATTTATGATTGAATTGACTTGATTTTCACAACAAACATAGGAGAATGATTGCTTTACGAGGTAGCGGTCGTGTTTCTGAACTATCCAAAATATTTTTAGATTTATGTGGACAACAAGGCCGACATCTTCCAATATATCAAAAAAGTTATGAAACTTTATTTTTTTTAGCATTAAGATAAGGTTTATTTTAGACTTCAAAACGACATTTGATGGAATTAGAGGTGTTCTATCATCAGCAAGTGTCAAAACCACTTTTCCAAGTACCACTGACTCCAGGTCCCCTGCCAAATGTAATTTTTCGTAAATTTTCCATATTTCATTTCCTTTTTGGCCGATATGATTGAACCTTCAGCACAGGATACTCGATATAACCTTCTAATAGTACACCAAAAATGAACGTAATCGGTTCATAAAAAAAATGTCGTTAAAACGCGGATCGCATCCGCCCTTGAGCTCTGGGACTAGCCTTGTTGCAAACCTTTGTACTTTCTCTAACTTCTTGACGTGCTTGACCAGGTGTGGGTTCCAGACTGGTGCTGCATACTCCAGTATGGGCCTAACGTACACAGTGTACAGTGTCTTGAACGATTCCTTATTAAGGTATCGGAACGCTATTCTCAGGTTTGCCAGGCGCCCGTATGCTGCAGCGGTTATTTGGTTGATGTGTGCCTCCGGTGATGTGCTCGGTGTTATGGTCACCCCAAGGTTTTTCTCTTTGAGTGAGGTCTGTAGTCTTTGTCCACCTAGCCTATACTCTGTCTGCGGTCTTTTTGCCCCTCCCCAATCTTCATGACTTTGCATTTGGCTGGATTGAATTCTAGAAGCCAGTTGCTGGACCACATGTCCAGCCTGTCCAGGTCTCTTTGCAGTCCTGCCTCATCCTCGTCCGATTTAATTCTTCTCATCAACTTCACGTCATCTGCGAACAGGGACACTTCAGAGTCTAGTGTGTGTGTGTGTGTGTGTGTGTGTGTGTGTGTGTGTACTCACCTGGTTGTACTTACCTAGTTGAGGTTGTAGGGGTCGAGTCCAAGCTCCTGGCCCCGCCTCTTCACTGGTCGCTACTAGGTCACTCTCCCTGAACCGTGAGCTTTATCATACCTCTGCTTAAAGCTATGTATGGTCCCTGCCTTCACTACATCGCTTCCCAAACTATTACACTTCCTGACTACTCTGTGGCTGAAGAAATGCTTCCTAACATCCCTGTCTTCAACTTCCAACTGTGTCCCCTTGTTGGTGTGTCCCATCTCTGGAACATCCTGTCTTTGTCCACCTTGTCAATTCCTCTCAGTATTTTGTATGTCGTTACCATGTCCCCCCTATCTCTCCTGTCCTCCAGTGTCGTCAGGTTGATTTCCCTTAACCTCTCCTCGTTGGACATACCTCTTAGCTCTGGGACTAGTCTTGTTACAAACCTTTGCACATTCTCTAGTTTCTCTACGTGCTTGGCTAGGTGTGGGTTCCAAACTGGTGCTGCATACTCCAATATGGGCCTAACGTAGACGGTGTACAGGGTCCTGAGATATTCCTTATTAAGATGTCGGAATGCTGTTCTGAGATTTGCTAGGCGCTTATATGCTGCAGCAGTTATTTGGTTGATGTGCACTTCAGGAGATGTACCTGGTGTTATACTCACCCCAAGATCTTTTTCCTTGAGTGAGGTTTGTAGTCTCTGGCCCTCCTAGACTGTACTCCGTCTGCAGTCTTCTTTGCCCTTCCCCAATCTTCATGACTTTTCAGTTGGTGGGGTTGAACTCCAGGACCCAATTGCTGGACCAGGTCTGCAGCCTGTCCAGATCCCTTTGTAGTTCTGCCTGGTCTTCGATCGAATGAATTCTTCTCATCAACTTCACGTCATCTGCAAACAGGGACACTTCGGAGTCTATTCCTTCCGTCATGTCGTTCACAAATACCAGAAATAGCACTGGTCCTAGGACTGACCCCTGTGGGACCCTGCTGGTCACAGGTGCCCACTCTGACACCTCTCCACGTACCATGACTCGTTGCTGTCTTCCTGACAGGTATTCCCTGATCCATTGTAGTGCTTTCCCTGTTATCCCTGCTTGGTCCTCCAGATTTTGCACTAATCTCTTGTGTTGAACTGTGTCAAACGCCTTCTTGCAGTCCAAGAAAATGCAATCCACCCACCCCTCTCTCTCTTATCTTACTGCTGTCACCATGTCATAGAGCTCCAGTAGGTTTGTGACACAGGATTTCCCATCCCTGAAACCATGTTGGCTGCTGTTGATGAGATCATTCCTTTCTAGGTGTTCCACCACTCTTCTCCTGATAATCTTCTCCATGATTTTGCATACTATACATGTCAGTGACACTGGTCTGTAGTTTAGTGCCTCATGTCTGTCTCCTTTTTTAAAGATTGGGACTATATTTGCTGTCTTCCATGCCTCAGGCAATCTCCCTGTTTAGATAGATGTACTGAACATTGATGTTAGGGGTACACATAGCGCCTCTGCTCCCTCTCTCAGGACCCATGGAGAGATGTTATCTGGCCCCATTACCTTTCAGGTATCTAGATCACTCAGAAGCCTCTTCACTTCTTCCTCGGTTGTGTGTACTGTGTCCAGCACTTGGTGGTGCGCCGCACCTCTCCGTGTTTCTGGAGCTCCTTCTGTCTCCTCTGTGAACACTTCTTTGAATCTCTTGTTGAGTTCCTCACATACTTCACGGTAATTTCTTGTGATCTCTCCTCCTTCCTTCCTTAGCATGATTACCTGGTCTTTGACTGTTGTTTTCCTCCTGATGTGGCTGTATAACAACTTCGGGTCAGATTTGGCTTTCGCTGCTATGCCATTTTCATACTGTCGTTGGGCCTCTCTTCTCATCTGTGTATATTCATTTCTGGCTCTACGTGTGTGTGTGTACTCACCTAGTTGAGGTTGCGGGGGTCGAGTCCGAGCTCCTGGCCCCGCCTCTTCACTGATCGCTACTAGGTCACTCTCCCTGAGCCGTGAGCTTTATCATAACTCTGCTTAAAGCTATGTATGGATCCTGCCTCCACTACATCACTTCCCAAACTATTCAACTTACTGACTACTCTGTGGCTGAAGAAATACTTCCTAACATCCCTGTGTTTCATCTGTGTCTTCAACTTCCAACTGTGTCCCCTTGTTACTGTGTCCAGTCTCTGGAACATCCTGTCTTTGTTCACCTTGTCAATTCCTCTCAGTATTTTGTATGTCGTTATCATTTCCCCCCTATCACTCCTGTCCTCCAGTGTCGTCAGGTTGATTTCCCTTAACCTCTCCTCGTAGGACATACCTCTTAGCTCTGGGACTAGTCTTGTTGCAAACCTTTGCACTTTCTCTAGTTTCTTTACGTGCTTGGCTAGGTGTGGGTTCCAAACTGGTGCCGCATACTCCAATATGGGCCTAACGTACACGGTGTACAGGGTCCTGAATGATTCCTTATTAAGATGTCGGAATGCTGTTCTGAGGTTTGCTAGGCGCCCATATGCTGCAGCAGTTATTTGGTTGATGTGCGCTTCAGGAGATGTGCCTGGTGTTATACTCACCCCAAGATCTTTTTCCTTGAGTGAGGTTTGTAGTCACTGGCCCCCTAGACTGTACTCCGTCTGCGGTCTTCTTTGCCCTTCCCCAATCTTCATGACTTTGCACTTGGTGGGATTGAACTCCAGGAGACAATTGCTGGACCAGGTCTGCAGCCTGTCCAGATCCCTTTGTAGTTCTGCCTGGTCTTCGATCGAGTGAATTCTTCTCATCAACTTCACGTCATCTGCAAACAGGGACACCTCAGAGTCTATTCCTTCCGTCATGTCGTTCACAAATACCAGAAATAGCACTGGTCCTAGGACTGACCCCTGTGGGACCCCGCTGGTCACAGGTGCCCACTCTGACACCTCGCCACGTACCATGACTCGCTGCTGTCTTCCTGTCAAGTATTCCCTGATCCATTGTAGTGCCTTCCCTGTTATCCCTGCTTGGTCCTCCAGTTTTTGCACCAATCTCTTGTGTGGAACTGTGTCAAACGCCTTCTTGCAGTCCAAGAAAATGCAATCCACCCACCCCTCTCTCTCTTGTCTTACTGCTGTCACCATGTCATAGAACTCCAGTAGGTTTGTGACACAGGATTTCCCGTCCCTGAAACCATGTTGGCTGCTGTTGATGAGATCGTTCCTTTCTAGGTGTTCCACCACTCTTCTCCTGATAATCTTCTCCATGATTTTGCATACTATACATGTCAGTGACACTGGTCTGTAGTTTAATGCTTCATGTCTGTCTCCTTTTTTAAAGATTGGGACTACATTTGCTGTCTTCCATGCCTCAGGCAAACTCCCTGTTTCGATAGATGTATTGAATATTGTTGTTAGGGGTACACATAGTGCCTTTGCTCCCTCTCTCAATACCCATGTGTGTGTGTGTGTGTGTGTGTGTGTGTGTGTGTGTGTGTGTGTGTGTGTGTGTGTGTGTGTGTGTGTGTGTGTGTGTGTGTGTATGTGTGTGTATGAGTGTGTATGTGTGTGTGTGTGTGTGTATACACACCTAATTGTACTCACCTAACAGTGGTTGCAGGGGTCGAGACTCAGCTCCTGGCCCTGCCTCTTCACTGATCGCTATTAGGTCTTCTCTCTTCTGTTCCATGAGCTTTATCATACCTCGTCTTAAAGCTATGTATGGTTCCTGCCTCCACTATATCTCTCTCCAGATGGTTCCACTTCCTGATTACTCTATGACTGAAGAAATACTTCCTAATATCCCTTAGACTGATCAAAGTCTTAACTTCCAATTGTAACACCTTGTTTTTGTGTCCCATCTCTGGAACATCCTGTCTCTGTCCACCTTATCTATTCCACCCTCCTGTAATCCATTGTCGTCAGGCCGATTTCCCTTAACCTTTCTTCGTAGGTTATTCCCCTTAGCTTTGGAATTAGTCTTGTTGCAAACCTTTGCACTTTCTCTAATTTCTTGATGTGCTTGACTAGGTGTGGGTTCCAAACTGGTGCTGCATACTCCAGTTTGGGCCTGACGTACACAGTGTATAGAGTCTTGAATGATTCCTTAATAAGGTATCGGAATGCTAGTGTGTGTGAGTGTGTATACTCACCTAATTGTACTTGTACTCGCCTAATTGTGGTTGCAGGAGTCGAGTCTCAGCCCCTGGCCCTGTCTCTTCACTGATGGCTGCTAGGTCCTCTCTCTCTGCTCCCTGAGCTTTGTCATACCTCGTCTTAAAGCTGTATATGGTTTCTGCCTCCACTGCATCACTTGCTAGACTATTCCACTTCCTCACAACCTTATGACTGAAGAAATACTTCCTAACATCCCTTTCACTCGTCTGAGTCTTCAGCTTCCAACTGTGACTTGTTTCTGTGTCCCCTCTCTGGAACATCCTGTCTCTGTCCACCTTATCTATTCCAATATTTTGTATATCGTTATCATGTCTCATGACCCTCCTTTACTCCAGTGTCGTCAGGCCGATTTCCCTCAACCTTTCTTCGTAGGACATTTCCCTGAGCTCCGTGTGTGTGTGTGTGTGTTTGTGTGTGTGAATTTACAATAGAAAGAACAGGGACTGGAACCATGGTCCATTCTTGTTGGGAAGGTCCTGTGTTCTAATCACTTATCCACAGAGATTACAATAGCACTTCTGTGGCATGGTTGTATCAGCATCACTAACTGTGACGCAACTCTCTTCCCCCCAGTCCCAGAAATTTCCTTGACACATCTGTTCTAATACCCTACAAAGCCACAATGTGCATCAACCAATCATAAGCCGCAATGAACTATTTATCTTCGGTTTATGCACTATTACATCCTTATCATATTTGTTAAATGCTTTTGCAAAATCTATGTCCATTACTTCTTCATCCAAGATCATGTAATGGCCTATCAGCTGCAAAAGACAGGAGGACTTGCTGCAGATCCGTGTTCCCTACTGGTGGTCAAGGGCCTTCTGAACGGTGTTGAATTGCCTGTTACATTAATTAGTACTTTATCCCGGTACAGGAATGATCTGGTGGAGTTCATGGGTCATCTGAGCAGCGATGGAATGACAATGCTTCCTCCCAGTCTAACAAGTCTTCACCTGGCTATAGTGAGTGATGACCACGCTCAAAGCCTCCTGCCTATAGATTCAAAATTGTCTCAACTAAACATTCTCAGTGAGTGAACCATTATATCCTGTATCCTTCTATGTTGAGTGATTATGATGTGTGATGGTGTTACTAGCAATGTTATTTGTGAATCGTGTCCTGCTTTTTACTGTGTTGTTAGTGATGGGTTATGTTTTGTTCCTAATTGTATGTGATGTTTGTAGTAATGTTAATGGTGAGCTGAGTTTTGTTTCTTAATGAATTTGGTGGTGGTTGTGGTGGGTTGAATTTTTTTTATGCAGTTTGTGCAAGTAGTGGATTGTGTCTTGTTTTATATAGTGTGTGAGTTTTCCTGTTGCTAGTGGAGGAGTGTCCTGCTGCTTATTATGGCTGAAAATGTTGAGGAGGTGCTAGTGATGGATCTCTCTTACTGTATTGTGTATGGATGTTGAGGATGAATATGGCTTACTTGGGTACTGGACGACAGTAGCGTGAGATACGTTTTGAGTTGTGCTAGTTTGTAACTATTGCCCATTTTATGTTGCACTCTGCGATTATCGAGTCTGATAGTGCTGTGTATATATATATATATATATATATATATATATATATATATATATATATATATATATATATATCTTTCTTTCAACACACCGGCCGTATCCCACCGAGGTGGGGTGGCCCAAAAGGAAAAACAAAAGTTTCTCCTTTCACATTTAGTAATATATACAGGAGAAGGGGTTACTAGCCCCTTGCTCCTGGCATTTTAGTCGCCTCTTACAACACGCATAGCTTACGGAGGAAGAATTCTGTTCCACTTCCCCATGGAGATAAGAGGAAATAAACAAGAACAAGAGCTAGTAAGAAAATAGAAGAAAACCCAGAGGGGTGTGTATACATATGCTTGTACATGTATGTGTAGTGTGACCTAAGTGTAAGTAGAAGTAGCAAGACGTACCTGAAATCTTGCATGTTTATGAGACAGAAAAAAAAGGACACCAGCAATCCTACCATCATGTAAAACAATTACAGGCTTTCGTTTTACACTCACTTGGCAGGACGGTAGTACCTCCCTGGGCGGTTGCTGTCTACCAACCTACTACCTAGAATATATATATATATATATATATATATATATACAGGACAAGCCACGGGGGTGGAAATCTTTAGCTCAAGTACTTTCACACTTCCCAGTACGTCATCAGGAGCTGTGCAATGTTGCAAGGGAGCAACTAAAGCAGGGAGAGAGGTCTCAGAGTAGCGTAGGTGTCACTGGCCACAGTTACCCTTAGTCTAAGGGTAACCGTGGCCAGTTTATATATATATATATATATATATATATATATATATATATATATATATATATATATATATATATATATATATATATATATATATATATATATATATATATATATATATATATGTCGCTGGTGGCCTCTATGATCATGATGTGTATTAGTGTTTCTAGGTGTTAGTGTTTTGATATGTCTTGTTGTTGCTCTGCTGTGTAATCATGGTGTGGGACGGTTTCTGGTGATGCTGTAGGTCAACGGTGAATTTGTGTTCTTTGATGTTTTTTTTATACTTCTACCACTAGAGCTTCCATTTTTGTTG
The DNA here is from genome assembly GCF_026875155.1 of Cherax quadricarinatus. NCBI lineage: Eukaryota > Metazoa > Arthropoda > Malacostraca > Decapoda > Parastacidae > Cherax > Cherax quadricarinatus. Next base: position 33,875,047 of record NC_069450.1, read on the forward strand.
TGCACTCTTTTTTTCTTTTTTTTTACTGTATGATTGTGTTACTGGTTTAGCTGATGCTATACTGTAGTCTGATACTGTATTTTATGCCGTCCCTTACTGTATGATGATGGTGTTAGCTAATTATTAATGAGGATCTGTGTCCTGTCTCTTGCTCTGCGACGATATTTCATTTTGTGCTAATGATATTATATTTCCTGTCTACTGTAACATGGTGTTGCTGTTTGAGCTAGTGGTGTTCTGAAGCATGTCTACTACTCCATGATAAAGGGATAAAAGGAAAAGTGGGTAGATGGACCTATAACTTTTTAACAAATACAACAGAAAGAGTAATAGTAAACAGATTAAAGTCACAGCCGTCTACAGTGAAAAGCTCTGTTTCACTCCCATCCTTTTCCTCATCCTCATATCTGACATAGAGATTTAAGCCACAGCCCCGTGTCCTCCTTTGCTGATGATACCAGAACTTGCATGACAGTGTCATCCATCGAGGACACTGCAAATCTTCAAGCTGACATTAACCAAGTCTTTAAAATGGGCCTCAGAAAAAAATATGAAGTTCAATGAAGATTAGTTTCAATTACTCAGGTATGGAAAACTCGAGGAAATAAAAACTGGATTGGAGTATAAAACAAATTCCAACCACAAATAGAACGAAAACTAATGTAAAGAACCTGAAAGTGATAACGTCAGAGAATCACACTTTCAAAGATCGCAACACTGTCTCTACCATATCTGTTAGGGAATTAAAAGACAATGAGAACTTTCAGAACTAGCGATGTCAAGCCAACGACGATTCTCTTCAAATCGCTTGTTCACTCTAGGCTGGAATTTTGCTGCTCACTAACAGCACTTTTCAGGGCAGGCGAAATTGCAGACCTGAAGAATATACAGACAACTTCCACTGCATGTATAAGTACTCGCTGGTGCGCAGGCGAATATGAGACATGATAATATACACTTTGAAATCTTTGAGACTAGTCCCAAATCTGCTCACGAAAATAACTCCCAACGAAAGCAATAGACTCGGCAGGCGGTGCAACATCCTCCCAATGAAAAACAGGAGCGCCATTAGTACGCTAAGAGACAACACAGTAGGTATCAGGGTCCAAGACTGTTCAACTGCATCCCAGCTCCTAAGAAGGAGCTGGGCAGGCACCTAAAGTCAGTACCTAACCAGCTAGACTTTGATTCGTACGACGGTTTGTGAGTGGCCGACAGTAACAGCCTGGTTGATCCACTGCAATCCCTGGTCATGGACCGGGCAGCGGTGACGGTGACTCCCGGAACTCCCTCCAGATACACTCCTTGATCATAACATATGTTCTTGCTGATAATTCTAGTGAGGTGTGTACTTTTAATGTGTAGTATAAAGTTTTTAAGGCAGGAGCGAATGTTTGCCTTTCAGTGGTTTTGCAGATTTGCACACAAGTTATGTTAGAGTAATTTTAATAACCCTTTCAGGATCCAGTCCCCGATCCAAAACTTGTCCACAGCGTCCAAGAATTTTCAAATGTCTGAGACCCATGTGAGGTCTGAATCTAATGCAGAGAATTAGTGATTTGGAAATTATTAGGAGTTGCGGAATTACCAAAACTAATATCCAGAGGGCTGAGGAGGGGTTGTCGAGGTGGTTTGGACATACAGAGAGGAAGGAACAAAACAGAATGACTTCGAGAGTGTATAAATCTGTAGAGGAGGGAAGGCGGGGTAGGGGTCAGCCTAGGAAAGGTTGGAGGGAGGGGGTAAAGGAGGTTTTCTATGTGAGAGGTTGGACTTTCAGCAAGCATGTGTGAACGTGTTAGATAGGAGTGAATGGAGACAAATGGTTTTTAGGACTTTACGTACTGTTGGAGTTTGAACAAGGTAACATGAAGGGATTCAAGGAAACCAGCAGGCTGGACTTGAGTCCTGGAGATGGGAAGTACAGTGTCTGCACTCTGAAGGAGGGGTGTTAATGTTGCAGTTTTATAACTGTGGTGTAAGGGTGCTTCTGTCAAGACTGTGATGGAGTGAATAATGATGAAAGTTCTTCTTTTTCGGGCCACCCTGCCTTGGTGGGAGACGGCCGATGGGGAAGTGGAACAGAATTCTTCCTCCGTAAGCCATGCGTGTCGAAAGAGGCGACTAAAGTGCCGGGAGCAAGGGGCTAGTAACCCCTTCTCCTGTATATATTACTAAATTTAAAAGGAGAAACTTTCGTTTTTCCTTTTGGGCCACCCCGCCTCGGTGGGCCACCCTGCCTCGGTGGGCCACCCTGCCTCGGTGGGCCACCCTGCCTCGGTGGGCCACCCTGCCTCGGTGGGCCACCCTGCCTCGGTGGGCCACCCTGCCTCGGTGGGCCACCCTGCCTCGGTGGGCCACCCTGCCTCGGTGGGCCACCCTGCCTCGGTGGGCCACCCTGCCTCGGTGGGCCACCCTGCCTCGGTGGGCCACCCCGCCTCAGTGGGGTTCGGCTGGTACGTTGAAAGAAAGATATATATATATGTGTGTGTGTGTGTGTGTGTGTGTGTGTGTGTGTGTGTGTGTGTGTGTGTGTGTGTGTGTGTGTGTGTGTGTGTGTGTGTGTGTGTGTGTGTATGTGTGTGTGTGTGTGTGTATGTGTGTGTGTGCGCGCGTGTGTGTGTACTCACCTAGTTGTGGTTGCAGGGGTCGAGTCATAGCTCCTGGCTCACCTATTCACTGGTCGCTACTGGGTCACTCTCCCTGAACCATGAGCTTCATCATACCTCTGCTATGTATGGATCCTGCCTCCACTACTTCGCTTCCCAAACTATTCCACTTACTGACTACTCTGTGGCTGAAGAAATACTTCCTAACATCCCTGTGATTTATCTGTGTCTTCAACTTACAACTGTGTCCCCTTGTTTGTGTCCCATCTCTGGAACATCCTGTCTTTGTGTGGGTGTGTGAGCACACACACACACACACACACACACACACACACACACACACACACACACACACACACACACACACACACACACACACACACACAGGGGGGTGCACCAGCAAGTGCTGGATGAGGTACATATAACCAAGGAGGAGGTGAAGAAGCTGCTATGCGAACTTGACACCTCAAAGGCGGTGGGACCAGACAACATCTCTCCGTGGGTCCTTAAAGAGGGAGCAGAGATATTGTGTGAACCGTTAACAAAGATCTTCAACACATCATTTGAAACTGGGCAACTCCCCGAGGTATGGAAGATGGCAAACGTAGTCCCAATTTTTAAAAAGGGAGACAGACATGAGGCACTAAACTACAGACCTGTATCACTAACGTGTATAGTATGCAAGGTCATGGAGAAGATCATCAGGAGGAGAGTGGTGGAGCACCTGGAAAGAAACAAGTGTATAATTGACAACCAGCATGGTTTCAGGGAGGGAAAATCCTGTGTCACAAACCTACTAGAGTTTTGTGACAAGGTGACAGAAGTAAGACAAGAGAGAGAGGGGTGGATCGACTGCATTTTTTTGGACTGCAAGAAGGCCTTCAACACAGTTCCTCACAAGAGGTTACTGCAAAAGCTAGATGATCAGGCACACATAACAGGAAAGGCACTGCAATGGATCAGAGAATACATGACAGGGAGGCAACAACGAGTCATGGTACATGACGAGGTGTCAGAGTGGGCGCCTGTGACAAGCGGGGTTCCACAGGGGTCAGTCCTAGGACCTGTGCTGTTCTTGGTATATGTGAATGACATAACGGAAGGGATAGACTCAGAAGTGTCCTTGTTTGCGGACGATGTGAAGTTAAAGAGAAAAATCAAATCGGAGGAGGATCAGGCAGGACTACAAAGAGACCTGGACATGCTATAAGCCTGGTCCAGCAACTGGCTCCTTGAGTTTAACCCTGCCAAATGCAAAGTCATGAAGATTGGGGAAGGGCAAAGAAGACCGCAGACACAATATAGTTTAGACGGCCAAAGTCTGCAAACCTCACTCAAGGAAAAAGATCTGGGGGTGAGTATAACACCGAGCATATCTCCCGAGGCGCACATCGATCAGATAACTGCTGCAGCATACGGGCGCCTGGCAAACCTAGGGATAGCGTTCCGATACCTCAGTAAGGATTCGTTCAAGACTCTGTATACTATTTACGTCAGGCCCATACTGGAGTATGCAGCACCAGTTTGGAATCCACATCTAGTCAAGCACGTCAAGAAGTTAGAGAAAGTGCAAAGGTTTGCAACAATACTAGTCCCAGAGCTACAGGGATTGTCCTACGAAGAAAGGTTGAGGGATATCGGCCTGACGACACTGGAGGACAGAAGGGTCAGGGGAGACATGATAAAGACATATAAAATACTGCGCGGAATAGACGAGGTGGACAAAGACGGGATGTTCCAGAGAAGGGACACAGACACAAGAGGTCACAATTGGAAGATGAAGACTCAGATGAATCAAAGGGATGTTAGGAAGTATTTCTTCAGTCATAGAGTAGTCAAGCCATGGAATAGCCTAGAAAGTGAAGTATTGGAGGCGGGAACCATACATAGTTTTAAGGCGAGGTATGATAAAGCTCATGGAGCAGGGAGAGAGAGGACCTAGTAGCAATCAGTGAAGAGGCGGGACCAGGAGCTATGACTCGACCCCTGCAACCACAAATAGGTGAGTACAAATAGGTGAGTGAATACACACACACACACACACACATTCATACACACACACACACACACACACACACACACACACACACACACACACACACACACACACACACTCGGACAGAATGAGAGGTTGGAAGACATTGAAGGAACTAGGACATGTGCAGGGACCATACCAGATACCTGTGAGGGCCATTAACAGGTGAGCAGGAAGGACAAACCAAGAATCATAGGGGCCATAACTAGGGAAGGGACTGAAGGAAGGAACACTCCACGGGAAGGAACTAAAACACATCAGAGGATGCAATTGGAGTCACAGTGGGAGGTGGAAAGGGAGAGATCCGTGTTTGTCTATGGGCTAGACGAAGCTAAAGGGGAAACATATGATGAATGAAAGCAGGAGGAGAAAAAAGCGATTGAAGATATCATGAAGGTGATAGGCGAGGGGGACATGACCCAGGTGGCAAATTTTCGGAGAATTGGGTGGTTCACAAAGAAAAGGAATCGGCCTCTCAAAGTAATTTTCAAGGCAGAATCAACCCGAACCATGATCCTGCAGGAGAAAGCACGGCTGAGAGGCAAGCAGGAGTTCCGGAGTGTGAACCTCGATCGAGACAGAACACAGGACGAAAGGAAGACGATGAAAGAGAGAGTTCAAAAACGAAAGGAGAAATGGGAGGAAATGAAAAAGGAGAGCAGAATAACCCAGGATCAAATGGAAGGACAAGCACACCCCCCAGAAACACCTGCAGAAGGACTCCAGCCACGACACCCCAAGGCAACTGAACAATCCAAACCAACCATCACACACCGATCCCTCTGTTCCCACCCCCCGCACCACAGTTACAGTATTAGAACAGAAGTTGAAGGTTTGGTACACAAATGCAGATGGATTAACGAATAAACATGAGGAATGGCAAGAAAGAATCAACGAGATGTCCCCAGACATCATAGCAGTTACAGAAACAAAACTCACGGAGACAATAACAGATGCAATCTTCCCACCAGGATACCAGATCATGAGGAAAGATAGAAGGGGCAGGGGGGGAGGTGGGGTTGCTCTGCTCGTAAAAAAACAGATGGAAATTCGAGAAAATGGAATTCATAGATGAGACGGGAGAAAGAGACTACATAGTAGGTACACTTCAGTCTGGGGAACACAAAGTGGTCATTGCAGTGATGTATAATCCACCACAGAACTGCAGAAGGCCAAGAGAGGAATATGAAGAGAGCAACAGAGCAATGGTGGACACACTTGCTGAGGTGGCAAGGAGAGCTCATTCCAGCAGAACAAAGTTGCTGGTTATGGGGGATTTCAACCACAGGGAGATTGACTGGGAAAACCTGGAGCCACATGGGGGTCCCGAAACATGGAGAGCCAAGATGTTGGACGTGGTGCTGGAAAACCTCATGCACCAACATGTTAAGGACACTACCAGAGTGAGAGGGGAGGTTGAACCAGCAAGATTGGACCTTGTGTTCACCCTGGGCAGCTCAGACATTGAGGACATCAAGTATGAGAGTCCCCTAGGAGCTAGCGACCACGTGGTTCTGTGCTTTGAATACATAGTAGAGCTGCAAGTGGAGAGAATAACAGGAGTTGAATGGGAAAAGCCTGACTATAAAAGAGGGGACTACATAGGGTTGAAGAACTTCCTGCGGGAGGTCCAGTGGGACAGAGAACTGGCAGGAAAGCCAGTAAATGAATGATGGAATATGTAACTACAAAAATGCAAGGAGGCAGTGGAAAGGTTTATCCCAAGGGCAACAGTAACAACGGGAAGACAGAACGAGCCCCTGGTTTACCCGACGGTGTAAGGAGGCAAAAACAAAGTGCAATAGAGAATGGAAAAATACAGAAGGCAGAGAACACACGAAAATAGGGAGATCAGTCGCAGAGCCAGGAATGAGTATGCACAGGTAAGGATGGAGGCACAGCGACAGTATGAAAATGACATAGCATCGAGAATCAAGACTGACCCGAAACTGTTGTATAGCCACATCAGGAGGAAGACAACAGTCAAAGACCAGGTGATCAGGTTAAGGACAGAAGGTGGAGAACTCACAAGAAATGATCAGGAGGTATGTGAGGAGCTGAACAGGAGATTTAAGGAAGCTTTTACAGTAGAGACAGGAAGGGCTGTGGGAAGACAGCACAAAAGGGAACATCAAGAGGGAATATACCAACAAGTGTTGGATGACATACGAACAACTGAGGAGGAGGTGAAGAAGCTCCTAAGTGACCTTGACACCTCAAAGGCGATGGGACCGGACAACATCTCTCCATGGGTCCTTAGAGAAGGAGCAGAGATGCTGTGCGTGCCTCCAACCACAATCTTCAACACATCCCTTGAAACCGGGCAACTACCTGAGAAATGGAAGACAGCTAATGTAGTCCCCATATTTAAGAAAGGAAACAGAAACGAGGCGCTGAACTACAGACCTGTGTCTCTGACATGTATTGTGTGTAAAGTCATGGAGAAGATTATCAGGAGGAGAGTGGTCGAACACCTGGAAAGGAACAAGATTATAAATGAAAACCAGCATGGGTTCATGGAAGGCAAATCTTGTATCACAAACCTCCTGGAGTTTTATGACAAGGTAACACGAGAGAGAGGGGTGGGTAGATTGCGTTTTCCTAGACTGCAGGAAGGCCTTTGACACAGTTCCCCACAAGAGATTAGTGCAGAAGCTGGAGGATCAGGCGCATGTAACAGGGAGGGCACTGCAATGGATAAGGGAATCCCTGACAGGGAGGCAGCAACGAGTCATGGTACGTGAAGAGATATCACAGTGGGCGCCTGGGGTCAGTTCTAGGACCAGTGCTATTTTTGATATATGTGAACGACATGATGGAAGGAATAGACTCTGAAGTGTCCCTGTTCGCAGATGACGTGAAGTTGATGAGAAGAATTAAATCGGACGAGGATGAGGCAGGACTACAAAGAGACCTGGAGAGGCTGGACATGTGGTCCAGTAACTGGCTTCTCGAATTCAATCCAGCCAAATGCAAAGTCATGAAGATTGGGGAGGGGCAAAGAAGACCGCAGACAGAGTATAGGCTAGGTGGACAAAGACTACAGACCTCACTCAGGGAGAAAGACCTTGGGGTGACCATAACACCGAGCACATCGCCGGAGGCACACATCAACCAAATAACCGCTGCAGCATACGGGCGCCTGGCAAACCTGAGAATAGCGTTCCGATAACTTAATAAGGAACCGTTCAAGACACTGTACACTGTGTATGTTAGGCCCATACTGGAGTATGCAGCACCAGTCTGGAACCCACACCTGGTCAAGCACGTCAAGAAGATAGAGAAAGTACAAAGATTTGCAACAAGGCTAGTCCCAGAGCTCAAGGGAATGTCGTACGAGGAAAGGTTAAGGGAAATCGGACTGACGACACTGGAGGACAGAAGGGTCAGGGGAGACATGATAACGACATACAAGATACTGCGGGGAATAGACAAGGTGGACAGAGATAGGATATTCCGGAGAGGGGACACAGGGACAAGGGGTCACAACTGGAAGCTGAAGACTCAGACGAGTCACAGGGACGTTAGGAAGTATTTCTTCAGTCATAGAGTTGTCAGCAAGTGGAATAGCCTAGCAAGTGAAGTAGTGGAGGCAGGAACCATACATAGTTTTAAGAAGAGGTATGACAAAGCTCAGGAAGCAGAGAGAGAGAGGATCCAGTAGCGATCAGTGAAGAGGCGGGGCCAGGAGCTGAGTCTCGACCCCTGCAAACACAATTAGGTGAGTACAGTTAGGTGAGTTCACACACACACACACACACACACACACACACACACACACACACACACACACACACACACACAGATGACGTGAAGTTGATGAGAAGAATTCATTCGATCGAAGACCAGGCAGAACTACAAAGGGATCTGAACAGGCTGCAGACCTCGTCCAGCAATTGGCTCCTGGAGTTCAACCCCACCATGTGCAAAGTCATGAAGATTGGGGAAGGGCAAAGAAGACCGCAGACTGAGTACAGTTCAGGGGGCCAGAGACTACAAACCTCACTCAAGGAAAACGATCTTGGGGTGAGTATAACACCAGGCACATCTCCTGAAGCGCACATCTACCAAATAACTGCTGTAGCATATGGGCGCCTGGCAAACATCAAAACAGCATTCCGACATCTTAATAAGGAATCGTTCAGGACCCTGTACACCGTGTACGTTTGGCCCATATTGGAGTATGCGGCACCAGTTTGGAACCCACACCTAGCCAAGCACGTGAAGAAACTAGAGAAAGTGCAAAGGTTTGCAACAAGACTAGTCCCAGAACTAAGAGGTATGTCCTACGAGGAGAGGTTAAGGGAAATCAACCTGACGACACTGGAGGACAGGGGAGATAGGGGGTACATGATAACGACATACAAAATACTGAGAGGAATTGACAAGGTGGACAAAGACAGGATGTTCCAGATATGGGACACACCAACAAGGAGACACAGTTGGAAGTTGAAGACACAGATGAATCACAGTTATGTTAGGAAGTATTTCTTCAGCCACAGAGTAGTCAGGAAGTTGTGAAGCGATGTAGTGGAGGCAGGATCCATACATAGCTTTAAGCAGAGGTATGATAAAGCTCACGGTTCAGGGAGAGTGACCTAGTAGCGACCAATGAAGAGGCGGGGCCAGAAGCTTGGACTCGACCCCTGCAACCTGAACTAGGTGAGTACAACTAGGTGAGTACACACACACTCATTCACATACACACACAAACACACACACACACACACACACACACACACACACACACACACACACACACACACACACACACACACACACATGAGAGAGAGGGGTGGGTTGATTGCATTTTCCTGGACTGCAGGAAGGCCTCGTGATGAGGCATCACAGTGGGTGCCTATGACGAGCAGGGTCCCACAGGGGTCAGTCCTAGGACCAGTGCTGTTTTTGGTATATGTGAATGACATGATGAACATAAACAGTACAGCGTGGAATGGATAAGGTGGATAGAGACAGGATGTTCCCGAGAGGGGACACGGAAACAAGGGGTCACAGTTGGAAGTTGAAGACTCAAACGAGTCAAAGAGATGTTAGGAAGTATTTCTTCAGTCATAGAGTTGTCAGGAAGTGGAATACTCTAGCAAGTGATGCAGTAGAGGCAGGAACCATATATACCTTTAAGACGAGATACGACAAAGCTCATGGAGCAGAAAGAGAGAGGACCTAGCAGCAATCGGTGAAGAGGCAGGGCCAGGAGCTGAGTTTCGACCCCTACAATCACAATTATGTGAGTACAATTAAGTGAGAGCACATGTGAATGTGGGTACTTAAAGGAGATGTAAGAATAAGGAACCACTCACTGGGTTGTCGATATCACATATATTGACAAAGTCTTGAAGGAAAGCCCAGGCCTACCTGTCTCACCTTGTACCTATACTGGATTTGCGGGCGGAGGCCTGGTGGCTGACGCTCACATGCGTCACTGCCTGATGTCACACATGCTAGCTGCTGAGCCTAGCAAAGGATCATATATATATATATATATATATATATATATATATATATATATATATATATATATATATATATATATATATATATATATATACAGCCAGAGATCAGTGTTTGAGTATATTTCGCATGCTCTCGCGAATTCCTTGCATATATATATATATATATATATATATATATATATATATATATATATATATATATATATATATATATATGCATGATACGAACTATGATAAACTTCACAAGCCTATACATAGGAATTCAGTAGCAATACTGACAGCTCAGTCATGTTATATATGGCATCTCGACTTACAAAACTACACTAAAGGCTGAACAGGCAGGTGGCTCTGGGCTGATTCTGCTCAATAGCAAATACATATATAACTTAGAACTAATCACAGAAATGATAATGGGATATACTCAATTGAATGGATGACATTGGAATGGATATTATTGTAATGGACAGTAGCATAATGCATTATGAATTATAGTAACAAATACAAATACAGTACAATAAAAGATAGAAATGACTGATCAATCTGTATTCATGTACTCTATGGATTCTGAAGTCGAATATATATTTACAAAGGAGAAAGTGTTTAGCAGAAAAGGCAGACTTGGCGTGCACAAGTCATTATTGTTAAATCTCAGAATTCAGAGTTATTGTGAACACAAAAAAAATTTGGATACTGAACACCTAATAACAAAACACACAGTTGCCAATTTCTTTTACTTAATCATCTAACTATACAGGCTATGTGCATTTAAACTCAACTCTGCTAGGGTAAGATTTACATATGCAGAATGGTTATCATCTCTGGGTGGATCGAATTCTTTTGCAATAGCAAACACATGCCGTGATTGAGGGAGATCTGAATTAGTATTTACAAAAGATACTTGAGGGTCTCTCAATACTTGTTGTGTACACAGGGAATATCGACATTCAGGTTGATCGTCTGACTGAGTATTAGAGGTAGAGGGGACGGAGTGAATAGGAGTGTCAGAGTCTGTCACAATAGTCTGGGTAGGAACATCATCATCAACATCGCATACTAACTTCATATGATCTAATTGCGATTCTTTATGCTGACCCATACTAATTTTTCTATCCTTATACTTATTACTATTGATATGTTCAACTAATTGAAAAGGCCCAACAAACTTTTGATCGAGCTTAGGCATTGCAGATGTTTTATTGAAGTTAGTCAACATTACTCTTGAACCTATTTTAATCATGGTCAGCTTAGCATGCGTATTATTGACTCTTGTAAATTCTGCTGTTGATTTGCGAAGTGTTTCTCAGATTCTTCTGAAAACACTTTGAGCTAGACTGGTACGTGTTGCTTCGAAGTCCTCAGGGTTGTAATTTGGTTTTAGCATGGAATATAACAACTTATAAGGCAAACGCTTATCTACACCGTACTGTGCATTATGTGGGGCGTCACCTATTGCAGCATTGCAAGCAGAATTTATAGCACACTGAACATCAGGTGTGATTTCTTCCCAAGTTTCACTACTGGGGTTGATAGTGGCTCTCAAGACATCAAATACTTTCTTATTTGTTCATTCTGCCAAACCATTACTTGCAGGATGATGAGAAACAATAGTTGCCTTAGAGATCTTTTACAAGGCACACAACTTTTCAAGAATCTCATTACAGAATTCACCTCCATTATCTGTTACTAGGGACTTAGGGGTGGTATGTCTATAGATTATACTCTCTTTAAACACTTTAACGGCAGTCTCGGCAGTCTTATCTGCAATAGGAGCTCACAGTACCTGGTGAAATGGTCTACCATGACGCACAGATATTTATTGCCCTGAAGAGAGCAATGAAAATTAGTTAACAAGTCTACGGCAACTCTTTCCCACGGTTCACTCGTGGTGGGATACACCTGGATAGAATTAGGGCCATTAACATTTCCTTCATGCTGCATACATGCACTACCTCTCTTGACATACTCGGAGACGGCAGCAGCCATAAGTGGCCAAAAATATTTAATTCTGGCTTGTTTCACAGAGCGATCCATACCAGGGTGTGCAACACCTGGTGCATCATGAACTAGCTGTAGGCCTACATTCACTAGTGACTGTGGAATTACTAACTGGTATACCTTTCTGCTTGGAGTACCCAACTCTGCTGTTCGATACAGTAATTCATGGGTCATGATAAAGTCAATGATTGGTGCTGGTGACTTCACAGTCAGAATAAGATCTTCCTGGAGCAGGAATCGTATCACACCAGACCACAAGGGATCTGTTTTTTAAGCATTCTTTACCTCTTCGGCACTTAATGGGGGATCAACAGTTACTATGCAAGCATATCTGCAGCTACATTTGATCTGCCAGACAAGTGTTCAAAGGTGGGGTTGAACTCTTGGATGGTCAAGGACCATCTGGCTAATCTTCCAGTAAGTTGTTTGTTCTGGAACAAAGGAATCAGTGGGGCATGATCTGTCAAGACATGGACAGGGTACTGATATATGTCTCGGAAGTGCTTCAAAGACCACACTATGACAAAGGCTTCTTGTTCAGTGAATGTATAATTTCTTTCCTCCTTCGTGAGGACACGACTTCATTGTACTTGCCATCAGTCTTCTGAGCTAATACGGTACCTATGCCAATTGAACTAGCATGAGTTGTCAGGTAGAAAGTTTTAAGAAAATCTGGGAATTTCAAGATTGGAGCAGAACTTAACTTTTAGAGTTTGGAATGTTCTTTCTTGATGGAAGGTCCAAATAAAAGGAGTATCTTTCTTATGTAACAGAGTTAGAGCTGCTTTGGAAGAAAAATTGGCTATGAATGATCTATAGAAACCTGCTGAGCCCACAAAAGTTTTTATGGGATCAGCAGTTTTGGGAGATGGAAAATTTGACACAGCAGAAACTTTACTTTGGTCAGTCGTAACCCCTCTAGGAGTGACTACGTGACCAGGAAACTTGATCTCTGATCTGAAAAACTGGCACTTTGATACTTTGATCTTCAAATTAGCTTCTTCCAGTTTATTCAGCACCATATCCAGTCTTTCCAAATTCTTGTCCACGTCCTCGGACATGACGATTACTTCATCTAGGTACACCATAAGTGCGTTGCCTATGAGGCCTCTTAAGATGTTGATCATTAGCCTCGAGAATGTGATAGGTGAGGAGCATAATCCGAATGCTATATGGAAGAAGTGATAATGACCAGTATGAGTGGAAAATGCTGTTAGTTCTTGGCTGTCCTCATGGAAAGAGACTTGCCCGAACCCTTGTAACAAGTCTAGGGGCGACAAAACTTTGTTATCTCCGATGTTGCATAAAAGGTCACCAAGTACAGGAAGTGCGAAGCATTCTGAAATTGTTTTCGCATTTAACTTCCTAAAATCAATCACTGGGAACCAAGTACCATCCTTCTTAGGTACCAGGATTAAGGGCGCATTCTAGAGAGAATTGCTAAGTGCAATAACACCTTCATCAAGCATCTGATTGATCAACTCTTCTGCAACAGCGACTTTGAATGAGGCATTCTGTATGGAGGTATATAAATAGGTCTGGCACCAGGTTCCAGTGGGATACGATGGGATAATAAGTTCGTTAAACTCATCTTTTCACCTGGTAAGGAAATGGCTTTACGGTGTTTGTTCAACAGACTCAACAAGTGCTTGACCTCATCTGGGAAGTCAGTAGGAGCTAAGTCTTTTTCCTCAATTGCTAGGGTAGACTGGTCCAGTGGAGTGGATGTGCTCTCCCCAGCTGAAATAGCACTGACCCACTGGTCAGGTGGCAAATCATCTTCTGCACACACAGGGTAAGGATAATGCACATGATCTACAATATTGGTATTCGGTCTGAGTCGAACACTGTGACCAGTGTTAGCAAGGAAGAGATGGATCTTACTATCCCATACAACATGTAAGGATGGCTCGACGAACAAACTCTTAACCTTGAAGGAATCACTGTCAACCACGATGTTATCACCGTCTGGAGCATGCGGTACAACACTCTAGTGAGGGCACTAGCCATGACAGAGATGTCTTTCTGTAGACGGCCTGTGACATCAACAAGAGATGGCATTACACATTGCAAGTGGTCATTTTCCGACAAGGCGTCCCCTGTGGAGGAACTGCGGTGGAACCTCAAATTTCGAATGCATCGCTTATCGAACTCTTCGAAAAAATTACCCTTTTTTCGAACCAACTTTGTCCCTATTCTCGAATTCGCCCCTATTTTCGAACTGCCGGGTACCAGACCTGTCCGGCAGCCCACTCTGTCCATGTCCCCACGCAGGCGCCATGAGCCAGTCTGGTTTTGTTGATGCTTGAGTAACACTAACCTGCGATCTTATTCAAACATTTTACGATTATTTCATTGCGTTTAGTGCTTGTGGGACTGTGAAATAAGCTACAATGGGAGCAATGAAACTTACTAGTGGTACCCCTGTGGTAAAGAAAGTGAGAAACATCATAGATATGAAGAAGGAAATAATACAGAAGTGGAATGATGTCCAAATGTTTGTGGAGAAGTACCACCCTGAGCAAGCTGAAACAAGCCATCTTTGCAGCAGATTCAGTGGCAGAACCATGTCCCATTTTAGGGAAATCTTAAAGAGGCACCAGAAACATAGGACTTTGGACAATTATTTTGTGAGACAGGGGTCCAGTGACTCTCAAGTTGGTCCTAGTGGCATTAAAAGACAGAGAAGGGAAGTAACCCCAGAGAGGGCTTTGATTCCTGAAGTCCTCATGGAGGGGGATTCTCCTTCCAAACACTAACTCCAACTCCCTCTCTCCTCCTCCCTATCTTCCAGATGCCATCACCAATCTTCAATAAAGGTAAGTAAAATGTTATTTTATGTTTATTTAAATTTATTAATACATAATTAAACACTATATTTGTTGTGTGTATGTAAAGCTATAATTAATCTTTACAAAATGTAATATTTTTGTAAATATTTTTGGGTTTCTGGAACGGATTAATTGTATTTCCCTTATTTCTTATGGGAAATATTGCTTCGCTTTTCAGACTTTTCGAATTTAGAACTCCTGGAACGGATTAAATTCGATATTTGAGGATCCACTGTACTACTTGCTCTAGCAGACATTGCAGAGATAGGCTCAGCATTCAAGGTAGTCTGAGGTTCCTAGGACATCTTAGGCAACTGGACACTATCATACATGCCGTAAGTTGTAGGTGGAACACAGACAGGAGTGACAGAATTACCAGTGCCTGATCGCTTGGGTACGCTACTGGAAAATGCACTGGATCGTAAGGACTTAATTTGAACTTCGTACTCTGCGGCAGTATGGCAGATCTCGGATCCAAGCTGGTAACCCCAAAATGGTACAATCAGGTCATCAATTTGGGCATGCCATCGGTAAGGATCAAGAACAATGCGTAAATCTCTCATGGAAGCAAATCCCAGGAGAAGATCACCAGGGAAACTAATCTGGTCGACAACAAGGAAAGAAGCAATAAAGTCTCTACCTTAGATAGAAAAGGTGAGGGAAGTCTTTCCTTGGACATGCAGGTGAGAACCAGATACTCCACTAAGGGAGGCTACAGAAGTTGGTTCTACGAGAAGGACATGTCGTAACCGCTTATCCTTAAACAAACTAGACCTGATAATGTTGAATTGTGCAACAGAGTCCATGAACACATGAAAGGGCTCCTGACAAACAGACGCTTGTACTATGGGACCTATCTCTGTGTTGGAAGCAATCTGCAAACACAAAGGAGGGTTGTCATCAGAGAAGGTTCGTTCCACTGCATCCTCATCCACTGCATTCACATCGTCCGTATTACAACCTAGGATTTCAAAGGCCTGTTATCCCAGATGTAATGGGAGCAAAAGAAACACAGCAGAAAAAGTTTAGACTTATATTATCCTTCACCAATTTAGAACAGCAATATGTACACTATGTACAGTAATAAGTATAGTGCACGTCACGGTAAGCAAGGCAGAAATAGAAGCCACAAGATAGCAGACCGTGCTCAACCAGCTCTAGAATGGGAATGACAAGGGCAGACAGGAGAGCGGTATCCACATAACCTCTGCGATTGCCAATCCCACCTTCTTACTGGCTAGAACCTGGTCACTAGTTGAACGATGGGGCCCCATCACCAACTCTTAGCAACCTGGTTCGCTGGTTGGGGGAGATAGCCTGTAAATGAGGGTGTGTCCATGCGCCGAATAAAGGTTACGTACTCTTTGCATGCCACAGTCCGTGACGTGTGAAGCAACATCAACGAGATCTTCATTCTCGAGAGTGCTTAAGGCATCGAAAGAATTACTGAGATGGTGTACTCATTATCGCCTACTGTCACCACTGAGTCTGGTTCTGGTTAGTCTGAGAACCACGACCACTATTTCCTCTCCTGGTTCTGTGGAAGGAACGACCACAGAAAGATCGAGAGTACCTCAGGTTACAGAGCGCATTGCATTCAGATGTGTCATGGCCATTTATTCTATAATAAGTACAGTATGGTAAATCGGATTGGTGCTCATCATCATTAGTACGGCGCCTCTTAGGGTGACTATCTGGACAATTAACTGCAATGTGGCCTTTGTAACCACACTTACAGCAAGTTCTCCTGGCATGGTTACTGTAATCACTGCGAGCACTACGAGCACTGTGAGGATAATGGCTCGTTGTGCTAGCCTTGAATGAGGGCCGTGAGTGATTTCTATCGGAAGTTTTTGCTGTTGTACGAACAAGAGGTGGTACTGGATGGGTCATAGCAGATGATGTAGGCCTAAGGTAGGGGAAGGTTCCCATGGGACATAACTCACGCACGTGAATAAAAGCTGCAAATGGTGCCACTTTGGCAGTTAGAGGACTGGTGTTATACATATACATGGAAGCAGGCAGCATTAACTGCTTAATAGATCCAAAAGCCGCTAATTTGGCAATCGACGCAAGCGATCGTTTATCCTCATCTGGAAGGAAGGCGGAATTTTGCCCTGTTTTAATGAATGAGGACATGAAGTTTTTTAATTAAAGTGCAAACGCGTCTGATTCCTCTGGTCTAGGTATTGTATACACTAGTTCCCTAAGGACAGTGTATGGATCAGTCACTCTCATTGGGTTAAGATAGTAACGTATCAATTGCTCATACTCTGCCCACGTAGTGAGGTCCTCAAAGTCACTTATCTGGATCAAGTTAGAGACGTTCAAAGCAGCTGGTGATCGCACTAGACTTTCTTTACCAATACTAAAGATGCAGTTCTCGGATGGAAGGCCATCCACCGAGGTATTCACCCTAGCACGAACGGCAGTAAACCAAGCCTCCAGATTGTCTGGATCCCCATTGAACAGAGGCAGAGCATCATAAGGGTCATGAGTAAAGTTCCGAAGTCTCGAGGTCTGAGTCTATCTCTTACTCAGTAAGGGATTGATTGTATTTTGTACTGAATCATTAATACTCGGACTGGCAGAATTCACTATGATATGGCCTGAAGGTACTTGAAACATGTTTGCAATAATGAACACGAGAATTTAAAGAGACAAAAATAACAAAGAGAATATACGACACAATATGGTTTAAATGGGAGGAAAATACTTATCTAATCTGCATAAGTAATGAGAATGTACAAGACACTCACATAAAGGCACTCAACAGATAGGATAACACTTTGATGTTCAAGGGAAATCTTACATTAATTTGAATTAATAGCAATGTGAGTTGTCTTTGCTCTCAAGTTAGTAAAGAAATTCAAAAATAAATTATAAATCAATCAAAATAATAAAATAGAATCAATAAATCTTGTGCAAAATTAAAATAGACTCGGAAAGCAATTCTCTAAAAAAAATTAGGGACACAAATATTAAAGTATTATGCACTGAGAACACTGAAATATACTTAACATTAATACTAATGAATACTCACCAATCAAAAATTATAGCACAAAATAAAACTATAAAGAATTATGAAAGAAAAATGAATCACGGCAAAACAAATTGCACAAGGGTCATTGCAGAATGATTCAATAAATCAATAAAAATTGCACACACGGGGAAATACAGCTTAGAAGAAGAATAAAAAATTACCAAGAAATAACTGGTTGAACACTTTAACTCTTAATTTACTTTAAAAAGGAGTTAAAATTACACTAAGAGTGAATTTGCTCAAAGAAATACGAATAAAAATCAATGGACATAAAATACGGAACAGAGAAAGGTTATCACTTAGAGTAGTGCAGGATCACAAACATCAATATGCCCAATACCAGGATATAAATTTCTTGCAATATGGTCTTGTGTTGACAAAAAATGGAAATAAATCTCTTACTTGCACACAAGATAATGGCACTATAGTCTGTGGAAGTGGAACAGATTAGACACTGGCTAAATAGCAATAATTAGTACAAAAGAATTTTAAACACACATGAAAATGGGAAACGTAGCACACTGGGAAAAAAACTAGTAACACAAAATCAGCAAGAAAAATACAAGGAAAATGCTGGGGAGAAGTAAAAATTAAAATTAACGATGCAAGTACAATATTGGGGAAAAATTGAATATTGCACAATACTGAAATATGGAGCAGAACACAAGGTAAACAACTTAGTGAAATACTTCAGTGAATGAATGACTGGGAAATGAGCGCAATACTGCCCACAAGAGATAAATGATAAGTGTAACCATAAGTTTATGATGCTTGTGGCAGTCTAGAGAATTAACATAAAATTATATTGCACAACAAGGAAAAGAAAAAGTTCTTACTTGAGATATAAGGAACACAACATATATATAAAATAAGACACGAAAATTCAACAAGAATGCTGGTAAAATAATTATTGCAAACAGAATCTTATGAACATTGAGTCCGTAATCACAAGTCACTGAATGTCACTAAGAATTCACTGTAGACTGAGAAAATGTCTCAAACACTTGCAAATGTCTCTCAACGTAGGGTAGAATGTGGAGGACACTGGTGGTAGAGAATAGAGGATGGTAGTAGGTGGCGGTCGGCACTTTGCACTCCTCTCAACACACAGAATCTCAGTGAACAAAGCGCTTATCTTGAGGAACCCACACTGAAGGCTTTGTACATTGGCACTCAGGTACGAAGAAACTATCTTGTGTGAGTGGTGTGTCCCAGGACAGCTGACTGGCACCCACACTCTCACACTAGGCACGCGAATATTTTAAGTCAGACGGCTTAAAAAATTGCCACAACACTCAGGATGGCTTGGAACTGGGAGCACAAAGCGATGGTGAAGGCTGGAACTCACGTGACTTGCTCGAATACTGTGGTTAGTCAGCTGGGTTAGCTTGCTGGCTTAAACCTTTCGCACAGGCTAGGGTGGCTTGAAATCTTGTAACAGTGAGCACAGCAGGTTGGGAAGCTGGCTTATCAGGCAAGGCTTGTACTTAGATGGCTGGGTGCTGGGTTGGGATAGCTGGCTAGCTAGGCTGCCATGCGGTCAACACATAATGTCCGTCGGCTGGTAAAAGTTAATCTCCGTACATCTGCGTAAATATCAAATTTACGTCACCGCTGTCACCAATTGTTAAGGTGGGCACTTGAAGGAGATGATTGGGTAAGGAAACACTCGCTGGGTTGTCGATATCACATATATTGGCAGAGTCTTGAGGGGGAGCCAAGGCCTACCTTTCTTGCCTTGTGCCTATACTGGAACTGAGGGCAAGGGATCATATATATATATATATATATATATATATATATATATATATATATATATATATATATATATATATATATATATATATATATGGATGATATGAACTAAGGTAAACTATGGAAACATAAACACATATGCAGTTTAATGTGATCCTTTGTTGACAACGTTTCGCCCACACAGTGGGCTTTTTCAAGTCATACTTGTAAGGTAAACTATACAAGCCTATACGTAGGAATTCAGTAGCAATACTGACACATACACACACACACACACACACTTGGTAATACATTATTTACAGTGAGGAAAGTCAGGGTATTTTTCCAGAATAGTTTGTAATATACCTCTGTGGATAAAATTCTTTGACATATCTTGAACATTTCTGAGTGAATTGTCTCTGAATTCATTAATTTTATCGCACTCCAGTACATAATGACGCAGGGTGTGACAATAGTCCATCTGGCAAAGTTTACACTTCGTTTGGTGTACATCTGGTGGTGGTGATTTAACCTGCCAAAGATACTTGTAGCCCAGCCGAAGCCGGGCGAGATAGATAGTATAACAAAACATTTATTTTCATCTAAAGAAGCAGTTTCAGTAACACTGAACATCTGGTGACCCTGGTCACCCAGACACTTGAAGGTATCCGGCCCTCTCAACCCCTCACCCCGACCCCCAGGTCTTCACACATGAAGACTCTGCCGTTCCCTCACATCTGACAATCCTGAAAACTCAGAAATTCGGGTAATGAAGCCTTTCAAAAGTAGAAACAATGTAGCCCCTCAGAATTTGGGACCATGGAGCTTCCTTACACCCTGAGGCCCTAGTTCCTTTGCATATGGAACTGTCAGCCTCACCTCCTCTCACATATCTGGGCTTTGGGATCTTTCATGTTTTGAGACCCTAATATCCTTCAAATTTGGATATGTTGGGTGCTGAGAGTATGTTGCATCATTGCAGGTGTATACGTATCTGCAGAAGTGTCCCCGGATAAGTTGGAGCCATTACCCAATTTACCCAAGGTAGAGCTGGGACTGAACGATGTGGACGATGCTGGACTGGGTCGCGCTTGTGATGTAGCCGGGAAGCTACAACCCCAAGACAGGTAAGTTCCGTAAGTTGCCTTGTTGTATAACTACGCCACTTAACGAAGCTCAAGTAATCTGTAATTGACATTATATCTTACAGATATATTTGTAGACGAACCCTTCAAAAAATCCACCATACACAAACATGCTACATGCTCTCCAGACCTGTTGCTGGCTACAGTCCAGAGTATGGTGATAATGTGAGAATTGTGATAATGATATACATAGCCTACATTAGATCCTTAAAACTAATGTAAAACGAAGCTTTCATAATTATTCTTAGTTGGCCAAAACTACGTAGGTCATTAATATGAGGAAGGAGCTTGGTGTTTCTGTTATCACTGATTGAATTGTTGAGATGAATACCGTACCTGGTATTAAAATGTTAATAAATGAACCAGACACTGTCAATGCAAATCTTACTAAATGTCTAGAAGTAAACACATCCAAATGGTTAAGGAAAATATGCAGTCTTATTTAAATACGTATATAACCTGCATGAACTGTATCTCTGTAGATAAAAGAATTACACGCCTCCATTTAATACAGCATGTCTGAAAGACTTTCCCCAGACGCTTACCATGAGTAATCGCATTCCTAAATTTCTTGCAAAAACAACTGCTCAAGAAGAAATTTCTGGGTCACTGGAAGCAATTGACCCACATAATGACTCTTACGACAGGCTTATTGAAGATCCCAAAAATACGTAATACTCCAAAATAAGAGAAAAGTGAATTAATGTACAATTTTTATGGAAGCCACCACACAGTGAATTACTCTTTGATCAAGGTGATAGGTTAACCAAAGAAAGTATCCAGATAGAAAAAGAGGGATATAATACTTATATATCTATATCTAGGATCAGGAATATTAATATAGGAGTAAATAACGAAAGTGAATTCCAGAGAAATACAGTTAGAAATCAAAATAGATCTATTATTTACTACGATAACGTGAATGTAGATAAGCATGCTTACAGATCAACATAGCATTGTTAACAGTATGACTGATGTTATAACAGACAGCCTTAGCCTTGGTTAAAATTACTTGTTGCAGTTTGGCAGATGCACAGATAATCAAATTAAATGTATAGTACGTGGCCAGACTCACGATCACCTTCTTGAATAATGTGTATCATTACTTATGAGTCCTGAAGATTCTTCAGAATTACGGTGTTCTTCACACTAACTCGAAGGCTGAGGGACTGATTATATAATCTCAGCTTTTGTATATAGTTCTTGTCTCTTCCAGTTATGTCCTTGAATTTTTACTGATAAAGTCACTGGATGGCGAAACGTCTATAATAAAGATACCCAGTTATTACACGTGTCAAATTTTCACATTTTACATTGTTAACTTATTACATTAGATATGGAAATTATAAAGAACTTGATGATTCTTAATGTAACTTATCTCCTTTTTACACCTGCACTACTTTACAAACACTATTATCCCCCATTAATTATTACATTCAAATCACAGGAAAATTATCAAAATTTTCAGCAGGGTCATTAATTTTTTTTGTCTCAATGTAGGAAGCGCATTAAGCCAAACTCAGATAGTGAGTGGCTAACACAGAACCTAGCGGGCAAAAACCAAAAAAATGCAAGCCACATGAAAATTTTGAGCAATGAAGCTCTATTAAAAAAAAAATAAGTCAGTGATAAAATGTATTTCGGTGACGATGCTATCTGAGAAAGGTATTCCCTTATTCTACACACCCTGTCATAACTACTTCTACTTGCGCGAAGAGAATAGCTAACGACGGTGGTTAACTTCTAATGCTATGATATATTTAGTGGAGCTTGACTAAAGAAAATTACCTTAGGTTAAGTTAGGTTAGATGTTTTTAGTTTAGGTTTGGCAAAAAAATTGTTTTTCATCGTTGCCAAAGTTAAACAAATATTTAACATTCAGTATAATATTTTGTAAAAGTCCAATATTTAAGAGCATTCTGCCTATTCGGTAATATGAACATCAAAAGTCAAATCTGACCCAAAGTTGTTGTACAGCCACATCAGGAGGAAAACAGCCACAAGGACCAGGAAATCTTGTTGACGAAGGAAGGAGAGGAGCTCACAGGGAGCGACCAGAAAGTATGTGACGAGGTCAGTTCATGATTCAGGAACGTACTCAGATGGGAGACAGAGAGGCTTCCAGCAAACCGAAGTGGCAGGGTGCACCAGCAAATGATTATGCACGTGATCTAGGAGGAGGTGAAGAAACTGCTAGGCAAATTATATACCTTGAAGGTGGTGGTCCCAGCTAACATCTCTCCTTGGTCCTACAGACCAGCGACACTAACATGTATGTTGAGTTAAGGAGAACATTATCTGGATATAAGTGGTGGAGCACCTACAATCTGAAGACCAGACCTGAAACTCCTAAGAGTTTATCCAAAGAGGTGTAAGTCGATCCATCAATGACTATCTTTGCTGTATTTATTCAGGTTATTTTTGCCGTGTTCAGGCAGACTGTTTATTCTGGCATAATTTGAGCCTTTTGTTGAGGCCAGTTATCTATATTAGGGAGTCACCTCGGTCCGTGGAATCAAAATTTATCCTCAAAATTCATCAGTGGGACAACACGTAACAACATATCTGCTGGATTCTGCTTGGTAGAGACATGGAGGAAGAGGTCATGTCTCTGCATCTACCTTATTTCTGCTACCCTATTTTGTACATAGACCAGTTTACTCTTGTTTCTTAACCACTGGAAAACTGCTTCATTATCACTTCAGATCTTGTTTTTTTTTCATTGGTGAGGTGATCGAGTACTTTGTTAAGATAGACAGCCAGTTGTGTACCTACATAGTGCTGTCAATTTTAACTGTGGCACTGTTCTGACTTTCAGTGGTACCACTCTGGCTTTGGAAGTAATTAATAAATTTCTGTCGGCATTACTCATGTAGGTTATGGTGCCATAACCTCTGGTTGACGCATCACAGAACACATGTAACGTGTACCTCTATTACGAAAATGTATTTTCCACTTGACCTATTTGTCTGGGAAATTTAACTTGGTGGAGCTGTGTAATTTCCGTGGATATCTCATCCCATGTGTGACTCATTTCAGTAGACAAGCTGTCGTCTCGACCTATTTTGAGCTTCCATGCATCTTGCACAAGCATTTTACCTTTTATGGTGATTGGTGAGACGAGTCCTAGAGGATCACAATTATTATTTTTTATTTCTTTGAGGCTGTAAGTATCATTTGTGTGTTCCAAATGAGTCTAAATATATTGTGTCAATCAGCAATGTCAACTTCAGGGAAATCTGTAATACGTTCACTTAATTTAGTTGAATTAGTATTCCACATCCTCAGAGGCATATTTGCACCTGCCATTTCCTTGTTAGCTTCTATATATAAGGATTTCAAATCCTCCTGTTTATTCCCAGTTCCTTGAAGATTGTCGACATTTAAACTTTTATTTAAAGTGTCTTTGAAGGGACTTGCGGATTTCTTCAAATTTATATTAAAAGTGGCGTCTAGGTGAGGATGTTGCTCCAAACAAGACGGACTTGAAACGATATGTTTTCACAGTACTTTGAAGGTTATGTAAATCCATTGACCATAGAAATCGAGTATAATCTTGTAGGCTTACCCTTAGAGAAGTCTTGGAAATATCAGCCAAAAAGGCATAGGGATTTGTACGAAATTTTACGAGCACGTCTCCAAGCTTCTCAGTAAGTGATAGTCCTGTGATTAGACAGGCACGAGTGCAGCAGTTGTATACAACATGAAGAATTGTTGCGAAATCTTTACTACCCCCATCGTACAGCAGATAACGAGATTGTGTTCGACTACTTCCTCAATGAAACTGTTGCTCAGTTGCTCAGTTGCTCTTGTATGTTATCAAGAGCTCTGGATTCTCTCTGAGCTCATATATTTGTGCTTTCATTTGATCAAAAGCCATGTGATAATTGCTAGGCAGATGTGGTTTATTTAATTTCCATGGTAACCTAACCCAGTACTATCTTCGTATTCCTTATAAGTATTCGCATTCCTTTTAAGTCTGAGATTTCTTTGGGCTTGGTTTATTCACATCAATAGCTATGGCACCTACGTTCCACAATTTATCATCTGGTTCATTTATTTCTTCCAGTAATGATAATTTCTGTTGTGGGATTCTAGTGATGATTCTACTAATCAGTACATTCTCCACTGTATTAATTTCAGCTGTGTCCCACCCTGGGGGCTAGGAATTGGACCACAGATCATGTGGCCTCCAGCTGTTGCCAGTAAGTGAATATCATGTTGACTTACCATACTTTTTACAAAAGAATGACAGTAATCACTTCTAATGATTAAATCAGTCAGGCTGATGCTCTCCATCCGTAAGTTTGGACAGGCCAGCTTGACCTTGGCTGACTGCAGAGCAGCTAATGTGTTCTTTAGTTATCTGATGTGCACAGTTGTTGGTAAATCATCCATCACCATAGCTTCCATGATCTTTCTTTCTTTTTCCAAGACGAACAGTAAATCTGGCTATGTCGCATGTCTTGTCACTAGTTCCTTTGAAAAAGCCATCGAGGTCGAGCTGTAGTTTACTCAGTTTCTGCAACACTGTCCTTCCTTTGAAAGACTTTTGAGAGCCTTGATAACATAGTAATTACATTTGTCTTGTGTGATTTATGAGATCTCAGCCTGGTTAGTCTCGTTTTCTGTGAATGCCACCTGTTTCTCAGCGGATGGGCCTGTGCACTTATAGTACAGTGACTATTTACTTCCCTTGTGGTCACCTAAACACTTACCGTGTCTTTACAGTTGTTGAGCATGTTTCATACGCGTCTCGACTGACGGCCATTGTTTGCAAAACTGCACCCAGTGTGATTCATCTCACAGTATACATTTGGGAGAACGTTTAGGTGTGACAATCATTTTACTGTCAACTGGTGGTGTGTATGCCGTATGTCCTCGGATCACGGTAAAACACCTAGCTCTGCTGGGTGCGTGATTCTTGATGGATTGAGTGGTCCTGTAGGATAGAGTGTCATGTGATTTTCGTTCACCATGGTGGGCCAAAACGACATGGGTTCGAGTCCTTGGCTAGTCGCAGTGCTGTTATTAATTAAATACCACTCGTTCGCGGTTACAATAATATATTATATATATATATATATATATATATATATATATATATATATATATATATATATATATATATAATATATATATATATATATATATATATTATATATATATATATATATATATATATATATATATTTTTTATTATCACACCGGCCGATTCCCACCAAGGCAGGGTGGCCCAAAAAAGAAAAACTTTCACCATCATTCACTCCATCACTGTCTTGCCAGAAGGGTGCTTTACACTACAGTTTTTAAACTGCAACATTAACACCCCTCCTTCAGAGTGCAGGCACTGTACTTCCCATCTCCAGGACTCAAGTCCGGCCTGCCGGTTTCCCTGAATCCCTTCATAAATGTTACTTTGCTCACACTCCAACAGCACGTCAAGTATTAAAAACCATTTGTCTCCATTCACTCCTATCAAACACGCTCACGCATGCCTGCTGGAAGTCCAAGCCCCTCGCACACAAAACCTCCTTTACCCCCTCCCTCCAACCCTTCCTAGGCCGACCCCTACCCCGCCTTCCTTCCACTACAGACTGATACACTCTTGAAGTCATTCTGTTTCGCTCCATTCTCTCTACATGTCCGAACCACCTCAACAACCCTTCCTCAGCCCTCTGGACAACAGTTTTGGTAATCCCGCACCTCCTCCTAACTTCCAAACTACGAATTCTCTGCATTATATTCACACCACACATTGCCCTCAGACATGACATCTCCACTGCCTCCAGCCTTCTCCTCGCTGCAACATTCATCACCCACGCTTCACACCCATATAAGAGCGTTGGTAAAACTATACTCTCATACATTCCCCTCTTTGCCTCCAAGGACAAAGTTCTTTGTCTCCACAGACTCCTAAGTGCACCACTCACTCTTTTTCCCTCATCAATTCTATGATTCACCTCATCTTTCATAGACCCATCCGCTGACACGTCCACTCCCAAATATCTGAATACGTTCACCTCCTCCATACTCTCTCCCTCCAATCTGATATTCAATCTTTCATCACCTAATCTTTTTGTTATCCTCATAACCTTACTCTTTCCTGTATTCACCTTTAATTTTCTTCTTTTGCACACCCTACCAAATTCATCCACCAATCTCTGCAACTTCTCTTCAGAATCTCCCAAGAGCACAGTGTCATCAGCAAAGAGCAGCTGTGACAACTCCCACTTTGTGTGTGATTCTTTATCTTTTAACTCCACGCCTCTTGCCAAGACCCTCGCATTTACTTCTCTTACAACCCCATCTATAAATATATTAAACAACCACAGTGACATCACACATCCTTGTCTAAGGCCTACTTTTACTGGGAAAAAATTTCCTTCTTTCCTACATACTCTAACTTGAGCCTCACTATCCTCGTAAAAACTCTTCACTGCTTTCAGTAACCTACCTCCTACACCATACACTTGCAACATCTGCCACATTGCCCCCCTATCCACCCTGTCATACGCCTTTTCCAAATCCATAAATGCCACAAAGACCTCTTTAGCCTTATCTAAATACTGTTCACTTATATGTTTCACTGTAAACACCTGGTCCACACACCCCCTACCTTTCCTAAAGCCTCCTTGTTCATCTGCTATCCTATTCTCCGTCTTACTCTTAATTCTTTCAATTATAACTCTACCATACACTTTACCAGGTACACTCAACAGACTTATCCCCCTATAATTTTTGCACTCTCTTTTATCCCCTTTGCCTTTATACAAAGGAACTATGCATGCTCTCTGCCAATCCCTAGGTACCTTACCCTCTTCCATACATTTATTAAATAATTGCACCAACCACTCCAAAACTATATCCCCACCTGCTTTTAACATTTCTATCTTTATCCCATCAATCCCGGCTGCCTTACCCCCTTTCATTTTACCTACTGCCTCACGAACTTCCCCCACACTCACAACTGGCTCTTCCTCACTCCTACAAGATGCTATATAATGTATATGTAGAACATATACACAGATAATGAGACCTAAATGGTCTATAATTTGAACATCAAAATCTTAGACTTGTGAGACGGCTGGGTCTTCATTTTCATTTACTATGACATGGATTCTACATTATATGTTAACGACCTTGTAGCTTTAAAGACATGTGGTCTTTATCTAGTTCACGAAGAACCAAATATGGGAGTTTTCATTGATGAAAGCATGAGAGACTGTACATGACCATGACAAAGCACTTATCTTACTGGTTGACAGGTCCGACCCCCAGCATCCACGTGTCTGAGGAT
This sequence comes from Cherax quadricarinatus, assembly GCF_026875155.1. Taxonomy (NCBI): domain Eukaryota; kingdom Metazoa; phylum Arthropoda; class Malacostraca; order Decapoda; family Parastacidae; genus Cherax; species Cherax quadricarinatus. Next base: position 33,903,213 of record NC_069450.1, read on the forward strand.
CACCTCCGATATTGGTTATCATGGTACCCATGGAACTGGGGGAAGAGCCGATATTACAAGGGTTAACACTCGGCCTAAAGACATATATTCCTCTGTTTCATGTTTGTCACTTGGAACATCGTGGATGAGTCTTACCTGGGTTTGGACAGTCTCCCGTACGTAACGGCATCTAATTGGTCAGTCTTATCAACCTCACCTATATTCCCTTATGCTGCAGCAGAATGGCAAAATAAAGGGTTTATTGAAGATTTACCTGGGTGTATGTATCATACCCAACTATGATGACACCGAGAATGATGACGTGATTGAAGGGAGGATGTCTCTACCATTACTTCGAATGATGTCCAAATGTTTAGTCACACAGGACTATTCGCTGGACACTAGTGTTCTTGTTCGCTAAATTCAGCATGCAGGGTACTACGAATTGTTTCATCATTCTACTGCCATCATTTGTTCATGAGTTCATCTCGTGAACTATATCTATGGGTATTGTCCACGGTAGGGAAAATGTTAGCTTGGCAAAGACAACTGTGATAGTTCTGACATTGTATCTTGCTCCAGTTCTCCCCAATGATCAAACACGAATAAGCAACACAGAGACACACGATTTGACAAAATTTATGATTCGATTCTACATGTGTGATCTGAGGTAGTTTCTGCCGCGGGATTTCGCTCACTCGCACTCGTAGATCGGGGAGAATCTTGCCGACTAGAAGACTGGAAGTCTAGTAATAGGATGCTCTTTGTGTTGTGCAGGCCCCTTATATTGGTGCAATAATGCTGACAGTGTCTGTAAATCATGGATGCCGGCTAGCACTACGTGACTGTGTCATTAAACTGATTTCTCATGTTTTGATGCATTCCACTTTAAATGAGACTAGTAATAGCTAACTGAACACAGACTGAAATTAATTATATATATTTTTAAGATATCTTTAAATAAAGGTATTTGTAGTCAAACGTAAGTATGAATATTATCGAGGGGGTTTGTTGGAAAGTGTCGGGAAAGTAGTGGCAGCCACAGTTCTACTGGAATGTGTTGATGGTCACGTCCTATCTACACGTAACCTCGCTCTAATTCAAAACTGCTTAAATAGACTGCAATGTTTGCAATAAATGTGATCCTCCCCATTCCGCTTTTTAGGGAAATTGGGCAAGCTAAACCAATTAAGATAAGGACTGTAGAGGTACTTAGCTTGAATGAAGTTCACGTCTTCTAGCCATCCCCGAAGTCGTTGTCTTGCGGAGCTCTCAAGCCCACTCCCTTGGGCTGTGTGAAAGAAATAAAGGTAAGTACAGTTACCTCAAAGGGGTGTTATTTCAGCACATCTCAGAAAATGAGGGCTGAAGCCACTTACGGGTTTTGGGCTCGATGGCTCGCCCATTACTGCCGTCTAGAGGACGGTTTCAATTGCTTTGCATCATCAGAAACTGCAGCTTCCAAAATTGACAAGCGAGATTGAAACCTACCTTGCTCGTGTAGTGTGAGCATTTATGACAGATATGGATGACTTGATAGAAGCAGAAGTGTCCTTTGAAGAATGTTCCATTGCTTTCCACTCTGTCGGGAAACTTGCACACATCTCTACTCTTTCTACTGGGAATATGTAGACTATCATTGAGGTACAGCAACACACGATTCAATATTTCTTTGTCTGCTCTTATAGCATGGAGCACGAGTCTTTGCTGCATAAATACATATAGCAATCTACCCTGAGGCATGCCCTCTCAGCCGTTGCTGCACTTTCACAAAGGATGTGCTGATTCCAACATTTTCCCCTTCCTTGCCAAACTGCAACAGGAAGCAATACAAGATGCTTGATTTATTGTTGTCTGTGCATAGACGGTAGTTTATGGTAGAATCAATTTGTAATTAAAGTGGGTGCAGGGTTTTCCTTAATTTTCCTGCTCGGTAAGAGATTAATTACTCTCATTAACCCACACTGGTTGCAACACTGGTCTCTTGCAGCGAAGTGATGCATGACTATGACACACGCTGATAGAGCATCTGTTACAAATTAGCTTGTTGATCAAAAAGCAAGAGAGACTATCAGCCCCTCTGGAGGGCTGAGTCCCTCAGGGGACCGAAAGGGGCTGAAGGGGCTAATACTCTCCCCCATCCTGGTGAAAATTTCTTCACACCGCTAATGGAAAGCTCTCTTGAATCTCTCTTGACCCTCTCCAATTCTAGCTGTAGGGGGTCACTGCCCCCCTGAGTTGTTAGACGATTCGAAGATCACTATCTGCTCACCGATGGTCATGACAGTGGTGGTGATGGTGTTGATAGTGTTGACAGTGGTGTTCACAGTGGTGGCGGTGGTGATGGTAGTGGTGATAGTGGTGAAAGTGATAGCTTGTATTAATATTGGTAGAATTACTGACAATATGTTAAGTAAAAGGACTGTGGCATGCAAAGAGTATGTAACCTTTATTCGGCGCATGTACACACCCTCACTGACAGGCTATCTCCCCCGACCAGCGAACCAATACTAAGGATCGGATGATGGCGCCCCGTCGTTCAATCAGTACCCAGGTTCAAGCCAATGAGAAGATGGTTTTGGCAATCGCAGAAGTGTTGTGGGTACCACCCGCCTGTCTGCCCTTGTCATTCCCATTCTAGAGCTAATTGAAGCACGATCTGCTCTCTAGTGGCTTTTATTTTGCCTTGCTTACCGTGGAGTGCACTAATACCTATTGTTGTACATAGTGTATATAGTGTACATACTTCTGTTCTTACTTGATGAAGGATAATATAAGTCAAAAGTTTTTCTGCTGTGTTTATTTTGCTCCCTGTACACCCAGGATAATAGGACTTTGAATTCCTGGGTTGCAATATGGGGGTCTGTCCAGGATCTGGAGCTGGACTTAGAGCACGAGTTGAGCTTAGGTGGTGCTGGAAGCAGGAACATTATGTATCTTGCTGTCTTGCATTGCTTTAGCTTTGCCAACGCTTCATGAAACTTTGTATGTCAGCCTTGCGTTTTATGGTTAGCCTGCTATTGTATGATCGTTGACAACTCGCTACTAGCTTGTTCGTTGTGCTTGCTTCACTATGGTCAATCTTGCTGTTGTGTTAAGATTTTGCAGTCAGCTTTGCTATTGTGTATCAGCCTTGCTATTGTATTTGAGTATTCTGCAGTCATACTGGACATAGCTAAGCGTGAATTGCAAATAACGTGTTACGTTGGGGTATGCCGCCTAGACGAGTCAGATGTCTGGTGCCTGAATACACTTTATTAAACTTGTCTAAATTTTCCCTACAGCAGTGTTGGCAAATTGCTCGTTCCATTGCATTGACTACGAACGCACTCTAACAGCTGCTCAGCTTCATACTCTTATAAGTAACAAACTTCGAGAAGAGGAGATTGCACATTAAACTCCTCCCTCTACGGGAGCCAGGAATAAAACCACGATGTTCTAGCAGGAGGAAAATATATCAACTGAGCAAAATCGTCAGTTTCGTGCAACAGGGTTGTCCGAAAGTGACTCAGCTGCGTTGGCTCTCGAGTTGGCGAAAATCAATCTTGAGCAGACTAGGGAACAGAGGGCATATGCCAAGGAAGAGTTTGATAAGGAAAAAGAAGGTAGTTTTCTCAAGTTGTAAATGAAAAAAGCAGTGCAGCTTGTTCCCTGCTTCAGTGAGGCAGAACCAGAACAATTTTTCGAAACTTTCGAAAATCAGGCTCGAGCCCTGAGGTGGCCGGAACAGCATTGGGCGTCATTGGTTCACACAGCATTGTTTGGTAAGGCACAGAAATTTATGTCAGTGTTAAATGACACTAATTTTTCCAATTATAAAGTGGCGAAGACCACAGTTCTGGGAGCATATCAATGCGTCCCAGCTAAGTATAGGAAGTCATACAAGTTAGGCAGACGACAGCTTGGTCAATCCCTGGTGGATTTCGTGCAACTGCAGACCAAAGCTTTTACCAGCTGGTATAAAGCAAGTGGTGTTGCTACCTTTGATGATCTCGTGCAGCTTGTCCTAGTCGACAACTTGCTGGAGTCTGTGGGACCAGAGGTTAGAGTCTTGCTGCAGGATCGTGTCTTAACCACTGCATTGGAGGCAGCCAGGTTGGCTGATACCTTTGAAACCAACTGCTTCTGGCCCGAGCGGTCCCATCTCTCTTTTCAACAGCCTGGCATGAACAGAGATCGTCAACTTTGGAGGATGAAGTGCCAGCCGGAGATAGAACGTCTACGTCAGCCAAGACACCTGGTGAGCCACGCTACTCAAATGATGGTCAACCTGGTGAGTGACAACCCACTCAACATGGTGCAACTTGGCAACAGTATCTAGAGTGACACCAGCCAGAGCGACACCAGTTGCAACGACAGCAGGGAGTTAAGGTTAAGCCTGTTATCTGTTTTCTCTGCATCCAAGTAGGTCATATCCGTCCCAACTGCCCCCATAAACCCAAATCATTTGGGAAAATCTAGTGTCCCTAGTAACATGTCTCTGAAAGAAGTAGAGAAAGGGATGGCTCCTCATTGCTGTCAGAGTTGTATTTCCCTTCAGGAAGACTAAAAAACAACTGAAGTCAGAACCTGTGGAGATACTGGAGCATATTGCTCACTTATAAGAGAGGGAGTACTTCCCCGTTCTGAACACACTTCATTACAATCCTCTGTTTTGCTAGTAGCATTTGGAGGAGCGATCTTTTCTGTCCCCTTGCATAGAATCTATGTACAGTGAAAATATTACACTGGGTACTTGACTGTAGGTGTATCCGCAGGATTTCCTATGAAAGATGCTATGTTATTACTGGATAATAACATTACCACTGCTAATGTATGTCCTGAACCCATAATGATTAATTCTTCTCCGGTGTTGGCCATAACTCGGGCAACATCCTAAGGGTTGTCTGGCGAGAATGCTGACCTATCCTTGGATGACTCTGATCTCAGAATAGCCAATTTGTTTTACTAGGAAAACTGGCGAGAGCCTCGTAAATTAAGTGAACAGACCCAGATCAAGCCTTCCTATTCCAGGGTTGCAGGATTGCCAATGTCTCTGTTTCCATGCCCGAGGGACTGTCCTTCCAGGAGGAACAACGAAAGGACCCTTCTTTGAATTTCGCTTTTCGGGCATCTGTTCTATGGGTAAATCCTTTTCGGATCATCCAGTCAAGTATAAACTTAAAAACGGCTATTTGATCTGCACTAAAACTGGTAAGGAGATAGAGGGCTGGCAAATGTCAGACAGGCTAGTGGTTCCAACAAAGTTTAGACCTCAAGTATTGAATGTAGCTCATAATACTTCATTAGGAGGTCACCTAGGAATTACTAAAACATTATATAGAATCACAAAAGAATTCTATTGGCCAAAATTAAGGCAGGATGTGAAGAATCGTATCCGATGTTGCCGAGAATGTCAGCAAGTAGGAAAACCTGGACATTCCATTTAACCTGCACCTCTCCAGCCTATACCTGCTGATGGAGAACCTTTTGCAAAATTAATTATAGATTGTGTAGGTTCACTACCTAAGTCAAAGTCTGGAAATCAGTACTTATTTACCATTATGGATAGAGTAACTAGATACCCAGAAGCAATTCCCATGTGCAGTATTAATACTAAAGCCATTCTCAAGGCTTGAACCAGATTTATTTCTTTTGGCATTCCTAAAACTATTCAAAGTGATCAAGGTACAAATTTCACTGCCAAAGCATTTAGGGAAGCATTACCTAGGTTAGGGATAATCCACAACTTATCCACTGCCTATCATCCTCAGTCCCAAGGCGCCTTGGAAAGATTCCATCACATGTTAAAAACCATGATGAGAACTTTTTGCATGCATTTCCCTACAGACTGGGATGAATCACTACCTTTGTTGCTGTTTTCAATAAGAGAAACTGTGCAGGAGTCTACCGGGTATAGTCCATTTGAACTGATCTTAGGGCACAATGTACGAGGTTCTCTTCGGATGCTCAAAAAAGGATGGATGGGAGAAGACGTTAGCTCAACACTCTACAACCCGTCTTCAAGGTTGCAGGTGGCACGTCAGTTAGCCAAGGCTAACCTAACGACAGCTCAAAATAAGATGAAACAGAGGTATGACAGAAATGCACAATTCTGTTCCTTCCATCCAGGAGACAAGGTGTTGGTACAGGAATCTATACCTGGCCACACCTTGAAAGCTAGATTTATGGGACCTATGCAAATTGTAAGTAAATTATCTGATGTAAATTATGTGGTATCTCCCCTTGATAAGACCTCAAAAACTAAAACTTACCACATTAATCAATTAAAATCTTTTCATGCACCAGATAAAGTCCCAGCAATGACTGTCCTCTACCTCTGAGGACAACTCTGATTCTTTGCACTCTATTTCTGAAATTAATGTCAAACTTCCAAATTCTGTCCTCCTCAAGGACCCTAGTCCATTAATGGTGGGGCTATCTGAAACTCAAGCAACAAGTTTAACTGCACTTCTACAGTCATACCCTGATATTTTTTCGGATGTGCCGAAAAAAGGTATGTTACGTTATCATGACGTAGATGTGGGAAACTCTAAACCTATTAAACTCTTCCCCTACAGAGCTAATCCTGAAAAGCAGAAGCTACTTCAGCAGGCGGTAGAATTTCTGTTAGAGCATGGTTTAGCGGAGGCGTCATCTTGTCCATGGGCTTCACCGTGCATCCTTGTTAAAAAAGCTGATGGGGGGTTTCGTACGTGTACAAACTACCGTAAGGTGAATGAGGTCACAATCACAGATGCTTACCCTCTTCCTCGTCTGGATGGCGTAATAGACTTTGTGGGTAAGGCTACTTTTGTGTCCAAGTTAGATCTTCTTAAAGGTTACTATCAGGTACCTTTAAACGATAAGGCCTTCGTAATTCCAGGAGGTCATTATCAATATACAGTGACCCTCTTTGGAATGAAAAACTCCCCCTCTTCTTTCCAGAAACTTATCTATCAGGCTATTAAAGGACTTGAAGGCACGGCAGCTTATCTAGATGACATCGTGGTGGTGTCTGATACTTGGGATCAACACCTGTTTAGGCTTAAGGCTCTCTTTGAGACCTTCCAGAGTTCCCATTTAACTGTTAATTTATCTAAATTTTCCTTGGGCCTGGCCACTGTTACTTTTCTAGGCCATGAAGTAGGTAGGGGCAAAGTTGGTCCTAAATTTGCTAAAGTTCTTGCCTTCAAAGATTACCAAATTCCCCATGATAGGAAATCTCTTCAACGTTTCCTAGGCATGATAGGGTTTTATATAAAGTTTTGCAAAATTTTCTCAGATATTGTAGCCCCCCTTACCTCTCTTACAAGTCACGACGTTCTTTTTAATTGGACCCCAGAATGTCAAAATGCTTTTACGAAAGCAAAAAGATTATTGTGTACTACACCCACTCTTTTGTCTCCAGACTTCTCCAAACCTTACTCATTACAGGTTGATGCTTGTGAGTCTGGGGTTGGGGCAGTACAGTGCAAAACTTGGACAAGGGGTTGCAGCCTGTGGCCTTCTACTCGGCCAAGTTCCAGCTGCACCAGAGGGCTTATTCTACCATTGAAAAAGAAGCCCTTGTGCTGGTACTGGCCTTGGATCACTTCGATGTTCACGTGGGCCAGACTTCACAGGTGGTCACTGTCTATAGTGACCACAACCCTCTGGTATATCTCCAGTCCATGAAGAACCACAATACAAGGCTCATAAGATGGAGCCTACTACTGCTACCCTATTCTTTCAGAATATTACACATTGCCGGCAAAGAAAATAAGTTGGCAGATGCATTATCAAGATTGTGTTAGGTTTGGATATGTTAGGGACCTGTGGTAACCGGAATCTAGCTGTTTTTTTTCCCCTTGTATGGTTTTTTTTTTTAAGTGAGGGGGTGCAGGCTACCATCCAACCCTGCCTTGGACCTACGTTAGCCCGACTGTCTGCTGTCTCGCTCTAAGTTTAGGGTTTGGCTTTATGTCGCAAATAAAGCTGAGCTTTATCTAAGAGTTGGATGGTTGAAAGGAAAGGTGGTCCCATTATATGGTGCCATGGTGGCACGGTTACCACTGGGAGGTGGGAGCCTACTCCTGAGCCCTCTCGGGGTGGGGGTGTGGCATGCAAAGAGTACATAATCTTTATTCTGCGCATGTACACACCCTCATTGACAGGCTATCTCCCCCATCCAGCAAACCAGTGCTAAGGATTGGATGATGGGGCCCCGTCATTCGATCAGTACCCAGGTTCAAGCCAAAGAGAAGATGGTTTTGGCAATTGCAGAGGTGTTGTGGGTACCTGTCTGCCCTTGTCATTCCCATTCTAGAGCTGGTTGAAGCACGGTCTGCTCTCTAATGGCTTCTATTTTGCCTTGCTTACCGTGGAGTGCAGTAATACTTATTGTTGTACATAGTGTGAATAATGTACATACTTCTGTTCAGAAGTTTTACTGCTGTGTTCATTTTGCTCCCTTTACACCCAGGATAACAGGTCTTATGAACATAACATAAGAAAGAAGGAACACTGCAACAGGCCTACTGACCCATGTAGAGCAGGTCCATGTCCCCCCTCCCCCGGATTAGACCAATGACCCCCCACCCCCGGATTAGCCCAATGGCCCACCCAGTCTGATCATCTCCAATCAAGGATGGAGCACTGCACCAGACCCGGCAGCACAAGCTAGTCAGGTCCAACTCACACCCACCCACATCCACTCATGTTGAATTCCTGGGTTGTAATAAGGACACAGGTGCAACTAAGGTGATATTTTATTGTGGCAAAGTTTCGCTCTCTATTAGTTGCATTTGTGTCCTTTTACTTAACACAGTGATAGCTGTGGTGAAAGTGGTGACAGAGATAGTTGTGGTGAACCGTACCCCGGCCGGGATTAAACCCGCGGCCAGAGAGTCTCAAAACTCCAGCCCGTCGCGTTAGCCACTAGACCAGCTAGCCACAATAAGATTCATCCAACTAGGTATATTTCTACACCATAGGAAGGTTAGCACAGGCACCACTGTGACCACAAATGCAAGTTTTTACAGACGAATCTCCAGCTAGCGTGGCCGTGACGAACTCTAGCTCAAGTCCCTTCACTGCCGTCAACATGACTCACGCTAGCTGGAGATTCGTCTGTAAAAACTTGCATTTGTGGTCACAGTGGTGCCTGTGCTAACCTTCCTATGGTGTAGAAATATACCTAGTTGGACGAATCTTATTGTGGCTAGCTGGTCTAGTGGCTAACGCGACGGGCTGGAGTTTTGAGACTCTCTGACCGCGGGTTCAATCCCGGCCGGGGTATGGTTTGTTTGCAATCGTGTCATTACGATTTCGTGAGTCATAGTTGTGGTGATAGTGGTGTTGACATTCGTAGTGACAGTGGTGTTGACATTAGTGGTGACATTGTTGGCATTGGTGGTGACAGTGGTGTTGACACTGGTGGTGACAGTGGTGATGGTAGTGGTGATAGTGGTGGTGGCGGTAGTGATGGTGGAAACAGTGGTGGTGATGGTAGTGGTGAAGATGATAGTGGTGGTGATAGTTGTGACAGTGGTGATAATGATGACAGTGATAGTGACTGTGGTGAAAGTGATGGTGACAGCGGTAGTGATAGCGGTGGTGACAGTGGTAGTGATATGGTGGCGATGGTAGTGGTGATGGTAGAGTTGATGGTAGTTGTGACAATGGTAGTGATATGATGGCGATGGTAGTGGTGATGGTAGTGTCGATGGTAGTGATGACAGTAGTGGTGATGGTGGTGATGGTAGTGGTGACAGTGGTGGTATGGTAGTGGTGGTGATGGTAGTGGTGGTAGTGGTGGTGATGGTAGTGGTGATAGTGGTGGTGGAGGTAGTGGTGATAGTGGTGGTGATGGTAGTGGTGATAGTGGGGGTGATGGTGGTGATGGTAGTGGTGGTGATGGTAGTGGTAATAGTGGTGGTGATGGTAGTGGTGGTAGTGGTGATAGTGGTGGTATTGGTGGTGGTGATAGTAGTGGTGATAGTGGCGGTGATGGCTGAGTTCATAGTGGTGGTGATGCTAGTGCTGATGGTAGTTGTAATAGTGGTGTTAATTGTGGTGATGGTAGTTGTAATAGTAGTGGTGATTGTGGTGGCGATGGTAGTGTTGATAGTGGTGGTGATGGTAGTGGTGATAGTGGTGGTGATGGTAGTGGTGATAGTGCTGTTAATGGTAGTGGTGATAGTGGTGGTGATGGTAGTGGTGGTGACGGTAATGGTGATAGTGGTGGTGATGGTAGTGGTGATAGTGGTGGTGATGGTAATGGCGATAAGAACATAACATATGGAAGAAGGAACACTGCAACAGGCCTACTGACCCATGCGAAGCAGGTCCATGCCACCCCCAGCCTAGAACAATGACCACCTAGTCAGGTCACTTCCACTTAAGGAAGGAGCACGGCACCAGACCTGGTTGCACAAGCTAGTCAGGTCCAACTCACACCCACCCACACCCACTCATGTATTTATCTAACCTATTTTTAAAACTACACAACGTTTTAGCCTGAATAACTGTACTCGGGAGTTTGTTCCACTCATCCACAACTCTATTACCAAACCAGTGCTTTCCTATATCCTTCTTGAATCTGAACTTTTCCAACTTGAAACCATTGCTGCGAGTCCTGTCTTGGCTGGATATTTTCAGCACGCTGTTTACATCCCCTTTATTTATTCCTGTTTTCCATTTATACACCTCAGTCATATCCCCCCTAATTCTATGCCTTTCTTGGGAGTGCAGATTCAGGACCTCAGTCTATCCTCTTAGGGAAGATGTCTGATACATGGGATAAACTTTGTCATCCTCCTTTGTAGGTTTCCAGAGCATTTATATCCATTCTGTAATACGGCGACCAGAACTATCCAGCATAATCAAAATGAGGCCTAACCAAGGATATATAGAGTTGAAGAACAACCTGAGGAGTTCTATTATTTATATTTCTTGATATGAAGCCAATGATTCTGTTAACTTTATTGCACTGTTGTCTTGGTTTCAGATTGCTGCTAACCAGAACTCCGAAATACTTTTCGCAATCGGTAGTATTAAGATGTACACTATTCAGTTTATAAGTGGCATGGTTATTGCCCTGTCCAACATTTAGGACTTTGCATCTGTCAATATTAATCTTCAGCTGCCACTTCTCTGACCACTGCTTCAGTCCATTCAAATCATCCTGGAGTGCTCTAGTATCCTCAATAGAATGAATTGGACGGCCTATTTTGGTGTAATCAGCAAATTTGTTTATGTCGCTATTTATTCCCTCATCTATATCGTTTATGTAAATTGTAAACAACAAGGGGCCCAACACTGACCCCTGAGGAACACCGCTTGTGACGTGCCCTCATTCTGATTTCTCCCCATTTATGCAAACTCTCTGCTGCCTATTTGTGAGCCATGCCTCTACCCAGGAAGAAATTTCTCCTCCTATTCCGTGTGCCTTAAGTTTCCTCAAAAGTCTCTGATGTGGAACTCTATCGAAAGCCTTACTGAAGTCCATATACAAAATATCATATTCATTACCATGATCTACCTCCTCAAATTCCTTAGCGAAAAATGTTAGTAAATTCGTAATACAGGAATGCCCTTTAGTAAAACCGTGTTGAGATTCATTTAACAGTCTATGCCTATCAAGATGGCTACGTATTGCCTCGGCAATTATTGATTCCATAATTTTTTCCACTATGGAGGCAAGGCATTTGGTCTATAGTTCGAAGCTAAGGACCTGTCACCTGCCTTGTAAATAGGTATTACATTTGCCATTTTCCACTTATCAGGCGCTGTGCCAGTTTGTAGTGATATGTTAAAAAGATTAGCCAAGGATTTGCAAAGTTCCTCTTTACATTCCTTTAAAACCCTTACAAAAAATTCATCAAGGCCTGGGGATTTGTTAGGTTTCAATTTCTCTGTATGTCTGAAGACCATGTCACTAGTTACTACAATCGTCCAAAGTTTTTTATCGTCCTGTTCTACATAATTTACCATTTCTGGAATTTCGCTAGCATCCTCCTGAGTAAACACTCAGAGGAAGTAAGAGGTGAAAATTTCACACAAATCCCTATCACTGTCAGTTATTTGACCTGAGTTACTCTTAAGTGGGCCTATCTTGTCTTTAATCTTCCTTCTATATACATGAAAGAACCCTTTCGGGCTAGCCTTCGAATCCCTTTGCGATCTAAGCCTCATAATCCCTTTTCGCTTTCCTTATTCCTTTTTTTTATTTCTCTCTTTAATTGAATATATAGTGATAGTTGTGGTGATAATAGAGGTGATAGTAGATGTGAAAATGATGGTGATGGTAGTGGTGATAGTAGTGGCGATAGTTTTCGTGATAGTTGTGATAGCAGTGGTGAAAGTGGTGGTGATACTAGAGGTGATAGTGGTGGTGATGGTAGTGGTGATAGTGGTGATGATGGTAGTGGTGATAGTAGTGGTGATGATAGTCGTGATAGTGGTGATGATAGTTTTGGTGATGGTAGTGGTGATAATAGTGGTGATGGTTTTGGTGATAGCAGTGGAAATAGTGGAGGGGATGGAAGTGGTGATAGTGGTGGTGATGCTAGTGGTGATGATAGTGGTGATAGTAGTGATGGTAGTGGTGATAGAAGTGGAGATAGTGGAGGTGATGGAAGTGGTGATAGTGGTGGTGATGCTAGTAATGGTAGTGGTGATAGTAGTGATGGTAATGGTGATAGCAGTGGTGATAGTGGTGGTGATGGTAGTGGTGATAGCAGTGGTGATGGTGATGATAGTGGTGATAGTAGTGGTAATGGTAGTGGTGATAGCAGTGGTGATAGTAGTGGTGAGGTTAGTGGTGATAGCAGTGGAGATAGTGGAGGTGATGGAAGTGGTGATAGTGGTGGTGATGCTAGTGGTGATAGTGGTGATAGTAGTGATGGTAGTGGTGATAGTGGTGATAGTGGTGGTGATGGTAGTGGTGATAGCAGTGGTGATGGTGGTGATAATAGTGGTGATAGTAGTAGTAATGGTAGTGGTGATAAAAGTGGTGGTGATGGTAGTGGTGA
>NC_069450.1:33916686-33941686 GCF_026875155.1 Cherax quadricarinatus
CCAAAATTTAAAAATTAAGGAAAAAGGTTCTCCGTGTTCAAAGTAATTCCCGTGGCCTGGTAGTAAAAGCTCTCGCTTCACACGATGAGCGTCCGGGTTCGATTCCCGGCGAAGGGGTGGAAACATTGAATGTGTTTCCTTACACCGGTTGTCTATGTTCACCCATCAGTAAAATGGGTACCTGAGTGTTAGCCGACTGGTGTGGGTCGCATCCTGGGACACTGACCTAATTTGCCCGAAATGCTCAGCATAACAAGCGGGTTTTTATATAGTAGTATGTCATTGATGTCAACTATGGTCTGTATACCTTGTACATGTACGTGTAGTAAATAAAGATATCATTATTATTATTATTATTATTATTATTAATTATTATTATTATATAGCTTACCCATAGTGCAGGGATAGACATTAAGAAATACCACAGAAAAGTCTAGTTTACATTCTAAATGTAGTTACTGCTTCTGTATATAATATTGAGAGAACAATGGTGAACGTAACTGTGGCTAGTGATAACTGACAGGCGAATGATAAGATAATCATCTATCAGTTAATAATATAAAATAACGTAAAATGTTTGTCAGCCCATGTCTCTCACAAGATGGTGACCCTGGCTCTCACAAGATGGTGACCCTGGCTCTCACAAGATGGTGACCCTGGCTCTCACAAGATGGTGACCCTGGCTCTCACAAGATGGTGACCATGTCTCTCACAAGATGGTGACCCTGGCTCTCACAAGATGGTGACCATGTCTCTCACAAGATGGTGACCCTGGCTCTCACAAGATGGTGACCCTGGCTCTCACAAGATGGTGACCATGGCTCTCACAAGATGGTGACTCTGGCTCTCACAAGATGGTGACCCTGGCTCTCACAAGATGGTGACCCTGGCTCTCACAAGATGGTGACCCTGGCTCTCACAAGATGGTGACATGGCTCTCCCAAGATGGTGACCTGGCTCTCCCAAGATGGTGGACCCTGGCTCTCACAAGATGGTGACCCTGGCTCTCACAAGATGGTGACCCTGGCTCTCCAAGATGGTGACCCTGGCTCTCCCAAGATGGTGACCTGGCTCTCACAAGATGGTGACCCTGGCTCTCACAAGATGGTGACCCTGGCTCTCACAAGATGGTGACCTGGCTCTCCCAAGATGGTGACCCTGGCTTCTCACAAGATGGTGACCCTGGCTCTCACAAGATGGTGACCCTGGCTCTCCCAAGATGGTGACCCTGGCTCTCCCAAGATGGTGACCCTGGCTCTCACAAGATGGTGACCCTGGCTCTCACAAGATGGTGACCCTGGCTCTCACAAGATGGTGACCCTGGCTCTCACAAGATGGTGACCCGGCTCTCACAAGATGGTGACCATGGCTCTCACAAGATGGGGGACCCTGGCTCTCACAAGATGGTGACCATGGCTCTCACAAGATGGTGACCCTGGCTCTCACAAGATGGTGACCATGGCTCTCACAAGATGGTGACCCTGGCTCTCACAAGATGGTGACCCTGGCTCTCCCAAGATGGTGACCCTGGCTCTCACAAGATGGTGACCCTGGCTCTCACAAGATGGTGACCATGGCTCTCACAAGATGGTGACCCTGGCTCTCACAAGATGGTGACCCTGGCTCTCACAAGATGGTGACCCTGGCTCTCACAAGATGGTGACCCTGGCTCTCACAAGATGGTGACCCTGGCTCTCACAAGATGGTGACCCTGGCTCTCACAAGATGGTGACCCTGGCTCTCCCAAGATGGTGACCCTGGCTCTCCCAAGATGGTGACCATGGCTCTCCCAAGATGGTGACCCTGGCTCTCACAAGATGGTGACCCTGGCTCTCACAAGATGGTGACCCTGGCTCTCACAAGATGGTGACCCTGGCTCTCAAAGATGGTGACCCTGGCTCTCACAAGATGGTGACCCTGGCTTCCAAGATGGTGAACCTGGCTCCCCCAAGATGGTGACCATGGCTCTCCCAAGATGGTGACCCTGGCTCTCACAAGATGGTGACCATGGCTCTCACAAGATGGTGACCCTGGCTCTCACAAGATGGTGACCCTGGCTCTCACAAGATGGTGACCCTGGCTCTCCCAAGATGGTGACCATGGGTCTCCCAAGATGGTGACCATGGCTCTCCCAAAATGGTGACCATGGCTCTCCCAAGATGGTGACCATGGCTCTCCCAAGATGGTGACCATGGCTCTCCCAAGATGGTGACCCTGGCTCTCCCAAGATGGTGACCCTGGCTCTCCCAAGATGGTGACCCTGGCTCTCCCAAGATGGTGACCCTGGTTTCCCCCAAGATGGTGACCATGGCTCTCCCAAGATGGTGACCCTGGCTCTCACAAGATGGTGACCCTGGCTCTCACAAGATGGTGACCCTAGCTCTCACAAGATGGTGACCATGGCTCTCCCAAGATGGTGACCCTGGCTCTCCCAAGATGGTGACCCTGGCTCTCACAAGATGGTGACCCTGGCTCTCACAAGATGGTGACCCTGGCTCTCACAAGATGGTGACCATGGCTCTCCCAAGATGATGACCATGGCTCTCCCAAAATGGTGACCCTGGCTCTCCCAAGATGGTGACCATGTCTCTCCCAAGATGGTGACCATGTCTCTCCCAAGATGGTGACCCTGGCTCTCCCAAGATGGTGACCATGTCTCTCCCAAAATGGTGACCCTTGCTCTCCCAAGATGGTGACCATGGCTCTCCCAAGATGGTGACCCTGGCTCTCCCAAGATGGTGACCCTGGCTCTCCCAAGATGGTGACCATGTCTCTCCCAAGATGGTGACCATGGCTCTCCCAAGATGGTGACCCTGGGTCTGCCAAGATGGTGACCCTGGCTCTGCCAAGATGGTGACCCTGGCTCTGCCAAGATGGTGACCCTGGCTCTCCCAAGATAGTGACGCTGGCTCTCCCAAGATGGTGACCCTGGCTCTGCCAAGATGGTAACCCTGGCTCTCCCAAGATGGTGACCCTGGCTCTCCCAAGATGGTGACCCTGGCTCTCCAGTGGTGGACCATGGCTCTCCCAAGATGGTGACCCTGGCTCTCCCAAGATGGTGATCCTGGCTCTCCCAAGATGGTGACCCTGGCTCTTCCAAGATGGTGACCCTGGCTCTCCCAAGATGGAGACCCTGGCTCTGCCAAGATAGTGACCCTGGCTCTCCCAAGATGGTGACCCTGGCTCTGCCAAGATGGTGACAATTGCTCTCCCAACATGGTGACCATGGCTCTCCCAAGATGGTGACCATGGCTCTCTCAAGATGGTGACCATGGCTCTCCCAAGATGGTGACACTGGCTCTCCCTAGATGGTGATCCTGGCTCTCCCAAGATGGAGACCCTGGCTCTGCCAAGATGGTGACCCTGGCTCTGCCAAGATGGTGACCCTGGCTCTGCCAAGATGGTGACCCTGTCTCTCCCAAGATGGTGACCATGGCTCTCCCAAGATGGTGACCATGGCTCTCCCAAGATGGTGACCATGTCTCTCCCAAAATGGTGACCCTGGCTCTCCCAAGATGGAGACCCTGGCTCTGCCAAGATGGTGACCCTGGCTCTCCCAAGATGGTGACCCTGGCTCTGCCAAGATGGTGACCCTGGCTCTCCCAAGATGGTGACCATGGCTCTCCCAAGATGGTGACCATGGCATTCCCAAGATGGTGACCATGGCTCTCCCAAGATGGTGACCCTGGCTCTCCCAAGATGGTGACCCTGGCTCTCCCAAGATGATGACCCTGGCTCTCCCAAGATGGTGACCCTGGCTCTCCCAAGACGGTGACCCTGGCTCTCCCAAGACGGTGACCCTGGCTCTCCCAAGATGGTGACCCTGGTTTCCCCAAGATGGGACCAGGGCTCTCCCAAGATGGTGACCCTGGCTCTCCCAAGATGGTGACCCTGGCTCTCCCAAGATGGTGACCCTGGCTCTCCCAAGATGTGACCATGGCTCTTCCAAGATGTGACCATGGCTCTTCCAAGATGTGACCATGGCTCTTCCAAGATGGCGACCATGGCTCTTCCAAGATGGTGACCCTGGCTCTCCCAAGATGTGACCATGGCTCTCCCAGGATGGTGACCATGGCTCTCCCAGGATGGTGACCATGGGTCTCCCAAGATGGTGACCATGGCTCTTCCAAGATGGTGACCATGGCTCTCCCAAGATGGTGACCATGGGTCTGAAGATGGTGACCCTGGCTCTCCCAAGACAGTAACCCTGCCTCACCAGAGTGGCAACCCTTGCTAACCCAGAGTTGGTAACCCTGGTTCACCAAGAGTTGGTAACCCTGGCACACCAAGAGTTGGTATCCCTGATTCTCCAAGAGTTGTTAACCCTGGCTCACCAAGATTTGGTAACCCTTGGTCACCTAGAGTTAGTAGCCCTGGTTCACCAAGAGTTGGTAACCCTGGCTCACTAAGAGTTGGTAACCCTGGCTCTCGGAGAGTTGGTAACCCTGATTCACCAAGAGTTGGTAACCCTGGCTCACCAAGAGTTGGCAACCCTTGGTCACCAAGGGTTGGTAACCCTTGGTCACCAAGATGGTAATCATGGCTCACCAAGAAGGTAACCCTGGCTCACCAAGATGATAGCCCTGGCTCACCAAGATGGTAGCCCTGGCTCACCAAGATGGTAGCCCTGGCTCACCAAGATGGTAGCCCTGGCTCACCAAGATTGTAACCCTGGCTCACCAAGATTTTAGCCCTGGCTCACCAAGATGGTAGCCCTGGCTCACCAAGATGGTAGCCCTGGCTCACCGAGATGGTAGCCCTGGCTCACCGAGATGGTAGCCCTGGCTCACCAAGATGGTAGCCCTGGCTCACCAAAATAGATACCCTGGCTCACCAAGATGGTAGCCATGGCTCACCCTGATGGTAACCCTGGCTCACCAGGACAGTAACCCTGGCTCACCAAGACAGTAACTCTTGCTCACCAAGATGGTAGCCCTGGCTCACCCTGATGGTAACCCTGGCTCACCAGGAGAGTATCCCTGGCTCACCAAGACAGTAACCCTGGCTCACCAAGACAGTAACCCTGGCTCACCAGGACAGTAACCCTGGCTCACCAGGACAGTAACCCTGGCTCCCCAAAGATGGTAGCCTGGCCCACCTGATGGTAACTGGCTCACCAGGACAGTAACCCTGGCTCACCAAGACAGTAACCCTGGCTCACCAAGATGGTAGCCCTGGCTCACCCTGATGGTAACCCTGGCTCACCAGGACAGTAACCCTGGCTCACCAAGACAGTAACCCTGGCTCACCAGGACAGTAACCCTGGCTCACCAGGACAGTAACCCTGGTTCACCAGGACAGTAACCCTGGCTCACCAGGACAGTAGCCCTGGCTCACCAGGACTGTAACCCTGGCTCACCAAGACAGCAACCATGGCTCACCAGGACAGTAACCCTTTCTCACCAGGACAGTAACCCTGGCTCACCAAGACAGTAACCCTGGCTCACCAGGACAGTAACCCTGGCTCACCAGGACAGTAACCCTGGCTCACCAGGACAGTAACCCTGGCTCACCAGAACAGTAACCCTGGCTCACCAGGACAGTAACCCTGGCTCACCAGGACAGTAACCCTGGCTCACCAGGACAGTAACCCTGGCTCACCAGGACAGTAACCCTGGCTCACCAGGACAGTAACCCTGGCTCACCAAGATGAACTTGAGAAAACAATTACTGACTGCACTTACTAAGACAACTTAGATACCCACTAACTGCCCATAACTGAACGATATAACTTCTTGATTTGACACGTTTTCCCTGAATAATAATAATAATAATAATAATAATAATAATAATTATATCTTTATTTACTACAAGTACATGTACAAGGTATACAGACCATAGCTGACATCAATGACATACTACTATATAGAAAGCCGCTCGTTATGCTGAGCATTTCGGGCAGTTTTGTTCAGTGTCCCAGGATGCGACCCACACCAGCCCACTAACACCCAGGTACCTATATACTGATGGGTGAACATAGACAGCAGGTGTAAAGAAACACGCCCAGTGTTCCTACCCTGGCTGGAAATCGAACCCAGATCCTCGCCATGTGAAGCGAGAGCTTTAACCCCCCATCCCCCCAGAGCGCTCCAAATACATTACATACTCATTTATTAAACAATAGGAGACTCCTCTCACCAGTGGTTTAAGACGGATATCCTTGGTATTGTTTATCTCTAAGACTAAGATGCCAGTGCTGTTATAATGCTCAAACACTTTGCGTTTATTAGGAGATAAAACGTGACACTGGTCCTCTTGCGACATTTACTCTGATAAACTAGTGTACAATCTGCAGCAACTGGTAGGTAAATTATGTTACTTTATACCAGTCTGAGAGGCAAACATCACAAGCATGCATCCACGCAGAGTTGTTAGGAAGTGGAATAGTCTTGGAAGTGATGTAGTGGAGCCAGGATCCATGTATAGCTTTAAGCAGAGGTTTGATGAAGCTCATGGTTCAGGGAGTTACCCAGTAGCGACCAGTGAAGAGGCGGGGCCAGGAGCTATGACTCGACCCCTGCAACCACAACTAGGTGAGTAAACACATACACACACATACACACACACACACACACACTGAGCTGTAGGCGGGGCCAGGAGCTGAGTCTCGACCCCTGCAACCACAATTAGGTGAGTACACACACACACACACACACACACACACACATAATATTTAAAACACAAGGCTATTTACGAACATAGGCAAACTATAGTTGGTTAGTTTAATTCATCCTAGCAAATTCAAGTTTATGAATATTGGGAAAATGGCAAGAAGATCAGAAATAGATTAGACTCCGGGGATTATTATAATCATGGGGAAGAGCTAAACCCGTAGGATTATACAGCACCTGGGGGGGATGGAAGGTATTCAGGCTTAATTCAGGGAACTGGAGCACGGATCCAATTCCCTAGATCAAGAGCTCCTCACTAGCGTCAAGGAACCTCCCTTGAGGAGATTGATAGTGTGGACAGCGATACAAAGAGACTAGATACAGGTACAGTTACGACACACATGAGTTATGATGTCAGGAAGTACATTTTTACCGTCAGGAAAGTCAGGAAACTGAATTATCTGGAATACGTGGGAGGCTGACTCCACCACCACACATACTGCACAACCACCACCAGCCATCACCAACACTACCACTGCTATTATTACCACCACAATTATCACTACTATGACACCACTATCAAATACCACTGCTATTATTACCACCACAATTATCACTAATATGACACCACTACCAGAATCACTACTCCGTCATCACTACCAGCACTTCCATCTACAACCACTGGCACTCGTAGCAACAATGACACTATTACTGCCACTGAAAATACTACCATCACTAACACCATTATTACCAGTGGCACCACAACCATCACATACAATATTACCACTAACGCCAGTACTGCCACTGACACTACATCACTAACACAATTACCAACACCACTACCGAAATTGATTATTCCCTCTAGCACCACTATAGTTACAAACACCATTATTGCCAATGAAACAATAACTAGCATCATCAGCAATGGAAACTATCACCATTGACATCATTAAAATCACCATCCCCCCACTTTCAACTACCATCACAATTACCGTCATATATGCTAGTTGAGATAGCGGCGGTTTCAGCATGAAAGTCCAATTTAAAAAAAAAAAAACATAAAATATATAAAAATAACAAACACAAAGCCTAATTTCAATCAAAAATAACTGTGTGAAGCCAAAATAAATGGCATTTTTTAGTTATTCCAAGGACACCCATTATTTACAAAACTCTAAAAACCAAACTTCATTTTAATCAAGCCTATAAATACAAAATTTACATCCTATCGGATAAGGCATTCTCCAGTAATACTTCTAAATCAAAGCATTCCATTTTTTTTACCAATTTCATAAAAAATCAAATTTGGACTTAAACAGCATGTCGTCCTCATGGAAATACTTCAGCATTAAAATTCTGAAGTCCATAAGACAAGGACATTTTTTTAAATAGTCAATAACATTTTTACACAATTGACAAACTGGGATTTATACAGAGCAATAACGAGAATATTGGTGTCCAGAAAACACACCAAGACATTATTATTATTATTATTATTATTATTATTATTATTATTAATTATTATTACTATTATTATCAAGGGGGAGCGCTAAATCCATAGGATAGGCAGTTAAGTTGAAGCTGATCACAAAGTTACTTTCACTAGTTATTGCTAAGATTTCAACTAATTTAGGTTTTATAAATTCTGTACAGTAGCAATTTTGCCTCTACACAAACTGAAATTAAAGGCAATATCTTGGTCATAAAATGCATCATATATGTACTGAGGCCATTCATGAGATGTTTTCAAATATATTTAGTTGCACATCGGAGAGAGGAGCTTACGACGACGTTTCGGTCCGACTTCGACCATTTACAGGTGTATTGTCCCAGTCACGGTATTGTTCCTTTCTTGTTTTTTTTATATTTAGCTAGCTTAAACGGGAATCAAAATATCACACTGTTTTACCTAACATTGGCAGATGTGAGTAAATTTCACCCTCTGCCAGAGTCAAAATAAGAGGCACCTTTTCAAAATATTTGAAATAAGCCAGCAAATTTTGGAAGTATCAGAGCCATTCCAGGATGCTGGAAAAAAGTCCTATATCTTCAGTCAATGAGCAGCTTCACATGCCAGTTGTTCCAAGAATCTTGAACTAGTTACCATACCAGCGATGAAAATTTAAAGCCGAGTGGGCAAGGTCTTGTGATATATGAAAAATACAAACGAGAAGCTTGAGGAAGAATAAAAAAAAACTGGGTACGTATTTGAAGGCATTCCATCGAGAATATCTATTTTCCCAAAATGTGATGGTATGTGACATGTCCTAGATCCAAGAAAATGTGCAGGCCAGAATGAATAACAAACTAGAAATACTAAATTTAGCAGATAGAGTAAGACAGCTGATGGTCATGCACACACAAATGCTAATATTCACTATAGATTGAATGTCTCTGATTTAATTAAGATTTGGAACCAAAGCCAGTATGGTACTAGAAGTGAACACAGTATGACAGTAGCCACTCTAGGTGGCCAGGACTAAACCACCTTCAACTATACAGTAATAGAAGAATGGAAAGTGTTTGCCTGATCATGTCAAGGTCAGTGTTAGTTGAAACCAGTTTAAGAAGAATTTAGGAATACCTTGTGAATGAACCTACAGAAATTCACAAGAGTGATTTCTTGTATTATTAAGAACCATCCTGTAATGTATTCATTAATATTTGCTGTTCTTACAGTTACTATTAAGACTGAGGATAAAACGGCAATTATGACTAAGAATAATATCTGTTTAACGATACTTTCACGTAGAAAAAAGAGAGTTAACTTATAATAATGCAACTAATCTTCATTTAAATCTTTTAATCAAATAAGTGATATTTTCATTTTAATATTCAAGTAAATAATTGTTCATATGATATAAATACTCGAGATATTTTTATTGTTGTTCATTATATTTGGTATTTTACTTTACATAATATTAAAGTTATATAGTTGACCATGTATGGACCAGCAACTATTACAGCAGTAAACGTCACTGACTGGAGTTTACCATCGGGAAATAGACAGATCGGTCAGTGCTTTCCTACAAAAAATAAAACAAAAGTAAAGCCTTAACAATAGACATTGTGCTATTATATGTAAGCATATCACTGCAGAGAGACTCAGTAGTCCGTGGATAATGATAGCATCCACAGGTCCATTGATAAAAAACATATAAAAACTGTATAGACTGGGATTAATAACTATAAAAGAGATTAAAAAAATGTATATCGGTACTTATCAATGTAATAAGTTTAAACATGTGTATTATACTAGCAGGTTCAATGGTGTAAAGGTGATTCTGTAAAATATATGCAAAACACAATCCCAAATCCTGCACTCGCGAAAATTAACCAAACCAGAGATACTGTCATAACTAAATTCATGAAACACACTTCTAGCCTGCTGACACAGCCAATATACTTAATGATTTCTACTTTAGGATCACGTCTAGCTTGTAAAATCACAAGTTCCAATGTTGAAGAAAGTGACTACGTGATTGAAGTTTTCCCAAACTCAATCTAATTCCAACTAATCCTACTGGTGTCAATTTTAATAAATTCATTAAAAGAAAGGCAGGTAATTTAGCTAACTTGTCACCACTAATGAATAAAAACAAAAACTCCTGTAATATAACCCACCATTTCAACATTATTCAACAAATCATTATAAACCAAAACTTTGCCAACAATTATTAAGATAGTGAAGGTTATCCCAATACAAGAAGGAAACCCAATCTATGTAAACAACTATAATCTAATATCAAACATGCCACTGTCATTAAAAATCTTCGAGAATTAATACATATTATACACAAATAACCCGCACATAAAAGAGAGAAGCTTACGACGACGTTTCTGTCCGACTTGGACCATTGACAAAGTCACACTAACCAGAGTTGGAGCAGGACGGCTAAATATAGGCAGGAAGAGGTGGTGGTACTAGTGGTAGTAGTAGCAGTAGTAGTACAAGAGTTGTATATAATACCGACAAGATGAAATTAAGACACATGCACAACACCCGGGCATCCCCATCATAGACGTTTCGCCATCCAGCCAGCCAGTCCTTTTTCTGTCTTTTCTCAGTTGTTGTTTGATAAATATTTAGAGTAACTAGAGAAAACACTTCGTCTTGTGCACCAAAACTGAAGGAAATCGGACGGTAAACCAAAAGGCAACATTTAATTGCCTGGTCTCCCCCTCAAATCGGCCTATTGTAAGTGGTGCCTCAGAACTGTTCTCGACTCACTTCTTTTTCTCATATACATAAATGATTTTCTCAATGCATCTGAATTACTTGAATCTATTCTGTTTGTTGATGGTAACTTCTGTCATTTCCCAGTTAAAATCAATTTCTCTCAGTTACACAGTTAATGAATAACGACCAATAATCTCATTCTTGAATTAACAAGACAATATGAATGAGTTAGAAAAGTTCCATCGATACCATGCCTAACCCTTCTAGGGTAGGGTAGATGCCTGAGCCCGAGCCTTTAGCTCATAAGACTGTCATTCCCATTTGCCCCCTTGGGGCGGGGATGGTAGACCAGAGAGGCCTAGCTTGTGGCTAGGCCTGGGGACAGTTGGTCCCAAAGATGAGGAGGTATTTGTGCCTCCTCCCATGGGAGACTTAGGTCTCAGACACTCCCTAAAGAGGGAGCCAAGGCCGGGCCACCACTTGGAAAAGGCCCGGGCCGGGAGAATACCGGCTAATCTTTAATAATAATAATAATAATAATAATAATAATAATAATAATAATAATAATAACAATAATAATAATACAAAGGTCCAACTATATACAATTGATGATATTTATCAGTTTGTAAGACGAACCGAGGGAAAATTCTTAAACCTGTCCTTTGACTCCTGTACCTTGACTACAATTTAAAATTCAGTATCCACATTTGGCACATAAGTATCTCCCAATCAGTAGTTATCCTAATATTCTTTACTATTTACCTCAAACAGCACTACTTTGTACTGCCCTCTAATATATCCTCACGTTACCTGTGGTATCTGAGCTGCGTATCAACTAGGTCACCTAAAACCAGTAACTCAGAAAGCGTCTGCAAGAACGATACCACAATATAGTACCAGACAACACACTTCCTCACTGTTTTCAACTTACTGAATATACATAATTTTCACTCATACTCCTGTGTATAATATATATACAAAACAATAATTTCTGATACAAATTCTGCTCTGAAACTCTTCCTTAATAGTTGCAAGTGAACTCAGACGTAACACAAGACACAAGAATCTCTTGATATCTTCAGCGTGACTCAACCTATGTAAAGTATCAATGAACATAATAATATCCTGAAATTGGGAACTCCTTGTCTGAAGGTACCAAAACTTCCTTAACAGCCAATCACTTCAATAGTTAAAAATCACTTCATTGCTTCAATGTGCGTTTAAAAGCATTATATTGTGTCAAACAAATATTAAACTCTGCTGTTTTCATCAAATTCATCCAGTTTATCTTTAAGTCCTACATATTATAAGATGCATCAACTATCTCATCATTTAATAATATAAGTAACTAGTGTTACTCACTTTGCTAAACTTGATCTTCTTGTGATTTTTATGAATTCAGTAAATTTTAAGAATAGAATATGCTAACTTTTACCCAAGATGCTATGGATTTTTTTGTCTTCAGTTTATGGTATGTCCTGTGCAGTAATATTGAAATTTAGATTAGAATATAGATTCTAATCTAAATTCACTAATCTAAATTTCCCCATTACTGCAAAGGACATATAATAAACTGAAGACAAAAAAAAATGCATAGCATCTTGTGTAAAACTTAGCATATTCTATTCTTAAAATTTTCTCAGTTAATTCATAAAAACCACAAGAAGACTAAGTCTAGCAAAGTGATACTAGTTACTTACATTACAATATTAAATGATAGGATAGTTGATGCATCTAATAATATGTAAGAGTTTAATAACCTCACAAATGATATAGCGAATTGTTTTTGGTAAATTTCCAACAAACTCTTCTTAAAAACCCAGTAGTAATTATGATATAAAATACATTTTAAGGCTTCCCGAAATTCTCTGCATAACTTTGGGCTTTGATAAAGTAAGTTACTAATACTACCATATCCGAACCAACTGTAATCCGTTCTTTATAAAAATCAAGTTTATGAAGGACCTCAATGGAAATAAGACACTGATCTGAGTGGCTTATCTTAGCTAATTTGCATACGTGCTATGTGAGATTTGTTAAAATTTAAGTATGTGTAATATACGTAATTTATTAACTTACTGTCATCCCCAAACTGCACTTTTTGCCTCTCTATTATTAAAATTAATTCAAGACAATGATCCCCCTCAAGGGAGGTTCCTTGACGCTGGTGAGGGGCTCTTGATCTAGGAATTGGAACTGTGCTCCAGTTCCTTGAATTAAGCCTGAATACCTTCCACATTCCCTCCACAGGCGCTGTATAATCCTATGGGTTTAGCGCTTCCCCTTGATTATAATCAAGACAATGATGTTAATAACCCCAAAGGAAATCAAGGAACCCAGCGGAAATAAGTCACTGACCTATGTTTGGTTATCCTAGTTAATTTGCGCTATGTATGATAATTCCACTTACGTGTACCTGCCTAAATAAACTTACATTATCAGGGAACACTAAGGTTATGGAAGTAAGTCACTTTGACTTTTTTTGGGTTATCCCAGGTTCTCTACACATATGCTGCTGTATATGATAATCTATATAACTGTATTTGTGTATACCTGGATAAACTTACTGTTCAGGCGTTGCAGTGAGCGAAGTAAATAACAGGGATGCAACAGCTGAACGAATATCACTCATCTGTGGAGCATCATTTACCACATCCATCTGAAGCTATCATTCTAGGTGTGTCAGAAGGTAGTATAAGATTTCCCTCAAGTAAAATGGCGAAGTAAAGAAAAAAGGGGAAAGGGAAAAGTCTAACAGAACAATTGCCGATCACGTGGCAACAACACGGAAAATTAGTGCATAATACGTATAGAGAGACAAATAACATTATACACGTAGGATACATTATAACAGTGCTAAAAGTGAACTTCAAGAAGCTTACTCACTTTAAGTAACTCACAGTAAAGGGACGAGGAAAGGTTGTCGGCCACCAGCATCCAAATAAAACATCAGACTCACACCACCCTGACACTCACAACTAACACTCACCACTAACACTCATCACTAACACCCACCACTGGCGCTCCCCACTGGCGCTCACCGCCACAACATTACTCAGAAACATGACGTAGTGAGATAGCAGCAACAAGTTGCCAGATCCCTCCATTAAATTATTGACAGTGATTTGAGAGCCGATTGTCTTGTAATTTTTAAAATAGAGAGTGAAACGAGTACAGTTTAACTTAATATCAATTAGAGGAAATTAAAATATGCTCAACTGATAAAGTCACTCTGACATTAATTAATGGGTTGACTTAGGTATCTTTACGGGGTTACTATGTGAGATTATTTTAATTTGTGTAATGACAGGATTTTACACTTTTTTCTGTTCCGTTTATGCATAATCAAAGAAATGGTGAGCTGACGAAGCATTCAAGACTTATTTTGCCCAAGTATCTCCTTTATCAAGGGTCCTTGATGCCGGCGAGAGGCTCTTGATATAAAAGAACTGAACTGTTCCTTTCCCTCGTTAGATCGAACTTGATTACCTTTTTAGTTTCAAGTGCTGCATGACCCCTGCGGGTTTAGTGCCCCCTCGCCAATGAATGCATCAAATTTGGCCAGTAATTAAAAACTTGGAAATAATACATGAAAATATTACTCAGTTCCACTGCCTGACCTTTATTCGTCAAGCATAAAGAAAGACTTATAAAAGAAAATGTAGTTAAACGAGCAATAAAAATGAAAATATCAAAATGAAAGGTAATGTCTTAGTCAAGTTACTACTGTGAATAACTGAGAGGTAAGGTTTGTCTTAGTCAAGTTACGACTGTGAATCACTGAGAGGTAAGGTTTGTCTTAGTCAAGTTACTACTGTGAATCACTGAGAGGTAAGGTTTGTCTTAGTCAAGTTACGACAGTGAATCACTGAGAGGTAAGGTTTGTCTTAGTCAAGTTACTACTGTGAATCACGGAGAGGTAAGGTTTGTCTTAGTCAAGTTACTACTGTGAATCACTGAGAGGCAAGGTTTGTCTTAGTCAAGTTACTACTGTGAATCACTGAGAGGTAAGGTTTGTCTTAGTCAAGTTACGACTGTGAATCACTGAGAGGTTAGGTTGGTCTAGATCAAGTTACGACAGTGAATCACTGAGAGGTAAGGTTTGTCTTAGTCAAGTTACTACTGTGAATCACGGAGAGGTAAGGTTTGTCTTAATCAAGTTACTACTGTGATTCAATGAGAGGTAGGTTTGTCTTAGGTCAAGTTACTACTAGTGAATCACTGAGAGGTAAGGTTTGTCTTAGTCAAGTTAAACTGTGAATCACGTGAGGTAAGGTTTGTCTTAGTCAACTTACGACAGTGAATACTTGAGAGGTAAGGTTTGTCTTAGTCAAGTTTACTACTGTGAATCACGGGAGAGGTTAAGGTTTGTCTTAATCAAGTTTAACTACTGTGAATCACTGAGAGGTAAGGTTTGTCTTAGTCAAGTTACTACTGGGAATCAACTGAGAGTAAGGTTTGTCTTAGTCGTTACTACTGTGAATCACTGAGAGGTAAGGTTTGTCTTTGTAAGATACGAAGGTGAATCACTGAGAGGTAAGGTGTGTCTTAGTCAAGTTACTACTGTGAATCACGGAAGAGGTATAGGTTTGTCTTAATCAAGTTCTACTGGATCCCTGAGAGTAAGGTTTGTCTTAGATCAAGTTACTTACTTTGACTTCACTGAGAGGTAAGGTTTGTTTAGTCAAGTACTTACTGTGAATCACTGAGAGGTAGGTTTGTTTAGTCAAGTTATAATGTGAATCACTGAGAGGTAAGTTTGTCTTAGTCAAGTTACTTTCTGTGAATCATGAGAGGTTAAAGGTTTGTCTTAGTCAAGTTACGACTGTGAATCACTGAGAGGTAAGGTTTGTCTTTGTAAAGTTATACTGTGAATCACTGAGAGGTAGGTTTGTCTTAATCAACTTACTATGGATCAATCACTGAGAGGTAAGGTTTGTCTTAGTCAAGTTACGGAATGTTATCAATGAGAGTAAGGTTTGTCTTAGTCAAGTTACGAATGTGAATCACTGAGAGGTAAGGTTTGTTCTTCTTAGTCAAGTTACGACTCGTGAATCACTGAGAGGTAAGGTTTGTTTAGTTCAAGTTACGACTCGTGAAATCATGAGAGGTAAGGTTTTGTCTTAGTCAAGTTACTACTGTGAATCACTGAGAGGTCAGGTATTTGTCTTAGTCAAGTTACGACGTGAATCACTGAGAGGTAAGGTTTGCCACTTAGACAAGTTACGACTGTGAATCACTGAGAGGGAAGGTTTGTCTTGGTCAAGTTACGACTGTGAATCACTGAAAGGTAAGCTTTGTCTTGGTCAAGTAACGACTGTGAATCACTGAGAGCTAAGGTTTGTCTTAGTCAAGTTACGACTGTGAACCACTGAGAGGTAAGGTTTGTCTTAGTCAAGTTACGACTGTGAATCACTGAGAGATAAGATTTGTCTTGGTCAAGTTACGACTGTGAATCACTGAGAGGTAAGCTTTGTCTTGGTCAAGTTACGACTGTGAATCACTGAGAGGTAAGGTTTGTCTTAGTCAAGTTACTACTGTGAATCACTGAGAGGTAAGGTTTGTCTTAGTCAAGTTACGACTGTGAATCACTGAGAGGTAAGGTTTGTCTTAGTCTAGTTATGACTGTGAACCACTGAGAGGTAAGGTTTGTCTTGTCAAGTTACGACTGTGAATCACTGAAAGGTAAGGTTTTTTTCTTAGCCCAAAGTTACTACTGTGAACTCCTGAGAGGTAAGGTTTGTCTTAGTCAAGTTACGACTCGTGAATCACTGAAAGGTAAGGTTTGTCTTAGTCAAGTTACTACTGTGAATCACTGAGAGGTAAGGTTTGTCTTAGTCAAGTTACGACTGTGAATCACTGAAAGGTAAGGTTTGTCTTAGTCAAGTTACTACTGTGAATCACTGAGAGGTAAGGTTTGTCTTAGTCAAGTTACTACTGTGAATCACTGAAAGGTAAGGTTTGTCTTAGTCAAGTTACGACTGTGAATCACTGAGAGGTAAGGTTTGTCTTAGTCAAGTTACGACTGTGAATCACTGAAAGGTAAGGTTTGTCTTAGTCAAGTTACGACTGTGAATCACTGAGAGGTAAGGTTTGTCTTAGTCAAGTTACTACTGTGAATCACTGAAAGGTAAGGTTTGTCTTAGTCAAGTTACTACTGTGAATCACTGAGAGGTAAGTTTGTCTTAGTCAATTTTACGACTGTGAATCACTGAAAGGTAAGGTTTGTCTTAGTAAAGGGTTACGACTGTGAATCACTGAAAGGTAAGGTTTGTCTTAGTCAAGTTACGACTGTGAATCACTGAGAGGTAAGGTTTTTGTTAGTCAAGTTACGACTGTGAATCACTGAGAGGTAAGGTATGTTTTAGTCAAGTTACGACTGTGAATCACTGAAGGTAAGGTTTGTCTTAGTCAAGTTACGACTGTGATCACTGATAGGTAAGGTTTGTCTTAGTCAAGTTACGACTGTGAATCACTGAAAGGCAAGGTTTGTTTGTCTTAGTCAAGTTACGACTGTGAATCACTGAGAGGTAATTTTGTCTTAGTCAAGTTACGACTGTGAATCACTGAAAGGTAAGGTTTTGTCTTATATTTCAAGTTACGACTGTGAATTACTGAGAGGTAATTTTGTCTTAGTCAAGATACGACTGTGAATCACTGAGAGGTAAGGTTTGTCTTAGTCAAGTTACTACTGTGAATTACTGAGAGGTAAGGTTTGTCTTAGTCAAGTTACGACTGTGAATCACTGAGAGGTAAGGTTTGTCTTAGTCAAGTTACGACTGTGAATCACTGAGAGGTAAGGTTTGTCTTAGTCAAGTTACTGCTGTGAATCACTGAGAGGTAAGGTTTGTCTTAGTCAAGTTACGACTGTGAATCACTGAGAGGTAAGGTTTGTCTTAGTCAAGTTACGACTGTGAATCACTGAGAGGTAAGGTTTGTCTTAGTCAAGTTACTACTGTGAATCACTGAAAGGTAAGGTTTGTCTTAGTCAAGTTACGACTGTGAATCACTGAGAGGTAAGGTTTGTCTTAGTCAAGTTACGACTGTGAATCACTGAAAGGTAAGGTTTGTCTTAGTCAAGTTACGACTGTGAATCACTGAGAGGTAAGGTTTGTTTTAGTCAAGTTACTGCTGTGAATCACTGAGAGGTAAGGTTTGTCTTAGTCAAGTTACGACTGTGAATCACTGAAAGGTAAGGTTTGTCTTAGTCAAGTTACGACTGTGAATCACTGAGAGGTAATTTTTTCTTAGTCAAGTTACGACTGTGAATCATTGAGAGGTAAGGTTTGTGTTAGTCAAGTTACGACTGTGAATCAGAGAGTAAGTTTGTGCTTGGCCAGTTACACTGTGAATCACTGGAGGTAAGGTTGTTGCTCACTGGATACTAATAGGTATTTCTTGGTCAAGTTACACTGTGAATCACTGAAAGGTAAGGTTTGTCTTAGTCAAGTTACGACTGTGAATCACTGAGAGGTAAGGTTTGTCTTAGTCAAGTTACGACTGTGAATCACTGAAAGGCAAGGTTTGTCTTAGTCAAGTTACGACTGTGAATCACTGAGATGTAATTTTGTCTTAGTCAAGTTACGACTGTGAATCACTGAGAGGTAAGGTTTGTCTTAGTCAAGTTACGACTGTGAATTACTGAGAGGTAATTTTGTCTTAGTCAAGATACGACTGTGAATCACTGAGAGGTAAGGTTGTCTTAGTCAAGTTTCGACTGTGAATTACTGGGAGGTAAGGTTTGTTTTGGTCAAGTTACGACTGTGAATCACTGAGAGGAAAGGTTTGTCTTAGTCAAGTTACTACTGTGAATCACT
The DNA here is from genome assembly GCF_026875155.1 of Cherax quadricarinatus. Taxonomy (NCBI): domain Eukaryota; kingdom Metazoa; phylum Arthropoda; class Malacostraca; order Decapoda; family Parastacidae; genus Cherax; species Cherax quadricarinatus. The sequence goes on from NC_069450.1 coordinate 33,935,295, forward strand.
GAGAGGTAAGGTTTGTCTTGGTCAAGTTACGTCTGTGAATCACTGAAAGGTAAGGTTTGTCTTGGTCAAGTTACGACTGTGAATCACTGAAAGGTAAGGTTTGTCTTAGTCAAGTTACGACTGTGAATCACTGAGAGGTAAGGTTTGTCTTAGTCAAGTTACGACTGTGAATCACTGAGAGGTAAGGTATGTTTTCGTCAAGTTACTACTGTGAATCACTGAAAGGTAAGGTTTGTCTTAGTCAAGTTACGACTGTGAATCACTGAGACGTAAGGTTTGTCTTAGACAAGTTACGACTGTGAATCACTAAAAGGCAAGGTTTGTCTTAGTCAAGTTACGACTGTGAATCACTGAGAGGTAATTTTGTCTTAGTCAAGTTACGACTGTGAATCACTGAGAGGTAAGGTTTGTCTTAGTCAAGTTACGACTGTGAATTATTGAGAGGTAAGGTTTATTTGGTCAAGTTACGACTGTGAATCACTGAGAGGTAAGGTTTGTCTTACTCAAGTTACGACTGTGAATCACTGAAAGGTAAGGTTTGTCTTACTCAAGTTACGACTGTGAATCACTGAGAGGTAAGGTTTGTCTTACTCAAGTTACGACTGTGAATCACTGAAAGGTAAGGTTTGTCTTACTCAAGTTACGACTGTGAATCACTGAGAGGTAAGGTTTGTCTTAGTCAAGTTACGACTGTGAATCACTGAGAGGTAAGGTTTGTCTTAGTCAAGTTACTACTGTGAATCACTGAGAGGTAAGGTTTGCCTTGGTCAAGTTACTACTGTGAATCACTGAAAGGTAAGGTTTGTCTTGGCCAAGTTACGACTGTGAATCACTGAGAGGTAAGGTTTGCCTTAGTCAAGTTACTACTGTAAATCACTGAGAGGTAAGGTTTGTCTTGGCGAAGTTACTACTGTGAATCACTGAGAGGTAAGGTTTGTCTTGGTCAAGTTACTACTGTGAATTACTGAAAGGTAAGGTTTGTCTTAGACAAGTTACGACTGTTAATCACTGAGAGGAAAGGTTTGTCTTGGTCAAGTTACTACCGTGAATCACTGAGAGGTAAGGTTTGTCTTGGTGATGTTACGACTGTGAATCACTGAAAGGTAAGCTTTGTCTTGGTCAAGTTACGACTGTGAATCACTGAGAGGTAAGGTTTGTCTTAGTCAAGTTACGACTGTGAACCACTGAGAGGTAAGGTTTGTCTTAGTCAAGTTACGACTGTGAATCACTGAGATGTACGGTTTGTCTTAGTCAAGTTACTAATGTGAATCACTGAATGGTTAGGTTTGTCTTAGTCAAGTTACGACTGTGAATCACTGAAAGGTAAGGTTTGCTTTAGCCAAGTTACGACTGTGAATCACTGAGAGGTAAGGTTTGTTTTGGTCAAGTTGCTACTGTGAATCACTGAAAGGTAAGGTTTGTCTTAGTCAAGTTACGACTGTGAATCACTGAGAGGTAAGGTTTGTCTTAGTCAAATTACGACTGTGAATCAATGAGAGGTAATTTTGTCTTAGTCAAGATACGACTGTGAATCACTGAGAGGTAAGGTTTGTCTTAGTCAAGTTACGACTGTGAATTACTGAAAGGTAAGGTTTGTTTTGGTCAAGTTACGACTGTGAATCACTGAGAGGTAAGGTTTGTCTTACTCAAGTTACGACTGTGAATCACTGAAAGGTAAGGTTTGTCTTACTCAAGTTACGTCTGTGAATCACTGAGAGGTAAAGTTTGTCTTAGTCAAGTTACGACTGTGAATCACTGAGAGGTAAGGTTTGTCTTAGTCAAGTTACTACTCTGAATCACTGAAAGGTAAGGTTTGTCTTAGTCAAGTTACGACTGTGAACCACTGAGAGGTAAGGTTTGTCTTAGTCAAGTTGCGACTGTGAATCACTGAGAGGTAAGGTTTGTCTTGGCCAAGTTACTACTGTGAATCACTGAGAGGTAAGGTTTGTCTTGGTCAAGTTACTACTGTGAATCACTGAAAGGTAAGGTTTGTCTTAGACAAGTTACGACTGTGAATCACTGAGAGGTAAGGTTTGTTTTAGTCAAGTTACGACTGTGAATCACTGAGAGGTAAGGTTTGTCTTGGTCAAGTTACGACTTTGAATCACTGAGAGGTAAGCTTTGTCTTGGACAAGTTACGACTGTGAATCACTGAGAGGTAAGGTTTGTCTTAGTCAAGTTACTACTGTGAATCACTGAGAGGTAAGGTTTGTCTTAGTCAAGTTACGACTGTGAATCACTGAGAGGTAAGGTTTGTCTTAGTCAAGTTACGACTGTGAACCACTGAGAGGTAAGGTTTGTCTTAGTCAAGTTACGACTGTGAATCACTGAAAGGTAACGTTTGTCTTAGTCAAGTTACTACTGTGAATCACTGAGAGGTAAGGTTTGTCGTAGTCAAGTTACGACTGTGGATTACTGAGAGGTAAGGTTTGTTTTGGTTAAGTTACGACTGTGAATCACTGAGAGGAAAGGTTTCTCTTAGTCAAGTTACTACTGTGAATCACTGAGAGGTAAGGTTTGTCTTGGTCAAGTTACGACTGTGAATCACTGAAAGGTAAGGTTTGTCTTGGTCAAGTTACGACTGTGAATCACTGAGAGGTAAGGTTTGTCTTAGTCAAATTACGGCTGTGACTCACTGAAAGGTAAGGTTTGTCTTAGTCAAGTTTCTACTGTGAATCACTGAATGGTAAGGTTTGTCTTAGTCAAGTTACGACTGTGAATCACTGAATGGTAAGGTTTGTCTTAGTCAAGTTACTACTGTGAATCACTGAATGGTAAGGTTTTTATTAGTCAAGTTACTACTGTGAATCACTGAAAGGTAAGGTTTGTCTTAGTCAAGTTACGACTGTGAATCACTGAATGGTAAGTTTTGTCTTAGTCAAGTTACTACTGTGAATCACTGAATGGTAAGGTTTGTCTTAGTCAAGTTACTACTGTGAATCACGGAATGGTAAGGTTTGTCTTAGTCAAGTTACGACTGTGAATTATTGATTGTTTCCTTGAATAGAAAGATCAAGAAAATCTTTATAGTAATACTAATTATAATAATAAAATAATAATAATAATAATAATAATTAAAAATATTAGAAACAAAATAATTATATTAGCAATAATAGTACTAGAAATATTTTAAAAATATTAATAAAATATATTGATAATGGCGGGGAAGATGGAAGACCAGAGGCCTAGCTTGTCCCTACGGGTAGGGAATGTGGCTAGGCCTGGGGACAGTTGGTCCCAAAGATAAGCGGGTATCTGTACCTCCTCCCATGGTGGACATAGGCCTGGAGACACTTCCAAGACAAGGAGCCAAGGCCGGGTCACCGGGAGAGTACCGGCGTATTGCTATTTTATTTTTGACTTCAAACATTGCATACATATAAGAGATAATGTTCACTGTAAACAAACTTGAGAAGATTATGAGTGTAAAAGAATGAGTGATTTTTTTTATATTTTATTTAAAAGACATACAAAGTACATAAAAGCAAACGACAAATTACATAGCAAAATCAGTGGTGAAAAAAAACAAATTCAATACACACTTTAATTACAACAATAAGTCTTACAATATGTATTGCAAAATTCTGCATAGTACATGTACTTTCCAATTGATATGTTACATCTGAAAGACACAAATCTGCACAGTAAACAATGACCATTCCAATCCTTGAAGTAATGACATTATGCCTGGAACACTAAATCTAACCTAAAGACCCCTTGACAGGTTCATCTAATTCCTGATTGTACATCCTGCCACGGAATGTACACTTTACATTGTACATCCTGCCACGGAATGTACACTTTACATTGTACATCCTGCCACGGAATGTACACTTTACATTGTACATCCTGCCACGGAATGTACACTTTACATTGTACATCCTGCCACGGAATGTACACTTTACATTGTACATCCTGCCACGGAATATACACTTTACATTGTACATCCTGCCACGGAATGTACACTTTACATTGTACATCCTGCCACGGAATGTACACTTTACATTGTACATCCTGCCACGGAATGTACACTTTACATTGTACATCCTGCCACGGAATGTACCCCTTACATTCTGAAAACGCTCCCCCCCCCTTCCCTCTTTTTGCGTGTCAAGTCACCTGACACGTAACAATCTTTATATTTAACTTTATATTGTAAGAAATGCTTGCATTATTCCATACTGAACAACGTGATACGTTCAGTATAACTCAATATATTGAGATAATATAAAAATCAATTCTACATGATTCATGTACAACGTATATCTACTAGACTCCCAAACATATCACCTTCTAGAGGAAGGTATAAATATATACATATGAAGCATACACTTTACAACACAACCAGTAAAACAAACAAAAACCCAATCCTATGTCATCCATCAAATACCATACAATATATGTCATCTCAAAGGTAACCTAAACCTACGGGCTCTATAGAGCTCCCATGAAAAAACAATATGTAATGAGAACACAAGATGAGTCAAGCTTTTCTAAAAATATTTCAACCACTTCATTAAAACCACTACTAAGATGTAATTCTTTTTACATAATGTATAACAGTGCATGACCTTCACACTTCGATAAATACTGATGTCTTCCTACCACACTCAATACCTCTTGTTTATATATAGATTCTGCATTCACACAGTGCACCCACATTGTAATTTCATTACACATACCAATAATTTCGTTTCATGTATATAATATTCCATCACACTACGACATCTGCCGTCCTTTATCAATTGCACAATTAATAATTAAATTGAAGAACTTGTATCGTCCACAACACACAACCCGTTCATCACACAGTCAAAGGCACTTATGTCTCAGTACTATATTCATTCTCTTCCACACTAAAAACTTTTCACACTGTCCTTATCGGGAAGCCAGCCCGCCGCGACCCCTTACATTACACGTAAATCCCGTAAATCCCTCAACCTAAAACTCCGATAACCCTCAGTAAAAGCAGTCTCCCAACTCCCTCTGTAAATTTCCCTATTACGACACTTAGTTTTGTAAAATGTCGCAGCTAACACTTTTATCCTTTCATCCACGCTCACCTCCCTCATGGCCCATGACGTATATATAAAATTCTTGACCAAATACGCCACTGCATTCTCCACCATCTTACTCACCCCACCTATATCCAAACTTAAAGCCCGCAACACTTGCAACCCTTCCCCACCCACTAACCAAAACACCTTCCCTAACCAGACCCACACAACTTCTATACAGTCACAGAAATATACAGCATGAAAAATTGTCTCCATGCTTCCACACGCTCTACATTCCCCTCCCTCCCTTATCCTCCTGTTGAATAGGACAACCCCAAACTGCAGAATCCAATGTAAAAATCTAAACATTACCTCCCGAACACCCGGTTTTACTCGTAATTGTTTTAGACGCGTCCATATTTCGCTCCACGCATACATAAGGTATGCCCCTTCAACAGCAGCCACCACTGACCTACATTCCACTCCTTCGAGGACCCGCAATTTAACACAGGACGGGTCCCTCACTGCCATTAAAAACCTCAACATGGCCTCACCAACTATTAAATCCCTACCCCCCCACCACCACTGCATATCCTTGCGTACTCTCACAAGTCCACCTCCCCTCCCACCCCCCTCCTTTATAAAACTTCGTTTTAGGTACATGCACATCATCCTTTTTTCCAGAGGTATAAGCTCCAGCCCTCCCCGACTGACCAGAAGTGTTAACACCGCTCAACTTAACCATTCGCAACCCGATCCCCATATAAACCTAAAAACTGCATGTTGTAAATGTTTTACCTCACGTCGCATCGGCGAGTACATGACAACCACATGCCATAACTTGCTGTACAATAGCACGTTCGTCACTATTACCCTTTGATGCAGCGTTAGTTGCGCCGCCCTCAAACCACCAAGTCTTTTCAATACTCCATCCACTATTCGTACCGAATTCACCTCTTGAGCCACCCGTGTATCTCTCACATAAACTATCCCACATATCAATAGTTGATCCACCACACTCCACCCACCCCCTACCACCTCTTCCCCATATGTGTACTATCCCTTTGGTCCAGAAACTTAGCCTTCTCAACATTAATTTTCATCCCTGAAGCCTCCCCAAACACATCTACCACCTTACCCACCCTAAGCAAGTCCCTATTACCTCTTATCAAAACAGTCGTGTCATCCACATAACCTACAATACCAGCCCCCCTCCCCTCGTTCATTACCCTCCCCACCTCCCGCAACACACCTCCGAATGTCCCTATAAAATGGATCCTGTATACACACAAACAATATTTGCGATAGTGGGCAACCTTGGCGCAGTCCCCGTCGAATCTGTATTTTAACTCTTAGATGAGGGTGAGATACGTTCAATGAAGGAGTGTCCCCTCT
>NC_069450.1:33944186-33972462 GCF_026875155.1 Cherax quadricarinatus
TAACAATGCTACACCACCTTTCAATCGTGCAGAACAACCCATGTACACATCGTATCCAACAATCATTAACTCTCCCAATGATTTATAATTGTGTTCTTGCAGGAACACGACGTCAGGTACATATCTCTTTAAAAATACCTCCAGACTCTTACATTTATCTACTGACTTCAACCCGTTAATATTTAAAGTAATACACTTGAAGGATTTAATGGAGGCTTTCCTTTAGACACCTTAATACTCTTAGATCCTAGACGAGCACCCCCACCTCTCCCTCCACACCCCCCTGTGCCTTCCTCTTTCACATGCTCAACACGCTTTGCCCCTCAAGGAAGGTTCCTTGATGTTGGTGAGGGGCTCTTGATTTAGGGAATTGGATCTGTGCTCCAGTTCCCCAAATTAAGCCTGAATGCCTTCCACATCCCCCCCCAGGCGCTGTATAATCCTCCGGGTTTAGCGCTTCCCCTTGATTGTAATAATAATAATAATCAACACGCTTTGTTTCACCCGTACCCCTACGGGTCACATCGTACCATGCTTTTTTCCTAGACCTTTGACCAGGAGTCAAAACGTCATCACTATCGGTTATCAAAGCAGCTCTCTTGCGAGAGCTACGATCTGCAACCATATCCTCCTCTAGACTGGTATCCCTGTGGACGTCCAGTACTACAACCTGCTCTGCTTCCACACCACACGACCTGCACGTTGGGGCCTCCTACCCTTGCCCACTCGTTTTCCAGCTAAGCATGGGTCATCGCAGAAGCCGAAACGTCCAGCAATTCATGCAGAGCCTCCTGAATGGATGCCTCCATTACATCCTGAGCAATTGCAGAATCCTCCTCACCCATCGCCGTCACCAAGCCTACGTCCTCTCCAACTCCAGGTAGGGTCACACATGCAGAAGACAACTCTGTCTCCCTCTCTACCTCCTCACTCCACGTCTCCCGTGCCAGAGACTCACACTGCATTGCCGTAGCTTATGTTTGCTGCTTTGTTGCATCATCAGTCCTTGCATCATCCATTGATCTACCTCGTTGCGTAGGACATTGTGACGCGATGTGGTCATGTGTCCCACATAGTCGACACATATGCCTCTGACCTGTGTGCATAATGAAGACTTGAGTATGGAAGTCATCCATCACCACGTACGATGGTATAGGGTGCTTTAGGGACATTTTAAGGGAAAAAGACCCTTCTGGCATACCAACAAGCGGTCCATCACGCCAACGTTCCAATGTCGCCAAATGTATCGTACTATAACGCCCAAAAACGTTCCTTAAATCACTCTCATCAGCTTCAAACATTACGCACCTTGATCTAAGTGTAAAACTGTGATACATCATGGAGGGGGACAGCTGATTCAGGAGCGACTGCACAGCCTGTCCACACAGCCCGAGAGCGATTAGGACAATGGACAGATAAGTATATACAGGACCTAAAGGTAATTTTACAACACTAATGAATTTCAACATAACTTTACATGGTTTTTCAGACCGCTTGGGTGTTTAACTAAGTAATTCAAAACGGGAGGTGATTTACACGTATGTCCACTTGAGCACTTTTAACGTATTTATCAAAGGAATGTATATCTGTTACAAGAGAGAGTTTCCGAGATGTACCATGGGCTGAAGACGAGCTGCTACTACAGTTGTGTGAGAGGTAGGTCACGTGACATACACTAAGGTAGTTCGGGTTAACAAGAGACTGGTTGTTACACTAGTGCTTCACAATTCTCGCACTGTTACACCTAACCTAATATATTAAATATCACTATGTACATTAATTTAATATGATTCCATTTAGTAACTTTATAGGTGGCCCAGGATAATATTATATAGTCGGACTTGCTTATTTTAGCCATTAATTAGGAATTTCGTAATACGATATTAAATGAAATTGGCTCAAAGTAATGTGGGAGGTGACCAGGCGTAAGACCTGCCCCCCTCACGACCGCAGGTCGTAATGAGAATTGCAGGTGGGAGCAGCAAGGGATGATGTCTGGGGCAAAGTGCTCAATACACAGCTATGACACATCTCAGCTCAGTGCTTCCAACCAGATGGGACATGTGGAATCAGTAGCCAGGTCAACACATACTGTAGCAATAAACAATTTAAGGTTAATTTGGAACAATATAGTATTTCACTTTCCATAGTAGCGAATCCTTTAGGGACGAGAAAGGGTGTCAGCAATCATGTTATTTTTCCCTTTTATTTAATTTAAAGAAATTGAATATGGTTGAATCATTAAAGCCCATCTTAAGATGCTGGCATTCTTTGATTTCATGGAGTTAATGAATGCTAATGGATTATGGTCAGAGTAAACCTTTGTGATATGACGGGAAGATCCTACATACACGTCAAAGTGTTCAAGAGACACCACCAATGCTAATGCCTCCTTCTCGATAGATGAATAATTTAGCTGATGTTTCTTTAACTTGGAGGGAAAGAAGGACAAGGTATGTAATAACTTAGAGGGAGGTGCTTGTTGCAATACTACGGCACCTAACGAGAGGCTGAAAGTAGTCTTCTTAACTAGTTGAAAGATCTTTCACACTTTCCAGGTGAATTTTGTTGTAAGACTTGTGGATTCGGTTAAAGGAAATGCTATTTGTGCAAAGTTGGCGCAAAAACTGCGATAATAGCCGGCTATTCCTAAGAATCTTTGCACTGCTTTAGGGTCTTGTGGTTGAGGGAATTCAATAAGGGACTTGACTTTGGCAGCTGGGGGGCTTACCTTGCCCTGACCGATCTAGAAACCCAAATATTTAACTTTGGTTTGTCCGAGTTCACACTTAAACAAGTTGACTGTGAAATTATACTGATCCAAGAGTTCGAATAAGGCTCGGAGTTGCCTTTTGTGTTGATCCCAACTATCACTAAACATCACCAGATAATCCAGACATGCATCTACTCCTTTCAAATCTTTAGTCATTTGATCCATTAGACGCTGAAAGGTTGAAATTTTGTTAAAAATTCTGTACAGGCCACCACACACCAGAAATGCCGATATTTTCTTGGCCTTAGGAGAGAGGGGTACCTGGTAATATCCTCGTAGCAAATCCAATTTTTTTATATATCTAGCCCCATTCGTCTCTCGACCTCTGAGGTGAGAGGACGCATTCTGAGTTTGCCTCTGCTGTCCCCTAGTGGCAGGTGGTGAATCTCAGTAATCAAAATGGCGGACAGACATGGACGCCATGTAAATACGGTCTGTGTGGAGCTGGTCCGTGGTACACTAAGCAGTTCAACGATGCAGGTGATTCTCCCTATGATCATCCGTGATGTGTATTGAATACCAAATGAAGAGCTGTATGGTGTGGCTGTCAATGGAGTAACAAGGATTTTCATCAAATTCATAAATGCTGGGTTTTACTCAAGCATTGTCGACACGTATCAAGAGAAGAGGATGGCCGTGAATACAGCAGTGGAGGTATGCCTACATGATGTATCCAGCTATGTGACATGGGTTAAAATAAGAAATGTACCCTTTGATGCTACGGAGTATGATGTGGTGGCGGTATTCCGTCGATATGGCAAGATTAATGCTGCGGAATTGGGAGTGTGGAAGGATGGGCCTTATTTGGGACTGCCAGAGGGATCCTTCACACTGAAGATGACGTTACGGCAATCATTACCTTCGTATGTTCTATTGTTAGAGTTCAGAACGAAGGTCTACGTATACTATGCGGGACAGAGTAGAACATGCAGGCTGTGCGGATCTTTTGACTATATGGCAGCCCAGTGCCATCGCAAGCCAGGATGGAGGGAGCAGATGCCAACACCGGTGGATCAGCAGTTGGGTCCTGTGGTGCCGGAGACAGGTGCGGCTGAAAGGCAGGCATCGTGCAGTTGGAGTGAGGAAGTGGATAGAGCAGAGGCGGAGATGGAATCATGTGCTACGTTACCGGTGGGGACGGGGCCAGAGCAAACGACGACGGCGAGCAATGACGGCAAGCATATAATGCAAAAGGATGGACTGCTGGATGAGGTTTTGAGTACCTTCCTGAGTGAGGTGGAGGGAAGTCTGGATGATGGGCAGCGTGGACGAACATTGGAGGAGACAGCTGATGCATCGGTGCATGAGGAGACCTTTTGTAATGAGAGCAAGGTGCACATGGTAGTGGCTGAGGTGCATAGAAAGGACATGGAAGATGAGGTCACGTGTGGAGATGGAGGTTCACGCAAGAGAACAGCTGGGATGTCGGAAATGGACGACGTCTTAACGCCCGGGCAGAGATCAGGAAAGAAGTCTTGGAAGCCCAGGTTGAATCTCCCGGAGAGTGGGTGTAGCAGTACTGAGGTACTGAAAGGCTCAAAGGACAAGGTGGGGGGGGGTTGGGGGTCTGGACATGCAGGGTGCCAAACGTGGCTCTAGTCAGCAGCCAAGTCTCGCAGGTAACCTTCCAAGGCAGCGGGGTAAGCCGCCTTTACTGTCATAATTCAAGGTTGTAATGATTAATGTTAATGGCCTGAGAGCTGAGGTAAAAAGAGTGTGGGTGGAATGGTTTTTGAGGAGATTTAATGTAGATATCTGTTTCATACAGGAGCACAATTACAAGGTTGGTTGTGAGTTGTTTTTGAAAGGATATAAGTTGTATGTGAGTGGCTCGTTCAGGTTGAAAGGTGGAGTTGCTGTGGCTGTAAAGGAAGACAGTCCCTTGCGTATTTTGGGATGGGAGGAGGGAGGGGGAGGGTGGTGAGGGTGGAGGGAGAGTGGGGTGCAACAAGGGTTTGTTTTATAGGAGTATATATGCCGGTGGATGGCAACGCAAGAGTCAAGGAGAATTTCGTGAGGGAATTTTTGATGTACTATTTAAGGGGATTACCTTTAGTCACTGTCATAGGGGGAGATTGGAATTGTGTCATTCGGCGGGGGGATGTGGAACCGAGGGGGGCGGGGTGTATGTTGGGCATGTTACGCAATGTGTTGGGAGACGTGGGGGTTTTGGATGTTGTGGGGAGGGGTGGTTGGCGGGTTGAGTATACATTTATCAGAAGGCGTTATGCTGCAAGATTGGATAGGATCTATGCAACGGAAGCAGTACGCATGTTGGGAGTTAGGACTTTTGATGTGGGGCTTTCTGATCATAGAGCGGTTATGGCGGATCTTGATTGGGAAGGTATGGTTAGGATACAATCTGGTTTTTTGGAAATTAAATGCGAGACTCGTGAGGAGTGAGGAGGTGAGAATGGCATTTGGGGAATGGTGGCAAACTTTTTGGGATTCTAGAGCGGTGGAGTCGTGTGTCTTGGAATGGTGGGAAAGGCAAGCTAAGCCAGGTATTGCAGGTTTTTATAAAAGGAAGGGAAGGGAAGAGGCCGGGTAGAGGTATGGGTTGCAAAATTATTTGGAATATCAGCTAAATGAGTGTTATGAGGAAGGGGGGAGGGCGGCAGTATGGAAACGTGGAGCAACTCAGGGGTAGGTTGGTGGAGTTACATAATGATAGATTTGATGCGGTATGTGTAAGGGCGGGAATGGAGGCTGTGCTGTGGGGGGATAAACCATCGGGAAGTGTTTTGCGAGGTTTTAGGGTCAGGCAGAAGGATTCAACTATTTTAAACTTGGAGGTAAGTGAAGATATGGGTGGATATCATAAGGGACAGGTACTAAATACTACAGAAGGCATGAGCAATTATGCTGATTTCTGGTTCCAAAGGAAATGGGGGAAGGGGGAGGAAGGCAATGCTATTGAGCAGGTGTTGGGGGGGAGGGTGGGTTAGGGTCGTGTGGAGAGGAGGGCATGGGGATGGGAGGTGACATTAGCATGGGGGAAGTTGAGGAGGCTGTGTTCAACATGAGTACTGGCAAGGCGCCGGGTATAGATGGAATTTCAAATGATTTTTATAGAATTGAATGGAACCACATTAAGTACTGTCTGGTGAGGGTCATGAATTGTATGCGATGGGAGGGACAGTTAGGACAGACTCAGCAGACGGGAGTGGTTGTATTAGTACACAAAAAGCAAAAGGGAAGAGTATTGAGTGAGTATAGAGCTATTTCGCTAATGTGTGCCAACTACAAAATTTTCGCAAAGATACTGGGCAATAGGATGAAGGTGATAGGTGGGGTTATACATAAGGGGCAGATGGGTATTCCAGGAAGAAGTATGAGAGATGGGCATGGCCGCATTAGGGACTTTTTGGAGGGTTGCAACTGGGGAGGGCTTTTGGGTATTGATTGGGAAAATGCATACGACTCTGTGGATAGAAACTTTCTGAGGGCTAGTTCGATGCATCTGGATTTTGGCATGGGAGTAGTGAGGTGGGTTGATACACTGTATTCATCTGCAATGGTGCGGGTACAAATTAATGGCAGGTTGGGTAAGCCTGTCAAGATGGAGAGGGGATTGAGACAGGGGTGTCCCCTGTCTCAAATATTATTTGCATGTATGCAGCATCCATTTTATGGGCTCGTTGAGGGGGTGACTTTAAATGGGGAGAAGGATGGGTGTATAGATGTGGTGGGGTATGTGGATGATACCACTGTTCTGATAGCTGGGGTGGAGGGCTTGCGTATGGTGGAAAGAGTGTTGGAGCTTTTTGGGAGGGTGTCTGGAATGCAGGTGAACAGAGCAAAATCAAGTTTGCTGGAGGTGGGTTCCTGGGTGGGGGGAGGGCTTGGAGTTGGAGTTTGGGTGGGAAGTGGTGGTTCGGATAAAAATTTGTGGAGTTATATACATGGCAGATGCGCAGGAGGCTAGACAGGTGAACTTGGAGGTGGTGGTGGAGAAGGGAGTAAAAAGGTTACGGAGTTGACGGGCGGGGGACGTCACCTTACAACAGCAGGCGATAATTTAAATTCATTAGTTTATAGTAAAGTGTGGAGTATGGCAGTGGTGTATCCATTGAGGGCTCAGGAAGCACAGGAGATTCAGAGTAGGGCATTACATTATGTTTGGGGCTTCTGGAGGGCATAGTTAAGCAAGGAGGTGGTGATGTCGAATGTACTCAGTGGAGGAGTAGGCCTTTTTGCGTTGGGGCCGAGGGTGAAGGCCCTATATGTGAAACAGAGGTTCGTTAGGGCGGGGGGGGGGCGAAAAGAGGGGTTAGAGTGGGGAAAGTGATGGAGGATGTGCGGAGATTGTGGAGTGGAAAAGAATTAATTGAATGCGAGGATATGCTGAGGTTATTGTTATTGATTAGGGAGGTGGAAAAACTTAAGGTGGGGCATTTGGTGGCGATGAGCAGGAGGTCGGAAATCATACAGGGGGTATCGGTTTATCCCTTGTATGATTGGGGGATGATATGGAATGACTTTCGAAAGCTTAAGTTAATGCCGAGAGTACGGGAGTTTGTATATAGATTTATGATGGGGATATTAGCATCGAAAGCTGTTTTGTGTTCAATGGAAATGGTGAGAGAACCAACCTGCGATCACTGTGGTGAACCGGAAACAGCTTTTCATGCAGTTTATTTTTGCGAAGCTTTGAGGGAGGTGAGGTCATGGTTGGCGAGAGTTTTTAGGTTGATGGGTGGGGCTAATGTAGAGACCTTGAGAACTTTAATGTTAGAGGTGAAAGAGGTCTCTAGGGAGGTGAAAAGGGCGAGTATGTATGTGGTGGTAGATTTTCTGTTTATTTCCTGGGGAATGTGGGACACGGGGGGGGGAAGGGAATTAGAATTAAGGCAATTGCAGGATGCATATACAGGACGATCGGCAGGAACAAACTTCTTTACGGGGGAAAGACGAGAGCTTGTTTCCCAGAGCCCTACCGTGAGATCATGGTCAGTAGACTCCTTCAATTGAGAAGCTACGTATCTGTAAGGGATTGGCTTCCTTTTGTGGGAGGTTTCACAATAGTTTACGGGGGATGGAGTGTATGGGGGAGAGTTTTAGTGAAAGATGTGAGGGTTGGTAAGGTAAGTAAGGAGTAGCGTTATGTTGATGTTTACCTGGAGTTTTACCTGGAGAGAGTTCCGGGAATCAACGCCCCAGCAGCCCGGTCTGTGACCAGGCCTCCTGGTGGATAAGAGCCTGATCAACCAGGCTGTTACTGCTGGCTGCACGCAAACCAACGTACGAGCCACAGCCCGGCTGATCAGAACCGACTTTAGGTGCTTGTCCAGTGCCAGCTTGAAGACTGCCAGGGGTCTGTTGGTAATCCCCCTTATGTATGCTGGGAGGCAGTTGAACAGTCTCGGGCCCCTGACACTTATTGTATGGTCTCTTAACGTGCTAGTGACACCCCTGCTTTTCATTGGGGGGATGTTGCATCGTCTGCCAAGTCTTTTGCTTTCGTAGTGAGTGATTTTCGTGTGCAAGTTCGGTACTAGTCCCTCTAGGATTTTCCAGGTGTATATAATCATGTATCTCTCCCGCCTGCGTTCCAGGGAATACAGGTTCAGGAACCTCAAGCGCTCCCAGTAATTGAGGTGTTTTATCTCCGTTATGCGCGCCGTGAAGGTTCTCTGTACACTTTCTAGGTCAGCAATTTCACCTGCCTTGAAAGGTGCTGTTAGTGTGCAGCAATATTCCAGCCTAGATAGAACAAGTGACCTGAAGAGTGTCATCATGGGCTTGGCATCCCTAGTTTTGAAGGTTCTCATTATCCATCCTGTCATTTTTCTAGCAGATGCGATTGATACAATGTTATGGTCCTTGAAGGTGAGATCATCCGATATGATCACTCCCAGGTCTTTGACGTTGGTGTTACGCTCTATTTTGTGGCCAGAATTTGTTTTGTACTCTGATGAAGATTTAATTTCCTCGTGTTTACCATATCTGAGTAATTGAAATTTCTCATCGTTGAACTTCATATTGTTTTCTGCAGTCCACTGAAAGATTTGGTTGATGTCCGCCTGGAGCCTTGCAGTGTCTGCAATGGAAGACACTGTCATGCAGATTCGGGTGTCATCTGCAAAGGAAGACACGGTGCTGTGGATGACATGAGGATGAGGAACAAGATCGGAGCGAGTACTGTGCCTTGTGGAACAGAGCTTTTCACCGTAGCTGCCTCGGACTTTACTCTGTTGACGACTACTCTCTGTGCTCTGTTAGTGAGGAAATTATAGATCCATCGACCGACTTTTCCTGTTATTCCTTCAGCACGCATTTTGTGCGCTATTACGCCATGGTCACACTTGTCGAAGGCTTTTGCAAAGTCTGTATATATTACATCTGCATTCTTTTTGTCTTCTAGTGCATTTAGGACCTTGTCGTAGTGATCCAATAGTTCAGACAAACAGGAGCGACCTGTTCTAAACCCATGTTGCCCTGGGTTGTGTAACTGATGGGTTTCTAGATGGGTGGTGATCTTGCTTCTTAGGACCCTTCAAAGATTTTTATGATATGGGATGTTAGTGCTATTGGTCTGTAGTTCTTTGCTGTTGCTTTACTGCCCCCTTTGTGGAGTGGGGCTATGTCTGTTGTTTTTAGTAACTGTGGGACGACCCCCGTGTCCATGCTCCCTCTCTATAGGATGGAAAAGGCTCGTGATAGGGGCTTCTTGCAGTTCTTGATGAACACGGAGTTCCATGAGTTTGGCCCTGGGGCAGAGTGCATGGGCATGTCATTTATCGCCTGTTCGAAGTCATTTGGCGTCAGGATAACATCGGATAGACTTGTGTTAATCAAATTTTGTGGCTCTCTCATAAAAAATTCATTTTGATCTTCGACTCTCAGTCTGGTTAGCGGCTTGCTAAAAACTGAGTCATATTGGGACTTGAGTAGCTCACTCATTTCCTTGCTGTCATCTGTGTAGGATCCATCTTGTTTAAGTAGGGGCCCAATACTGGACGTTGTTCTCGACTTTGATTTGGCATAGGAGAAGAAATACTTTGGGTTTCTTTCGATTTCATTTATGGCTTTTAGTTCTTCCCGCGATTCCTGACTCCTATAAGATTCCTTTGCTATTTCTGCTATTTCTCTGACCAGTGTCTCCCTACGCATTTCAGATATACTGACCTCTTTTAGCCGCTCTGTTATTCTTTTCCGTCGCCTGTAAAGGGAGCGCCTGTCTCTTTCTATTTTACATCTACTCCTCTTTTTTCTTAGAGGAATAAGCCTTGTGCATACATCGAGTGCCACCAAGTTAATCTGTTCTAGGCATAAGTTGGGGTCTGTGTTGCATAGTATATCTTCCCAGCTTATATAGGTTAGGACTTGGTTTACTTGGTCCCACTTTATGTTTTTGTTATTGAAGTTGAATTTGGTGAATGCTCCCTCGTGACTAGTCTCATTATGTCGGTCCGGGGCTCCGCGCAGACATGTCTGAACCTCAATTATGTTATGATCTGAGTATATTGTTTTTGATATGGTGACATTTCTTATCAGATCATCATTGTTAGTGAAGATGAGGTCTAGTGTATTCTCCAGTCAAGTAGGCTCTATTATTTGCTGGTTTAAATTGAATTTTGTGCAGAGATTTAAAAGATCGTGTGAGTGTAAGTTTTCATCAGAGCTGCCTCCTGGTGTTATTTCTGCAACAATATTATTTGCTATATTCCTTCATTTTAGGTGCCTTAAGTTGAAATCCCCCAGGAGCAAGATGTTGGTGCAGGAGCTGGAAGATTTTCCAGACAGTGGTCAATTTTTAACAGCTGTTCCTGGAATTGCTGGGATGTTGCATCCGGAGGCTTGTAGACTACACAAATGAATAGGTTATGGTTCTCGGTACACTTTACTTCCTAAAACTTCCACTACATCATTTGAGGCATTAAGCAGTTCTATGCAAAAAGTGATCTGCAATGTACACGGCCACCCCCATCATTTTGCCTGTTCACTCTGTCACCTCTGTATAGGCACCTGAGAAGTTTGTGTCTCCTCCTTTACACAAATAAGAGCATTTCACTTCTCGCTGACAGGTGGTTCCTATAGCCAAGTATTCTTGTTGCAATGCATTACATTGCATTTCTGTAAAAGAATCTGAAATATTGGTGGAAATACGAAGGACAAAATGAATTTCAATCTAACTTGCTTTACAGAACGATCTGAAACCAAAAGGTGCTGCAGCCACCTGGGTACATCGTGACTAGCTGCAAGGAGATACATTCGCTAGTGGACTTTGGAATTTCTAACTAATGTAACACTTAGGCTAAGACGTACCAAATGTTGAAGAATGGTACAGCAAAATTTTAGAGTCAGACAAAGCGTCATTAATGGTGAGCTGTTGGTTACACTGGGAGGGTTTTTCGTCTTCCTTTAGCAGGAAATTGAAGCAGACTCCGACCATTTGGATCTGTTTTTTGAGCATGTTTACATCCTCTGCGATAGGGCCTGTCACCCAACTTTTTCTTTCCGTTCCGATTTTGTTTCTTTTTGATGTATGTGTAGAAGCCTTTTTTAATATTTTTTTGACAAAGTTTCAATAAGATCGGCCAACAAAACAAATGAGAAAACAAAAGATTTACTGAATATAGGCACTTGGCAAAGTAGAGTAGGGCCTCCTCAACCAGTGGCACTCCGAGCACTAGTGCGCGCACTCCCCACTGATAGAAACAAGCCTTACCTCGACAATGTAATAGTCACGGTATATAACATCACAATGTATATATACTTGTCTTAATGCCCCGAAAAAAAATTATTTTTTTTTTTGGTATGCATTTTTGACATTCACTGTAAATATCTGCCTTTTACCCCCACATAATCAAAATTTTTGAGCATATTCAAGTCTGGCCCCTCTTAACATTACAATTCAATACACTTGTTTTTTGTTACCTGTGAAAATCATTATATTATATCATTTAATAATGGGAAGGAAGGTTGCAGCAAACAGGCTAAATCTTTCTTTCGCGATATGGGAAGACGCGAGCACACCTAAACAAAAAAAAAAAGCGCTTAATCGCGCATATTTTGGCGTCTTCTATGCAATATAAGTGATTTCTTACTGTTTGCCCTGTAAATTACAACGTTTTCTTTAGTAATAGACAAGAGTAATAGAGAAAACTTTTCTTTTATAGTGAGGGACTTGCGTAAATCATTGACTGCGTCCCACAATCCACCACCTACACCCTCGTGTATAATATGTCAAATAATATTACTTTGGGCGTCTTTATTATGCTTTTATCTTCTTTATCATATTTTTGTTATCATTACTGAATAAATGGTATAGGCAGATAAAGTTTTTTAGTAATAATGACGTCAATAAAAAACATATTGTGGTCGACCAGTGTTCAACGGGAAGACAAAATGGCAGAAAACCTGATCAACAAAACTCCAAGGATGTGACAGGTCTGTAGGACTTTTTTCCTCAGTGCCAAACGAGGGAGAATTGAGATTTTTAAAAAAAAATTACTGGCTGACAGGCTCCAACAGAGCTATCAGATAGCCAGACGTAACTCGCCCCCCCAGCAGTGAAATTCTCAACTTTCACTGACGTTTTCATCCTGATTGATAGTAGCATCATTATTCTGTACCACCATTACTTCACCTGTACCAGTTGCTAACGACTGAGGGAAAACACAGGAGGGAATCGTCAAATTCAACAGCACAAAAACCTCCAAGGTTCATAGGACGGTTATCCTCAGTGACAAGTCGTGGGAATAGTTTATACAGTCAAGGTTTATGTTTTAGTATCTGACCTATATTCAGGAGCCTGACCAGCTGTACAGTAGAGAATCATAGCAGGAAACGCCAAATATATCTATAAAAAACTCAGGGAAAGTCAGGTTGTAGGGTGGCGGTTACTTCCCTCAGCAGACCCAGCAGGACAGTCAGAGGACAGGTCAAGGCAACGTCAACAATAATGAACAACCCCCGATAAAATGTGATAGAGGGGGATTTGGAGGATATACCATCTGCTTAAACCCTTATGGTCTACAGAATGGAAAGCAGTTAGAAGTTAAAAAAAAATTTGGGTGGGAAAAAAAAAAAAAAAAGGGGGCTTAGGGGGGGGTGGGATTTTTCGAAGTGACGGTGGGAAGGGGGAGATGTGAGAGAGTTGTAATAAGCTACGTAAGGGTAAAGAGGGTAAGGGTGTAAATTATTCAAGGTAAAACACAATTACCAGTTACATAGAATTATATTCATAAAGCAGCATATGTGTAGCAAACCTAGGACTAGCCAAAAAAAGTCAGACGGAGCGATTAGTGACTTATTTCCATTGGGGTCCTTTTACCTTAATATTATAATATAAAGTGATATATTTTCTTATTTTAATTTTTCTCTCATGAAGATAAACATTATTATCTACTAAAAGACTTGTCTACTACATCGAGAGGTCTTTAAGACTCATCTACAATCACAGAGGATCATTACTAGGAATAAGGAAAAAATTACACGTATGTTTGCTAAAATAATAGAAAATCATTCCCTCTCCCTTTCTGTACGCTTCATTCATCAAACACATTTTTGGCACTCTTCTTGAACTGGTTCTGTTATGACTGGCTTTGGACTGTGGGTACTACAAAGTTGTGCTTCTCCCCCTAGTACCTATGATTGCTTTGCGTTTCCAACCTTGACACAAATTGTCAGCAATATATTCTGGATCACTGTTTGTGAGCAATTTTATAGAACATGATTTAGCTTCAGTTGTTTTACTCTGTCTTCAACATTCAAAATATCCAACTGCTGTATTTCATCTGGTCCCTACATGTTCTCTTGGTCCCAGCCCAGGATGACACTCTTACGATTTTGTTTTTGGGTGATATGCAGTTATATCTTTCAGTTTTGTTTATCAAGTGCAGAGTACCATGAAGAGCCAAGCGTAATCCATATGGATTGTATAAGGGCTAGACATAGGGGTCCTGCGAGACTCAGCCTAGGTTAGACCCGTGCATGTCTATACAGGACTTCAGTGGGCATTTCGCTTTCTTTACTACACTGTTCCCTATCATATTCTCCTGATAGTGCATGGTCAAAGTGGAATCCCAGAAATTTCTACTGATGATGAACCAAAGTGATGGAACTCCCCATTACACTGAACAATTAAAATCATTTCCCTTCTCAGTTTATGTTATCGTACAAAGAGAATGGATTCACGTTTTCCTAGGTGTAATGATAGTTTGTTGTCTACTAACCATTCTGCGAGGACCTCCAGTTCCAGTGTTAAAACATTAGCAATATCTGTGGGTCTTTACCTGTCACTACAGAGCACTGTCATTGCTACAGTAGGAGTTTGCATCTTGACACTGTTAGGCATATCATTGAACATAACATAAGAATTTTTAAAAAAAATTTTTTTTTTTTTTTTTTTTAAAAGGGACCAGATATACCTTGGGGAACTCCACATGTTATCGGCAGGAGTTCTGAATTTCCGTTTTGTTGATTTTGACAATTAGTCTTATGCTTGTTAGGTAGGACTTAAACCAGTCTACAGAACCATACCGATAGCCTTGAAGTTTCTTACATAATATATTGTGGTTGAAGTTATCGAAGCTTTTGCAGGTATAAGGTTACCTTACTATGAGGTCCCCTTTTGACATTTTCAGTTCTCACGTACTCCATCAGATTAATAAGGGAAGGTATCAGGTTGAGTACGGATCTTCTACAAGCCCGATTGATAGCTATGGAGAATGCTGTTGTCATTTAAGTGGTACTTAACTACTTGAGAATAAACGCCCTCTCCAGAATTTTTGATATTATACTGACGTATACTAAAACTGGGTCTATATTTGCTTACATCAGACCTATTATTTTTCTTGAAGATAGGAGAAATCTGGCCCTCCTTGACCCCTGGTACGGTATTAGTGGTTGATAGATTTATTATGTGAGGCAATAGGGTTTGACCAGTTCTGAGCAACATCTTTTCAGGAACGTAGACGGGATGTTATCAGGGCCCCTGTTGCTCTTAGTTGGGTTTAACCTCCTTAGTTCTTTTTTGAATGAAGTATGAGATACACTTATAGTTGACAACGGTTTGGGGTTCACCCCCTTTATTGGTATATTTTGGAAACCTTATCCGAGTCTGTGTTAAAGGTATTTGAGCAGCTGGTAGTTTACATACTAGTGTTGATTGCAACAGATGTGTAGTAGGAATATAACAAGCATTTGCCACTAGATGGTTTCGTGGATACTTCATTATCGATAGTGAGTACTATGTTAGACATATCTATGGGCTTATGGCTATACCCAACTGTTTTTTCGTTGATGCCAGAGCTTTCTGGGGTTATGCTTATACTTTCAATTTTTGAGCAATAGTGCTTTGCCTTTGCTCCTTTTATAAGGCTCTGTACTCTGTTCCTCACCCTTTGCGAATTTCATTTAGTGCTGCAATATCCTGCTCGGTTTGCTTTAAATCTTTTAGCAGCGGTTCTGGAATTTCAGTAGGTATCTAATATCTCAGTAGTCATCCAGGGTTCAGTTCTTCGTTTAATCCGAACTCTTTAATGGTGCAGTATTATTAAAGAATGGTAGTGAACATTGTTTTGAATTTTTCCCAGGATCGTTTACGTCCCTAACCACCCCTGTGCAACTTGTTAATCTCTGTCCGGTCACAATTGTGTACGCCTATTTTACCAGTGTTTCTTCTACTGTTGTTTCTAGTTGACCTCTTTTTATGTCCTGCTGGTATGGGCCTATCCTATCCCTGTAGGGATTTTCCTGGCTGCCAGTAGTAAGATGATGAAATGATCACTATGACCTGTGGGTAATGACGTCTGACTAATATTGTTCTCAGCCGCGGTTACTAAAGTAGTGTGGTCAATTAGGTGGCTGAGAACTCTTGTGATCGGGTTGGTGTATTAATTAGTTGGGTGTAGACTATTTAATCCTAGGAATTTGCTTATACCTTTTCACATAGCCCGTTATTTATGCCTGCTGAAAAAACAGATATTGAACTCGCCCAGTATTATTGTCACGCAGATCGTTTTCAAACTCGGAACAAGACTCTGGAAAGTCTTCTAAGAACTGGTCTGGGTAGGAGGGAAGGTAACTAGTTCCTACTATGAGGGTCTTGAGTCTTGGGAAGCAGCCTTAAACCATAGAATCTCCAGTTTATTGTCTATTCATATTCAGGTCTTGGGTTGTAAGCATGTCATTTTAATGTAGGTAATACTACACCACCCTTTCTTTCTATCTAGCGTTTTATATGGTAACCTTCTATTTTGACCTCGTCCGTCAGTCACCGTATCATCCAAACCAAGATTCAGACGATGGTAATAACTGCCGCCCTAATTTCTGTTAGTAGAATCCTAATCCCTCTGCCAATTTAGAAAGAAGTGATCTCTTGCATTGACGGAATAAAGTGAACGGCCTGTTTTCATAACAACAATCAATAGGTCATCAATAGTTGGCAATGGGTCATTTGTATTAAAATTAGGTACAATCAATGTCATCAACTGCTAAAGGGTAAAGGTGCAAAGTGTATTGTTACACACAAAATGAATTCTGGCACCGTTTGCTATATTGTACAATACATCCATCATCACCCATCCCTTACACATTTGACATAAGGTGCCTTTTTCTGTTTTTCATGCGTACTTTAGGTTCAGTGTATGATTCTGTTTGGTAGTTGTTTGAAGATATTACTGGCTGTATTGTCCTCACACTGACCTATGTAGCATTACATATGGGTTAAGGTTTATCATCCCTAGCTACTTGAACCGTCATTATCGCCATCATTTATCTGTCTGTTTTCATATGCCTCGGACACAATAGTTTGAGGTCCCTGGATTAATTTGGACATCACACTTAAGAGCGCTACATTACAGAGCTGTGTGCCACTGTTTTTGTTTTGGGTATGCGGTGTTGCCTACTTTGCAGCGATAGTGAGGTTTACTTTTCTGGTTAGATGGCAACTGTTGGGCTTTTATTTTGTACCAGGGCGTGTTTACTCTTCACCTTTTCAGCCCCCATGACTGATTTCTTTCTTCATGGAATTGAAGAAGAAATATAAATATAATTATGGCAGCCTGTACCCCCCTAATGCCTGCCATTTTCACTCTTCGTTCTTTTACTCATATACAATAATATTTATTTCTCTTTTTTATTTCCCAAAGGGGTGGTCCTAGTACCACTTAGTATCTGCTTTAGCAATCACCACTGAATTACTAGTAAAATTTCCTCTTCAAGACCCTCTTCACTGCTCACTTTTCCCTTAACTTCACAACGAAGAACTGAACCCTGGATGAATACTGAGATATTAGATAACATGAAATTCAGAGACCAGCTGCTAAAATGATTACAAAGCTAACAGACGGATATTGGACGCACTAATGAATTCCAACGGGGTTGAGGAACAGAGTGCAGAGAATACTTATATAACGAGCAAAGGGCCAAAGCTCATTGCTCAAAAATTGAAGAGTATTATAATGCATAACCCCAGAATGCTCTAAGGGGCAGCAACTAAAACAGTTGGCGGTATAGCCATAAGCCAGTAGATAGGTCTTAACATAGTACTCCTATCGATAATGAGGTTTGGCCACGAAAACACTAAGGTGGCAAAAATTGCTTTTAATTCCTACTACACTATCTGTTGCATCAACAAATAGCTAGTAAACTACCAGCTGTATCAAATACCTTTAACACGACTCTGATAAGTTTTCAAACATTTACTATACAATAAAAGGGCTTAACCCGAACAGTTTGTCAACTAGTAAGTGTAAATCTCTGATTTTATTCAAAAAGAAGCTAAGCAGGGTTAAACCCAACTAAGAGCACCGGCCTGATAATATCCGCGTCTTCTTAAGTGATGTCCTAAAAGATGTGTGCTTCTGAAATGTCAATCCTATGGACCTCACATAATAAAAATCTATAATTACTACTAATACCGTACAGGAGGGTTCAAGGAGGCCAGAGTTTACTTCTATTCTTCAAGAAAAATATTAGTTATGATGTCAGCAACTATAGGGCTGTTAGTATATCAGTATAATATCTCCAAAATTATGGACGAGGGCTCGGTGTATTCTCAAGTATGTTAAAGTACCTTAATGACACAACATTTCCCCCAGTTAAAAAGGCTATCAATCGGGACTTTAGAAGCTCTTACTCAACCGGCCCCACCTCCCTAATTAATCTGATTGGATATACTCTGGAGAACTGAAATGTCAAGTGGGAAACCTCATAGGTATGGTAACCCTTTGACCTGCAAAAGGCCTTCGATACTGTCAACCTCTCAATTATATTATGTAAGAACTTCAAGCTATTCGGTAAGGTTTGTAGGACTGAGTTTCAAGTCTACCTAGCAACAGGAGGACAACATTGTCAAAATCAACAAAACGGAATCAGAACCCCTGCCGATAACATGTGGAGTTCCCCAAGGTAGTATTATTATTATTAAATATTAGCCGGTATTCTCCCGGCCCGTGCCTTTTCCAAGTGGTGGCCCGGCCCCCGAGGTAGTATTCTGGGAAGTCCCTTAATTATTTTTATGTTATTTTATTATGTTAATGAATGCTATCAGTGTCAAGTGCAAACTCCTACTGTATGCAGATGACAGTGCCCTGTTAGTGTCAGGTAAAGACCCACAAGATATTCTTAATGTTTTAACTCTGGAACTGGAGTCCTGCAGCAAATGGTTAGTAGACAACAAGCTATCATTACACCTCGGGAAAACTGAAGCCATTCTCTTTGGCACGAAACATAAACTGAGAAGGGTATAAATAATTTTATTGTCCAGTGTAATGGGGAGCCATACTTGGTTTCATCGTAAAATACTGGGAATCACTTTGACCCTGCTAGTCAGGGAGAATTGATAGGGAACAGTGTAGTAAAGAAAGCGATTGCCAGACTGAAGTTCCTGTATAGGACAAGCACAGTGTCTACCCTACTGAGGCCTCGAGGCTGTGTCGTGGTAACATTTGTCTAGCACCTTATTTCAATGCCATATGGATTACGCTTGCTCTTCTTGGTCCTCTTGCCTTGACAGAAAAACTGAAAGAAGGACTGCAAATCACCAGAACAAAAATTCCGTAAGATTAATCCTGGGGACTGGAACCAAGAGAACATGTAGGCCAGGATGAATTACAGCAGTTGGATATGCTGAATGTTGAAGGACAGAGTAAAAAACAATGAAGACTAAATCATATTTAGAAAAATTGCTCACAAACAGTGTCCAGAATATCTTTCTGTCATTTTGTCAAGGTTTGGGAACCTAGCCATCATAGTACTAGGGGGGGTGGACGGGAGAGAGCACAACTTTGTTAGTAACACGTGCACAAGTCATGGCCAGGCTTCAAACACTTTTATTGTGACAGCAATAAAGGAATGGAACAGACTACCCGCCCATGTCAAGCCCAAAGTCATGCAGAACAAGTTTCAATGAAGGTCCCCCAAAAGGTAGTCTGCATGAATGTAAGAGGCACATCTGAAAGGGAGGGGAATGATTTTCTATTTTTTAGCTAACTTACCGTGTGTTAAATTTTACCTTTTCTAGTAATGACCCT
The DNA here is from genome assembly GCF_026875155.1 of Cherax quadricarinatus. Classification (NCBI taxonomy): domain Eukaryota; kingdom Metazoa; phylum Arthropoda; class Malacostraca; order Decapoda; family Parastacidae; genus Cherax; species Cherax quadricarinatus. The sequence goes on from NC_069450.1 coordinate 33,963,447, forward strand.
CGTATCGTAGTAGCTTAAAGACCCTCGTGTAGTCGATAGTCTTAAAGTCCCGATTAGTAGATTAGTCTTTATAGTATGATAATAAGATGTTATCTTCATTATAGAATAATAAGAAAATATTATAACCTTTATATTATAATAATAAGGTAAAAGGACTCCAAAGGAAATAAGTCACTCTGTCTGACTTTTTTGGGTTATCCTAGGTTCTCTACACATATGCTGCTATGTATGATAATTCTATGTAACTGTATTTGTGTATACCTGAATAAACTTACTTACTTACTTACTTATTGACCACCAGATTGCTGAGGAAGCAATTCTTGTCGCTGCCTCTCCTCTCTGCTATAGCTCCTCCTTGGAAAATATAATGGAGGTGAAATTTGCAATGAGATCCTTAAAAAGTTATTTACTTTGTACAAGATCACTAAGTCTACTATCGTTTCTCACCATCGTGTCGGTAATGGCTTAGCTGGAAGTACCGATAAGAAAGTACTCGATGTCATACGAGCGACAATTAATCCTAACAGAGACACATGGATGAAGTAATGCCTGATGTTCAGGTTGGAATCAATTGTGTATATAATGTCTCTATAAGAGATACACCATTATGTCTGGTATGGTGTAGCATAATGCCTTACTCATGCTCAGTTGCTATACTCTAGTCTGGGGGTTTACCCTGGAGAGAGTTCCGGGTGGTCAACGCCCCGCAGCCCGGTTGTGACCAGTCCTTCCTGGTGGAATCAGAGCTGATCAGCCAAGGCTGTTTACTGCTGGCTGCACGCAATCCAACGTCTAGTTATGACGAAGATGATTAAAATTCATTTCCGTCACGTCCCGCTATAGTTGCCACAAGTGTCTTTAGAAGAATAAAAAATCACGTTTGAAAGTGAAGTAGCGGAATTTACTAAAGCCCTTACAAATGCTGGAACCTCCAAGTTGCGGCCCGATTATTGACGTAAACCTAAAAACATCCTCGCTTTACTTTTTGATGGGAACAAATTTAGTAGATTAAACTTTGATGGATTCTTCCTTTAGCGCCCTCCTGATCAGCCTTTATAACTCTACCTTGTCGATTTATACTCTCTAACCCTCGCTACTCTCTGATTAAGAAAGTACACCCTGCCTTTGACTGCTGTACGACCCATGTGTGTTTAGAGTTTGGTTTTGATAATAATAATAATAATAATAAATAATAATAATAATAATAATAATAATAATAATAATAATTAATAATAATAAAACTAATAATATAGATAATAATAATAATAATAATTAATAATATTTAAAATAAATTTTAATAATAATAACAATTCTAATTAACAATAATTAAATAATTATAATAGTAATAATATATAATAATAAATAATAAATAATAATAATAATAATTATAATACTCAATACAAACCTCGAGAAAAACCTACCGAAATTAAGTCGGTTCAAATGCTATGTAAACTAATTTCAACAGAACATCTACCAAATGGTGAGTTTTGATTCAAACGTTCGGTTGGTCCCTGTCGAGCTGTTGAACACATTAGTGGTAAAAAAGTATAAGGGTTAGAGAAAATCAGTATTGTCTGTTATAGAGTCACAAATTTAGACCCATGCTGTTAGGTTGGGAATATGTTCATTCAAAACTTCTGAAACTCAGACTGATTTTACAGACTTTGACAACTCTTCTGGCTAAGTCCTCTTCTTACCTCCCAACATCGACAGACACACGTCATGACTTTGCAATGCTTTCGCTTTTTCTTAGAACATATGACAAAGTGGTGAGAGGCATCTTCAGGTTTCAGCCCAATACTCGGTCACAGTAAGGTTATTCATTGTTGCTGAGTTTAACCCCACCATCCCAGCCCTCCTAGATCTGATGATCACTGCATATGTAATCTTACTCTAGACTGAATAATTTTTTGGGGTTTAATGTCTGTGCAATGTATAGATAAATATTCATTTCAATGTTATTTACTTTACCCCCCATTTGTAATGTTGTTATACTTTGTCATCTTTCACTGTCTCAGTTATTTCATCAACTGCTGAGTGTAAGTGTTACCTCACAATGGTTCAATATTGTGTATAGTCAGCATTTATATTTTCTTAAAAAATTTCACCCATGAGTGTATTTATATATTTAGTTACCCCAATTCCATAGAAAGTAGATGTTATGGTTGGTTCTGCAGGGACTCTGTTAATATTATTTAAATGTGTCGATTTTTACTGATGATCAAAATTTTCTTTTGCTCTTTGATTATTCACGTCGTTTCCGAGTTTTAAGATTTAATAGTAATAACTTGTGTGCGCGAAGATTGCCTTGTCTGTTAAGTACTTTCTTTCTTGTTGTTAATAATTTATGTGACTCCATAAACTACCCTAGAAATAACGATCGATTGATTCCCCACTTTTCAGTTCCTTACCATAATTCATAATACTTTCTCATTATTATTTAAGGTATATCGTCCTTGTTGTCTCAACATTCCTTGCTTATTTTAAAATCACTGGCAGTGTCATCTGGTCTGCCATTCCATACTTGTTATGTTCACTATTACTTTACCTGTCTGGATGTCGGAGTCACCATGCCGACAGATTCATGCCAGCTATCAACAGTATGGTACACCACCTGTGTTTACCTGGATATACCTGGAGAGGAGTTCTGGGGCGTCACACGCCCATGGTGAATCAGGGCTTCATCAACCAAGGCTGTGACTGCTGGCCGCATGCAATCCCAATGTACGAATCAAAGCCATGGCCTCTCCATTGCCCACTTGAAGACAGCCAGGGGTCTATTGAAATAATCCCCCTTACGTATGTGGGAGGCAGTTGAATGAGTCTTGGGGCTCTGACACTTACTGTGTTTGTTTCTATAATCATGTAGTGGCACCCCTGCTTTCATTGGGAAGTGCTTTTTGGATGCAAGGTTGGTGTAATCCATATTGGGATTTTTAAAACTGTTATACCAATCTGTATCTCTCCCTGCCTGTATTCTAGGGAGTACAAGGTTGAGAAACTTCAAGTGCACCAGTAAATTGAGGTTGTTTTATCTCGTTATGCGCGCCGTGAAGGTTTCTCTTCGTACATTTTCTTGGTCCAGCAATTTACCTGCCTTGAAAGGTAAGTTAAGATTTCGTTCGGATTTTTAACCCGGAGGGCTTAGCCACCCCCCCCCCCCCCCCCCACCCACCCCCCCCCCCCCCCCCCCCCCCCCCCCCCACCCCCCCAGGATAACCCAAGAAAGTCAGGTGCGTCATCGCAGGACCTGTCTAACTTATTCCATTGGGGTCCTCAATCTTGTCCCACAGGATGCGACCCACAACCAGTCGACTAACACCCAGGACCTATTTTGCTGCTAGGTTGACAGGGCAATGGTGTATAGGAAACGTGTCGAAATGTTTCCACCCGCGGGAATCGAAACCAGGGCCTCCGTGTGTGTAGCGGGGGAGTAGGTTTTAGCCACACAGGCCACCGGGCAGGTGCATGTTACCCAGTGCGCAGCAAATATTCCAGACCGAGATAGACCCCCCAGGCACCCTGAAGAGTGTCATCATGGCTTGGATCCCTGGTTTTGAAAGTTCTCATTATCCATCTGTCTTTTTCTTAGCAGATGCCGATTGATATAATGTTATGGTCGTTGAAGGTGAGATTCTTGCACATGATCACTCCCAGGTTTTTGACATCAGTTTTTTCGTCTATTGTGTGGTGAATTTTGTTTTTCTTACTCTGATTGACAGTTTTAATTTCTTCATGTCTTCCTTAACGGAGTAATTGAAATTTCTAATATGAACTTTTACATTGTTTTCTGCAGCCCATTTAAAAGATTTGGTTGATGTCCGCCTGGAGCTTTGCAGTGTTGCATGGAGGACACTGTCAAGAGATTGAGTGTCACTGCAAAGGAAGACACGGTGCGCCCTGTGGCTATATATTCCCTGCTATGTCCGATATGAGGATGAGAAGAAGATCCATAGCGAGTAGAGTACTGTTCCTTGGGGAAAAGAATTTTTCAGAGTTGCCGCCTCAGACAATTCTCTCTTGACTACTTCATCTTTGTGATTCTGGTTTGTTAGGAAATTATATAACATCTACCAACTTTTCCTGTTATTCCTTTATAACGCATTATGTGCGCTAGCACCATGGTCAACACTTGTCAGAGGCTTTTGTATAGTCTTGTGTATATTCATCAGCTCATTCTGTTGTCTCTTAGAGCTCCAGGACAATGTCGTAGTGGTTCAGTAGATTGGGACAGACAGGAGCGACCTCATCTAAACCCATTGCTGCCCTAGGTTGTGTAATTGATGGGTATTGCATGGGTGGTGATCTTGTTTATTAGAACCCTTTTCAAAGATTTTTCATGATAGGGATGTTAGCGCTTATCGGTATGTAGTTTTTTGCTATTGTTTTACGCTCCCGTTATGGAGTGGGCTATTTGTTTTTAGTAACAGTGGGCGACCCCCGTGTTATTGCTCTCTCTTCCACAGGTGTTTAAAGCCTTGGAAGGGGCTTTTTGCAGTTCTTGACGAAACTCGGATTTTTATGAGTCTGCGCCTGGGGCAGAGTGCATGTGCATGTGACTGATCGTCATTTCAAAGTCATTTGGACCGTCAGGATAATTTCAGATGGTGGGGGTTACCAAATTTTGTTCTGTGTTATCTCTCATAAAAAATCATTTTAGGGTCTTCGAAAGTTCTCAGTCTTGTTAGCAACTCGTTAAAAACTGAGTAAATTGGGACTTGAGTAGCTCAATCATTTTCTTGCTGTCATCTGTGTAAGCCCATATTCTTTAAGTAGGGGCCCCAATACTGGATGTTGTTGGCACAAGAAAAGAAATTCTTTGGGGTTTTCTTTCGATTTCATTTATGGTTTTAGTTTTCCCTCGTTTCTTGACTCGTAAGATGCCTTTCGCTTTTAGTTCGATGTTTGCTATTTCTTTGAACAGATGCTCTCCCTATGTATTACAAGATATATTGCCGTCTTATAGCTGCTCTGTTATTCTTTGCCTTCGTCTGTATAAGGAGCACCTTTCTCTCTCTATGTAAAGTAAAAGGACACAAGTGACAACTAATGTTACTTTACAGTACAAGTGCAAAACTAATGTTACTTTACAAGTACAAGTGCAACTAATGTTACTAATGTTACTTTACATATTGTCGGTAATTCTACCAACTTTATTTCTCTCTCTAGTTTACATTTCCTCCTTTTCCTTGAGGGAATATACCTTGAACATACTTCAAGTGCCACAGAGTTAATTTGTTCTAGACATGGGTTAGGATCTGTGTTGCTTAGTCTATCTTCCCAGTTTATATCATTTAGGGCTTGGTTTACTTAGTCCACCTTATGTTTTTGTTTATGAAGTTTAATTTGGTGAAGGCACTCGCAGCCATTAGTGACAGCTGGGGTGTATGCATGTAGAGTTCACATCTTCACCCCCAACCCCCCAGCATTTCATAGACTGCTTGTCTGTGTGGCATGTACTCTTAGTCTTGACTTTGCGGCAGCCAGTGTGGCTCCAGGTTTGGCAGAATCTCTTAATAAACACCATGGCAGAGCAGTAAGACCAATTAATTCCACCTATATCACTCATTCGAGAACCCCGCGACAGTACCGCTGCTCGTTGGTCCATCTTACGATCTTGTTCAGTAAAGATTGCAATCCATAATTTCGTTTAAGGTTGGTAGGGACCTATCATAAGCAGAATGGTATAGGCTCAAGTCAATTGAGAGTCCAGGGGGGTGGAGTGGGTCATTAATATACCAACCACGAACGGCAAATACCCATGTGTGCTACATTCACTCCTCCAGAGACAGAGCATGCTGGATTTTTCAGCCTGGGTGATGGACAAGGCACCAGGTGTCATCAGAGACATCACATTGCTAAGTAACCAGTAACCGGTACGTTTAGCAGTAATTCTGTCCTGATGAAGAGAGAACCCACATTAATTAGACCTGTGATGGCTGGGGTGTTAGTGGACTCGACGTACGAGTAATTGATTATTGCCAGCCAAAGGTAGCACCCCGAATTATTGATAATACCCTTGGTTGCGTGGCAGAGACTGATATAGAACATCCTCGTAAAACACATCATGCGCTTCAAGTAGGTGAATCGATTATTGTTGACGTTGGACGCAATAGCGATACCCAGCAACTCATTAATGGTATCGATAACATCCTTGATGAGCTCACTGGTAAGAGTCAGAGATCTAATCTCTTGATTAATTACATCAAACACGTCAATGCTATTCAATAATTCTTATATGCCGAACGAAAAGGAGATTGGTAACTGTATCTACATTATGCATCATATGATTCCACTATTCCATGCTGACCACTGTGCATATGCAAAGGAAATCTGCATGTGCAGAATATGGAAAGCTTGACCAAGAGGATGAATTCTGAGGAGTAACAGAAGTTTACTGTGAGAGAGAGAATTTCACTATTCGGAAGGAAACGTATCAAACTAATGAACAAGAGTTACTGAGGTTACTGATGATTTCAGGAGGTGTGACACAGGGTAGAGAGATCACAGACAGCTTCCTGACAAAGTAAGTGCACGCTTTGCCCTATTGTATCCCGGTCTGTGATTCACACGTATACACAAGGGATCATGCCACATCGTTCGAACAACACAAGACATACGGGTTAGTAGAGTAGCCAGAGATGTATGAGGCTGTTAAAGTTTTGTTCGATGCCTCTGAGACCAATAACCATTTGCTGACACTGATTGTGAATCTCTTGTCTAAATCTCATCTATCATTGTTGCTGAGACAGAGGGAAACTAAAAATAATATAGGATAATAACTTCATTTCTACAAGTACATGTACAAGGAATACAGTCCTAGCTGATATCAATGATATACTACTGTATAGAAAGCCGCTTGTTATGCAGTACATTTCGGGAAATTGGGAAAGTTTTGTGCCAGGATGCGACCCACACCAATTGAATAACACCCAGGTACCCGTTTTATATTGGTGGGCTAACATGAACAGCAATTGTCTTATGGAAACACGTCCGAATGTTTTCCAGCCGTACGGGGGGATCGAACTCCCGTCCTCAGTGTTTTGATCTGAGTGCACTAGCGATCGACCTACGGGACACCCACTATGCCACTGGCAGGGCTGTGACATATAATCTGGAAGACAAGTGCCTGGCTGATTTAAATGTCGTCGCAAACGTCAAATGTCCACCATATCTGGGTCAACAAACATTATTAAATAGGTGACAAGATGCTGTAGTCATTCCCACACTTTTTTTCATTCAAGTAATTTGTCCCAAAAAATCAATGAGTCAAATAAGAAAACCCAATTAAAATAACCAGGGACACATGGGATATCGAAAGGGTTTGTGCCAAATGTAATACCCAGAATTGCTCAGTTCGTGTTATATGAGGGACACCATCCTCTCCCCCCCCCCACTGGCCAAGGATAAATGACACTTGCCATGAACAACTGTGTGACCCATAAGTTACCTATGAAAGGCATCATTATAGTAAAAGATCATCAGTTGAGATATTTGATGGAGACAGTAACTCCCTGACAACAGAATCTGCAGAGCAACAACGCCGTGCTGTGCAATTTAGATCAACTTATATACTGTTTTTAAAAAAAACCGGAAACTCAAATTACTTTCCCAGAAAGCTTCCTATATAGCCAAAGAATAATTCCCCACTAATTTAAAATCTTTTCACATGACCTTCAAAACAGTTGAAAAGTAGTGAAACACCATGAGGCTACTAAACAGACCGACCGTCCGGGAATTTTAGTTTTCAAGTGACACAGAACTTTATGTTGATGCTGACGTCACATGCTTCCCCAAAATGCTCAGCAGCGGAATCCAATCATTCACAGTAATTAGGAAAGACAAATTTGCCAGTATTAGTGACAAGTTCCATCTCATGTGTAACTGGCTACAACACAACCTTTGCCATCTGCATGAAAGAGAAATGAGAAACTCTTGGTGTTATCAGCTCTAGTGAAAAAATGAAGTGTAATGGAAACATTTAAGTTACCAAACAGTACCCAAAGAAGAAAAAGTAAGAATGGGGAGCTTGTGTTCTGAGCTTATGTTGATTAGAGAGAGCAAAGTCAACAGAAAGAGCAGCGCAACATCATGCCCAGTTGATCAGTTATTCCAGCATCACATTGTGCAACAGGGAATGGGTTATGAAATTCCTCCCTTGGATGGGTTAGAAGGCGACATCTGGTACAGGGCAAACCAGACAAACAGAAATTTGCAAGATTTCCCCGACCAAAATACTGGTGTGGTAGGTCTTGAGGCTGCCACAAAGGGGAGTTAAACTGCTCATATATTAGAAGATTCTTTCACTGGCTTCCATGTTCCAACGTTTGATTCTAGTGTTCGTGGATGCTTTAAAATTAACTAAGTGATATATAACAAATATATAGTGTAAGGAAATACAAATGACAATATCACTTTACATTTCACTCAAACGAGTCCCCTGAATGAGCCATAGTAATTATATATATATATAAATATTTATATATATATATATATTTAATATATATATTATATATATTATTATTATATAATTATATATATTGCAATAATATATAAAATATTTTTATATATTTATTATATATATTTATATATATATATATTATATATATTAAATATATATAAATCTTTCTTCTTTCAACACACCAGCCGTATCCCACCGAGGTGGGGTGGCCCAAAAGGAAAAAACAAAAGTTTTCTCCTTTCATATTTAGTTTTATATACAGGAGAAGGGGTTACTAGCCCCCTTTCTCCTGGCATTTTAGTCGCCTCTTAAAAACACCATAGCTTACGGAGGAAGAATTCTGTTCCACTTCCCCCTGGAGATAAGAGAAAATAAACAAGAACAAGAGCTAGTAAGAAAATAGAAGAAAACCCAGAGGGGGGTGTATACAATGCTTGTACATGTATGTGTAGTGTGACCTAAGTGTAAGCAGAAGTAGCAAGACGTACCTGAAACCTTGCATGTTTATGAGACAGAAAAAACACCAGCAATCCTACCATCGTGTAAAACAATTAC
>NC_069450.1:33972962-33977962 GCF_026875155.1 Cherax quadricarinatus
TAGAAGTAGTGTTATGAGTTGGTCTGCAGGACTCTGTAATATTATTTAAATGTGTCGATTTTTACTGATGATCAAAATTTTCTTTTGCTCTTTGATTATTCACGTCGTTTCCGAGTTTTAAGATTTAATAGTAATAACTTGTGTGCGCGAAGATTGCCTTGTCTGTTAAGTACTTTCTTCTGTTGTTAATAATTTTCATGTGACTCCATAAACTACCAGAATAACGATCGATTGATATCCCCACTTTTCAGTTCTTTACCATAATTCATAATGCTTTCATTATTATTTAAGAGTATATGTCCTTGTTGTACAACATTCCTTGCATTATTTAAAATCACTGGCAGTTGTCAACTGCGTCTGCCATTCCATCCATGTTGTATTATTTACCTGTCTGCATGTCGGAGTCACCATGCCGAAGCATTCATGCAGCTATCAACAGCTATGTACACCACCTGTGTATACCTGGAGTATACCTGGAGAGAGTTCTGGGGGTCAACGCCCCATGGTGAATCAGGGCTTCATCAACCAGGCTGTGACTGCTGGCCGCATGCAATCCAATGTACGAATCACAGCCTGGCCTCTCCATTGCCCACTTGAAGACAGCCAGGGGTCTATTGATAATCCCCCTTACGTATGCTGGGAGGCAGTTGAATAGTCTTGGGTCTCTGACACTTACTGTGTTCTCTTATCATGCTAGTGGCACCCCTGCTTTCATAGGGAGTGATTTTTGGATGCAAGTTTGGTGCTAATCCATATAGGATTTTCTAAATGTATACAATCATGTATCTCTCCCGCCTGTATTCTAGGGAGTACAGGTTGAGAAACTTCAAGTGCACCCAGTAATTGAGGTGTTTTATCTCCGTTATGCGCGCCGTGAAGGTTCTCTGTACATTTTCTTGGTCAGCAATTTCACCTGCCTTGAAAGGTAAGATAAGATTTCGTTCGGATTTTTAACCCCGGAGGGTTAGCCACCCAGGATAACCCAAGAAAGTCAGTGCGTCATCGAGGACTGTCTAACTTATTTCCATTGGGGTCCTCAATCTTGTCCCCCAGGATGCGACCCACACCAGTCGACTAACACCCAGGTACCTATTTGCTGCTAGGTGAACAGGACAATAGGTGTAAGGAAACGTGTCGAAATGTTTCCACCCGCCGGGAATCGAACCCGGGCCCTCCGTGTGTGAAGCGGGAGTTTTAGCCACCAGGCCACCGGGCCACCGGTGCTGTTAGTGCGCAGCAATATTCCAGCCTAGATAGAACAGCGACCTGAAGAGTGTCATCATGGGCTTGGCATCCCTGGTTTTGAAAGTTCTCATTATCCATCCTGTCATTTTTCTAGCAGATGCGATTGATATAATGTTATGGTCGTTGAAGGTGAGATTCTCTGACATGATCACTCCCAGGTTTTTGACATCAGTTTTTCGCTCTATTGTGTGGCTGAAATTTGTTTTATACTCTGATGAAGTTTTAATTTCTTCATGTCTTCCATATCGGAGTAATTGAAATTTCTCATCATTGAACTTTACATTGTTTTCTGCAGCCCATTTAAAGATTTGGTTGATGTCCGCCTGGAGCCTTGCAGTGTCTGCAATGGAGGACACTGTCATGCAGATTCGAGTGTCACCTGCAAAGGAAGACACGGTGCTGTGGCTTATATCCCTGCTATGTCCGATATGAGGATGAGGAAGAAGATCATAGCGAGTACTGTGCCTTGCGGAACAGAATTTTTCAGAGTAGCCGCCTCAGACAATACTCTCTTGACTACTTCTCTTTGTGTTCTGTTTGTTAGGAAATTATAGATCCATCTACCAACTTTTCCTGTTATTCCTTTATCACGCATTTTGTGCGCTATTGCACCATGGTCACACTTGTCAGAGGCTTTTGTAAAGTCTGTGTATATTCCATCAGCATTCTGTTTGTCTTCTAGAGCATCCAGGACATTGTCGTAGTGGTTCAGTAGTTGGGACAGACAGGAGCGACCTCATCTAAACCCATGCTGCCCTAGGTTGTGTAATTGATGGGTATTTGCATGGGTGGTGATCTTGTTTATTAGAACCCTTTCAAAGATTTTTATGATATGGGATGTTAGCGCTATCGGTCTGTAGTTTTTTGCTATTTGTTTACCGCTCCCTTTATGGAGTGGGGCTATGTTGTTTTTAGTAACTGTGGGCGACCCCCGTGTCTATGCTCTCTCTCCACAGGATGTTAAAAGCACTTGGAAGGGGCTTTTTGCAGTTCTTGACGAACACGGATTTTTATGAGTCTGCGCCTGGGGCAGAGTGCATGTGCATGTCGCTGATCGTCATTTCAAAGTCATTTGACGTCAGGATAATATCAGATAGGTGGGGGTCTACCAAATTTTGTGTATCTCTCATAAAAAATCATTTAGGTCTTCGAGTCTCAGTCTGGTTAGCAACTCGTTAAAAACTGAGTCATATTGGGACTTGAGTAGCTCACTCATTTCCTTGCTGTCATCTGTGTAAGACCCATCTTCTTTAAGTAGGGGCCCAATACTGGATGTTGTTGGCACAAGAAAAGAAATTCTTTGGGTTTCTTTCGATTTCATTTATGGCTTTTAGTTCTTCCCTCGTTTCTTGACTCCTGTAAGATTCCTTTAGCTTTAGTTCGATGTTTGCTATTTCTTTGAACAGTGTCTCCCTATGTATTACAGATATATTGCCGTCTTATAGCTGCTCTGTTATTCTTTGCCTTCGTCTGTATAAGGAGCACCTTTCTCTCTCTATGTAAAGTAAAAGGACACAAGTGCAACTAATGTTACTTTACAAGTACAAGTGCAACTAATGTTACTTTACAAGTACAAGTGCAACTAATGTTACTAATGTTACTTTACATATTGTCGGTAATTCTACCAACTTTATTTCTCTCTCTAGTTTACATTTCCTCCTTTTCCTTGAGGGAATAACCTTGAAAACTTCAAGTGCCACAGAGTTAATTTGTTCTAACAAGGGTTTTTGGGTCGTGTTGTTATCATCTTCCCCATTTATACATTTGGGGTTTGGGTTTTACTTAGTCCCCCTTATTTTTTGTTTATGAATTTAAATTTTGGGTAAGGCCTCGCAGCCTTGGGAAAAGCTGGGGTTATGTTTTAATTTTTCCATTTTCACCCCCAACCCCCCCACATTTCATAGACTGCTTGTCTTGTGGGATGTAATCTTATCTTGACTTTGGGGGCCCCGCCGTGTGGCTCCAGGGTTTGGCAGAATTCCTTAATAAAACACCATGGCAAAGCAGTAAAGACCAATTAATTTCCCCCTATATACTCATTCGAGAACCCCCGACAGTACCCCTGCTCGTTGGTCCTCTTACGATCTTGTTTCAGTAAAAATTTCAATCCATAAATTTTTGTTTAAGGGGGGGTAGGGGCCTTCAAAGCAGAATGGTATAGGCTCAAATCAATGAGAGTCCCCAAAGGGGGCATTAAAATTTCCAACCACGAACGGCAAATACCCAGTGTGCAAATTCACTCCCCAAGACAGAATGCTGGATTTTTTCAGCCTGGGTGATGGACAAGGCAAACCCGGGTCTCAGGACTCACATTGCTAAGTAAAACCCGTAAACCGGGACTTTAGCAGTAAAATTTTTTCCCGATGAAGAGAGAACCCACATTAATTAACCCGTGTGGCTTGGGTGTTAGTGGACTCGGACAGTAAAAAAAATTGATTATTGCCAGCCAAAGGGAGCCCCCGAAAAAATTTATAATACCCTTGTTTCGTGGGAGGACATATAGAACATCCTCGAAAAACAACATGCGTTCAAGTAGGTGAACGTTATTGTTGACGTTGGGCGCAAAAGCGATACCCAGAAAATCAAAATGGGATCGATAACACCTGAGACCATGGTAAAAGTCAGAGATCTAACTTTGATTAAATTTTCTCAAACACGTCAATGCTATTTAAAAATTTTTATATGCCGAACGAAAAGGAGATTTGGTTTAAAGTACACATAAGCATCATATGATTCCCCCTATCCATGCTACCACTGTGCATATGCAAAGGAAATCTGCATTTTCAGAATATGGGGAAAAATTGCCAAGAGGGATGAATTCTGAGGGTAACAGAAGTTTACTGTGAGAGAGAGAATTTCACTTATTTGGAAGGAAAGTACAAACAATGAACAAAAGTTACGAGGTACTGATGATTTCAGGGGGTGTGACACAGGGTTAAAGACACAGACAGCTTCCTGACAAAGTAGTGACGCTTTGCCCTTTGTATCCCGGTTTTTGATTCCAAAGATACCAAGGGATCATGCCACATCGTTCGAAAAAAACAAGACATAAAGGGGTTTTGAGGGTAGCCAGAATGTATGAGGCTGTTTAAAATTTGTTCGATGCCTCTGGGGCCCAATAAACCTTTTTTGACAATGATTGTGAAAACTCTTGTCTAAAACTCTCTTCATGTTTCGAGACAGAGGGGGAAAATAAAAATAATATAGGATAATAACTTCATTTCTACAAGTACATGTACAAGGAATACAGTCCTAGCTGATATCAATGATATACTACTGTATAGAAAGCCGCTTGTTATGCAGTACATTTCGGGAAATTGGGAAAGTTTTGTGCCAGGATGCGACCCACACCAATTGAATAACACCCAGGTACCCGTTTTATATTGGTGGGCTAACATGAACAGCAATTGTCTTATGGAAACACGTCCGAATGTTTTCCAGCCGTACGGGGGGATCGAACTCCAGTCCTCAGTGTGTGAGCTGAGTGCACTAGCGATCGACCTACGGGACACACACTATGCCACTGGCAGGACTGTGACATATAATCTGGAAGACAAGTGCCTGGCTGATTTAAAATGTCGTCGCAAACGTCAAGTGTCCACCATATCTGGGTCAACAAACATTATTAAATAGGTGACAAGATGCTGTAGTCATTCCCACACTTTTTTTCATTCAAGTAATTTGTCACCAAAAACTCAATGAGTCAATAAGAAAACCCAATTAAAATATACCAGGGACACATGGGATATCGAAAG
>NC_069450.1:33980462-34005586 GCF_026875155.1 Cherax quadricarinatus
AAGTTTTGGAGTGAGATTAACAAGTTAAGAAAGCCTAGAGAACAAATGGATTGTCAGTTAAAAATAGGAGAGGAGAGTTATTAAATGGATAGTTAGAGGTATTGGAAGATGGAAGGAATATTTTGAGGAATTGTTAAATGTTGATGAAGATAGGAAGCTGTGATTTCGTGTATAGGGCAAGGAGGAATAACATCTTGTAGGAGTGAGGAAGAGCCAGTTGTGAGTGTGGGGGAAGTTCGTGAGGCAGTAGGTAAAATGAAAGGGGTAAGGCAGCCGGGATTGATGGGATAAAGATAGAAATGTTAAAAGCAGGTGGGGATATAGTTTTGGAGTGGTTGGTGCAATTATTTAATAAATGTATGGAAGAGGGTAAGGTACCTAGGGATTGGCAGAGAGCATGCATAGTTCCTTTGTATAAAGGCAAAGGGGATAAAAGAGAGTGCAAAAATTATAGGGGGATAAGTCTGTTTGAGTGTACCTGGTAAAGTGTATGGTAGAGTTATAATTGAAAGAATAAGAGTAAGACGGAGAATAGGATAGCAGATGAACAAGGAGGCTTTAGGAAAGGTAGGGGGTGTGTGGACCAGGTGTTTACAGTGAAACATATAAGTGAACAGTATTTAGATAAGGCTAAGAGGTCTTTGTGGCATTTATGGATTTGGAAAAGGCGTATGACAGGGTGGATAGGGGGGCAATGTGGCAGATGTTGCAAGTGTATGGTGTAGGAGGTAGGTTACTGAAAGCAGTGAAGAGTTTTTACGAGGATAGTGAGGCTCAAGTTAGAGTATGTAGGAAAGAGGGAAAATTTTTCCCAGTAAAAGTAGGCCTTAGACAAGGATGTGTGATGTCACCGTGGTTGTTTAATATATTTTATAGATGGGGTTGTAAGAGAAGTAAATGCGAGGGTCTTGGCAAGAGGCGTGGAGTTAAAAGATAAAGAATCACACACAAAGTGGGAGTTGTCACAGCTGCTCTTTGCTGATGACACTGTGCTCTTGGGAATTCTGAAGAGAAGTTGCAGAGATTGGTGATGAATTTGGTAGGGTGTGCAAAAGAAGAAAATTAAAGGTGAATACAGGAAAGAGTAAGGTTATGAGGATAACAAAAAGATTAGGTGATGAAAGATTGAATATCAGATTGGAGGGAGAGAGTATGGAGAGGTGAACGTATTCAGATATTTGGGAGTGGACGTGTCAGCGGATGGGTCTATGAAAGATGAGGTGAATCATAGAATTGATGAGGGAAAAAAGAGTGAGTGTGCACTTAGGAGTCTGTGGAGACAAAGAACTTTGTCCTTGGAGGCAAAGAGGGGAATGTATGAGAGTATAGTTTTACCAACGCTCTTATATGGGTGTGAAGCGTGGGTGATGAATGTTGCAGCGAGGAGAAGGCTGGAGGCAGTGGAGATGTCATGTCTGAGGGCAATGTGTGGTGTGAATATAATGCAGAGAATTCGTAGTTTGGAAGTTAGGAGGAGGTGCGGGATTACCCAAACTGTTGTCCAGAGGGCTGAGGAAGGGTTGTTGAGGTGGTTCGGAATGTAGAGAGAATTGAGCGAAACAGAATGACTTCAAGAGTGTATCAGTCTGTAGTGGAAGGAAGGCGGGGTAGGGGTCGGCCAAGGAAGGGTTTGGAGGGAGGGGGTAAAGGAGGTTTTGTGTGCGAGGGGCTTGGACTTCCAGCAGGCATGCGTGAGCGTGTTTGATAGGAGTGAATGGAGACAAATGGTTTTTAATACTTGACGTGGCTGTTGGAGTGTGAGCAAAGTAACATTTATGAAGGGATTCAGGGAAAACCGGCAGGCCGGACTTGAGTCCTGGAGATGGGAAGTACAGTGCCTGCACTCTGAAGGAGGGGTGTTAATGTTGCAGTTTAAAAACTGTAGTGTAAAGCACCCTTCTGGCAAGACAGTGATGGAGTGAATGTATGGTGAAAGTTTTTTCTTTTTCTACCCACCCTGCCTTGGTGGGAATCGGCCGGTGTGATAATAAAAATATATATATATATATATATATATATAATATATATATATATATAATATATATATATAATATATATATATATATATATATATATATATATATTATATATATATATATAAATAATGGTGAAGATATTTGAACCTGTTAGTGTTTTAACTTAATCTGATTTAATAATGGCATTACGAATACATTTCCACATTTTATAAATATGATAATTAGTAAGCTTTTTCATTGTATATTAACTTATTTTTTTGCCACCTGAACAATGTGTCACCTATTTTGCTTTATTTAATTTACTTCAATTACTGGAAAAAAAAATCTTACAGATTGCATTTTGATATCACATTAATGACATTTTACTGAACTCCCCGTTTATAATTTTTAGTGTTCATAAATAAATACTACATAACCAAAAACGCAGATATACAGGTATTACACAGTACTCCTAAATCACTTGATGCAGAGTGTTGCATTTTTTTTTAGTATTGACACGAAGTCGTCATTATGGCGGCCATCTTTCATTTCAAGGTTTTCCTGGTCTGCAATTCCAGGAGACTTTTAGTACGTTATTAAGAGCTTCCCTAAGAGTGAATCTTGAAAAAAAATAGCTTGTTAGGAACACTTTTCTCGATTTTGGTTGAATTTGACCTTTTGCTTTTCGGCTACTGAGTCACTAAGAAAGGTCAGTAATCCCCATTTCCTCGTCTCTCAACATCCCCTCACTGAGAAATTGAAGCAGAAATTAGTTAATATTGAGAACTTAGAAATGGATGACTATGAGACGGTGTCCTTGTAGACCCATAGTCTTTCCTAACCAGTGACAACCGTGTCCATGAAGCCGAGAATGATTATCAATTTCCTACAACATGAACTTGGTTTGGAACCCGTCTTAGACAAGCAGATTCGAATAGGTTAAAAATTCCAAACTGGACTGGATATAACATCAGAATCAGAGATAAACAATAAATCATTACCCGCGTACTGGTCGTAGCTTTGACCAACGAGCTTGAAATCTTGAAACAGCTGTAACTATAAATGATGCATAATAATAGTACAGGAATACAAAAACAATCTTTTGCACTACTAGTAGCAGGTTATTCCTGGAGGTAACAAGTATTATATAACAACATCCTGTTATAGCAAACACTACACTCAAAAATAAAACTCACTGAAGTATTAGTCATTTATAGGTACCGCCACGCAAATTGTGACCAAAGAAACACACCAAAAGGAAATTTGACATGGGTTAACAAAATAAAAAGGAGTACCTGTCATAACCTATTACAACAATAAACAACATACACTGCACAACATCACAAGGTTACTAAAGCTAAAGTTGTATCACATGACCAAAGCCATAACCACCTTTAACACACACAATATATATACAACACAAATCATGTCAGTAAAGTAAAAAGACCCTAAGTAAAGCTACCATAACAACTATAAAACAGACACAAAACCCGAACATGCCCGCTATGACAGGTTACAGAGTATTGGTTAAAGTTGTGTTACATTATAGCCTAACCAATAGGAATTCTGAAAGAACGCATTATTCCTTATGCACAATAACCATGGAAAAACAGTATTTTAATATTATTAATATGCTAAACCATCAAGTACAATAATTCTTGTACAGAAAACAGAACAACATACATGTAACATACAATAATAAAATAAAATAAACCCCAAAACAAGCTTTTATAACATAATAAAACTCAGCACATCAAAAGGGTTTAATACCAAACCCTACACAGAAATTAAACCTCCCACATATGTATATAAACCGAAACTCATGTCCACAGAATTTTTGGTATAAACCCCTTAATAAACATAGTATAGACCCGAGATCTATACACACTCTTAAAAAATTACCACATAGAACTTCGAGCAAACAATAAAAGTTAAACATAATACAAGACAAGTAGTAAGTATAAGGGCCTCTGTATCTTGCCCGTCCTCAGAAAAAATTATGTTGAAACCAACTTGCCATATCTGATTACTTAAAAATGAGATCTTAAGGGCTCGGTATCCTGGCTATCAAGGAAGATTTCTTGCACAGTGAACATAACCACCAGGTTTAGAAAAATTAACCTTGTAAGCTCTCTTATATCTCACTATGACAAACATTCCCGTGAAACAGAGCTTACCATCCATACCAAACTGCCACTACCTTCCTCTTACACACCAAAAAAACTCTAGCGTCAA
Organism: Cherax quadricarinatus; assembly: GCF_026875155.1. Lineage (NCBI taxonomy): Eukaryota > Metazoa > Arthropoda > Malacostraca > Decapoda > Parastacidae > Cherax > Cherax quadricarinatus. The sequence continues at coordinate 33,984,653 of NC_069450.1, forward strand.
ACAAATCCCCCACCCCCCTTTACATCCCCCCAGAAGGAGACCACCCCTTTGCCCATCCTCAGGGACCCCGACAAAGGGAACCCATAGTGAGGTTCCTATAACCTTCCGGGAAACTTTTTTTCCAGGACGCCCCATAAACCAGCACATTCCTACACTTCGTTCTATAGAATCTAGCCGCCAACGCTTTTATCCTCGTATCACCCCTTAATTCCCTCATTGCCCAGGAGATATCCAGATTATCTACTATGACATACATTATAGCCCTTCCCACATCCCTAAGCACTCTCCTTACATCTAATAGTAAACCCCTTAAAAGTGGCAAACGTCCCCCCCCAACAATTTGATAACCCCACCCATCCATGATCTCACCCCCTCCAAGGAGGAACATTATTATTATAATCAAGGGGGAAGCGCTAAACCCGGAGGATTATACAGCGCCTGGGGGGGGGGGATGTGGAAGGCATTCAGGCTTAATTCGGGGAACTGGAGGACAGATCCAATTTCCTAAATCAGGAGCCCCTCACCAACATCAAGGAACCTTCCTTGAAGGGCAAGGAGGGACAAAAGAAGACCACATGAAACACCGTTTCAACATCACCACAAAACTGACAAAAAGCCTCTTCCACGAACCCCATATATCTTAGCACCTCCTTGGAAGCCAGAATCCCCATGATGAAACGATACACTAATTCTCTTACCCTAGCCGGTATCCTAAGCTTACTAAAATCCTTCCAAATAACCCCCCAATCATACGTTGGATACACGGCTACCCCTTGCAAAATTCCCTGACCTCCCACTACTCTCACCAACCTTTTCACTTGGATGTTATCCACCTGTTGCACTGTCAATAAAAATCTTAACATATCTTCACAAACCCGCAGGTCCTTGCCACTCCACCATTTATGTGCCTCCTCCATAACTCTTCTTACGTTAGTTCCCCTCACACCCCCTTCCCTAATATACCTCCACTTGATATATATAGCCATTACTCTCAGTCCTAAAGGCAATAAACCTAAACCCCCTCTTTGAACATCTGTCATAACTACTTAACCATGCCCTCCCAAATCCCCACACAAACTTCAGCACTCTCCTCTTTATTTCCAAAATGTCCTCTACTTCTAAGGGAAAAACCTCTGCCACCCCCCATACCTTGCTATAGACAAGTGAATTTACCACCACTACCCTCTGATGTAAAGCTAGGTCCCTCGCACTTAAACCTCACAGTCTACCTAAAACCTTACCCATGACAGACTCCGAATTTACCCTTCTGCAGATCTGCACCCCCTCCACATACCATATTCCACATACCCTGATTCTATCAGCCACTTTCACCCAACCCTCACCTCTGCCTCAGCATACAGGGTGTTCACCCACCTCACTACCCCCTCCCGAAACCCCAACCTCTCTAAGCAAACCCCTAAGAAATCTCTGTTCACGCAATCACATGCGTTCTCCCATTCTAAACCTAGTATTCCCCCTCCCGTACAACTCTCTAGAAAATCTCTAATAAAACCACGTCCATCCCTCATCCTTCTCCCCAGAATCCCCAACTGCCCCCTATGTAGCACTAAACCCAACACTTTCCTCATTCTTTTGCCTAAAATCTTAGCAAAAATCTTGTAATCCGAGCATATTAACGTAATCACACGGTAATCATTCAAAACTCGGCATTCCTTCTTTTTGGGCACTAAAACCGTGACACTCGTAATTTGTGATTTTCCCATCCTCCCACTACTTAACATACAATTCAAAACCCCCACCAGACAATGCCGGACACTCCCCCCATGACACCTATAAAAATCGTTGGGTATGCCATGTATCCCAGGGGTTTTACCCTGGCACAGCCCAAAAACTGCCTCCTCCACCTCCTCTACACTAATACTATTCTCGAGTCTGTCACTGTCCTGCTCACTTAATACCCTATTAAACCCCTCATCCCCAAAACGTCCCTCACCCACTCTCCCACCAACCCTCCTCCATTTCTCCCTAAACCAGAAATCGGCATACAAACTAATATGTTCCATGGTGGATAGGCCTTGACCCTCCTCAAACCCAACCCCCCTGTTCCTGCCACTATATACACCAAGGAGGTTTTCACCTGCCTTTCCTTAAACTTCCTGAGTACAAATCCCGACGGCCTATTCCCCCTTAACACATCCTCCAACCCCGACCTAACTCTAATTACTTCAAAATTTTCATCATGAATTTCTGCCAACCTATTTCGCAAACGTTCCATGTCCTCACTCCGCCCCACCCGTTCCTCTGCATAACAGTCATTTAACTGACCTTCAAGATAATTTTGTAAACCATAGCTCCACCTTGCCATCTCCTTACCCCGTACTTTAAAAAAATCCGCGATTCCAACTTTAGCTCTCATTTCCCACCAATCCAGCAAATCCATCTCCCTATTCCTAGTCTCCCAAAAGGATTTCGACCAATCCTCAAATCCTGTAGCATCACCTTCGTCCCTAAGGAGTCTCACATTCAATTTCCAGTATCCCGTTTAAACTCTCACTATACCATCTACCCTCAAATCTGCTATAACAGCACAGTGATCAGAAAAACCCACATCTATAGTCCTCACCCTCTCCACACCTATTCCCTGCCTAACATAAATCCTATCTAACCGTGCCTCATATCCCCTACGAATAAAAGTGTGCTCCACTTCATATCCCCTACTCCCCAACACATCTACCACTCCAACATCCCGCAAAACGTCTCTCAGAGCCCCCAAAACACAACCCACCCCCCTCAGAACCACATCCCCATTCCTAATTACACAATTCCAATCCCCGCCAAGCACCGTAATAGCCAGTAAACCTCTCAAATGATACAACAAGACATTGCGTACAAAATCCTAGTGTTACTAGTTGCTGGCATGTACACACCTACAAAACTAACCCTCCTGGCCCCCCAAAACCCATCCACCCTGACAACCCCCCCCCCCCCCCCCTCCTCCCAACCCAGGATACGCAAAGGACTGGTCTCCTTTACCGCCACAGCCACACCTCCTTTCAACCTCAAAGCATCACATGTAAACAACCTATAACCTTTCAACAACAACTCACATCCTATCCTATGGTTATGTTCCTGCAAAAAACAGACATCAAAACTAAATCTCCTTAAAACCCACTCTAACCATACCCTCTTGACCTCGGTCTTAAGACCATTTACATTAAAAGTTACACACCTGAAATTACAAGAATGGCGGCTTACCCCTGTGCCGCTGAGGCTTACTTGATCCTCCTTTCATAGGTCTCGGTTCATCTCTAGTGATCCCTCGTTCCTGCTCTCCAACCCCTCCCTGTCCCTTCCTGCCGATCTTCCCATTACTCTCCCCCTCCCAGTCTCGCCGTTTCCACCACAGCTGACCTAACCTTCTTCCCAGGCTGCTGCGCTGGTGTGAGAACCTCATCCATGTCTGATGCCCCCGCTGATCTCTTGCGGGAGCTACCCTCTACACACATATCTTCCTCAATCACATCTTCTTGATGGACCTCCACCACCACATTCCTCTCCATTCTAACCTCACTCAAGTCTTCCTTATCCAGTTTCTGCTCATCCATCACCTTGACATCACCTAGCCGTCCACACCATGCTCCGACTCTTCCAAAAAATCTTTCAGCACAGCCTCCAAAATCCCTTCCTGAGCTGAATCTGTAGTATCTAACGGTCTGTCTGACAGCTATATTCCCCCCCCCCCGTTTCCTCTGGTAGTGTAACACACGTCTCCAAAACCACCTCTGCTCTTTCAACCTCCTCACTCCATAGGCCCTTTCCCCGGCCTTCCACATCACCCGTCATAACGTCCAAGGCTTCTAACTGCTTGTCTTCAGAAGCTTTTTCTGGAACCCTAGGGCCCTGTCTCCTAGGGCATTATGCTGCCATGTGCTCATAAGAGTCACATAAACGGCACGTCCTCCACTGCCCAGCATAGTGTACAAAAACCTGAGTTCTATAACCTTGCAATGTGACGTACGATGGTATCGGCCTCCTCATGGTCATTTTTTCAGTGTGAAGGATCCTTCCGCCAGCCCCTCGTAGGGGCCGTCCTTCCACATTCCCATGCTCGCCGAGTGTACAGTCCCATAACCACTGAACACATCCTGTAGGCTGTATGCTGTCGCTTCAAAAGGTACATTCCATACCTTCACCCAAGTAAAATGCTTAGAAACATCATGCAAGCATATTTCTACTGCCGAATTGACGCTCATCCTCCTTTCTTGAAATTCGTCGACGATGCTGGAGTAGAAGTCGACCCTCATGAACTTCACGAAGACCCTTGACATACCATTCAGCGCCACACAGTACAACTCTTCATTGAGGATGCCATAAACGTCCCTGATAATGCTTGGCAGGAGAGCGTTCATCGTGGCACTGCTTAAAGATCCCCTGACCAGCTCGATGCACACAGTATTTATGCGCCGGCTCATACGGTCTGCAATCTTGGTGCTAATGCTGTGTTTTCCTCACCAGATGGCGTGCAAGAGAAACTGTAAAAGCGTTCTCTCTCCCCACAGCTCGAGAGACGAATGTGATATAACAATTAGGAAGACTGCATTTGGAAACAATTGTGGCACATTGCCAATAAACACTCTGTGTGAAAGCAGTTAAAATTGCCTGGAAACATAAAACTCAGCTTCCTGATGATGATTCCATCAGTTTGCTCCTTGATGTTAAAAACTACATTATATGTCTAAGAAACCTTAAGACATGACATAGTTTACGAGAAAGGCAGACGATAACGTCCAGTAGAGGTGCAGGAATCTTGTAATATTAAGACAAGATTAACAGTATGATTCATTAGAATCAATAGATATTTTCTGCAGTAAATCACACTTCGCATAGTTGATGATTCTGTGAGAATTCCTGCGGTACCTCTGTCACAATATTGGTGAGATATCAACAAGCTAGACAGTATATAAAGCAAAACTTAGTGATGTACTACCTGGCCTTCTGTAAGCTCGTCGTGAAGGGGGAATAAGGACATACAAATTGGTGATCAAGGTACCATATGTTATGTATTAAGAAATATGAAACAGAGTGTCATTAACCTCTACTTTAGAGGACCAGTGCAGACAGCAACCACACAGGGAGGTAGTACTGTCCCGCCCTATGGGTGTAAAATGCCAGCCTATAATTGTTTTACATGATGGTAGGATTACTGGTGTCTTTTTTCTGTCTCATAAACATGCAAGATTTCAGGTACATCTTGCTACTTCTACTTACACTTAGGTCACACTACACATACATGTACAAGCGTATATATACACACCCCTCCGGGTTTTCTTCTATTTTCTTACTAGTTCTTGTTCTTGTTTATTTCCTCTTTACCTCCATTTGGAAGTGGAACAGAATGCTTCCTCCGTAAGCCATGCGTGTCATAAGAGACGACTAACACGCAGGGAGCAATGGGCTAGTAATACCTTCTCTTGTATTCATTACTCAAGTTAAAAAGATAAACTTTTGTTTTTCTTTTTGGGTCACTCTGCCTCGGTAGGATATGGCCGGTGCATTGAAAGAAAAAGATATATACATAGGCCTTATGGGGGAGGCAGAGATTGAGGGGTAAAACTGCCCCTCCTTCCCTTTCCCCAAACAGGCGAGCATACACCGTGTGCTCTTGTTACGATAATGGAGTGTTTGATCACCGTGTGTATATAGTGTATATAGTGTACAGTGCATAGTATGTGCTTAGCATGTGTAGGGTAGCGGTGTGAACAGAGCATAGTGGTGTACTGTGAAGTGTGGTGGGAGGCAGTGAGTGCCCTACCTTGTCAGGCCTGCCCCACCCATCATATCCTCCGCACCTCCCTCTCCTCCACCGCCCACCAAAAGTACAGGAGCCCCTCTCCTCCCTCCCACCACCACCATGAGCCAAATGCAGTATGTGAAATGTACCATTTTCCTTTCGGCCCGGGCTTACCACACAGTTGGTGGTATGGCAGATGATGCAGCTAGCCAGGTACAAAGCCAGGGAAACAGTGCACCCAACAATGAAAGCAGAGGCACATGTCAGGTGTGTGGAGAGTTCCGAGCACGCAACAGGGATGGCCTTATACGTGCACACAAAGGGTGTGCAGGATCACATAGCCCCCCAGCAGAGAGCAGCCCACAGCCTCCACAGGCGGATGACAGTTACAGTGGCAACCTCCTCACAAGCGAAAATCTTTTGCTTGCATTCAAGTCCACTGTTAGCAGTACCCTATCTCACATTCCTAAAGCGGCTCGCCCATATGCAGCAGGGAAATTCACAGACCTTCTGAAGCAGGTGAATGGAGGTTCTGCTAAGAAGCCCGAGGTACCACTAAAGCATGGCACACCCTACTATTGTTCGGCATTGTCTGTCTTGCAGTTCCTGAAAGATGAGACAAACTGCTAACCACATCAGTCATCAAGGCAGTGCGCAACTACCCAAGAACTGATAATTGTGTCCCTCTGCCCCATCAACGCAGGAATCACAGAGGCAGAACCAAGAAAAAATCCACTGAAAACGAGAAAATCTGCGCACAAGTTAGCCAAAAAATCGAAGAAGGTAACACAGTGGGAGCAATCAGAATAATTACAAGTGAAAAGACACTGTAGCTCCCAAAGATGAGACCACAGCCCAAGCACTAAGAGACAAGCATCCAACAAGGGACACCATAGTCGTCAACAACAACCCTGAGGAAGACCCCATCACTGAACAACTAATTTTGCCAGAATCAGGAGTCTATAAGGCGACAGTGTCCTTTCCAGCAGGATCTGCAGGAGGTTACATTGGAATTCGACCACAACACCTCAAAGAGATGGTAAATCCAGTACTCGGCGCATCTGCATCAATTTTCACTCATTTAACAACTTTCATCAACAACTGCCTGGCTGAGAGGATCCTTGAAGAAATTAATCCTCACTATGTGTTTTGAAGAAGAAGGATGGGGAAATCAGACCCATTGCTGTTGGTAACACTCTTCGCCGTCTCGTCGCCAAAGTAGCAATAAGAAACATTCCCCTAGAAGCTGCCAGTTTACTCCAGCCACACCAACTGGGTTTTGGCATCTCTCAAGGTAGTGAAGCCACAGCTCATGCCGCAAGGGCCTACAAAAGGGACCTACCAGAAGACAAGGCCGTAGTTAAACTTGATTTTAGAAACACCTTTAATATGATGAAGTGAGCTGTGGTCTTGCCGGCCGTTCAGGATCAGTTCCCCAGCTTTTTCCTTTCATTTCATCTGGCTTCAGCAAACCCTCAATTCTTTTGTTTGGCAAACATAAAATTCCCTCATGATAGGGTGTTCAGCAGGGTGATCCACTAGCTCCACTTCTCTTCTGTTTGGCAGTAAGAGAACTAACTTTCAGCCTATGCAGCGAGCTCAGCATCTGGTACCTGGATGATGGTACTCTGGCAGGTACTGATGAGTCCTTGTTAGAGGACCTACTACTGGTAAAGACACCAGGAAATAATCAATGCTCTGTGAAGAATCCCCCCAGAAGTCTCTACTACCATTCCATCCATCAGTACCCTCTGGAGACCACCGCTGGGTCACCAGGCCATCGACACAGTATTCAAGGACAAACTGAATGACCTGAAGAAAGTGGAGGAGAGAATAAGAGATCTTGATGCCCATGATGCCCTGTATCTCCTCACAAGATGTCTTACTATGCCAAGACTCACTTTCTGTGGTGGTCACCCTCTTTTTACAACCCAACACTCGATGACTATGACTCACTCCTGAGATCAACCTTTAAGAAAGCACTGAATCTGTCACTGGAGGATCGGCAATGGGATCAGGCAACCCTCCCAGTGCGACTGGGAGGTATAGGGGTGCGCAAAGCAACGCAGGTAGCTTTACATGCATTTCTGTCTTCGTGTTTGGCTTCCAGTGGATTAGTCAAGAAGATTGTCCCCGAACTCTTGAGAGACGCAGTAGGAGCTCAAGACCCCAGGTTTACTGAAGCAGCGATGGGGTGAAACACCCTTGCCGACTCCTCAAGTATACCAGTGCCTCCCAAAAAGCACAAACAGTCCCACTGGGACAAACCGATCATGGAAAAAATCGCCATCACAATGCTCGCCAAGGCTTCAGGAAAGGACAAAGCTCTTCTTGAAGTGGTGAAGGCACCACACTCAGGAGATTTCCATCTAGCTTTTCCAAATTCCTCCCTGAGCGCTCGACTCGAAGCACAGGCCATTCGGATAGGTGTTGCTCTTTGTCTAGCCACCCTATCCTCACTGAACATAGGTGTATTTGCGGCAGGGCCACGGCTGATCAATTCGGACTTCATGGTCTCGAGTGTCACACATCAGAAGGGAAGTATGCCATGCATTAGGAGGTCAATGACATCATAAAGAGAAGCCTCGATACAGCCCGTTACTCAGCTCAACGGGAACCCCATATGCAGAGGTCTAATTGAAGTCAAAAGCATCCTGATGGGGCCACTATGCTACCCTGGAAGGGTGGAAAGCAGATTGCCTGGGACTACACCTGTGCCGCCATATTGGCAGACACCTACTTGACATACTCATTAGCTGAAGGGGGTAGAGCTGTCAGGCATAGGGAGACCCAGAAGACTCGCAAATATGACGGCCTTTCCCCATGCAATAACTTCATCTCAGTATGATCGGAGACCCATGAAGCATGGGGCAAGGGTGCTTTAAAGTTCCTCAAAGAGCTGGGTGAAAAACTCATCATAGAAACCAAGGACCACAGGGCGGCCAGCTTCCTCTTTCAGAGACTCAGTGTTGCTATCCAGAGAGGAAATGCCTGCAACATTCTGGGCACGCGGCCCATCGCCGGGGAGCTGGACGAAGTATTCGAGATGTAGCTCTGAGTTGTTATCTATGTCGCTTTACTCCCTATTGTATTTTTGTCAGTGTATTTTGTCAATGTATTTTTTCAAGGTATTATGTCTTTCAGTAGAGTATCTATAAAATATAAAGGCTGGTAGGAGAAAGCAATTATCAAACAGCTTCAGGGAGAACCTTGAGTTTTCCCTGAAGCAAGTTTATATATATATATATATATATATATATATATATATATATATATATATATATATATATATATATATATATATATATATATATATATATATATATATATGTAGTCACCTAATTGTGGTTGCAGGGGTCGAGACTCAGCTCCTGGCCCCGCCTCTTCACCGACCGCTACTAGGTCCTCTCTCCCCATGCTCCATGAGCTTTATCATACCTCGTCTTAAAACTATGTATAGTTCCTGCCTCCACTACATCTTCCCAGACTATTCCACTTCCTAACTACTCTGTGACTGAAGAAATACTTCCTAACATCCCTTTGACTCATCTGAGTCTTCAGCTTCCAATTGTGAGCCCTTGTTTCTGTGTCCCATCTCTGGAACATCGTGTCTCTGTCCACCTTGTCTATTCCACGCAGTATTTTGTATGTCGTTATCATGTCTCCCCTGACCCTCCTGTCCTCCAGTGTTGTCAGACCGATTTCCCTTAACCTTTCTTCATAGGACATTTCCCTTAGCTCTGTTTGACCAGATGTGGGTTCCAAACTGGTGCTGCGTACTCCAGTATGGGCCTGACGTACACAGTGTATAAAGTCTTGAACGATTCCTTACTGAGGTACCGGAACGCTATTCTCAGGTTTGCCAAGCGCCCATATGCCGCAGCAGTTATCTGGTTAATGTGTGCTTCTGGCGATGTACTCGGTATTATACTCACTCCTAGGTCTTTCTCCTTGAGTGAGGTTTGCAGCCTTTGGCCACCTAGCCTATACTCTGTCTGCAGTCTTCTTTGCCCTCCACCGATCTTCATGACTTTGCATTTGGCGGTGTTTAATTCTATGAGCCAGTTTCTGGACCACACATCCAGCCTGTCCAGATCTCTTTGTAGACCTGTCTGGTCCACGTCTGATTTAATTCTCCTCATTAACTTCACGTCATCTGCAAAACAGGGACAGTTCTGAGTCTATCCCTTCCGTCATGCCGTTCACATATACCAAGAATAGCACTGGTCCCAGGACTGACCTCTGTGGGACCCCGCTCGTCACTGGCGCCCACTGTGATACCTCATCACAGATCATGACTCGCTGTTGCCTCCCTGTTAGGTATTCTCTGATCCATTGCAGTGCCTCTCCTGTTATACATGCCTGTTCCTCTAGCTTCTGTACTAATCTCTTTTGAGGAACTGTGCCGAAGGCCTTCTTGCGGTCCAAGAAAATGCAATCAACCCACCCCTCCCTCTCATTTCTTACTTCACTTACCTTGTCGTAAAGCTCTAGTAGGTTTGTGACACAGGATTTACCTTCCATGAATCCGTGCTGGCTGTCGTTTATAATCTTGTTCCGCTGAAGGTGCTCCACCACTCTCCTCCTGATAATCTTTTCCAAGATTGGGGATTGGGGATTAGTGTGGACGGTTACAAAGCTTCTGCAGTGTTTTAAAAATTGAGGTTGGAGAGTTGAAGGAGGAGGTCTTGCTTCTCCAGGAGGAGATTAGGAGGCTGAAGGTCCACCTCAATGGGTCTGGGAGAGAGTGTGAGGTGGCTGGAGTTGTGGGGAATGAGGCTTCTAGCAGCGAGGTGCAGTCTGTCTCTCGCTGTGAGGAGGTTGTAGTTGGGGAGGCAGCAACGGCTACCAGCAGTGAGGTGCAGCCCAGCACCTGCTACACTTCAGGATGAATGTTTTCAGTGGCCAGTGAAGGTAAGGGTACTACTGCCCCTGCTAATGGAGGTAAGCGCATTCTTGTGGTAGGTGACTCTCAGGTAAGATACATTGACCGTGCTTTTTGTAATAGGAATAAGAAGATGAGAGATAGAGTGTGCTTCCCTGGAGCTGGTGTTGGGGACATTGTCAACAGGCTGGATAATATCATGTCAGGTAATGGGAGCAAGCCCATTATCTGTCTCAGTGCTGGTGGAAATGATATTGGGAAGGGTAGGAGAGAAGAGCTGCTAGATAAGTACAGGTCAGCTATAGATTTCATTAAGTCTAAGGGAGGGATCCCAATCATATGTAGCATCTGCCTAGAAGGGGAGTAGGAAATGAATGGTTGTCTAGGGCAATTGGTGTAAATTGCTGGCTAGACAGATACTGCAAGGAACTTGCAATCCCATTCATTGACAACTGGAACAACTTTTATGGCAAACATGATATGTATGCAAGGGATGGGGTACATCTCTCTGGGGCTGGGGTGGTAGCACTTGCAGACTCGATTGAGAAGGCCATTGGTGAAATGCCTATGATTTTAAACTGATGGAAGATAGAGGTATGGGTGTGTGTGGGAAACAAGCAGGTTGCAACACTTGGGTTGGAAACAGTAAATGTATAAAAGGCATTCAGCATGAAGTTATAAATAAAGACAATAGATCAGGTCAGCAAACAAAGGGGGACAGCAGAGGGCAGCAAGGGACTAGCTCCCTTAAGGTTTACTATACTAATAGCAGGAGTGTAAGAAATAAGATAGATGAGCTAAGATTAATTGCAAGTGCAGGAGACATAGATATTATTGCTATAACAGAGACCTGGCTCAATCTGAAAGATAGAGAGATGCCCTCTGATGTCACATACAAGGCTATAAATTATTCCACACTGACAGGGTCAACAGGAAAGGTGGTGGAGTAGCGATGTATGTCAGAGACAATTTAAATTGTTGTGTTAGACAAGATATTAAATTAGAAGCGTCAGCCACTGAATCTGTTTGGTTACAGCTTCTCGATGGCCGAGAAAAACTAATTTTGGGTGTGATTTACAGGGCCCCAAATCTTGATAGGGAGTGCAGTAAACTTCTATGGGACGAAATTCGTAAGGCATCTACATACGAAAATGTTGTGCTAATGGGAGATTTCAACTAAGACAGATTGACTGGAGCAATTTGACAGGAAATTTAGAGTCAGGTGACTTTCTTGATACGATCCAGGATTGTTTTTTAAAACAGTTTGTGACAGAGCCAACTAGGGGAAATAACCTCCTTGACTTGGTTCTTGCCAGTAGGGAAACACTAATTAATAATCTTGAGGTTAATGATGAGCTTGGGGAAAGTGATCACAAATCACTCAGTTTTAATATATCATGGAATTCCCCTAATAATGGCAATCAAGTCTCCGTCCCTGACTTTCGCTTGGCTGATTTCATAGGACTGAAAAATTACTTAGGTGGGCTGAACTGGAATGACCTGACTAAGGGTCAGGTAGGTGGTGATGGTTGCCGATATGATGCTTTCCAGGCATAGTTCTAGCTGCTCAGTCAAATTATGTTCCAAATAGGGAAATCAGATCAAACAAAAATGATCCTAAATGGATGAACAATAGATTAAAATATCTGATTGGTCAAAAGAGAGGCATATATAGGCAAATCAAAAGAGGAGAGGGACAATTGAGAAATCGATATATTCAGTTAAAGAGAGAAATAAAAAAGGGAATTAGAAAAGCAAAAAGAGATTATGAGGTTAAAGTTGCAAGAGAATCGAAGACTAACCCAAAAGGATTCTTTCAGGTATACAGAAGTAAGATCAGGGACAAGATAGGCCCACTCAAAAGTTCCTCGGGTCAGCTCACTGACAGTGATAAGGAAATGTGTAGAATTTTTAACACATACTTCCTCTCAGTTTTTACACAGGAGGATACCAGCGATATTCCAGTAATGATAAATTATGTAGAACAGGACGATAATAAACTGTGTACTATTAGGGTCACAAGTGACATGGTCCTTAGGCAAATAGATAAATTAAAACCTAACAAATCCCCAGCCCTGATGAACTGTATGCAAGGGTTCTAAAGGAATGTAAAGAGGAGCTTAGCACACCTTTGGCTAATCTTTTCAACATATCACTACAAACTGGCATGGTGCCAGATAAGTGGAAAATGGCAAATGTGATACCTATTTTCAAAACAGGTGACAGGTCCTTAGCTTCGAACTATAGACCAATAAGCCTAACCTCCATAGTGGGGAAATTTATGGAATCAATAATTGCCGAGGCAGTTCGTAGCCACCTTGAAAAGCATAAATTAATCAACGAATCTCAGCATGGTTTTACAAAGGGGCGTTCCTGCCTTACGAATTTATTAACTTTTTTCACTAAGGTATTTGAGGAGGTAGATCATGGTAATGAATATGATATTGTGTATATGGACTTCATAAGGCTCTTGACAGGGTCCCACATCAGAGACTATTGAGGAAAATTAAAGCACATGGAATAGGAGGAGAATTTTTTCCTGGATAGAGGCATGGTTGACAAATAGGCAGCAGAGGTTTGCATAAATGGGGAGAAATCAGAGTGGGGAAGTGTCACGAGCGGTGTTTCCACAGGGGTCATGTTGGGCCCCCTGCTGTTCACAATCTACATAAACGACATAGATGAGGGCATAAAGAGCGACATCGGCAAGTTTGCCGATGACACCAAAATAGGCCGTCGAATTCATTCTGACGAGGACATTCGAGCACTCCAGGAAGATTTGAATAGACTGATGCAGTGGTCGGAGAAGTGGCAGATGCAGTTTAATATAGACAAATGCAAAGTTCTAAATGTTGGACAGGACAATAACCCTGCCACATATAAACTAAATAATGTAGATCTTAATATTACGGATTGCGAAAAAGATTTAGGAGTTCTGGTTAGCAGTAATCTGAAACCAAGACAACAGTGCAAAGTGTTCGCAATAAAGCTAATAGAATCCTTGGCTTCATATCAAGAAGCATAAATAATAGGAGTCCTCAGTTGTTCTTCAACTCTATACATCCTTGGTTAGGCCTCATTTAGATTATGCTGCACAGTTTTGGTCACCTTATTACAGAATGGATATAAATTCTCTGGAAAATGTACAAAGGAGGATGACAAAGTTGATCCCATGTATCAGAAACCTTCCCTATGAGGATAGACTAAGGGCCCTGAATCTGCACTCTCTAGAAAGACGTAGAATTAGGGGGGATATGATTTAGGTGTATAAATGGAAGACAGGAATAAATAAAGGGGATGTAAATAGTGTGCTGAAAATATCTAGCCTAGACAGGACTCGCAGCAATGGTTTTAAGTTGGAAAAATTCAGATTCAGGAAGGATATAGGAAAGTACTGGTTTGGTAATAGAGTTGTGGATGAGTGGAACAAACTCCCAAGTACCGTTATAGAGGCCAGAACGTTGTGTAGCTTTAAAAATAGGTTGGATAAATACATGAGTGGATGTGGGTGGGTGTGAGTTAGACCTGATAGCTTGTGCTACCAGGTCGGTTGCCGTGTTCCTCCCTTAAGTCAATGTGACCTGACCTGACTAGGTTGGGTGCATTGGCTTAAGCCGGTAGGAGACTTGGACCTGCCTCGCATGGGCCAGTAGGCCTTCTGCAGTGTTCCTTCGTTCTTATGTTCTTATGTTCTTATGTTCTTAAGACTTTGCATACTATACATGTCAGTGACACTGGTCTATAATTTAGTGCTTCATTTCTGTTTTCCTTCTTAAAGATGGGGACTACATTTGCCTTCTTCCATACTTCAGGTAGTTGCCCAGTTTCAAGGGAAGTGTTGAAGATTTTGGTTAGAGGCACATGTAGTGTCCCTGCTCCCTCTCTAAGGACCCATGGAGAGATGTCCGGTCCCACCACCTTTAAGGAATCAAGGTCACTTGTGTACTCACCTAGTTGTACTCACCTAGTTGAGGTTGCAGGGGTCGAGACCAAGCTCCTGGCCCCGCCTCTTCACTGATCGCTACTAGGTCACTCTCCCTGAACCATGAGCTTTATTGTACCTCTGCTTAAAGCTATGTATGGATCCTGCCTCCACTACATCTCTTCCCAAACTATTCCACTTCCTGACTACTGTGTGGCTGAAGAAGTACTTCCTAACATCCCTGTGATTCATCTGTGTCTTCAGCTTCCAACAGTGTCCCCTTGTTACTGTGTCCAATCTCTGGAACATCCTGTCTCAATATTTTGTAAATCGTTATCATGTCCCCCTATCTCTCCTGTCCTCCAGTGCCGTCAGGTTGATTTCCCTTAACCTCTCCTCGTAGGACATACCTCTTAGCTCTGAGACTAGTCTTGTGGCAAACCTTTGCACTTTCTCTAGTTTTTTACATGCTTGGCTAGGTGTGGGTTCCAAACTGGTGCCGCATACTCCAATATGGGCCTAACGTACACGGTGTACAGGGTCCTGACGACTCTTTTAAGATGTCGGAATGCTGTTCTGAGGTTTGCCAAGCCCCCATATGCTGCAGAAAGTTTTTTGGGTTGATGTGCGCTTCAGGAGATGTGCCTGGTTTATACTCACCCCAAGATCTTTTTCCTTGAGTGAGGTTTGTAGTCTCTGGCCCCATAGACTGTACTCCGTCTGCGGTCTTCTTTGCCCTTCCCCAATCTTCATGACTTTGCACTTGGTGGGATTGAACTCCAGGAGCCAATTGCTGGACAGGTCTGCAGCCTGTCCAGATCCCTTTGTAGTTCTGCCTGGTCTTCGATCGAATGAATTCTTTCATCAACTTTACGTCATCTGCAAAACAGTAACACCTCAGAGTTTTTTCCCTTTTCTGTCATGTCGTTCACAAATACAGAAACACCTGGTCCTAGGACTGACCCCTGTGGAACCCCGCTGGTCACAGGTGCCCACTCTGACACCTCGCCAGTACCATTACTCGCTGCTGTCTTCCTGACAAATATTCTCTGATCCATTGTAGTGCCTTCCTGTTATCCCTGCTTGGTCCTCCAGTTTTTGCACTATCTCTTGTGTGGTACTGTGTCAAACGCCTTCTTGCAGTCCAAGAAAATGCAATCCACCAACCCCTCTTTCTCTTGTCTTACTGCTGTCACCTTTTTATAGAACTCCAGTAGGTTTGTGACACAGGATTTCCCGTCCCTGAACCATGTTGGGTTGCTGTTGATGAGATCATTCCTTTCTAGGTGTTCTACCACTCTTCTCCTGACAATCTTCTCCATGACTTTGCATACTCTACATTTCAGTGACACTGGTCTGTAGTTTAGTGCCTCATGTCTGTCTCCTTTTTTAAAGATTGGGACTACATTTGCTGTCTTCCATGCCTCAGGCAATCTCCCTGTTTCGATAGATGTATTGAATATTGTTGTTAGGGGTACACATAGCGCCTCTGCTCCTTCTCTCAGGAGCCATGGAGAGATGTTATCTGGCCCCATTGCCTTTGAGGTATCTAGCTCACTCAAAAGGGCCTCTTCACTTCTTCCTCGATTGTGTGTACCGTGTCCAGCACCTGGGGGATGTGCCACACCTCTCCGTCCCTCTGGAGCCTCTTCTGTCTCCTCTGTGAACACTTCTTTGAATCTCTTGTTGAGTTCCTCACATACTTCATGGTCATTTCTTGTTGTCTCTCCTCCTTCCTTTCTTACCCTGTTCCCTGGTCCTTGACTGTTGTTTTCCTCCTGATGTGGCTGTATAACAGCTTCGGGTTCAGATTTAGCTTTCGCTGCTATGTCGTTTTCATTTTGTCGTTGGGCCTCCCTTCTTATCTGTGCATATTCGTTTCTGGCTCTGCGACTGCTCTCCTTATTCTCCTGGGTCCTTTGCCTTCTATATTTCTTCCATTCCCTAGAACACTTGGTTTTTGCCTCCTTGCACCTTTGGGTGAAACCATGGGCTCATCTTGGCTTTTTCATTATTCCTGTTTCCCTTGGGTACAAACCTCTCTTCAGCCTCCTTGCACATTGTTGCTACATATTCCATCATTTTCATTAACTGGCTTCCTTCCCAGTTCTCTGTCCATGAACCTCGTTCAGGGAAGTTTCTCATTCCCGTGTAGTCCCTCTTTGTAGTTTGGTTTCATTTGTCCTGGCCTTCCCGCTTCCCCCTCCTTGTAGCTCTACTGTGTATTCGAAGCTCAAAACCACATGATCGCTGGCCCCAAGGGGTCTTTCATATGTGATGTCCTCAATATCTTTCACTGCTCAAGGTGAATACTAAGTCCAGTCTTGCTGGCTCACCCTCCTCTCTCTCTTGTAGTGTCCCTTACGTGTTGGTACATGAAGTTTTCCCGTACCACCTCCATCATCTTAGCCCTCCGTGTATCTTGGCCCCCATGTGGCTCCAAGTTCTCTCAGTCGATCTCCTTGTGGTTAAAGTCACCCATGATCAGGAGCTTTTGCCTGCATGCATGAGCTCTTCTGGCCACTGCAGCCAGTGTGCCAACCATCACTCTATTGTTCTGGTCATACTCATGCCCTGGTCTCCTGCTGTTCTGTGGTGGGTTATACAACACTGTAATTACCACCTTGGGACCTCCAGAGTGAAGCGTTCCCGCTATGTATTCACTTTCTTCTCCGCTGTCTTCTCTCTCCAGCTCATCAAAATTCCATCGGTGTTTGATCAGCAGTGCCCTCCTCCAACCCCCCTGTTCCTTCTGTCTTTCCTCAGGATCTGGTATCCCGTTGGAAAGATGGCATCCGTTATCATTCCTGTAAGCTTGGTTTCTGTGAGCGCTATGATGTCTGGTGATGTCTCTTTGACTCTCGTGCCACTCCTCCCACTTGTTTGTTATTCCATCGGCGTTTGTGTACCATTCCTTCAGTTTCCTTTCCAATACTGTGGTTTGGGGGGCCTGTGGGGTGGGAGACCTGGTAGCATACTGTGGGATTCTATGATTGGGGCTTGGCTGGAAGCTGTGGGTATGGATTGTAGTTTGTGTTGGGATGGTGTGATAGGTTGTGGGGTTCTGGGATAGTTGTGTTGGTGTGCTTGCCTTTGCTTCTCTGTTCTGCTCTGACTGACCTCTGCTGATTCCATCCTTGTTTCCTTTCCTATCTCCTTTCGCTTTTTTGTCCTCTCCCTCAGCTGCTGTCTCTCTGTTTGTGTTCTGTCTCTGTCTAGGAACACCTTCTTGTACTCTTCCGAGTTTTTCAACCTTGGATTCTCTTGGAGGATCCTGTTCCGCACTGTTTCTGTCCTGAGAATCAGCTTGATTGGTCGGTTTCTCCCCTTCAAGTACCCCCTATTCTCTGAAAATTTACAATCTCGTCCATGTCTTCTCCCCCTATTTCCGTGATGATTTTCCCAATCTCCTTACTTTCTTCCTGCCGTCTTTAGTGTGTGTCTTTCCTCTCTCTCCCGAAGCCCATGGAAAAAACCCGATTTTGCCCTTTCCTCCTCCCCTTGCCCCTCCCTCTGTGACTCTGGTTCCCGTCTGTTTTATGGTAAATTTCTCCCTTGATTTTCCAGTGGCTCTTGGTAGCATGGTTGTGCCTCAGCATTCGACTTATCTCCCTCCTTTTCTGCACCCAGCTGCTCTTTCCTTTTACTCCCTGACCTTCTTTGCAGGCTGATATGACCTTAGTATAATTCATATCTCCTTCCTTCCTGTTCATCCTCTCAGCTTCATATGCTGTGTCTTCTCTGGTCACTGCCCCTGAGACTTGCTTCAGCCTGTTTACCTCAAACTCTAGGACCCTTACCCTGTCTACTGCAGTTTCGACTTGTGCCTCCCATTTCTTCGTCTCCTTCTCCAACCTCTTTTCCCATTTCGCAGAGAGCTCTTTCTCTATTTTTTCGGAAAGCTCTCCTAATTTTCTCTCCCATTCTTGCTCCATCCTTCTTCACTGCTCCTCCATCCATTCCTCCCTACCAATACTATTGTCATGTGATCCCTGATTCCTACGAGTTTATGTTAATGAGCCCTGTTTTCTTTACATAACTTTTAGAAGTCTCCCCTCTATACGTTAGGGTTTTCTCTCGCCATTTAATGGACACATTGTCCTGTGGAGGGTATATAATTGCCAGTGACTCCTATGTCGCAGACAATATTTACATACGTATTTAAAGTTATTTTTGTCATAGCTGAATATGACTGAATTTATTATTATTGCTACGTTAATTTCGTGTAGGTTACAGTATCAATGCTTGTGGGATTTTTCTAATGCTATAATATTTCTAATGCTATAACATTCATCCTTCTGGCTGTTGTGCCTGTGGGCACTTCCGGCACCTTCTCTCTCCCTCTCTCACTCCAGTGAACGCGGTCCCCTGGGAATGTATTCGCGTGGAAAACCTCTTCTTTTTTGCAATTTTGCAAGCTCCTGATGATGCGTTGATTGCAACACGAAAGGCCTAGAGCTATCATTCTACTCCCCCCTTGGTTGTTATGCATCTTGTATCGCTTGGTTTGCGATATTTGCTCTCTCTCTCTCTCTCTCTCTCTCTCTCTCTCCCTATACATACATAATAATATATACATACATATCTATTTTTATATATATATATATTTATCTATATATATATATAATATATATATATATATATATATATATATTATATATATGATATGTGTGACGAAATAGGCAGAACTTGCGATTCTTGGCTTAAAAAAGCAACGTCATCTTGTCATAAGGACAAGTGGAAAATTTGTCGTATGCAATAATTCGCAAAAAATCAATTGTGAACCTAACGAAAAAAAAAAAAAATTATTTAACTGTATTTGTTTAGTATTTAAATTATGGCAAACAAAAATCTAAAATATAGTTAGTAGGTTAGGCTTAAATAAATTGCGTTGTTATAATAAGGTTAGGTAAGTTTTCTAAGTTCCTTTTGGTGCAAATTATAAATTTTGACATCAACATTAATGAAAAAATAAATTATCTTTAAGTATAAAAGAGATTTAGGTAGGACTTGATTTTAAATGAGTTTTGCTAATTGACCCAGTTTTACATTTTCGGCACGTCATATTATTAAATATATATGTATATTATATATACATATATATATAAATAATTGAAAAAGAATTAAGAGTAGGCCGGAGGAGAATAGGATAGCAGTTTGATCAAGGAGCTTTAGGAAAAGGTTAGGGGGTGTGTATTTTGACCAGGTGTTTACAGTGTGAAAACATATAAGTGACCAGTATTTAGATAAGGACTAAGAGGTCTTTGTGGCATTTTTGGATTTGAAAAAGGCGTTGACAGGTTGGGATAGGGGGGCAATCGTGGCATATTGTTTGCAAGTGTATGGTGTAGGAGGTTAGGTTATGAAAGCAGTAAAGATTTTTTTACGAGGATAGTGGGCTCAATTTAGAGTATGTAGGAAAGAGGGAAAATTTTTTTCCCCATAAAATGGGCTTAGAAAAGGGAAAGTGTGATGTCCCCGGGGGTTTTTTAATAATTTATAGTTTGGGGTTGAAAGGGAGAAGTAAATCGGGGGTCTTGGCAAGGGGCCCGGGGATTAAAAAGATAAAAAAATTTCACCAAAAGTGGGAGTTGTCCAGTGTCTTTGCTGAGGACACTGTGCCCTTGGGAAAATTCTAAGAAAAGGGTTGGCAGAGATTGGTGGATGAATTTGGTAGGGGGGGGCAAAAGAAAAAAATTAAAGGGGGAATACGGAAAAGGGATTTAAGGGTTAAAGAGGATAAAAAAAAGGGTTTAAAGGTGATGAAAAAATTGGATATCAGTTTGGGAGGGAAAAGAGTAGGGAAAGGGGTTTAACATATTAATTTTTTGGGAGTGGAGTGCCCGCGGTTGGGTCTTTGAAATGAGGTAAAATCATAAAATTTGATGGGGGAAAAAAAGAGTGAGTGGTGCACTTGGGGGTCTGGGGAGACAGAATTCGTCCTTGGAGGAAAAAGGGGGAATGTTAAAAGGGGATAGTTTTTAAACCAAACGCTCTTTATGGGTTGAAGCGTGAGTGTTGAATGTTGCACGAGGAAAAAGGTGGGGGCAAGGGAGAGTCATGTCTGGGGGGCAATGGTGGGTAAATTAATGCAGAAAATTTCGTAGTTTGGAAGTTGGGAGGGGGTCCCGGATTACCAAAACTGTTGTCCAGGGGCTGAGGGAAGGGGTTTTTGTTGAGGTGGTTTTGGACTTTTAGAGAGAAATGGAAACGAAACAGAATGACCCCAAAAAGTGTAATCATCTGTAAATGGAAGGAAGGCCGGGTAGGGGTCGGCCTAGGAAAAAGGGTTTGGGGGGAGGGGTTTAAAAGGAAATTTTTTGTGCGAAGGGGGGTTTTGGAAAATTTCCCCAGGCATCAGAGCGTGTTTGATAG
>NC_069450.1:34006086-34031578 GCF_026875155.1 Cherax quadricarinatus
CACGTCATCAATGATACTTTACACTCACCATGATACTTTACACTCACCATGATACTTTACACTCACCATGATACTTTACACTCACCATGATACTTCATCATGATACTTTACACTCACCATGATACTTTACACTCACCATGATACTTTACACTCACCATGATACTTTACACTCACCATGATACTTCATCATGATACTTTACACTCACCATGATACTTCATCATGATACTTTACACTCCCAATGATACTACACTCACCATGATACTTTACACTCCCATTAATACTTTACAATCACACATGATACTTCATCAAGACACTTTAACCCTCACCATGATTCCCCGCGACTTCATCATGATACTTTAACACACTGCCACCCATGAAGACTTTTACACTCACCATGATACCTTTACCACATGACACTTACACTACACCATGATACTTCATCATGATATCTATACACTCATTCATGATACTTTTACAACTCAATCATGATACTTTAAACTTCACACCATGATCTTTACACTCACCTGATACTTTACACTCACCATGATACTTTACACTCACCATGATACTTTACACTCACCATGATACTTTACACTCACCATGATACTTCATCATGATACTTTACACTCATCATGATACTTTACACTCACCATGATACTTTACACTCATCATGATACTTCATCATTACACTCATCATGATACTTTACACTCATCATGATACTTTACACTCACCATGATACTTCATCATGATACTTTACACTCACCATGATACTTTACACTCACCATGATACTTTACACTCACCATGATACTTTACACTCACCATGATACTTTACACTCACCATGATACTTTACACTCATCATGATACTTTACACTCACCATGATACTTTACACTCACCATGATACTTCATCATGATACTTTACACTCACCATGATACTTTACACTCATCATGATACTTTACACTCATCATGATACTTTACAACTCACCCTGATATTTCAACCATTGATACTTTACACTCATCTTGATACTTTAACACTCCTCATGATACTTTAAACCACCTCACCATGATACTTTACCACTCAAACCATGATACTTTACAACTCCATGATACTTTACACTCACCATGATACTTTACACTCACCATGATACTTTACACTCACCATGATACTTTACACTCACCATGATACTTTACACTCACCATGATACTTTACACTCACCATGATACTTTACACTCACCATGATACTTTACACTCACCATGATACTTTACACTCACCATGATACTTTACACTCATCATGATACTTTACACTCATCATGATACATACACGCATCATGATACTTTAACACTCACATGAATACTTTACCACTCATCATGAAAACTTTACACTCCCATGAAACTTTATCACTCACCATGACACTTTACACTCACCATGATACTTTACACTCATCATGACACTTTACACTCATCATGATACTTTACACTAACCATGATACTTTACAATCACCATGATACTTCATCATGATACTTTACACTCACCATGATACTTTACACTCACCATGATACTTTACACTCATCATGACACTTTACACTCATCATGATACTTTACACTCACCATGATACTTTACACTCATCATGATACTTTACACACATCATGAATACTTTTACACTCATCCATTGATACTTTACACTCACCAATGATTCTGTACACTCAACCATGATACTTTACCACCACCATGATACTTCAATCATGATACTTTACACTCACCATGATACTTAACCAATTCACCATGATACTTCATCATATACCTTTACCCTCACCATGATACTTTAACACTCTCACCATGAACACTTGTTACACTCACCATGATACTTTCATCAGGATAGCATTATACACTCACTCACACATGAAACTTTTACAATCACGCATGGATATCTTTAACACTCACCATGATCACACTTAACACTCACCATGATACATCATCATGATACTTTTACACTCACCATGATACTTTACACTCACCATGATACTTATAAACAAACTCCCCATGATACTTTACACTCACCATGAGTACTTCATCATGTACTTTACACACATCATGATACTTTATACTCTCACCATGATACATTACACTCATCATGATACTTTAAACTCACCATGATACTTTACACTCAAACATGATACTATACACCACTATGATACGATTACACTCACCATGATACTTTAACACTCACCATGATACTTTCATCAAGATACTTTACACTCAACACATGAACTTTACACTCACCATGAAACTTAACACCACCATGATACTTTAACACTCACCATTGATACTTTACACTCACACCATGATATTAACACTCACCATGATACTTACACACACCATGATACTTTAACACTCACCAGGAAACTTTACACACACCATGATCTTTATACACTCACCAATGATACTTTACACTCACTTTGATACTACATCATCATGATACTTTACACTCATAAGATACTTTAACACTCACCATGATACTATAAACTCATCATGATACTTACACTCACCAAGAACATTACACCATTCATGAGACTTTAAACACTCACCATGAAACTTTACACTCATGATATACTTTACAATCACCATGATACTTTACACTCAACTTGATACTTTACACTCATGCATGATCGCCCTACTTTACAACTTCAACATGATACTTCATCATTGATACTAGCACTCATCATAGATACTTTAACACTCATCATAGAAACTTTACACTCACCAATGATACTTTTACACTCACCATGATTGAAATTAACCTCACCATGATACTTTACACTCACCATGATACTTCATCATGATACTTTACACTCACCATGATACTTTACACTCACCATGATACTTTACACTCACCATGATACTTTACACTCACATGATACATTACACTCACCATGAAACCTTTACAACTCAACCATGGATCCTTTACACCTCAACCATGAAACTTTTACACTTCATCATGATAACTTTACCACTCACCATGATACTTTTACACACATCATGATACATTTACAACTCACCATGATACTTTACACTCACCATGAACATTACACTCACCAGAGTACATCATCATGATACTTACACTCACCAATATACTTTACACTCACCATGGATACCTTCATCATGATACTTTAACACTCACCATGAGACATCACCATGATACTTTTACACACACAAGATACTTCATCATGATACTTTACACTCATCATTATACTTACACTCACCTTGAACTTTTACACTCATCATTATACATTAACACTCACCATGATACTTTCATCATGATACTTTACACTCATCATGATACTTTACACTCACCATGATACTTTACACTCACCATGATACTTCATCATGATACTTTACACTCACCATGATACTTTACACTCACAATGATACTTTACACTCACCATGATACTTTACACTCACCATGTGAAACTTTTATACACACTCACCATGATACTTCATCATGATACTTTACACTCACCATGATACTTTACACTCACCATGATACTTCATCATGATACTTTACACTCACCATGATACTTTACACTCACCATGATACTTTACACTCACCATGATACTTCATCATGATACTTTACACTCACCATGATACTTTACACTCACCATGATACTTCATCATGATACTTTACACTCACCATGATACTTTACACTCACCATGATACTTTACACTCACCATGATACTTTACACTCACCATGATACTTTACACTCACCATGATACTTCATCATGATACTTTACACTCACCATGATACTTTACACTCACCATGATACTTTACACTCACCATGTGAAACTTTATACACTCACCAGATACTTTACACTCACCATTAAACATCATCAAGATACTTTAAACACTCGACTATGATACTTTACAGTCACACATGATACTTTACACTCTCATGATACTTTACCTCATCATGAAACTTATCACTCACTATGATACTTTACCTCACCATGATACTTTACACTCACCATTGAAACTTTAAACTCATCCATGATAGCTTACACTCCACCATGTATACTTTACACTCACGCATATACTTTACAACTCCAACCCATTGTACTTTACACTCACCATGTACAATCAACATGATACTTTACACTCATCATGAACTTTACACTCATCATGATACATTACACTCACCATTAGACGTTTACACTCATCATGATACTTTAACACACACCATGATACTTACACTCACCACGATACTTCATCATGGATACTTTACACTCAACCATGAGATACTTTTACACACACCATGATACATCATCATGAATACTTTACACTCACCATGATAACTTACACCACCCAAAAACTTTACACTCACCATGAAACAAAATATTTACACTCACCATGATACTTTACACTCACCATGATACTTTACACTCACCATGATACTTCATCATGATACTTTACACTCACCATGATACTTTACACTCACCATGATACTTTACACTCACCATGATACTTTACACTCACCATGATACTTTACACTCACCATGATACTTCATCATGATACTTTACACTCACCATGATACTTTACATTCACCATGATACTTTACACTCATCATGATACTTTACACTCATCATGAAACTTATACACACACAAGATACTTTAACACTCACCTGATACTTTACACGTCACCATTATAACATGTTACACTCACCATGATACTTTACACTCTCCATGATACTTTACACTCACTGCATATGATACTTTAACACGTCACCATGAAACTTTACTACTCACCAAGAACTTTACACTCACCCAATATAACGTTAAACACTCACCATGATACCTTTACACTCAACATGATACTTCATCATGATCCTTTACACTCATCCCATGATACTTTACACTCATCAGAGTACTTACACTCACCCATGATACTATTTACAACTCACCATGATACATTACAACTCATCATGATACTTTAACAACACACCATTGATTACTTTACACTCACCATGATACTTTACAACTCACCATGATACTTTAACACTCACCATTGCAACTCCACACTCAGGAACTTTACACTCACCATGATACTTTATCATCTCACCATGATACTTTACACTCACCATGATAACTTCATCATGATACTTTACAACGCACATGAACTTTAACCAAACATCACCATGATACTTCATCAATGAATAACTTTAACACTCATCAAGAAACTTTACAACTCACCATGTTACTTTACACTCACCATATACTTCATCATGATACTTTACACTCATCCTGATACTTTAGCACTCACAACATGATACTTCTTACACTACACCATTAATACATGTTACACTCACAACACGAGTAGATCATTACACGCCACCATGATCGCTGTCATCATGATCTCTTTACACTCATCCTATACTTTACACTCACCATGATAGGCTTACACTCACCATTATACTTCATCATGAACTATACACTCACACATGATAATTTACACTCATTCAAGATACTTTACAATCACATTGATACTTCATCATGATACTATACACTCACCATGATACTTTGCACTCACCCATGAGTACTTTTTACACCACCCATGATACTTTAACACTCATCATGATACTTTACCATCCCATGATTACTTACATCACCAATGATACTTACACTCACCATGATACTTACATCATGAACTTTACACTCACCATGATACTTTACACTCACCATGATACTTCAACATTGATACATAACAACTCACCATGGATACTTCCATCATGATACTTATACACTACATCATTGATACTTTATACACATCACCATATACTTCATCATGATACTTTACCTCACCATGATACTTCATCATGTACATTACAACTCACCCACCATGATATTTTACACTCATCTATGATACTTCATCATGATACTTTACAATCACCATTGATGACATCATCATGATACCTTAACGACTCACCATGATCACGGTGTACACTCAGCCATTATAACTTTACACTCGACCATGATACATTTACACTCACCATGATACATTACACTCACCATGATACTTCATCATGATACCTTTACACTCATATCAGATACATTTTACACTCATACACCAAGATACTTTACACTCATCAAGATACATTTCATCATTATAAACTCATCATTATAAACCCATAATGATACCTCGTCATGATACAGTCATCATGATGCACTCATGATACAATCATCATAATACAATAAACATGTTACATTCATCATGAACCATACATCAAGATACACTCATCATACATTCATCATGGTACAGTCATCATGATACACTAATCATGATGTTCTCATCACGATACATTTTTATAGTTTTATCATGATACATTCGTTATAATACATTCAACATACATCATGATGATAACAGTCATCAAAATAACACATCATGAGCATTCATAATTATGATGCACTCATGATATACTCATCATGATACAATCATCAAACATCATTATAATATATCGTGAAGGAAATATGAGTAAGACATACACATGTTGGATGTCTTAGAGGTGTATAATTAAGGGTCTTGATGAGTAGCCTAGGCCTGCCGTCGTGTCTAAGACTAGCGTTGAACTGAGAGAGAGATGGGCCCCAGGCCTATTACTCCATCAAGTTGATGAGTCTCGTGATGTCTCGGCTGAGGCAAGGGATTGGACATACACAGCTGAAAGCCCAGAAATAAGTAGAGATACTAAAGTCCCAATACGACTTTGAAGAGTGAAATAAATGACATGCCCATGCACTGGGCGTCACCCCAGCCCAGACCTCATGAACACCGTGTTCTCAAGAACTGCAAGAAGCCCCTAACGCAATCCTTCAGCAATTCCAAGGAGTAGGAGCATGGACACATGGGTCATCCAAACACACACACACTACAACAACAGACATAGCCCCTCCACAAAGGTGGCAGTAAAGCAATTGCAAAGAACTACAGACCTGAATGAGAGAACACTATACATCCCATATCATAAATATCTTTGAGAGGGATCTAAGAAGCCAGAACTACCAACCACCAATATACCCAACATTTAACACAACCAGGGCAACACGGGTTTTAGAGCAGTCGCTGCTCCTGCCATGTCCCAACTACTGGACCACTATGTCAAGGTCCTGGATGCTATAGATGATAAAACAAAAATACAGATGTAGCATCCAGACTTGCAAAAGCTTTGAAACAAGTGGACCATGATGTAATAGCACACAAAAGCGTGATAAAGGACTACCAGAAAAATTGGAAGATGGATCTATAACATTCCTGACAAAATTAGAACACCAAAGATAATAGTAAACTGAGTGAAGTCCCAGGCAGCCATGGTAAAAAGCTCTGTTCCACAAGGCACTCGCTTCCATTCAATTCCTCGTCCGTCATTTCTGACATAGAGAGTAAGGTAGCCATAGCACCGTGTTCTTCCTGCTGAAGGTGATGACACCCGCTCGGATTCCCATGGCAGATGACCTCCACGAAGACACTGCGAGACTCCAAGCGGACTTCAACCAAATCTTCGAATGGGCCACTCAAAACAATGTGAAGTTTAACGAGGAAAAATTTCAACTACTCAGATATGGGAAACTTGAGGAAATTAAAAATGTATCATGGTATACGACAAATTCTAACCATACACCAGAGCGAAAAAGTAATGTGAAGGCCCTGGGAGTGATAATGTCAGAGGACTTCGCCTTCAAAGACCACAACAATGTATCTACGTCAACTGCTAGGAAAATGGTAGAATGGATAATGAGAACCTTCAAAACTAGGGACGCCAAGGCCATGATGATTCTCTTCAAATCGCTTGTGGTCTCTAGGCTGGAATACTGCTGTACACTAACGGCCCCTTTCAAGACTTGTGACATTGCAGACCTGGAGAGTGTACAAAGAACTTTCACGGCACACGTAAGTGCGATAAGGCACCTAAATTACTGAGAACGGTTGAAGGTCCTTGATCTGTATTCCCTGGAATGTAAGCGAGAGAGATACATGATAATATTCACTTGGAAGGTCCTGGAGGGATTGGTACCAAACCTGCACACTAAAATCATTCCCTATGAAAGCGAAAGACTCGGCAGGAGCTGCAGCATTCCCCCAGTGAAAAGCATGGGCACAACTAGTACATTGAAAGACAACACAATAAGTGTCCGGGGTCCAAGACTGTTCAACTGCCTCCCAGCCTACATAAGGGGGATTACCAATAGACCCCTGGCTGTCTTTTAAGAAGGCACTGGACAGGCACCTAAAGCCGGTACCTGACCAACCGGGCTGTGGTTCGTATGCCAGCTTGCATGCGGCCAGCAGTAGCAGCCTGGTTGATCAGATCCTGATCTACCGTGAGGCCTGGTCTTAGACCGAGCCGCGGGGGCGTTGACCCCCGACACCCTCTCCAGGTAAATTCCAGGTATGAGTCTCGTGACGTCACGGCTAGCAAGGGAGCATATGTACTCACATGTGATGAGTCTCGTGACGTCACGGCTAGCAAGGGAGCATATGTACTCACATGTGATGAGTCTCGTGACGTCACGGCTAGCAAGGGAGCATATCTATAATGTAACTGGGATTATTTAAGTAAACTACACGGTCCACAATAACATTACTGACAGATACTCTTTATCATACAGTCATCATCATGATCATACATTCATAATGATACAGTCATCATTATACACTCATGATATATTCATCATCATACACACATTATCATATATTTATCATGATACAGTCATCAAATATTTATCATGTTGCATTCATCATATATTCTTCATGATACACTCATCAAGACATTCATTATGATATACTCATCATGATACACTCATCAAGACATTCATCATGATATACTCATCATGATACACTCATCAAGACATTCATCATGATATACTCATCATGATACACTCACCATGCACTCATAAAAGAGTCATCCTGGCTCATTCTTCACGATACACACATCATTCATTATCATACATTCATCATGCACTCATTCTGATACACACACTATGATACAGTCATTATGGAATATTCATCATGATATATTCATGGTATATTCATGATATATTTTCCAAGACGGGAAAATGAATTATGAAGAGTGGAAATTTTAGACTGATGGAACTGAGGATCACAGATGCTGAGAGCAAGGAGAAAGAGGGAGATAAGAACACTTCTCAAAACAGAGGAAGCATGATAGGAAAAGAAGTAATTGTACATGCCACTGTGCGTAGGCATGCACAGTGGCATGTGCATGTCTCTTCCAACCATTTCTTGAAGCTCTTAATAATCTTGCCCCTTCCATTAAGCTTAAAGCTGAATGGGAATCACATTCCTTGCTTCCTTTCCTTGATGTCCATGTCCACCGCTCAGATACAGGTTTTGCCTTTTCCGTTTACCACAAACCTATGCACAGTGGCACGTACATTCACTATTTTTCTGATCATGCTTCCCCTGTCAAGAAAAGTGTTCTTATATCCCTCTTTCCCCGTGCTCTCCGCATCTGTGATCCGCAGTTCATTCAATCTGAAATTTCCACTCATAAGACTGCCATCCCCACGAGCCCCTTTGAGGCGGGGTAGATGGCAGACCAGAGGCCTAGCTTCTCCCTACGAGCCCCGTGAGGGCGGGGAATGTGGCTAGGCCTGGGGACACTTGGTCCCAAAGATGAGGAGGTACTTGTACCTCCTCCCATGGGAGACTTAAGTCTCGAGACACTCCCCAGATAGGGAGCCAAGGCCGGGTCACCACTACTTGGAAAAGACCCGGGCCGGGAGAATACCGGCGAATAAAAAAAAAAAAAAAAAAAGAATACTGGCGAATAAAAAAAAAATAAAAATGATTCATTTTCCCGTCTTGGCTACCCTTCCCATTTCTTAGACTCTGACCTCTCACGTGATATATTCTGATACCTTCCTGCGGGAGGTATCAGAAGTATACCTGTTGTGTGGGGTTGAATACATGCTGAGAGGTAAACAGTAATTATTGGTGAATGCTCTAGATAGAGCCACGAGGTAGAGCCAACATGGCGTTCATTCATTACTACGAGGTAGAGCCAACATGACGTTCATTCAGTACCACGAGGTAGAGCCATTATGGCGTCTATTCAGTACCACGAGGTAGAGCCATCATGGCGTCCATTCAGTACCACGAGGTAGAGCCAACATGACGTTCATTCAGTACCACGAGGTAGATCCATCATGGCGTTCATTCATTACCACGAGGTAGAGCCAACATTGCGTCCATTCAGTACCACGAGGTAGAGCCATTATGGCGTCTATTCAGTACCACGAGGTAGAGCCATCATGGCGTCCATTCAGTACCACGAGGTAGAGCCAACATGGCGTCCATTCAGTACCACGAGGTAGAGCCATTATGGCGTTCATTCAGTACCACGAGGTAGAGCCAACATGGCGTCCATTCAGTACCACGAGGTAGAGCCAACATGGCGTCCATTCAGTACCATGAGGTAGAGCCAACATGGCGTCCATTCAGTACCACGAGGTAGAGCCAACATGGCGTCCATTCAGTACCATGAGGTAGAGCCAACATGGCGTTCATTCAGTACCACGAGGTAGAGCCAACATGGCGTCCATTCAGTACCACGAGGTAGAGCCAACATGGCGTCCATTCAGTACCACGAGGTAGAGCCAACATGGCGTCCATTCAGTACCACGAGGTAGAGCCAACATGGCGTTCATTCAGTACCACGAGGTAGAGCCAACATGACGTTCATTCAGTACCACGAGGTAGAGCCAACATGACGTTCATTCAGTACCACGAGGTAGAGCCAACATGACGTTCATTCAGTACCACGAGGTAGAGCCAACATGGCGTTCATTCAGTACCATGAGGTAGAGCCAACATGGCGTCCATTCAGTACCACGAGGTAGAGCCAACATGGCGTCCATTCAGTACCACGAGGTAGAGCCAACATGGCGTCCATTCAGTACCACGAGGTAGAGCCAACATGGCGTCCATTCAGTACCACGAGGTAGAGCCAACATGGCGTCCATTCAGTACCACGAGGTAGAGCCAACATGGCGTCCATTCAGTACTACGAGGTAGAGCCAACATGGCGTCCATTCAGTACCATGAGGTAGAGCCAACATGGCGTCCATTCAGTACCATGAGGTAGAGCCAACATGGCGTCCATTCAGTACCACGAGGTAGAGCCAACATGACTTTCATTCATTACCACGAGGTAGAGCCAACATGGCGTCCATTCAGTACCATGAGGTAGAGCCAACATGGCGTCCATTCAGTACCATGAGGTAGAGCCAACATGGCGTCCATTCAGTACTACGAGGTAGAGCCAACACGGCGTTCATTCAGTACCACGAGGTAGAGCCAACATGGCGTTCATTCAGTACCACGAGGTAGAGCCAACATGGCGTTCATTCAGTACCACGAGGTAGAGCCAACATGGCGTTCATTCAGTACCACGAGGTAGAGCCAACATGGCGTTCATTCAGTACCACGAGGTAGAGCCAACATGACGTTCATTCAGTACCACGAGGTAGAGCCAACATGACGTTCATTCAGTACCACGAGGTAGAGCCAACATGACGTTCATTCAGTACCACGAGGTAGAGCCAACATGACGTCCATTCAGTACCATGAGGTAGAGGCAACATGGCGTCCATTCAGTACCACGAGGTAGAGCCAACATGACGTCCATTCAGTACCATGAGGTAGAGGCAACATGGCGTCCATTCAGTACCACGAGGTAGAGCCAACATGACGTCCATTCAGTACCATGAGGTAGAGGCAACATGGCGTCCATTCAGTACCACGAGGTAGAGCCAACATGACGTCCATTCAGTACCATGAGGTAGAGGCAACATGGCGTCCATTCAGTACCACGAGGTAGAGCCAACATGACGTCCATTCAGTACCACGTCACTTTTACTTTCATAACGACATTAATTCAATCATTTAGTTATTTATCTGGACACTTCCAGATGTACTTTCTCTTCACTTATCTTAATGAATAGAATTATCCTATACTATTTACACTGGCCTCGCTTATACAGGAAAATATTCGAGAAACTCGCCCGTTAGTTTTCCTCCTTTACCACTATCTTTGTTCCTCCTTTGCGCTTTCTTCGCCTCGATTGTCAACACGAAGGAGAGCCCCGCTTATACGGCACGTTAGGTTCCAGGCAACCGCCATAAAGCAAAATTAGCTGTAGAGCTAATCACCCTTTTTCCACTTTTGGATGCATATAAATGTCTATTAACATATTTACATTATCATATATTAAGTTTGTAAAAGAACTAGGCCTAAAAAATGTAAAATGGATATATAGTACACTTATTACTTACCTTAAAATATTTTTGGCCTTAACGTTGGGTGAGAAATATTAATTGTAGGAAGTCGGGAGGAGATGAAATCTGTATCCAGCTGCTTCGAATTTATCCTGAGCAGCTTCCTCATCTCTCTAGTGTTGAAGAGACTTAGCATCCTGGACTGGATAATCGCTGGACTTCAAAGCATGTTGTGACTTGTTCGATCTTCAGTTTACACCAGTAAAAGTTCGCCCTTGTCAGCAACAAGGTTATCAGTTTTCTCCTTAGAGTTCTTTTTATTCTTGAAGATTGAGTCACTTATGCAACATATGGGAATCTTTACTGAAGAAACGTTTCGCCACACAGTGGCTTCATCAGTCCAATACAAAGCAGAAAGGTGTAAGGAGGAGAGGAGTTTGAGGTAATCAGTCTTTCAGCCTGGAGTCGATGTTTTAATCTTGTCTCAGACTATATTTTACTTTAATCTCTAGTCACCTTCACAATATTGGTCTAAGGTGATTCATAACCAATATCCTATTAAGGCTTACAAGGGAAACTTCTCCCAACTTTACATGTTAATTAACTGGATTAAGTAAAGCTGCCTTATTATGTTGTGTTGTGAGGAGAGGAAATTCTCACAAAGCAAATTCAACGTTCATCCTCAAACTCTTATTCCTGAGAAGAACTCTTATTTCCTCCTTGAGCTTTTATATCCTTTATTTTTGACGTTCATTTTCGAACTCTTGCTTCCCGTCTGGAGGTTTACACAAACATGTTAAGTAATTCGTCTCTATCAATAATAGCTTAACATCTGAGAATCATTCAGTCCATTTAAACCTTCAGCTCAGTTTTAACAGAAGGCACTGGACAGGCACCTATAGTCAGTACCTGACCAGCCTGGCTGTGGTTCGAACGTCGGTTAACGTGCGGCCAACAGTAGCAGCCTGGTTGATTAGGCCATGATCCACAATGAGACCTGATCACAATGAACATGATAAGGTATAAAATACCGACAGATTGTTAGGTAAGACACATATGCAACAGTTAGGTATCTTTATTTCGAAACGTTTCGCCTACACAATAGGCATCTTTAGTCGAGTACAGAAAAGTTGATAGAAGCAGAAGAGACTTGAAGACGATGTAATAAGTCCATTACCCTTGAAGTTTTGAGGTGGTCAATCCCTCAGTCTGGAGAAGAGTATTGTTCCATAGTCTGAAACAATATGGAGTTTAAGTGCGAACGAACGAACGAAAGTTCAGGTAAGATCCCAAATGGGATGAGCGGGGAAGACGGGACAGACGAAGAATAGTGCTGGAGAGGAGTGTTCTTAGTCGTAGAAATAGAGCCAGGGCTTGACCCAGCAGCGAAGGCTATCGTGGGACAGATATTGAGAAGAGAAATTCAGCCTCTTCTTTGGGACTCCGGTGGGGTGAGCGGGGAGGAAGGGACATGCGACGTTTAGCGCTAGAGAGGAGTGTAGAGCTAAGCCATGTCTTAACCAAAAAGCAAAGGCGAAGGTGGGTCAGAGAATGGTACCTGTATAGAAGGTCCCTGTCAGTGAATCCAAGGTTATTTGTAAATAGGGTTAGGAGCAGGATCATGCAAGGAGTAGAAAAGGTTGTTTTGGGTTTGTGGGTCTGCGAATTTTCTTCGTCAAGGAGAGGGGTTTCCAGTAGTCATGTCGTGTCTCAAGTTTGTCTATCTGTCTGTCACTGAGCGTCTTCCAGTACAGATTCAGCGCAGGGATGTCTAATTGGGCATGGAGAGACTCGCTTGTGGCGAAGTCTCCCATCTGACATCAAGCACCCGCGCAGCGCCTTTTTTCTGTCCCACGCTGCAGTTTAAGTTTGTTTTTTCTGAAAGAGAGTGGGCTAGAGGAGAGTAGTTATCAGAGGACGTTTTAGGGATTTGTAGAGGTGTAGTTTGGTTGCGTTGAGAGGCATGTTTCAGCTTGTAGAGGCCCGCAAGGGTTTACTAGCTATTGCATGCCTTGGAGTGTATGTGTCCGTGTAAGGTAGAAGGTAGTCAAGATTAGCCCCAAGGACGTGACAAATTGTGTGATGGGATGTAGTGCGGGTGTCAGCTGTTCTGAGCTCGACAGGTAGTGGAGGATCACGTTTCCTGTAGTTAAAATACTTTAATGCTGGATTTAGCTGCATTGGTTTTGATCCTCCATTTTGTTCCCAGATGGCTATCCTGTCGACCTCTTTTTGTGTTTTGTGTGTGAGTGTATCTATATTGGCATGAATGATAAGTTGTGTATGTCGTTGCATAGGCTAGTGTGATGGAGTTGTGGTATACAGGTTTTGGAATGTCGTTAGTGTATAAAAGTAGAGGGTAGGGGAGGGACAGATCCCTGGGGTACTCGGCATTTAGTGTGAGTAGTCAAGGGGTAACAGCCTTGGAATTTTATTCTCATGGTACGGCCGTTTAGAAAGTTGCAGAGGAGTTTACGAGCAGTGAGAGGCAGGTTAAAGTTAGTGTAGAGTTTGTACTTGAGCCCTTTGTGCCAGACAGTGGCAAAAGCTTTTTCAAGTCTTTGCAACGGGCTGTCCTGTTTCTTTCTTCTGTGTTTGTGGATGTAGTTGAGAATGATGTTAATGGCATCCTGTGTGTATCTGTGTGTTCTGAAGCCAAACTGGCCATCAGAAAGTAGAGAATTGTGTTCCAGGTATCTGCGAAGGTGATTGTTGATGAGTTTTTCAAAGAGTTTTCCAAAAAGTTTCGAGGGGCTGATAGGGCGATAGTTTCTAGGATCAGAGTGGTCTTTATTGGGTTTAGGAAGGGGATACCCGTAGCAGCTTTGAAGAGGGAGGGAAGTATCCAGAGGCAAGGGAGGCATTGAGGGGTTTGTGTAGGCAGTAATGATAGAGTCAGGAAGTGTTTTAGGATAATTTTGGTTTAGGCCAGGGCACCAGGACCCTTTGGGGGAGGAAGATGTCTGAGGAGAGTTTTAATGTCTGTGTTGGTGAAAGGGAGTGTCGAGTTCTTTTGGGAGGAGGTAAGAGAGTTAGATGTATGCGGGTATCTGGTGTTATTTCTTGTGTGTGTGCAGTGTTCCGTGTTCTATGTTCTGAATGTGTTGAATACGTTAGGGTGAGGTGGGTGAGGGTGGAAGATCTTCTCCCAGATGTGTTTGAAAATGTTGGTAGCAGCTATGGGTCTGAGATGTGTGTGTTGTTGTGGTGATGTGTTTGAATTTGTTGGTGGGAGTTGTGCCTCTGATTTTTTTATAAAGTTCCAGAAGGCTTTAGTGTTTTTAATATTTCTGTTTGTCTGCTTGTTGTATGGAGTCGTGACCAGTGATTGTTGTGGCCTTGGTCTAGGCTGTGTAAAATGTTGTTTCTAAGGTAAGTGAGATTAATCGGACTTGATTAAATCTGTGTGTTGTAGAGGAAGCGGTTGTGGTAGGGAGATAATTAGTCTTCTTTTTCTGCGAGTGACGGTTTGAAGGGAAAAACGAGTGGTGTGAGTTTTCTTTGGTATTGCGATGTTGGCTGCTTGTGTAATGGTGTCCTGGATGAGATCAAGTTGAGTATCGATGTCAGAGATAGGTTTTTTGTTGTAGTCCCTAGGTGAGGTTAATATTTCATGTGTTGTTTGAAAGCATCCCATCGCGTTTTGTAGGAGAATGAATGTTTTGTTGGAATGAGGATAGGGTTGGGAGATGTGTAAGTGACTGGGATGTGACCCGTGCCTGTAATAGGGCCAGGTGAGATGTGTGTTGAAATAAAGAATGGCCCGGTTTGCCAGAATGATGTCTGGTTTGCATGGACCAAGGGTTGTAGAAGTATTGAAGTCTGGCCGAGATGTTAGGTGTTTATGGTTTGTGAAGTTGAGTAATTGGTGACCAAGTTGTTGTTACTGGTTTTGATGAAAGGTGGTGTGTTTGGCATTCATTCAGCTGAGGTATGTTGGTGTGTTGGTGTTTGTTGAGACTAAGGAAAGATCGTGAATGTTGAGAAAAGTGTTTGGGCGGCATAGGTGGTGAAAAAGATAAAGGGCCAAGGTGGGTGTGTATTCTGACTTTCAAGACCCGTGTTGGTGAATAAAAGGGATTGGGAGAAATTCGTGTTTTATGTTGGATTTGACAAGGATGGCAACCCCATCGAATCCAACATAAAACACGAATTTCTCCCAATCCCTTTTATTCACCAACACTGTCTTGCAGTCAGAATACACACCCACCTTGGCCCCTTTATCTTTTTCACCACCTATGCTCGCCCAAACACTGTTCTCAACATACACGATCTTTCCTTAGTCTTCAACTACACCAGCACACCAACATGTTGAAGTGACAGTGGTGAGATGTAGGCCACTAGTAGAGGTAAGAATGTGGTCGTTGAGAGGTCAGGTCCCTCTCAAATCCAGCCATTCTCACTAGTAGAAATTGTTCAAGTTGATTCCAGGTCTGTACCAAGATACCCTTGTGTTGCAGTGTCTGACAGAGTGAACATTATAAGATATAAAATACCGACAGGTTGTTAGGTAAGACACATATGCAACAGTTAGGTATCTTTATTTCGAAACGTTTCGCCTACACAGTAGGCTTCTTTTGTACTCGACTGAAGAAGCCTACTGTGTAGGCGAAACGTTTCGAAATAAAGATACCTAACTGTTGCATATGTGTCTTACCTAACAACCTGGTCATAGACCGGGCCGTGGGGGCATTGACCCCCGGAACTCTCTCCAGATATACTCCAGGTAGGTAATATTTCTCTCCTCGTTTCTGAAAATCCATAATTTCAATTGACACCCAGATATGTGTTGCAGATTAGGTTGCTGGGAGGTGAAACAACGAACCCTAGTCATCTAGGAATGGGAGCTATAAGCTTTGAAGTTTTCGGTCTGCTAGTGGGTCAGAGTGTCACTAGCACACTATCTGGCGGTAGTGCCAGACGTCTCCTGGTGGCGGCGTGGATTATATTTGCCTTCATCATGGGAACTGCTTACCGTAGTAACTTGACCGCTTTCCTCACTGCTCCCAAGTATCCCCAGCGTGTGGAGACGCTGGCACAACTCGTACGATCAGGAGCCAGGTTATTATATACAAGCAAATTTACTTAGCACTTTATTCTCGCACTCAGTGTTAACTATACTCTCACATATGCACATAAACACATGTACATTCACGCACACACACAACCGGTAACTAACATAGTGAGTGAATTGTATACATTAAAGCACTGGGTACTCAACGATTTACACAATGTATACTTGGAGTATACCTGGGGTATACCTGTGGCTAGATCTTGAGCATGGATTACCAGGCTGAGATACATGTTTCTCTAGAGATATGGAAAGAAATTTTCAGTGGATATGCTAGAGAGTTACATTTTTTTGTTGTTATCATTGATTATTTAATTTACTTAATTACATTAATATATTTTAGAAAAACGTAAAGTTCCCAAATTTTGAGACAATATACAGTATGACCATGGATATTATCAAGCATTATGAGAGGAGCAGAAAGTCTCTCTGAACCTCCTGCTAAGATCTACAAATCAATTGATATTCTATAAATGTCAGAGATCTGGAAGACGGTGAATATAGTTCTTATATATGTATGGAAACAGACAGGACGTGTTGAACTACAGATAAGCATTTCTTACATGTATATCATTTACGGTAAAGAAGAAAAATGAGAAGAGAGAAGCAAACTTGAGGAGATATTTCCATAACTAAAATAGGATTAAAGATGACAGATCTTGTTTTGTAAAATGTGTCTTCAGGAATAACGGGAAATGTTCTCTGACTGAACAATGATTTAGTAGATGGAAACAAATAATGAGTGTCAATGGAGAGATGTCAGAATGAGGAGTAACAAGCACCATCCTGTTGGAAGCCATTTTTCTCATGTGTACCTGACGCCTTCGGAGTTCTAGATGCATTAAGTTGTTGAACATGTCGACGTAGCGCGCTGCGTTACTGTAACTGCGGTCTCCCCCTCTTCAAAAACGTAAGGACCAACGATTCCTATCGTGGAGACACCGCACAACACTGTCACTTCTGGGCTGTGAAGAGGTCTTCGGTGTAGTTCTGGTGGGTTTCCCGTCGCCAATTACCGTCAGTTCTGTTAGTTAACATAACCATCCTGATAGAAATGTGCTTCTTCCGTATGTACATTTCAAACATTCATTAAAATGCCTTTTATTTGACGAAATTAAGATCTGTTTACCTTTAAAATGCACAAAGTTTTTCAGTTGTGAGAAAAACGTGCATTTTCTTTGCTCCACCCTGTACTAGACAGCATTGAGTCAGAGGCATCCCTTTTTACAGATATCAAACTAATTAGAAGAATAAAAACTGGTAATTGCAATGTAAGCTTACCAGTACATCTGGACAAGTAACAGTATTGCTCAGAAAGGTAATTACTTGAGGTCATCAGCAGACAATGCAAGTTTACTATGATTGGGAAAGGGGCAAGAAGACTGGTCACTGAGAATAGACTCGATGGACGAAGGCTGCAGACCTAACTCAGAGATACTCATTATGCATTTAGCTCATTTAGCAACTTTAGAAGTATCCTTCAGGAATTTCAACAGCCATTCAATGCCCTTTTCACAATATACTTGAATCTGGTCTCGAAGGCTACATCACCAGCATGGATCACAAACCTGTTAAAACTTCCAGAGAAAATGGTAGTTGACCTCTTCCAAAAAGCATAATTCAGTACTGAAGCTTTGATAAAGAAGATACATCTTACTCTGAATTTCCCAGGCGCTAAAGCTAGTGTAAATAATTCATGTTCCAAATAACTGTTTGCGATTCATGCCTAAATTACCTTCTTTACTTAAAAATGTGCATACTACTTTTTTTAAATATAAGGATGTTATTAATTTTAAGCAATATATATATATATATATATATATATATATATATATATATATATATATATATATATATATATATATATATATATATATATATATATATATATATATATATATATATATATATACACGGCAAACAGGTGATCTCACAATACACAAAACAACCACTGTGAAAGAATACTGAACTTCCAAGCGATTTCCTTATTTCTCACATCACGTAAAATGTGAGAAATCACAAAAGAAGTTCACTATTCTTTTCACAGTGGTTGTTCTTTGTAGCAGCAATGTATCTTTTAAATCTTGTGTACGATATTATGTAATAAAATATACATATTGGTAAAAAGGAAAAAAAATAATAGATAGGGTGGTAGGGCAATTGA
The DNA here is from genome assembly GCF_026875155.1 of Cherax quadricarinatus. Classification (NCBI taxonomy): domain Eukaryota; kingdom Metazoa; phylum Arthropoda; class Malacostraca; order Decapoda; family Parastacidae; genus Cherax; species Cherax quadricarinatus. The sequence continues at coordinate 34,025,617 of NC_069450.1, forward strand.
AATATTCAAATGGCTTCAGGAAGAAATCTAAATACTTTTCCTCGTATTTTTATCCACTTCTCCGTGATTATTTGCCATATATGCAAACAATCGCAGACAGGTGAGTTTAACTATGGAAGACAAGCCACGGGGAAGGGAAGTGGGATGGAAATCTTTAGCTCAATTACTTTCACACTTCTCAGTGCATCAGGAGCTATGCAGTGCTGCAAAGTAGCAACTGAAGGAGGGCAAGTTTTCTCAGAGTAGCGCAGAACGGGTCTGTCACCTGCCACAGCTTCTCTCAGGATGTGGGCCAATGGTCAGTTCCAACCCCTCACCACCACCATCTCCCTCCTCCCCATATGGGGTAGGAGGGTTTTTGAGATGTCAAGTATTATAAGCCTCAGGCTTTTTCTAGCCTCTTAGAACAGGTCATGTGACTTGAGAAAATACGCTTTTCGTTGGATACTATATATATGGATTGCTATTATTCTGTGTAACCTTTCTAATTAAATTATTCGTAACATAAGTACAGGTGTGAACACTTTCTGTACCAGGACACACCTAATTATTCCACTTATATGATCATGGCTTATACTCCACAGATCTCCAAGGAACTCCCTTGTCTTATCATGATGTAGCTGAGTACTCCCCTGATCCAGTTGACCTATATATTCCTTCTTCAGGTTAGGACAGAGACCTTTCGGTCATTAGATTACATGCCCTGACTGATCCTCCAGGACTAGGGTCGTCAAGTACTCTAGTAACTCTCTGGCATATCTTCAGGGTTCTTGGTTTGATCGACTCTCGTAAATTTCTGGCATATCTTCAGGGGTGCTTGGTTGCTGCTAAATCCTGTATCCTGGTAGAGGGTAGTTATCTATTGTGTCCTGCTTAAGCCAGGTCTCAGTAAGAATAATGCAGGAGAAGGGTGTCTTTAGTGATTCAAGGAGTGCTAGGAGGTCATCATAGTGTTTGCTTAAGGACCTGATGTTGTAGTTAAGTACTGATAGACTTTTAGCATTGTTTAGGATAGTGCTGGCTTGTGATGCTGTGTAATAAAGGCAGTTACTTTCCAATAGGTTTTGATTGGGTGTCAGATTATGGAGGTTTAGATCAGGGTCAACGTGATCAATCATCTTCTAGGTTTAAATTATGGTTATTTATATCCTGAGTTGTGTGTTGAGTTCTAGTACTGATATCTGTAGTGGTAGGAAGTTTGGACAAGTATATAGCTAGAGTATTTTGGTCATGTAGAGTATAGTCACTACTACACATAATGAAGTTGATGTTGTCTATGTGTTGTGCTGGAATGAACTAAAGTACAACTAGGTATAAACTAGTAATATAAAAATACAAATTAAAAATAGAACAAGACTCTCACTTGTAATCAACATATTCACATTACGAAGGAGGTTAAAAAGGGACTAAAAGAGCTAAGACAGGACATAAACCAGTCTATGGTACTTATGCCGATAACTTGAAATTTCGCACATAGTGTAATGTGGACTCAGGGCCGGATTACCGCATAGGCAAACTAGGCATTTGCCTAGGGCCCCGCGTATTTGGGGGCCCCGCGGTCCAAGGGGTTCAGGGGCTCATCCAAAACTGCACACATGGTGCAAGTGCAAAGGGGTCCCTACCTAAAAAGTTCAAGTGTTTGTAGAGTAAAATTGATTTTTAAAAATTAATCAAAGCAAAAATAAATAATGAAATGAAATAAAATAAAAATAAATAAACCTAACCATAGATGGCAACACTCAACACGCCTTTGTTTACATCAGAACAGCTGTGTTTTCCCACTAATGGGTGAGTATGGCAGATTCCTCTCCGATTTTCTGTAGTAATTACACGTTATCTGACTTGTACTGTGACAAATTAACTGAAGTGTTGTTGATAGACATTGATGTGTATGGATAAATGTTTGTTTTCGCCTCTAAATGTTAAGGGAGGTACTGATAGGGTTACTTGACCAGTAAGACGCCATGGACTAGTAAAGACGCATTTTTGGTTAAAAATACTATAAAGAAAAACCTAAAACGCAAACTGACTTCCGTTTGTAGGTTTTAAAAGCACTTTGTCCTGTCTTTAAGTCTTTATCATTTCAATAACAGATCTCAATTGATTGATGTTCTACATCACTTCCGTCGCAAATGCTTAGTTTTTAAGTTGCGACGGAAGTGATGTAGAACATCAATTAAAGTTGCAACAACACTTTCAGCAGATGTTCAGGACACATTTGTTGAAGAAATAGTTCATTTTTCTGGGTATATGAATCAGATTAAAGCTCCACCTGAAAAATGTGCGCCCTCAGCTGCTTTGAAACATTTAAGAAATGCAGGTGTCTCAGAAACCTTCCCTAATGTTGACATAGTGTATCGCCTTTACCTAACACTTCCAGCTACTAACTGTGAAGGAGAACGTTCATTTTCTGTTTTGAAAAGAGTGAAAAACCAGCTCCGTTCAACAATAAGCCAAAACAAATTGTGTAACCTAACCTTGTTGACCATTGAGTCTGATCTAACAAAAAAATATTGATTTTCAGAATATAATTGATAATTTTGCCAATATGAAATCCAGAAAAAAGTTATTTAGAAGTGCCTGTAAATATAAACAATTCTTTACTTTCTTGGTTTATATGATTTGATAGTCTTATGCATGATGCAATGATAACAATAATGGTCAGTGATTTATAAAGGGAATAATAGTGCTGTAGTGGTTATGCTGAATAAAATAGGTACTTTGATGTCACTACTTTAATAGCCTAATCTAGTAATACTGTGCTGTCTTAAAATTTATTCTCTTTAAAATGCATGATTTAACAAGATAGTTATAATGGCTGTTGGTAAATGGTTTTGGTTGTCTTGATGTACTTTCCCTATTAAATTTAATCTAAATAGCCAGAATGTATTTAATTAGACCTTAAACAGGCTCACACGACCCCCCCCCCTCCCCCAAGTGGAAGGGGTCGCTTCGCTTACCTGTAACTCAAAGGGGCCCCGTCAATCTGAATAGCCTAGGGCCCGGAGACTTCTTAATCTGGCCCTGAATGTGGTTGATAGCATCGACATTTCAGTTTTCGTGTCATCCATCAGATTAATTAGGTGTCGGTCGAATAAGATCTCCTGAAGCATGATAGGTAATTATGAAGACTTTGGTTTTCATTAAGGAACTTAACTACTTGAGAGTACACCGCTCTCTCTAGAATTCTGGATATAATACTGAGTATACTAACAGGCCTATAGTTGCTGACATCAGACCTACTATTTTTCCTGAAGATGAGATCAACTCTGGCCTCCTTGAACCCCTCTGGTACGGTATTAGTGGTGATGGACAAGTTTATTATGTGAGCAATGGGGATTGGCAATTCAGAGGCACCATTTTCTAGGAACTTAGACGGGATGTTATCAGGGCCTGTGTTCTTAATTGGGTTTAACCTGCTTAGTTCTTTTTCAATAAAGTCATGAGATACACTTATTAGTTGACAACTGTTTGGGTCTATCCCTTTATGATATAGTATGTTGTAAACTTATCAGAGTCTGTGTTAAGGGTATTTGATGCAGCTGATACTTTATTTACTAGTGCTGAGGCGACATATATATAGTAGATGTATAGTTGTGTCGTGGCATACCTCGTTATCGATATTTAGTACTATGTTAGATCTGTCTACGGGTTTATGGCTATACCCCAATTGTTTAGTAAGTAAGTTTATTCAGTTATACACAGATACATTTATACAGATTATCATACATAGCAGCATATGTGTAGAGAACCTGGGATAACCCAAAAAAGTCAGACAAAGTGACTTATTTCCATTGGGGTCCTTTTAATACCTTATTATCATACTCTGAAGGAGATAATATCGTATTATTATACTATAAAGGAGATATACTAGGAATAAGGTCAAATGAGTTATCTACATTTACCAGTGTGTTAGCTAAAAAAATAAAAAAATAATTCTCCTCCCTTTCTGTCGCTACATTCATTAGGCACCTTTTGGCTCTCTTCTTGAACTGGTTGATGTACAATAAAACGTGGACATCAAAATGGTATACAATACCTACAGGTTGTTAGGTAAGACACATATGCAACAGTTAGACAACTTTATTCCGAAACGTTTCGCCTACACAGTAGGCTTCTTCAGTCGAATACAGAAAGTAGGCAGGAACAGTAGAGATGTGAAGACGATGTAATCAGTCCATCACCCTTGAAGTCGTAGAATTTGAGGTTGTCAGTCCCTCGGCCTGGAGAAGTTCAGTTCCATAGTCAGGAACTATCTGAAGATCAAGCGACAGTGCGGAGACTTAAATACTGTCGGAAGGAGAGGTGCAGAGTAGTAGTAGTAGTGAGAATGTAGCCACTGAGAGGTCATGTCCTTCACAGATCCAGTTCCCTAGATCAAGAGCCCCTCACCAGCATCAAGGAACCTTCCTTGAAGGGTAGCCGAAAGATGTGGGTCGCATCCTAGCGATAAAATTATCTTAATTTGACCGAAATGCTCTGTATATCCAGTATGTCATTGATGTGAGCTAGGTCTGAAGAGTTGTATAACGTACTTGTAGAAACAGAGATTTTTATTATTATTATTATTATTATTATTATATTATTATTATTATTATTATTATTATTATTATTATTTTTTATTATTATTACTACTACTACTACTACTACTACTTGGGAAGCTAATGTTTGACACAGTTTAGATTCTTTCCTCTCCAAAGAAAATGCATCTGGCATTTCGTTCAGAGAAACAGCAGGCAGCTGATATACCCAGGGTAACTAGTATAAATTTAATACCCAACCATATCAGTATAAAATAGGCTATAACAAGACGCACAAAAAATTTTCCGTATCTTAAATTATTAGTAAGAGTAATAGTATATAGTTCAGACAAAACGATGAAGAAGTCACATATGTAACATCTGGGTAACTTCATTCTGAAGGCGTGTCGCAGACCAGTAGGATTGAAGGTGTTGAAACTTGAGACAGAAGAAGACGAGGTAATCAGTCCCTCAGCCTAGTTGGTGCTCGCCACCGTAGTCTTCATGATCCTGAAGAACAGGCAGACTAGGTGAGATTCGTGTTTCCAGTCTCTGGTCTTAGCCATATGATGACCCGCCACTGGAGCTCTTGATTATCTGACTGAAGACTTCTTGGCCTACCAGTCTTCCTTCGTTAAATTAAGAGTAACAACTGCTTGTTTTTATAAATGAATAGACAGAAAGACTGTCGCTTATATAGGAACCTATGAGGATCAGCAGTATAAGGCGGACTCGCTATTGGAAGTAGTTCAAAGGACCCCAATGGAAATTAAAGGACCCCAATGGAAATAAGTCACTCTGTCTGACTTTTTTGGGTTATCCTAGGTTCTCTACACATATGCTGCTATATATGATAATTCTATGTAACTGTATTTGTGTATACCTGAATAAACTTACTTACTTACTTACTTACTTATTCATACCTAAGAGTTGGGCCAGAAAGTGAAGAAAGTATCCTGTTTAATGAATAACATCTGTGTTCAATTGATAATGTCACTGGTTGGCTAAACGTCTTCAGAATAAAGATACCCAAGTGTTGAACATTTGTCTTATTCGTCACTTTAGATTGGTTTTGATGTATAAGTGGATGGAGATAGTTATGTAGCTCATTGGACGGCTGAGGGTTTTATATTTTGTTAACTGACTCGGCTCAGACATTTTATTACATAGCTCTGTCTCACGATTCACTATGCAACTTTCACGTTTATTATAGTGACAACTTAGAATTTTATCATACTTTCAGTTTTTTGTTGTATTTCTTGTTAGTGACGATGTGATTGTGATTGTTTATGTTTGCAGTGATGGTCGACGCCTGGGACGTGTGATTGTTTTATCAGGCAAATAGACTTCAATATATTTAACAGCAAATCACACGATTCTCTATATATACAAATCATACCACGAGCGAGGTTAGAACCCGATTTCCTTGTGTTTCCCTCTCA
>NC_069450.1:34032078-34162078 GCF_026875155.1 Cherax quadricarinatus
GAATGTGAGGCCTGGGGTGATAATGTCAGAGGACTTCGCCTCAAAGACCACAACAATGTATCTACGTCAACTGCTAGGAAAATGGTAGAATGGATAATGGAACCTTCAAAACTAGGGACGCCAAGGCCATGATGATTCTCTTCAAATCGCTTGTGGTCTCTAGGCTGGAATACTGCTGTACACTAACGGCCCCTTTCAAGACTTGTGACATTGCAGACCTGGAGAGTGTACAAAGAACTTTCACGGCACACGTAAGTGCGATAAGGCACCTAAATTACTGAGAACGGTTGAAGGTCCTTGATCTGTATTCCCTGGAATGTAAGCGAGAGAGATACATGATAATATTCACTTGGAAGGTCCTGGAGGGATTGGTACCAAACCTGCACACTAAAATCATTCCCTATGAAAGCGAAAGACTCGGCAGGAGCTGCAGCATTCCCCAGTGAAAAGCATGGGCACAACTAGTACATTGAAAGACAACACAATAAGTGTCCGGGGTCCAAGACTGTTCAACTGCCTCCCAGCCTACATAAGGGGGATTACCAATAGACCCCTGGCTGTCTTTTAAGAAGGCACTGGACAGGCACCTAAAGCCGGTACCTGACCAACCGGGCTGTGGTTCGTATGCCAGCTTGCATGCGGCCAGCAGTAGCAGCCTGGTTGATCAGATCCTGATCTACCGTGAGGCCTGGTCTTAGACCGAGCCGCGGGGGGCGTTGACCCCCGACACCCTCTCCAGGTAAATTCCAGGTATGAGTCTCGTGACGTCACGGCTAGCAAGGGAGCATATGTACTCACATGTGATGAGTCTCGTGACGTCACGGCTAGCAAGGGAGCATATGTACTCACATGTGATGAGTCTCGTGACGTCACGGCTAGCAAGGGAGCATATCTATAATGTAACTGGGATTATTTAAGTAAACTACACGGTCCACAATAACATTACTGACAGATACTCTTTATCATACAGTCATCATCATGATCATACATTCATAATGATACAGTCATCATTATACACTCATGATATATTCATCATCATACACACATTATCATATATTTATCATGATACAGTCATCAAATATTTATCATGTTGCATTCATCATATATTCTTCATGATACACTCATCAAGACATTCATTATGATATACTCATCATGATACACTCATCAAGACATTCATCATGATATACTCATCATGATACACTCATCAAGACATTCATCATGATATACTCATCATGATACACTCACCATGCACTCATAAAAGAGTCATCCTGGCTCATTCTTCACGATACACACATCATTCATTATCATACATTCATCATGCACTCATTCTGATACACACACTATGATACAGTCATTATGGAATATTCATCATGATATATTCATGGTATATTCATGATATATTTTCCAAGACGGGAAAATGAATTATGAAGAGTGGAAATTTTAGACTGATGGAACTGAGGATCACAGATGCTGAGAGCAAGGAGAAAGAGGGAGATAAGAACACTTCTCAAAACAGAGGAAGCATGATAGGAAAAGAAGTAATTGTACATGCCACTGTGCGTAGGCATGCACAGTGGCATGTGCATGTCTCTTCCAACCATTTCTTGAAGCTCTTAATAATCTTGCCCCTTCCATTAAGCTTAAAGCTGAATGGGAATCACATTCCTTGCTTCCTTTCCTTGATGTCCATGTCCCCCGCTCAGAAAAAGGTTTTGCCTTTTCCGTTTTACCACAAACCTATGACAGTGGCCGTACATTCACTATTTTTTGTATGCTTCCTGTCAAGAAAAGTGGTTTTCTTATATCCCTTTTTCCCCCGTGCTTGCTTGTGATGCAGTTCATTCAATTGAAATTTCCACTCAAAAGATGCCACCCCCACGACCCCCTTTGAGGCGGGGTAGATGGCAGACCGGGCCTAGCTTCCCCCTACGACCCCCGTGGGGCGGGGAATGGGCTGGGCCCCGGGGGCACTTGGCCCCAAAGATGAGGAGGTACTTGTACCTCCTCCATGGGGACTTAATCTGAGACACCCCAATGGGGCCCAAAGGGCCCGGGTCCCCCACTATTGGAAAAGAGGGGGCCCGGGAAAATAGGCAAATAAAAAAAAAAAAAAAAAAAAAAATAGGGAAAAAAAAAAAATAAAAATGTTTCTTTTTCCCCGTCTTGGCTACCCTTCCCTTTTCTTAGACTCTGCCCTCCGTGATATTTTCTGATCCCTTCCCGCGGGAGGATCAGAATTTTAAACCTGTTGTTGGGGTTGAAACATGCTAGAGGTAAACATTTATTGGGGGGAAGCTTGATAGAGCCACGAGGTAGACCCAACTGGGTTCATTTTCTACGGGGTTTAACCCAACATGACGTTTTTTTCAGTACACGGGTGAGCCATTATGGCGTCTATTCATACCACGAGGTAAGCCTAGGGGTCCATTCGTACCACGAGGTAAGCCAACATGACGTTCATTCAGTACCACGAGGTAGCCCCTCATGGCGTTCATTCTTACCACGAGGTAGACCCAACATTGGCCACAGTACCACGGGGTAAAGCCATTATGGCGTCTTTTCAGACCAGAGTAGAGCCATCAGGGGCGCCATTCTTTCCACGAGGAGAGCCAAATGGCGTAATCAGTACCACGAGGTGACCCTTTTGGGTTCTTAGTCCCGAGGAGAGCCAACATGGCGTCCATTCAGTCCCACGGGGGTAGACCCAACATGGCGTCCATTCATCCCAGGGTAGAGCCAACTCCCCTTTTCAGTACCCGAGGTAGAGCCAACATGGGTCCATTCAGACCTAGGTAGACCCAAACATGGCGTTCATTCAGTACCACGGGTAGACCCAACATGGCGCCATCTACCACGAGGTAGACCCAACATGGCGCCCATTCAGTCCCACGAGGTAACCCAACAGGGTCCATTCAGTACCACGAGGTAGAGCCAAAGGGCGTTCAATCGTCCCACGGGAAGCCAACATGACGTTCTTCAGTCCCACGAGGTAGACCAACATGACTTTCTTTCAGTCCACGAGGGTAGACCCAAATGACGTTCTTCAGTACCACAGGTAGACCCAACAGGGCGTTCATTCAGTACCATGAGGTAGACCCAAAACAGGGCGTCCATTCGTCCCAGAGGTAGAGCAACAGGGTCCATTCTACCCGATGGGCCCAAATGGCGCCATTCAGACCACAGGGTAGACCCAAACTGGCTCCTTCATCCCACGGGGTGGCCAACGGCGTCCTTCAGTACCACGGGTAGAGCCAAAATGGCGTCCTTCAGTCTACGAGGTAGAGCCACATGGCGTCCATTCTACCATGAGGTAGAGCCAACATGGCGCCCATTCAGTCCCATGAGGAGAGCCAACAGGCGTCCTTTTCAGTCCCGGGGTGGGCCCCAAATGACTTTCATTCATTCCCCCACGAGGTAACCCAACTGGCGCCATCAGTACCATGGGTAACCCAACAGGGCGTCCATTCGTACATGGGGTGACCCAACATGGCGTCCATTCAGTATACAGGAGAGAACACGGGTTATTCAGTACCACGAGGTGACCCAACGGGTTCATTCAGTACCCAAAGGTAAGCCAACATGCGTTCATTCAGTACCACAGGTGACCACATGGGTTCATTCATCCCACGAGGAAAGGCAACATGGCGTTCTTTCAGTCCCACGGGGTAGAGCCAACGACGTTCTTCAGTACCACAGGTGACCCAAACATGACGTTCATTCAGTACCACGGGGTGACCCAAACAGACTTCTTCTACCACAGGTAGAGCCAACTGATCCATTCTTTCCCATGGGTAGACAACTGGCTCTTTTCAGTCCCACGAGGTAGAGCCAAATGCTCCTTCAGTACAGAGGAAAGGGGAACTGGGTCCATTCGTACCACAGGTGAGCCAACATGACTCCATTCAGTCCATGAGGAGAGGCACATGGCGTCCATTCATCCCACGAGGTGAGCCAATGACGTCCATTCAGTCCTTTAGGAGGGGGCAACATGGCGTCCATTCGTACCACGAGGTGACCCAAAGAGCCCTTTCGTCCACGTCACTTTTTACTTTCTAAGACATTAATTCAATCATTTTTTTTTTTTATTGGACACCCCAGATCTTTCTCTTCATTATCTTAATGAATAGAATTTCATATATTTAATCCCCCGGCTTAAAAGGGAAAATTTTTCGGAAACTCCCCCGTTAGTTTTCCCCCTTTTACTATTTTTTTTTCCCCTTTGCCTTTCTTTCGCCTCTTTGTCAACCAAGAGAGCCCGTTTATAGGGCACGTTAGGTTCCGGGAACCGCTAAAGCAAAATTATGTAGATAATCCCCTTTTTTCCATTTTTGGGAGCATATAAGCATTAAATTTTATTTATATATTAAAAGTTTTAAAAAAATGGCCCAAAAAAAAAATGAAAAAAGGGATATTAGTAACTTATTAACCTTAAAATATTTTTGGCCTTAACGTTGGGGGGAAAAATATTAATTGTGGGAAATCGGGAGGGAATAAAATTTGTATCCAGCTGCTTCGAATTTTCCTGAGCACTTCCCTCTCTCTAGTGTTGAAGAGACTTAGCATCGGACGGATAACCCGTGGACTTCAAAGATGTTGTACTTGTTCGATCTTCATTTTAACCCCAGAAAAGTTCGCCCTTGTCCAACAAGGTTACATTTTTTTCCCTTAGATTCTTTTTATTCTTAAAGATTGATCACTTATGAACATTGGGGTCTTTACTGAAGAAAAAGTTTGCCCCCAGGGCTTCATCAGTCCATACAAAGAGAAAGGGGTAAGGAGGGAGGAGTTTGAGGTAATCAGTCTTTCAGCCCGGAGTGATGTTTTAATCTTTCTCAAAATATTTTACTTTAATCTCTATCACCTTCACAATTTGGTCTAAGGTGATTCATAAAAAATATCTATTAAGGTTACAAGGGAAATTTTCCCCAATTTAATGTTAATTAAGGATTAATAAAGGCCCCTTTTTTTTGTGTTTTTGAGGAAGGAAATTTTCACAAGCAAATTCAAGTTCTCCTCAAACTCTTTTTCCCGAGAAGAACTTTATTTCCCCCTTACTTTTTATCCCTTTTTTTTGAGTTCATTTTTTGAACTCTTTCTTCCCGTTGGAGGTTAACAAACTTAAAATAATTGCTTACAAAATACTTAAAAACTGAGAAAATTCAGTCCATTTAAACCTTTGCTAGTTTTAAAAAGAAGGCATGGGGCAGACCCCAAAATCAGTACCGACCGCCTGGCGTGGTTCGAACGTCGGTTTTAAGGCGGCCAACGTAGCAGCCTGGTTGATTAGGCCATGATCCACAATAACCTGTCACAATGAACATGTAAGGTATAAAATACCGACAGTTGTTAGGGAAGCACATATGCCCCAAATTAGGGATTTATTTCGCGTTTCGCCTCACAATGGATTTTGTCGAGTACGAAAAGTTAAAGAAGCAGAAGGACTGAAGACGATGAAAAAAAGTCCATTCCCCTTAAGTTTTGAGGTGGTCAATCCCTCACTGGGAAGAGTATTGTTCCATAGTTGAAACAATATGGAGTTTTAATGCAACGAAAAGAACAAAGTTCAGGTAAGATCCCAAATGGGTTTTGGGGGGAGAGGGGCAGACGAAGAAAGTGTGGGGGATGTTCTTAGTCGTAGGGAAAAAAAAGCCCGGGTTGACCCCGCAGCGAAGGCTATCTGGGGCAGATATTTAGAAGAGAAATTCAGCCTCTTCTTTGGGGCGGGTGGGGTGAGCGGGGGGAAGGGCCCTGCGACGTTTAGCGCTAGAGAGGATGTAGAGCTAAGCCAGCTTACCCAAAAGCTAAGGGGAAGGTGGGCAGGAATGGTACCTTTATAGAAGACCCGTCAGTAATCCAAAGGGTTTTTTGAAAAGGGTTAGGAGCAGGGTCAGCAAGGAAGAAAAGGTTTTGTTGGTTTTTGGGGTCTGCGAAAGTCTTTGTCAAGGAGAGGTCCCGTAGTATGTCGTGTCTCAAGTTTGTCATTGTCTGTACTGGGTCTTCCCCGTAAAATTCAGCGCAGGGATGTCTAATTGGGCATGGAGAGACTCGCTTGTGGGGAAGTTCCCTTGACTCAACACCCCCCGCGGCCCTTTTTTGTCCGCTGCAGTTTAAGTTTGTTTTTTCTGAAAGGAGTGGGTAGGGGGAAGTTATCAAGGACGTATTTGGGATTTGTAGAGGTGTAATTTGGTGCGTTAGAGGTGTTTTAGTTGTAGGGCCCCCAAGGGGTTTTTAGTATTGCATGCCTTGAGTGTATGGTCCGTGTAAGGTAAAGGTATCAAAATTAGCGCCAGGACGTGACAAATTGTGTGATGGGTGTTGCGGGTGTCAGCTGTTCTGACTGACAAGTGGGGTCCGTTTCCTGTAGTTAAAAACTTAAAGTGGATTTAGTGCATTGGTTTTTTATCCCCATTTTTTTTCCAGAGGCTATTGTCGACCTCTTTTGTTTTTTGTGTGATGATCTATATTGGCATGAAGATAATTTTTTTTAATGTCTTGCATAGGCATGGGATGGGGTTGTGGGATACAGGTGTTGGAAAATCGTTGTGTATAAAAATTTTGGGGTAGGGGGGGGGGGAACCCTGGGTACTCCCCATTTAGTGGAAGAGTAGAGTAAAGCTTGGAATTTTTTCTCATGTTCGGCCCTTTAGAAAGTTGCAGGGAGTTTACGAGCAGTGAGAGGCAGGGTTTAAATTAGTGTAATTTGTACTTGAGCCCCTTTTTGCAAAAGTGGCAAAAACTTTTTTTAAAGTCTTTGCAAAACCGGGCTGTCCTGTTTTTTCTTTTGGTTTGGGATGTATTGAGAATGAGTTTAAAGGCATCCCGTGTGTATTGTGTGTTCTGAAGCCAAACTGGCCATCCCGAAGTAGAGAATTGTGTTCCAGGTATCTGCAAGGTGATTGTTGATGAGTTTTTTTAAAGAGTTTTCCTAAATTTGAGGGGCTGATAGGGCGATATTTCTAGGATCGAGTGGTCTTTATTGGTTTTTGGGAAAGGGGGTAGCGTGACTTTGAAAGGAAAGGGGAAGTATCCGAGGAAGGGAGGGATTTAGGGGTTTGTGTAGGCGTAATGATAGAGTCAGGAAGGTTTTAAATTATGTTTAGGGCCCGAGGCACCAGGGCCTGGAGGAAGATGTTGAGGGAGGTTTTTAATGTTGTGTTGGTGAAAGGGTGTCGGTTTTGGGGGGAGGTAAGAGAGTCTAGTGTTGGGGTATTGGTTTTTCTTGTGTGTGGCAGTGTTCAGGGTTTTTTGTTTGAAAGTGTTTAATAACGTTGGGTGAGGTGGGTGAGGGTGGAAGATCTTTCCAGATGTTTTGAAGAGTTGGTAGCACCCAGGGTCGGATGTGTGTTGTTGTGGGTGTGTGTTTGAATTTGTTGGTGGGAGTTGTGCCTTGATTTTTTTTAAAGTTCCGAAGGCTTTAGTGTTTTTATTACTGTTTGTCTGCTTTGGGGTAGAGTGTGACCCGTGATTGTTGTGGCCTTTTGGGCTAGGCTGGTAAAATGTTTTTTCTAAGTAAGTGGAATAATCGGACTTTATTAAAACTGTGTGTTGTAGGGAAGCGGTTGGGTAGGGAGATAATTTTGCTTTTTGTTCTGGGGGCGGGTTTTAAGGAATAAAAGATGGTGTGGTTTCTTTGGGATTGGATGTTGGTGCTTGTGTAATGGTTGTCCTGGATGAGATCAAGTTGAGTATCGATGTCAGAGAGGTTTGTTGTTGTAGTCATAGTGAGTTTAATATTGTCTATGTGTTGTTTGAAGCATCCCAGTCCAGCGTTCTTGTAGGAGAATGATGTGTGGTTGGATTGAGGGATAGGGTTGGAGGAGATGTGTAAGATGGTCTGGGATTGTGATCAGGGCCTGTATACTAGGGCCAGGTGAGATGTGGTTGTTGAATAAAGAGCAGGCCGGTTTGCCAGAAATGATGTCTTGCTTTGCCATGGACCATGTGGTTGTTAGAAAGTATTGAAGCCCCTGGACCGAGATGAATTAGGTGTTTTATGGTTTGTTATGAGTTGAGTTTAATTGGAGACCAAAAGTTGTTGTTACTGGTGTGATGAAAGGTGGAGTGTTGGCATTCATGTCAGTAGCGGTATGATTGAGTGTGTTGGTGTAGTTGAAGACTAAGGAACGATCGTGAATGTTTGAGAATAGTGTTTGGCGGCATAGGTGGTGAAAAAAGATAAAGGGGCCAAGGTGTGTGGTGCTTCTGACTGCAAGACAGTGTTGGTGAATAAAAGGGATTGGAGAAATTCGTGTTTTATGTTGGATTTGACAGGATGGCAACCCATCGAATCAACATAACAACTCGAATTTCTCCCAAATCCCTTTATTCACCACACTGTCTTGCAGTCAGAATAACCCCACCTTGGCCCCTTTATCTTTTTTTTTTCCACCACTATGTCGCCCAAACATGTTCTAACATAACACGATATTTCCTTAGTCTTCAATACACCAGCCAACAACATGTTGAAGTACAGTAGGTGAGATGTAGGCACTGGTAGTGGTAAGAATGTACGCGAGTTGAGAGGTCAGGTCCCTCTCAAATCCAGCCATTCTCAAATAGTAGAAATTGTTCAAGTTGATTCAGGTTCTGTACCAAGATACCCTTGTGTTGCAGAGTTCTGACGATGTGAAATTATAAGATATAAATACGACAGGTTGTTATGTATGACCCATATGCAACGTTTTGGTATCTTTATTTCGAAACGTTTCGCTACACAGTAGGCTTCTTTTGTACCTCGACTGAAGAAGCTTACTGTGTAGGCGAAACGTTCGAAATAAAGATTATAAAATGTTGCACAATTTTATGTGTTTAGTACTTTCCTAAACAACCTGGGTCATAGACGGGCCGTGGGGGGCTCCCTTGTGACCCCCCGGAACTCTCTCCAGATATACTCCAGTGTAGGTAATACTATATTATTTCTCTCCTCGTTTCTGAAAAATCCATAATTTCTATTGACACCCAGATATGTGTTGCAGATTTAGGTTGTGGGAGGTTGATGAAAACAAAACGAACCCTAGTCATCTAGCGAATGGGAGTATAAGCTTTGGAAGTTTTCGTCTGCTAGTGGAGTCAGAGTGTCACTAGCCATATCTGGCTGGTAGTGCCAGAGTCTCCTGGTGGCGGCGTGATTATATTTGCCTTCATTCATGGGAACTGTCTTCCGTAGTAACTTGACCGCTTTCTACTGCTCCCAAGTATCCCCAGCGTGTGGAGACGGCTGGCACAACTCGTACGATCAGGAGCAGGTTATTATATAACAAGCAAATTTACTTAGCACTTTATTCTCGCACTCTGTGTTAAAAATATACTTCACATATGCACATAAAACCACATGTACATTCACGCACACACAAAACCGGTAACTAAATAGTGAGTGAATTGTAACATTAAAAGCCATGGGTACTCAACGGATTTACACAATGTATATTGGAAGTATACTGGGGTATACCTGTGTCAGCTCTAGAGCATGGATTACCAGGCTGAGATACTTGGTTCTCTGAGATATGAAAGAATTTTTCAGGGATATGCTAGAGAGTTCATTTTTTTGTTGTTATCATTGAATTATTTTAATTTTTAATTACTTAATATTTTTAGAAAAACTTAAAGTTCCCAAATTTTGAGACAATATACAGTATGACCATGGATATTATCAAGCATTATGAGAGGAGCAGAAAGTCTCTCTGAACCTCCTGCTAATGATCTACAAATCAATGGATATTCTATAAAAATGTCAGAGATCTGGCAGACGGTGCATATAGTTCTTATATATGTATGGAACAGTCAGGACGTGTTGAACTACAGATAGCATTTTCTTAATGTTATCATTTCGTAAAGAAGAAAAATGTGAAGAGAGGAAAGCAAACTTGAGGAGATAATTCATAACTAAAAATAGGATTTTACAGATGAAGATCTTGTTTTGTAAAATGTTGTCTTCAGGGAATAACGGAAATGTTCTCTGAGCCTGAAACAATGATTAGTTAGATGGAAACAAATATGAGTGTCAATGGAGAGATGTCAGAAATGAGGAAGTAGTAACAAGCACCATCCTGTGGAACGCCATTTTTCTCATGTGTACCTCGGACGCCTTCGGAGTTCTAGATGATTAAGTTGTTGAACATGTCGGACGTCTTAGCGCGCTGCGTTACTTGTAACTGCGGTCTCCCCTCTTCAAAAACGTAAGGACCAACGATTCCTATCGTGGAGAGAAACCGCACATCTGTTCACTTCTGGGCTGAGTGAAGAGGTCTTCGGTTTAGTTCTGGTGGGTTTCCGTCGCCAAATTACCGCGTTCTGTTAGTTAACATAACCATCCTGATAGAAATGTGCCTTCTTCCGTATGTACATTTCAAACATTCATTAAAATGCCTTTTATTTGACGAAAATTAAGATCGTGTTTACCTTTAAAATGCACAAAAGTCTTATCAGTTGTGAGAAAAAGTGCATTTTTCTTTGCTTCCACCACTGTACTAGACAGCATTGATCCGAGGCTTCCCTTTTTACAGATATCAAACTAATTAGAAGAATAAAAACTGGTAATTGCAATGTAAGCTTACCAGTACATCTGGACATGGTAACAGTATGACTAAGATAAGGTTATTTACTTGGGTCATCAGCAGACAATGCAAGTTTACTATGATTGGCGTGAGAAGGGGCAAAGAAGACTGGTCACTGAGAATAGACTGATGGACGAAGGCGCAGGACATAAACTCAGAGTACTCATTATGGCTTTGAGCTCATTTAGCAAAGTTAGAAGATCCTTCAGGGAATTGCAACAGCCATTCAATGCCCTTTTCACTATAATTGAATCTGTCTCGAAGGCAAATTCACCAGCATGGATCACCAAACCTGGTTAAAAACTTCAGAGTAAATGGTAGTTGACATCTTCCCAAAAAGCATAATTCAGTACTGAAGCTTTGATAATGAAGATTACATCTTTACTCTGAATTCCCAGGCGCTAATGGCTAGTGTAAATAATTCATGTTCAAATAACTGTTGCGATTCATGCCTAAAATTACCTTCTTTACTTAAAAATGTGCATACTACTTTTTTTAAATATAAGGATGTTATTAATTTTAAGCAATATATATATTATATATATAGTATATATATATATATATATATATATATATATATATATATATATATGTATATATTATATATAATATATATATCTATATATATATTTATTATTATACACCGGGGACAAACACGGTGATCTCACAATACACAAAACAACCACTGTGATAAGAAATATGAACTTCAAGCGATTTCCTTATTTCTCACATAAGTTAAAATGTGAGAAAGAAATCACAAAAGAAGTTCACTCTTCTTTTCACAGTGGTTGTTTTTGTGTAGCAGGCAATGTATCATTTTTAAATCTTGTGTACGATATTATGTAATTAAAATAAATACATTATTGTAAAAAAAAGGAAAAAAAATAACTAGATAGGGTGTGGGCTATTGAAATATTCAAATGGCTTCAGGAAGAAATTAAATACTTTTCCTCGTATTTTTATCCACTTCTCCGTGATTATGTGCCATATATGCAAACAATGCAGACAGGTGAGTTTAACTATGGAAGACAAGCCAGGGGAAGGGAGGGGATGAAATCTTTAGCCTCAATTACTTTCACACTTCTAGTGCATTAGGAGCTATGCATAGTGCTGCAAAGTAGCAACTGAAGGAGGGCAAGTTTTTCAGAGTAGCCAGAACGGGTTTCTGTCACCTGCCACAGCTTCTTCAGGATGTGGGCCAATGGTCAGTTCCAACCCCTCACCCCACCATCTCCTCCTCCCATATGGGGGTGGGTTATAGGAGGTTTTTAGATGTCAAAGTATTATAGCCTCAGGCTTTTTCTAGCCTTCTTAGAACAGGTCATGTGATTGAGAAACATTCCGCTTTTCGTTGGATATATATTTATGGATTGCTTTTTTTTGTGTAACCTTTCTAATTAAATTATTCGTAACTTAAGTACAGGTGTGAACACTTTCTGTACCAGGACACACCTAATTATTCAACCTTATATGATCATGGCTTATACTCACAGTTCTCCAGGGAACTCCTTGTTTATCATGTGTAGCTGAGTACTCCTGATCAGTGACTATATATTCCTTCTTCAGGTTAGGACAGTGACCTTTCGGTCATTAGATTACATGCCTGACGATCCTCCAGGACTAGGTCGTCAAGTACTCTAGTAAATACTCTTGGCATATCTTCAGGTGTTCTTGGTTTGATCGACTTCTCGTAAATTTCTGATATCTTCAGGGGTTGCTTGGTTGCTGATAAATCCTGTTATCCTGGCTAGAGGGGAGTTATCTATTGTGTTCCTGCTTAAGCCAGTTCAGTAAGATTAATGCAGGAGAAGGGTGTCTTTAGTGATTCAAGGAGTGCTAGGAGGTCATCATAGTGTTTGCTTAAGGGACCTGTTGTTGTAGGTTAAGTACTGATAACCTTTTAGCATTGTTTAGGATAGTGCTGGCTTGTGATGCTGTGTAATAAAGGCAGTGACTTGTCCAATAGGTTTTTGATTGGGTGTCAGATTATGGAGGTTTAGATCAGGGTTCAACGTGATCAAATCATCTTCTAGGTTTAAATTAGGGTTTATTTATATCCTGAGTTGTGTGTTGAGTTCTAGTACTGATATTCTGTAGTGGTAGGAAGTTTGGCACAAGTATATAGCTGGAGTTATTATGGTTCATGTATAGAGTTAGTCACTACTAACATAATGAAAGTTGATGTGTCTATGTGTTGTGCTGGAATGACTAAATAAACTAGGTATAAACTAGTAATTAAAAATTACAAATTAAAAATTAGAACAAGGACTCTCACTTGTATCCAACATTTTACATTACGAAGGAGGTTAAACAAGGGACTAAAAGAGCTTAGATCTGGACATAAAACCAGTCTATGGGTACTTATGCGAATAACTTGAATTTGCACATAGTGTAATGTGGGACTCAGGGCGGATTACCGCATAGGCCACTAGGCATTTGCTAGGGCCCCGCGTATCTGGGGGCCCCGCGGTCCAAGGGGTTCAGGGGCTCATCAAAACTGCACACCTGGGCCGTGCAAAGGGGTCCCTTACATAAAAAAGTTTTTTTTCAAAAAAAAAAAAAAACAAAGTGTTGTAGAGTAAAATTGATTTTAAAAACTTAAAATCAAAGCAAAATAAATAATGAAATGAAAATAAAATAAAAATAAATAAACAACCATAGATCGAAACTCAACACGCCTTTGTTTACATCAGAACAAGCTGTGTTTTCCCACTAAAGGGTGAGTATGGCGATTCCTCTCCGATTTTTCTGTAGTAATACACGTTATTCTAGAATGTACTGTGGACAAATTAACTGACGTGTTGTTGATAGGACATGTTTGTGATTGGATAATATGTTGGTTTTCGCCTCTAAATGTTAAGGGAGGTACCTTGATAGGGTTTTACTTGACCAGTTAAAGAGAATGAGACTAGGTAAGACGCTTTTTGTAAAAAATTACTATAAGAAAAACTTAAAAACGCAAATGACTTCCGTTTTTTGTAGGTTTTTTAAAAGCACTTTGTCCTGTATTTAAGTCTTATCATTTCAATAACAGATCTAATTGATTGTGGTGCTATCATTCACTTCCGTCGCAAATGCTTAGTTGTTAAGTTGCACGGAAAAGTGATGTAGATCATCATTAAAGTGGCAACAAACACTTTCAGCAGTGTTCAGGACACATTTTGTTGAAGATATGTTCATTTTTCTGGGTATATGAATCAGTTTAAAGCTCCACCTGAAAATGTGCGCCTCCTCAGCTGCTTTGAATCATTTAAAGAAATGCAGGTGTGTCTCAGAACTTCCCTTATGTTGACATAGTGTATCGCCTTTACAAACCCTGCCAGCTACTAACTGTGAAGGAGAACGTTCATTTTATGTTTGAAAGAGTGAAAACCAGCTCCGTTCAACAATAAGCCAAAAAATTGTTGTAACCTAAACCTTGTTGGACCATTGAGTCTGATCTAACAAGGAAGGAAATATTGAGATTTTCAGAATATAATGATAATTTTGCCAATATGAAATCAGAAAAAAGTTTATTTAAGAAGTGGCCTGCTGTGAATTAAAAATTCTTTATGGCTTTCTTGAGTTTATTTGATTTGATTTAGTCTATGCATGATGCAATGATAAACATAATGGTCCAGTGATTTATAAAGGAGAATAATTGTGCTCTGTAGTGGTTATGCTGAATATAATAGGTACATGATGTCATACTTTTAAATAGCTAATCTAGTAATACTGTGCTGTCTTTTGATTTTTTATTCTTCTTTAAAATGCATGATTTAAACAAGATAGTTCTAATGGCTGTGGTAAATGGTTTTGGTTGTTTTGAAGTTACTTCCCTATTAAATTTAATCTAAATAGCCAGAATGTATTTAATTAGACCTTAAACAGGCTCACACCGACCCCCCCCCCTCCCCCAAGCTGGAAGGGGTCGCTTCGCTTACCTGTAACTCAAAGGGGCCCCGTCAATCTGAATAGCCTAGGGCCCGGAGACTTCTTAATCTGGCCCTGAATGTGGTTGATAGCATCGACATTTCAGTTTTCGTGTCATCCATCAGATTAATTAGGTGTCGGTCGAATAAGATCTCCTGAAGCATGATAGGTAATTATGAAGACTTTGGTTGTCATTAAGGAACTTAACTACTTGAGAGTACACCGCTCTCTCTAGAATTCTGGATATAATACTGAGTATACTAACAGGCCTATAGTTGCTGACATCAGACCTACTATTTTTCTTGAAGATGAGATCAACTCTGGCCTCCTTGAACCCCTCTGGTACGGTATTAGTGGTGATGGACAAGTTTATTATGTGAGCAATGGGGATTGGCAATTCAGAGGCACCATTTTCTAGGAACTTAGACGGGATTTTTTATCAGGGCCTGTGTTCTTTAATTGGGTTTAACCTGCTTAGTTCTTTTTCAATAAAGTCATGAGATACACTTATTAGTTGACAACTGTTTGGGTCTATCCCTTTATGATATAGTATGTTGTAAACTTATCAGAGTCTGTGTTAAGGGTATTTGATGCAGCTGATACTTTATTTACTAGTGCTGAGGCGACATATATATAGTAGATGTATAGTTGTGTCGTGGCATACCTCGTTATCGATATTTAGTACTATGTTAGATCTGTCTACGGGTTTATGGCTATACCCCAATTGTTTAGTAAGTAAGTATATATTCAGTTATACACATATACATTTTCAACAGATTACATCATACATATTGCAGCATATGTGTAGAAACTGGGTATAACCCAAAAAGTCAGACAAATTGAACTTATTTCCATTGGGGTCCTTTTAATACCTTATTATCATACTCTGAAGGAGATAATATCGTATTATTATACAATAAAGGAGATATACTAGGAATAAGGTCAAATGAGTTAATTCTACATTTACATGTTTTAGCTAAAAAAATTACAAAAATAATTTCACCTCCGTTGTCTGCGCTACATTCATTAGGCCAACCTTTTGGCTCTCTTTCATGAGACTGGTTGATGTACATAAAACGTGGACATCAAAATGGTTCAATAACCTACAGTTGTTAGGTAAGACACAATATTCAACAGTTAGACAACTTTATTCCGAAATTTTTTCGCCTACCACAGTAGGCGTCATTCAGTCGAAACAGAAAGTACAGTAACAGTAGAGATGTGAAGACGATGTAGTCCTGTCCATCCCCCTTGAAGTCGGTAGAATTTGAGGTTGTCAGTCCCTCGCCTTGAGAAGTTCAGTTCCATAGTCCAGTGAACTATCTGAAAGATCAAGCGACAGTGCGGAGACTTAAATACGTGTCGGAAAGGAGAGGTGCAGAGATAGTATAGTGAGAGTGAGCCACTGAGAGGTCATGTTCCCTTCACAATCCAGTTTCCCTAGAATCAAGAGCCCCACACCAGCACCAGGAACCTCCTTGAAGGGAACCCGAAAGAGTGGGTCGCATCCTAGCGATAAAATATATCTTAATTTGACCGAAATGCTCTTTATAATCCAGTATGTCATTGATGTGGACTCGGTTCTGAATGAAGTTGTAAAAACGTACTTAGAAACAGAGATTAACTTATATTATTATTATTATATTATTATTAATTATTATTATTATTATTAATTAATAAGTATTATTATTATTTATTATTATACACCTACTACTACTACTACTACTGGAAGCTAATGTTGACACAGTGTAGATCTTTCCCCCTCTCCAAAGAAAATGCATCTGGCAATTTCGTTCAAGAACAACAGCAGCAGCTGATATACCCAGGAAACAAGTAAAAAATTTAATACCAACCATAACAGTATAAAATAAGGCTATAACAAGAACCACAAAAAAATTTTTTTTTTTTGTTTTTTTTTTTTTTTCCGTAGCTAAATTATTAGTAAGAGTAATAGTATATAGATCAGGACAAAGACGTGAAGAAAGTCACATAATGTAACATCAGGGTAACTTCATTCTGAAGGCGTGTCGCAGACCAGGAAGGTTTGGAAGGTGTTGAAACTTGAGACAGATCAGAAGACGAGTAATCAGTCCCTCAGCCTAGTTGGTGCTCGCCACCGTAGTCCGTTCATGATCCTGAAGAAACCGGCAGACTAGGTGAGATTCGTGTTTCATTCTCTGGTCCCTTCAGCCATATGATGACCCCCACTGAGCTCTTGATATCTGAACTGAAGACTACATGCCTACCAGTCTTCTTCGTAAAAATAAGAGTAACAACTGCTTGTTTTTTATAAATTGAATTGACAGAAAGACAGTCGCTTATATAGGAAACCTATGAGGATCAGCCAGTAAATAAGGCGACTCGCTATGGAAGTAGTTCAAAGGACCCCAATGGACATTAAAGGACCCCAATGGAAATAAGTCACTCTGTCTGACATTTTTGGGTTAACCTAGGTTCTCACACCATAGCCTGCTATAAATGATAATTCTAGTTAACTGTATTTGGTATACCTGAATAAACTTACTTACTTACTTACTTACTTATTCATACCTAAGAGATGTGCCAGAAATTGAAGAAAGTATCGCTGTTTTAATGATAACATCTGTGTTCAATTGATAATGTTCACTGGGTGGCTAAAACGTCTACAAATAAATATACCCAATTGTTGAACATTTTGGTCTTATTTCGTCCACTTAGATTGGTTTTGATGTATAAGTGGATGGAGATAGTTATGTAGCTCATTGGATGACGGCTGAGGTTTATATTTTTGTTAACTGACTCGGCTCAGACCATTATAATACATAGCCTGTCTCACACGATTCACAATCAACTTTTTCACGTATTATTATAGAGACAACTTAGAATTTTATCATACTTTCAGTTTTTTGTTGTATTTCTTGTTAGTGACGATGTGATTGTGATTGTTTATGTTTGCAGTGATGGTCGACGCCTGGGACGTGTGATTGTTTTATCAGGCAAATAGACTTCAATATATTTAACAGCAAATCACACGATTCTCTATATATACAAATCATACCACGAGCGAGGTTAGAACCCGCGATTTCCTTGTGTCCATCTCAACCTATGCAAAAACTCAATGCACATAAAAGGCCCTAAAATCTGGAATTAATTACCTGTGAATATAAAAGAAACATTATCTGTTTATAAATTCAAGTTTCTTCTCAAAAATCACTTACTCATCCACAACTAAATAAATACTGAATAACTGTATCTCATAAATTGTATCTCATATATGTATCTCATTATTGTATCTCATAAATGTCAACCTGTGACCCAATCAAACTTTGTTACTATTTAACTTCATTACCTAACATAATACTCCATTCTACTGATTACACAACAACACAGTAAATGACCATATGACCTGTCTTTGTAATACTCATTTGTACTAAATTGTTACAATAATTTTTGTACCACTGAATATATCATTGCTTAGTTAATCTTAAGTTAATTTTAAGCCTGCCCATAATGCTCTACATACAAGGGGTTTTGGCATGCTGCACTTTAAAAATTGTATTCCTTGTACTTCTCTGTATCATGTTCAAATTAATAAATAAATAAATAAATAAATAAATAAAAAATAAATAAATCAGAGACATGAAACGCCAGACCAACGCGCTAGCCACTGGGCCAGTGTCATTGCGATTTCGTGAGTCACTTAATATATACACTTTCGTTTCTTGTAGTGAGACGCAAACATTATAACATATCGTAAATTCCTTATTTTATTGAATGTTGATTAAAAAGTGTTTGGGTGCTCATGGCTCAGTTGACAGCGTCCTCAGCTCACTGAGGGAGTGGAGGAAACTGGGCATCGATCACTGAACGGGTGAAACATTCTGCATGTTTCTTGGCAGCTGCTACCTTTGTTTACATAATTGTAGTAAGTATCTAAGTGTTAGTCGACTGTTCTGAGTCGCATCCTAAGGGAGGAAATTAAAGGACCCGACGGATATAAGGCAAACAGTTCCTGGCGAGGAAAAAACCTGGATCGTTAACCCTCCTGGTAAAATAACCCAAAAAATAGCCGTTATCTTTATGTGAACAGTGAGGGTAGACGCTGTGAGTTATCTTATTACATTAGATATCTTTCATACACTGAATTAGTTGACACCAGCCAAAGGACTAAGCAATTTTTTTCTTTGATAATAACAACAAGGGGAGGTTGGCTTGTATGTCACAGTGTCTTTCATTTGCTCGAAACAACTAAATACCTCAAATGATGTAGTTGTAGTCTTGGCGGTAAAGACTGAAAGCAAAACCTTGTCATTGTGGTTGTATACAAGCCTCCTGATGCAGCTTCCCAGTAATTCCAGGAACAACTTTAGAAAATTGGCAACTGTTTGGAAAATTTCCCAACTACTGCCAAAAATATCTTGCTGATGGATGATTTCAACTTAAGGAATGAAGCAATTAATGTTTTAGCAGAGATAACCCCAGGAGGCAGCTCAGATGAAAATTCACACACACATTAGATATTAAATCTATGCAATAAATTCACTTTAAGCTAGCAAACAGTGGAACCATCAACACTGGAAAATACACTCGACCTCATCTTCACTAATATTATGATCTGATACGAAATATAACAGTATCAAAGACAATACACTCATATCATAACAAACCAGAAATACAGACATGTATGCACAGGGCTCCTGACCAGCATAAGGTGATCAAATTCATCTTCAGTACAAAAAGCAAAGTGGGATTAAATCAACCATGTTCTAAATGAAATAAGATGGGAAGATATCCTAAACAACATGGATCCGAAAATTTGCCTAGATAAAATTAACTTTGTTGCACTTGAGGTATGCTCAAGGCACCTACCGTTTAGAAAAGAAGTAAACTAGAAAGAGAGAAATACTCCGTTTACAGGCAAAGGTGAAGAATCACAGAGCGGCTGAGAGGGGCTAATGTATCTGAAATACGAAAGGAGGTACTGGTCAGAGAAATAGCGATATTGAACTTATGCTTAAGGTATCATACAGGAAACAAGAAACACATGAAGAACTTAAAGCCATAAATCAAATTGAGAGAAACCCAAAACACTTCTTCTCTTATGCCAAATCTAGGGCAAAAACAACATCCAAAATTGGGCCCTTGCTTAGTCGAGATGGGACAATGAAATTAGTGAGATATTAAAGTCCCAGTTTGACTCTGCGTTGAGTGAGCCATTAATCAGGCTAAAAGTCGACAGTGAAACCACCACAAGACTTTGAAAAAAAAACAATAAATGACATTCCTATGCACTCTGCCCCAGGCCCAGTCTCTTGGAACTTCATGTTCATCAAGAAATGCAAGAAGCCCCTGTCATTTACCTCCAGCATTCTATGGAGAGGAAGCATGGAAACAGGGGTCATCCCACAGTCACTCAAAACAACAGACATAAACCTACTCCCCAAAGATGGCAGTAAAGCAATTCCAAAGAACTACAGACCAATAGTACTAACATCCCATATCATAAAAATCTTCGAAGGGTTCTAAGAAGCAAGATCGCCACCCACTTAGATACCCATCAATTACAAAACCCAGGGCTTTGGAGCAGGTCTTTCCTGCCTATCCCAACTACTGGACCACTATGACATGGTCTTGGATGCTCTGGATGACAAATAAAATGCAAATTTAGTATATAAGTGCGATCATGGTGTAATAGAGCACAAAATGGGTGATAAAGGAATAACAGGAAAGAATGATAGATTGATCTATAACTTCCTTACAAATAAAATCCAAAGAGTAATAGTAAACAGAGTAAGTCGGTGGCCGCTACAGTGAAAAGCTCTGTTCCACAAGGTACAATATTTGCTCCCATTCTGTTCCTCATCCTCATATCTGATATAGACAGACATGTCATCCTTTGCGGATGACACCCGAATCTACATGACAGTGTCATTCATCGAAGACACTGCAAGTCTCCACGCGGACATCAGGCAAATCCATAAATGGGCAGCAGAAAACAATATGAAATGGAAAACTCGAGGAAATTACAACTGTATCGGAGTATAAAACAAATTAAAACCACATATACAGCGAAAAACTAGTGTGAAAGACCTGAGAGTGTTAATGTGAGAGATTCGCGATTTCAAAGATCACAACAATATATCTTACCACATTTCTTAGAAAAATGATAGGAAGAATAATGAGAACCTTCTAAACTAGGGATACCAAGCCCTTGATGATTCTCTTCACATCGCTTGTTCTCTCTAGGCTGGATTATTGCTGTACATTAATAACCCCTTTCAAAGAAGGCGAAATTGCAAACCTGGAGAATATACAAAGAACTTTCATAGCACGTATAAGTACGAAAAAGAACCTAAATTACTGGGAACGACTGAAGTCCCATTATTTGAACTCCTGGAATGCAGGCGAGAAAGATACATAGTAACATAAACATGGAAAATCCTAGAGGGATTAGTCCCAAATCTGCACACTAAAAATCGCTCCCTACGAAAGTGAAAGATTTGGCAGGAGTGAAAAGCAGGAGCTTCACGAGTATGCTTAGAGACAAGACAGTGTCAGGGGCCTAAGACTGTTCAACTGCCCTCCCCCCAGCATACATAAGGGGGACTAGCAATAGAAGGCGCTGGATAGGCACCTAAAGACAATTCCTAACCAGCTGAGATGTGGCTTGTACGTCGGTTTACGTGCAGCCAGCAGTAGCAACCTGGGTGATCAGGCTCTTAGCCACCACTAGACCTGGTGACGGACCGGGCCGCGGTGGCGTTGATCCGGCAAACCTCCTCGGGTAAACTCTAGGTATACAAAGAATATTTTAATGTTAACCTTAAAATTCCCTGTTCTCTTGTTTGTTGATGTAGAGGTGCCAGGAGACTAGAATATACAAAGTTCATTTGCGAGGTAGATGGCTACAGCTTGTAGGTCGTGTAATCTTACCTGACGCTACTTATATCATATCTCGCAATTATATTTCACTAAACTATTTTCTCATTTACAACAGAAACAATCAAGAATTTTATCCTAGTGCAAATTCCCAATTCACCTGCTTATTGATGAAGAAATAGTTGGTAATGTTTATGTGACCGCACAGCAGAAGACAGCTAGAAGTCAGTAAGTCGTCTGTTGAGGTTAAAGGAACCAGATTCAGCAACCACTTCTCCACACGCCATATAAATCACTGAATAATAAAGTTTTCTTGCTTCAGCTACTTATATAAAACCTTTTCTGCACAGAAACCTGGGCAAAATTACGTTCTAATATTTTATCATAAATAATAACAGAGAGGTTAATTAACAATGGCTATATAAGTAAAAGCTATGAGAGATTTGTCTGTAATCTGCTTTTGTTAATAATATAAAATATGATATAAAGATGGGGCATATTATACTGAACGTCCCTTAACAGACTTGAAAAACGATTTTGAAATTGCTTCACATTTTGTCCATAATATATCTGATGCTGTATGGGAAAAATGAATGTAAATTTGTTTAAACTTGATTAACACAAAAAACCTCATACACACACAGACATAATACATACGACTTGAGAAGAGGCTGAGAAACTATGGTGGTAGCTAGAGATAAATAAGAGATAATATCTCTCTCTGGGTCCTGAGAGAGGGAGCGGAAACAGTGTGAATCACTAGCCACGATCTTCACAACTCATGCAACACAAAGTAACTGCCAGAGGTGTGGTAGGCAGTAAACGTAATCCCAGTAGTTAAGAAATGGGACAGATAGGTAGCGCTAAACTAAAGACCAGTGTTACTGATGTGCGTAGTATGTAAAGTAATGAGGATTATCAGTAGTTTGGAAAAACCAGAGTTTTCCGTATGAGTAACTGTAACTTTTTTAAAGAAAGTGAGAGAGAGAGAGAGAGAGAGAGAGAGAGAGAGAGAGAGAGAGAGAGAGAGAGAGCTGGTGACGTACTGTGATACTGACATGCCTCAGTCCTAAACCTTGATTGTAAGGTTAGTTAGTCATAAGATATTAGTAAGCTAAAACCAAATCTAAGATTGTAGTTTACACACTTAAGTTAGGCTTAAAATGTAAGTGTAAGTAGCTTAGTATTGTCGTTCACTGTAGGCCGACTGTTTGACATCACTGTGCCCTGCCATGAGAGGCTTGTAGCCGGCAGTCTCTAAATGGTTACGCCTCAGGTTGACCAGATTAAGGAACGTGTTCCTGGATCTTAAGTTACAGGTGAAAGTATTAGTGACTTATTAGTAGTATTAAGGTAGAATATACATCAGGAAGTCTTGATAACAACAACAAAAAAAAAATTCCCTCAGACTCCACAACAGGTAAGCCGCCATTGTACCCCATTGCAGATTTGCGCAAATCTGTAATGCACGGGAATTGTTATTTTAATGGGGAAGCACGATATTATTATTATTATAATCAAAGGGGAAGCGCTAAACCCGGAGGATTATACAGCGCCTGGGGGGGGATGTGGAAGGCATTCAGGCTTAATTCGGGGAACTGGAGCACAGATCCAATTCCCTAAATCAAGAGCCCCTCACCAACATCAAGGAACCTTCCTTGAGGGGGGGAAGCACGATAACCGTAGGGATTATGCAGCGCTGTGGGAGAGGGGGACAGTAGGCATTCAGGGTTAATTCAGGGATTTGGAGCACGGATCCAATTCCCTAGATCAAGAGCCCCTCACCAGCATCAAGGAACTTCCCTGGAAGGGACAGTATTCCACGGGTAATTTTGATGCCTAATATTGTGAGTCCAAGTAACAGCGGGAAACCTAGAAAACTCACCTAGGATACTGAGCCACCCGACTCCCTGGTAAGCTCAGCTCTGCCGGAAGAGATAATTTACATATAACGACTAAGTATGAGATGGCTGGTGTTTAGTGTGGATTTGATTGACGAAGTGATTAATTTGTTGCCAGTCAAGGAAGATCCTTCTTTTTACGACAAAAAAAATGGTCCTTCAGATACCTAGAAAGGTATCTAAGAAATTTAGCACCAGCGGCTAGTAGTCTTATTACATCTTTAACTAATGATTTTTTTATTAAGTGTTAATCATGAGAAAACCACCCATAGGATCTTTGTGCAGTAGAATTTTTTTTTTTCTTATTCGCCGGTATTCTCCCGGCCCGGGTCTTTTCCAAGTAGTGGTGACCCGGCCTTGGCTCCTTATCTGGGGAGTATCCCGAGACCAGTAGAAGTAACATATTATACACAAAGCTAGCAGTAACAGTTACATCTAGTTAGCTTGTTTGGGTGCTAAGGGGCTTTAGGTGCAGTATGACACGGGCGCCGCTTGAATATGAGGGGCGACAGCAGCGCCTCCGAGAGAAACTGCCATTACCAAGATGTTGGCGCTATCTGGCAACGTAGCTGCGTCTCACCATCAGATTACGTTAAGATAAGAGATAAGATAAGATTTCGTTCGGATTTTTAACCCCGGAGGGTTAGCCACCCAGGATAACCCAAGAAAGTCAGTGCGTCATCGAGGACTGTCTAACTTATTTCCATTGGGGTCCTTAATCTTGTCCCCCAGGATGCGACCCACACCAGTCGACTAACACCCAGGTACCTATTTGCTGCTAGGTGAACAGGACAACAGGTGTAAGGAAACGTGTCGAAATGTTTCCACCCGCCGGGAATCGAACCCGGGCCCTCCGTGTGTGAAGCGGGAGCTTTAGCCACCAGGCCACCGGGCCACCCTCAGACGTTAGCAAAGTTGCTTACTTAACACCCGCATCTGTGACCAAGAGACTGAGCCAGCGCTCCCCATCGGTTATGTTTGAACGTTGTACTTTGTAGTGGGTTATAATCATAATGACTATTGGGTTGTAACAAGCCTGGGGCATTTATTAGAGTATGTGTCGACCAGTTGTCAGCTGCTTGTTTATCGGTGATACTGACCAGAAGTGGTGACCGAACGCACATTTATTTAGCTTCACTGATAGAAATTTACAAGATAATTAACAAACTGATTAAGCTGACTTGGAAGTGAATCACGGCTCCTTCAGAGAGTTCCAGAAGATCCCTCTGGAAAGTAAGATCAGACCACCAGGACCACCAGGACCACCAGGACCACCAGGACCACCAGGACCACTAGGACCACCAGGACCACCAGGACCACCAGGACCACCAGGACCACTAGGACCACCAGGACCACCAGGACCACCAGGACCACCAGGACCACCAGGACCACCAGGACCACCAGGACCACCAGGACCATTAATGATTGCGAGGAATCAAGTAGATTACGTAGAAATAGAAGCTGATATAGAATTAATGGTAATTAAACAACAAGCTTTTTACGACAGATTATGATCACTTTAAATAGATGTTGATTGAGGTGGGAAGATAACAGTACACTTAAAGAAACACACGGGTGGGAGTGCTCTGGGAGAGTACAGGATAGGTGTGGGAGTGCTCTGGGAGAGTACAGGATAGGTGTGGGAGTGCTCTGGGAGAGTACAGGATAGGTGTGGGAGTGCTCTGGGAGAGTACAGGATAGGTGTGGGAGTGCTCTGGGAGAGTACAGGATAGGTGTGGGAGTGCTCCGGGAGAGTACAGGATAGGTGTGGGAGTGCTCTGGCAGAGTACAGGATAGGTGTGGGAGTGCTCCGGGAGAGTACAGGATAGGTGTGGGAGTGCTCTGGGAGAGTACAGGATAGGTATGGGAGTGCTCTGGGAGAGTACAGGATAGGTGTGGGAGTGCTCTGGGAGAGTACAGGATAGGTGTGGGAGTGCTCTGGGAGAGTACAGGATAGGTGTGGGAGTGCTCGGGAGAGTAAAGGATGTGGGGAGTGCCTGGAGAGTATAGGATAGGTGTGGGAGTGCTCTGGAAGAGTACAGGAAGGTGTGGAGTGCTCGGGAGAGTACGGGATAGGTTTTGGGAGTGCTATGGGAGAGTATAGGATAGGTGTGGGAGTGCTCTGGGAGAGTATAGGATAGGTGTGGGGGGTCTCTGGGAGAGTATGGGATAGGTGTGGGAGTGTTTCTGGGAGAGTATAGGATAGGTGTGGGAGTTGCTCGGAAGAGTACAGGATAGGTTGGAGTGCTCGGGAGAGTACAGGATAGGTGTGGGAGTGCTCTGGGAGAGTACAGGATGGTGTGGGAGTGCTCTGGGAGAGTACAGGATAGGGGGTGGGAGTGTTCTGGAAAGTACAGGATGGTGTGGGAGTGCTCTGGAAGAGTACAGGATAGGTGTGGGAGTGCTCTGGGAGAGTACAGGATAGGTGTGGGAGTGCTCTGGGAGAGTACAGGATAGGTGTGGGAGTGCTCTGGAAGAGTACAGGATGGGTGTGGGAGTGCTCTGGAAGAGTACAGGATGGGTGTGGGAGTGCTCTGGAAGAGTACAGGATAGGTGTGGGAGTGCTCTGGGAGAGTACAGGATAGGTGTGGAAGTGCTCTGGAAGAGTACAGGATAGGTGTGGGAGTGCTCTGGAAGAGTACAGGATAGGTGTGGGAGTGCTCTGGGAGAGTACAGGATAGGTGTGGGAGTGCTCTGGGAGAGTACAGGATAGGTGTGGGAGTGCTCTGGGAGAGTACAGGATAGGTGTGGGGAGTGCTCCGGGAGAGTACAGGATAGGTGTGGGAGTGCTCTGGGAAAAGTACAGGATAGGTGTGGGATTGCCCCGGGGAGAGTACAGGATAGGTGGGGGAGTGCTCGGGGAGAGTACAGGATAGGTTGGGAGTGCTCCGGGAGAGTACAGGATAGGTTTGGGAGTGCTCGGGGAGAGTACAGGATAGGTGGGGGGATGCTCGGGGAGAGTACAGGATAGGTGTGGGAGTGCTCTGGGAGAGAAACAGGATAGGTGTGGGAGTGCTCTGGGAGAGTACAGGATAGGTGTGGGAGTGCTCTGGGAGAGTACAGGATAGGTGTGGGAGTGCTCCGGGAGAGTACAGGATAGGTGTGGGAGTGCTCTGGCAGAGTACAGGATAGGTGTGGGAGTGCTCCGGAGAGTACAGGATAGGTGTGGGAGTGCTCTGGGAGAGTACAGGATAGGTTGGGAGTGCTCGGGGAAAGATACAGGATAGTGTGGGAGTGCCTGGGAGAGTACAGGATAGGTGTGGGAGTGCTCTGGGAGAGTACAGGAAGGTGTGGGATTTGCTCTGGGAGAGTACAGGATAGGTGTGGGAGTGCTCGGGGAGAGTAGGATGGGTTTGGGGAGTGCTCTGGAAGAGTACAGGATAGGTGTGGGAGTGCTCTGGGAGAGTACAGGATAGGTGTGGGAGTGCTATGGGAGAGTATAGGATAGGTGTGGGAGTGCTCTGGGAGAGTATAGGATAGGTGTGGGAGTGCTCTGGGAGAGTATAGGATAGGTGTGGGAGTGCTCTGGGAGAGTATAGGATAGGTGTGGGAGTGCTCTGGAAGAGTACAGGATAGGTGTGGGAGTGCTCTGGGAGAGTACAGGATAGGTGTGGGAGTGCTCTGGGAGAGTACAGGATAGGTGTGGGAGTGCTCTGGGAGAGTACAGGATAGGTGTGGGAGTGTTCTGGAAGAGTACAGGATAGGTGTGGGAGTGCTCTGGAAGAGTACAGGATAGGTGTGGGAGTGCTCGGGAGAGAAACAGGATAGGTGTGGGAGTGCTCTGGGAGAGTACGGGGATAGGTGTGGGAGTGCTCTGGAAGAGTACGGATAGGTGTGGGAGTGCTCTGGAAGAGTACAGGATAGGTGTGGGAGTGCTCTGGAAGAGTACAGGATAGGTGTGGGAGTGCTCTGGGAGAGTACAGGATAGGTGTGGAAGTGCTCTGGAAGAGTACAGGATAGGTGTGGGAGTGCTCTGGAAGAGTACAGGATAGGTGTGGGAGTGCTCTGGGAGAGTACAGGATAGGTGTGGGAGTGCTCCTGGAAGGTACAGGAAAGGTGTGGGAGTGGCTCTGGGAGAGTACAGGATGGGTGTGGGGGTGCTCGGGGAGAGTACAGGATAGGTGTGGGAGTGCTCTGGGAGAGTACAGGATAGGTGTGGGAGTGCTCGGGGAGAGTAACAGGATAGGTGTGAAGTGCTCTGGAAGAGTACGGATAGGTGTGGGAGGCTCTGGAAGAGTACTGGATAGGTGTGGGAGTCCCTCTGGGAGAGTACAGGATAGGTGTGGGAGTGCTCGGGAAGAGTACGGGAAAGGGGGTGGGAGTGCTCTGGGAGAGTACAGGATAGGTGTGGGGTGCTCTGGGAGAGTACAGGATAGGTTGTGGGAGTGCTCTGGGAGAGTACAGGATAGGTGGGGAGTGCTCGGGGAGAGTACAGGAAGGTGGGGAGTGCTCGGGGAATACAGGATAGGTGTGGGAGTGCTCTGGGAGAGTACAGGATAGATGTGGGAGTGCTCTGGTAGAGTACAGGATAGGTGTGGGAGTGCTCTGGGAAAAGACAGGATAGGTGTGGGAGTGCTCTGGAGAGTACAGGATAGGTGTGGGAGTGCTCTGGGAGAGTACAGGATAGGTGTGGGAGTGCTCTGGAAGAGTACAGGATAGGTGTGGGAGTGCTCTGGGAGAGTACAGGATAGGTGTGGGAGTGCTCTAGGAGAGTACAGGATAGGTGTGGGAGTGCTCGGGAAGAGTACGGGATAGGTGTGGGAGTGCTCTGGGAGAGTACGGGAAATAGGGTGGGAGTGCTCTGGGAGAGTACAGGATAGGTTGGGAGTGCTCGGGGAGAGTACAGGATAGGTTGGGAGTGCTCTGGGAGAGTACAGGATAGGTGTGGGAGTGCTCTGGGAGAGTACAGGATAGGTGTGGGAGTGCTCTGGGAGAGTACAGGATAGGTGTGGGGGTGCTCTGTGAGAGTACAGGAAAGGTGTGGGAGTGTTTCTGGGAGGTACGATAGGTGTGGGGTGCTCTGGAGAGTACAGGATGGTGTTGGAGTGCTCTGGGAGAGTCCAGGATGGGTTTGTGGGAGTGCTCTGGGAGAGAAACAGATAGGTTTGGGAGTGCTCTGGAAAAAGTACAGGATAGGTGTGGGAGTGCTCTGGAATAGTACAGGATAGGTGTGGGAGTGCTCTGGGAGAGTACAGGATAGGTGTGGGAGTGCTCTGGGAGAGTACAGGAAAGGGTTGGGAGTGCTCTGGAAGAGAAACAGGATAGGTGTGGGAGTGCCGGGAAGATACAGATAGGTGTAGGAGTGCTCTGGAAGAGTACAGGATAGGTGTGGGAGTGCTCTGGGAGAGTACAGGATAGGTGTGGAAGTGCTCTGGAAGAGTACAGGATAGGTGTGGGAGTGCTCTGGAAGAGTACAGGATAGGTGTGGGAGTGCTCTGGGAGAGTACAGGATAGGTGTGGGAGTGCTCTGGAAGAGTACAGGAAAGGTGTGGGAGTGCTCTGGGAGAGTACAGGATAGGTGTGGGGTGCTCTGGAGAGTACAGGATAGTGTGGGAGTGCACTGGGAGAGTACGGGATGGGTGTGGGGGGTGCTCTGGAGAGTACAGGATAGTGTGGAAGTGCTCTGGAAGAGTAAAAGGAAATAGGTGTGGGAGTGCCTGGAAGAGTACAGGATAGGTGTGGGAGTGCTCTGGGAGAGTACAGGATAGGTGTGGGAGTGCTCTGGAAGAGTACAGGAAAGGTGTGGGAGTGCTCTGGGAGAGTACAGGATAGGTGTGGGGGTGCTCTGGGAGAGTACAGGATAGGTGTGGGAGTGCTCCGGGAGAGTACAGGATAGGTGTGGGAGTGCTCTGGGAGAGTACAGGATAGGTGTGGGAGTGCTCTGGGAGAGTACAGGATAGGTGTGGGAGTGCTCTGGGAGAGTACAGGATAGGTGTGGGAGTGCTCTGGGAGAGTACAGGATAGGTGTGGGAGTGCTCTGGAGAGTACAGGATAGGTGTGGGAGTGCTCTGGGAGAGTACAGGATAGGTGTGGGAGTGCTCTGGGAGAGTACAGGATAGGTGTGGGAGTGCTCTGGAAGAGTATAGGATAGGTGTGGAGTGCTCGGGGAGAGTACAGGATAGGTGTGGGAGTGCTCTGGGAGAGTACAGGATAGGTTTGTGGAGTGCTCTGGGAGAGTACAGGATAGGTGTGGTAGTGCTCGGGGGAGAGTACAGGATAGGGGGTGGGAGTGCTCTGGAAGAGTACAGGATAGGTGGGAGTGCTCGGGAGATTTCCCAGGATGGGTGTGGGTTGCTCTGGGAGATTTACAGATAGGTGTGGGAGTCCTCTGGAAGAGTACAGGATGGGTGGGGGGAGTGCTCTGGGAGAGTACAGGATAGGTGTGGGCGTGCTCTGGGAGAGTACAGGATGGGTGTGGGAGTGGCTCTGGAGAGTACAGGATGGGTGGGGGGAGTGCTCTGGGAGAGAAACAGGATAGGTGTGGGAGTGCTCGGGGAGAGTACAGGATAGGTGTGGAGTGCTCTGGGAGGTACAAGGATAGGTGTGGGGGTGCTCTGTGAGAGTACAGGATAGGTGTGGAGTGCTCTGGGAGAGTACGGGATAGGTGTGGGAGTGCTGGGAGAGTACAGGATAGGTGTGGGAGTGCTCTGGAAGAGTACAGGAGGTGTGGGAGTGCTCTGGGAGAGTACAGGATAGGTGTGGGGTGCCTGGAAGAGTACAGGATAGGTGTGGGAGTCTCTGGAGAGTACAGGATAGGTGTGGGGGTGCTCTGTGAGAGTACAGGATAGGTGTGGGAGTGCTCTGGGAGAGTACAGGATAGGTGTGGGAGTGCTCTGGGAGAGTACAGGATAGGTGTGGGAGTGCTCTGGGAGAGTACAGGATAGGTGTGGGAGTGCTCTGGGAGAGTACAGGATAGGTGTGGGAGTGCTCTGGGAGAGTACAGGATAGGTTTTGGGAGTGCTCTGGGAGAGTACAAATAGGTGTGGGAGTGCTCTGGGAGAGAAACAGGATGGGTGTGGAGGGGCTCTGGGAGAGTACAGATAGGTTGGAAGTGCTCTGGGAGAGTACAGGATAGGTGTGGGAGTGCTCTGGGAGAGTACAGGATAGGTGTGGGAGTGCTCTGGGAGAGTACAGGATAGGTGTGGGAGTGCTCTGGGAGAGTACAGGATAGGTGTGGGAGTGCTCTGGGAGAGTACAGGATAGGTGTTGGGGGGCTCTGAGAGACTACAGAATGGATGTGGGAGTACTCTGGGACTGTACAGTACGGGTGTGGGAGTTCTCTGCGTGAGTACAGGATGGGTGAGGTAGTGCTGTGGGTGAGTACGAGATGGGTTTGGGAGTGATGTGGGAGAGTGAAGGAGAGGTGTGGGAGTATACAGGATGAATATGGGAGTACTCTTGGAGAATACAGGATATGTATTGGAGTGTACAGGATTGGTGTGGGAGTACTCTGGGAGAGTACAGGATTGATGTTGAAAAGTACATGATGGATGAGGGAGTGATCTGGGGAGTAGAGAATGGGAGTTTGAGTTTAGAGGATGCATGTGAGAGTGCTATTGGAGAGTACAAGATGACTGTAGGAGTGAAGTATAGGTGTGGGAGTGCTCTTGGAGAGCAGAGTATTGGTGTGGGAGAGCTTTGGAAGAGTACAGGATTGGTGTTAAATTGTACAGGATGCATGTGGGAGTATCGAGGACGAGTGTGGGAGTGCACTGGGAGAGTGCAGAATGGATGTGGGAATTCTCTGGGAGAGAACGTGATATATGTGGGCGTGCGCTGGGAAAGTACAGGATGGGTGTGGGAGATCCCTGGGAGAGTAGAAAATGGATGTGGGAGTACTCTGGGAGAGTACAGGATGGGTGTGGGAGATCCCTGGGAGAGTACAGGATGGGTGTTAAATTGTACAGGATGCATGTGGGAGTGCTGTGGGAAAGTATAGGATGGGTGTTGGAAACTACAAAATGGGTGTGAGAGTGCTCTGGGTGAGTACAAGATTGGCGTGGGAGTGATGTGGGAGAGTACAGGATGGGTGGGAGAGTTCTCTGGGAAAGTACAGGATAGGTGTGGGAGTGCTATGGGTGAGTATAAGATGGGTGTGGGAATGATGTGGGAGAGTGCAGGATAGGTATGGGAGTACTCCAGGAGATTACAGGATGGGAGTGGGAGAGCTGTGGACGAGTACAGGATGGGTGTTGAATTGTACAGGATAGATGTGGGAGTGCCTGGGAGAGTTCAGGATGATTGTGGGAGTGTGGAGGATGGGTGTGGGATTGCTCTTAGAGAGTATATGATAGATGTTTAGATTACAAAATGGGTTTGGGAGTGCTCTGGGAGAATACAGGATGGGGTGGGAGGGCTCTAAGAGAGTACAGGATGGCTGTGGGAGTACTCTGGGAGAGGACAGGATGAGTGTCAGATTCCTCTGAGAGATTACAAGATGGGTGTTGGAGTGTACAGCATTGGTGTGGATGTGGTATTGGAGAGTACAGTATGAGTGTTCAATTGTACAGGATGGGTTTTGGTGTTCTCTGGGAGACTATAGGATGGGTGTGGAATTACTCTGGAGAGTAGAGTATCTGAGGAAGTGTACAGAATATGGGTTGTACTGTACAGAATGGGTGTTTTAGTGTACAGTATAGGTGTGGGAGTGCTCTGCGAAAGTGTGCAGGATGGTTGTAGGATTGTAAAGGATGGGTTTGGGAGTGCTGAGGTAGAGTACAGGATGGGTGATGGTGTGTACAGGATGCGTGTGGGAGTGCTCTAGGAGAGTACTAGTTAGGTGTGGAAGAGATATGGGAGAGTACAGGATAGTTGTGGGAGTGCTATGGGAGAGTACAGGATTGTTGTGGGAGAGTACAGGATAGGTAGGTATATTCAACAGATTTATTTCCTTATGATTTTTACACTCTTTTGTCCCCTTTGCCTTCAGACAAAGGAACTATGCATGCATTCTGCATAGAGCGGAGCGTCCATCTCCGCGGATGCAGAGACGGACGCTCCGTCTGAAGATTTCTGATAACCTCTGGTTGGTTGAAAAACTAGAGGCTCTGTGAGAGGACTTTGGTGGAGGAGCTCTGGCTCAGTGCTGAGCTGGGGCCCCTGTGTCTAGGAACCTGTAACTAGAAGCTGACTGATTTTTTCTAAGTGAACTACGAATAGTAATCTTGTGGCTCAATATTCCAGAATATTTCTCAGTTATCTTTAGTATCAGATCCATTTCTCTTTAGGAATGTAATATTGTTTAAATATTAATAGACTACAATTATATGCTAGGGGTAAGAAAGGGTTGTCGTCTCCTATTTAATGACGGGAAAGATTAAATATATGTTTTCTACTTTCTAGGGTTACAATGCCACCCTATGGAGCCCAGTATAGAGAATTCTTCAAGGAATCAGATTCAACAGACTTCAAAACATTGAGTGAGCGTGTGGACATTGTTCCTACAACCTCAGAAGGATTAAAGCAAGCCATCACACACAAGTAAGAAGCAGAAGTAGAACACGTAGTAGGAGTCGTAGCAGTAGAGGAAGTAATACTAGAAGGACAGGTAGTGGATTTCCTTCTTGTAGTAGTAATAATAGTAATAACAGTATTGGGCTCAACACTTATCTAGGCTGAAAGAAAAATAATCTCAAAACAATAATCTTCACCTCTCCACTGAGTCTGCCTCTCCCTGTCTAGTCACCTCTATACTTGACTGAAGAAGCCAACAGTGAAGACGAAAAGAAAGGGAAACCAAAAGTATTTCTGTCGCTGTTCGATCAGAGAAAGGATTCAGTACCTGCAAAAGGAGATATGGAGGAGGGTTATAAAATTCTAGTGCAGTAACATATTTAAATATGTATGTATACGTGTGTGTATGTTTGTGAGTATAAGCGTCTGTGTGTACCTTCATATATTAGACTGCATGTGTGTATGTATTTGTGTTTATATATTTGTTCATTTCCATATGTAATTTTTTGTGTTTGAATGTGCAGTATTGGTGGAATGATGTGGTAAAGAGAGTTGTAAGAGAGAAAAAGTTAGATTATAAGAGAGAGGGTTTCGGAAGTCATGCCTGAAGGGTGATACCATCTGGACGCTTCTGGCTGCCATCAGATCTGCATAGCTGGGGTGGCTCCCTTACTGCTGGGTATCCGGCTGTTGTGAGGCTCCTCTTGATAATGTTATTAACCTCCTCATGTCTTGCAATCTTTCCCTCGGATTTACAGCACACAAGACCATGGTACCCGAATCGGTCTGCTACTTAACTGCCACAAATACACCTGTGTTCGGCGAGAATAGGGGCGCCAAGTCGAAGTGCAATATCAATGCGGATGGTCTGTGGGGCGAGGCGTGTGCCAAGCCTGGAGTTGGGAACAGCCAACAGAAAGTCCCTTGCTTGAGGAGCTCTCACTGCCAGGAGGTGGGCTCTATCCTTCCCTGACACACTCTGAAGCATTGTTGAGGCTATTTTCTCCACTATAGGGCCATCCCAGTGCTACTGTTTGTAGTTGTTGGGAGGAGCAGGTCTGGTCTCAGAGCCCATTAGATTTTCCCAGATTATAGCTCAGTCAATGAACTTTTGGTCCTGGACTCCAATCTTGTCCCTAAGATGTTCAGGGAGACTCGCTGCTACAAGCCCTCTGGATGCAATACATGAGGACAGAAAAGAAGGTAGCGCAATCTGTGATGACTTGCGGACACCAATTCCTCCTAGTCTGACTGGAAGTGTAGCTTGGTTCCACTGCCCATCTTCGAGAGTAAGGTTAAGTACTTCCGTAAAACTCTGCCTCAGGATACTGTCATATTCGTGCAGTATAGGGTTATCATATGAAGGTGCACATCTTAGGAAATATGTCAACCTGGGCAGACTCAAGCACTTTGTGAGAAGGTACAAGGCATCGTGGGTGTCAAGATTGCCTATTCGTTGTTCCATTCCCCTCAACTCTTCCAATTTCCTCCTGAGAATTGTGTCAATGGCATCGCTTCCCAGAGGTGCTCCAAGCAAGACGCTATTTGTAGGGGTAGTGACTGATGCTCCTGGTAGTTTGGATCTCACTGCATTTATCACTTGTTGACTGAGTGAGATGATTTCACATTTGGATGGATTCAGGATGAGACCCATTTCCTGTCCCGGTGTCATCATTTGTGTAAGATCATCTAGAAGGGATTCCTTTGTACCTGCTAGTGTGCCATCATCCAGGAACCAGATGTTTAGCTCACTGGTCAGTCTGACTGTGATTTCCCTAACCGCTATACAGAAGAGAAATGGTAAAGATACCCTTGCTGGACACCCTCTGATGATGTGATTCCATGCTCTCCAAACCGGAGCACTGATTCCTTGCTATATCCAGCTGAAACAAAGGGAAATGTTCTCGTACCGCTGCTATTGTCACATCTCTTTTCAGAAGATTAAATGCATTCTTGAAGTCTAATTTTACCACTGCATTGTCTTCAGGCAGGTTGTGATA
Organism: Cherax quadricarinatus; assembly: GCF_026875155.1. Classification (NCBI taxonomy): domain Eukaryota; kingdom Metazoa; phylum Arthropoda; class Malacostraca; order Decapoda; family Parastacidae; genus Cherax; species Cherax quadricarinatus. The sequence goes on from NC_069450.1 coordinate 34,066,756, forward strand.
TACGCCCTTGTTGCATGAACCGCTGCTTCACTTCCTAGAGAGACCCCAAAACCAAGCTGGTTTTGCTGAAGCATCATGGCTGCCTGTGCACGAATACTTCGGACAGCAGCTTTGGAAACGAGACTGCGAAAAGTGTTGCCTACTGCAATAGGCCTAATTCCTCCATCCTTCTTTTTAAGTGTTCAAAATAAACCACCAAAAAAGGAAGGTTTAATTTCGTCAGAAATCAGGCCAGCCAAGGAATTGTTCACGAACCTTGTGATCTCTGAATGCAGTGTCTCTGCAATCTCCCCAATAACTGGATTAACCATTTGCTTTAAGTGCTGTGGCCTTATTCCAGTGTAACCCTAGCAGAACCAGATGGGAACAACATTATTGCTTTGTAAACGTCCGAGTCTTCTACGATCAATGGTTTCACAGTGGGGACAGAGGTGTTGGAAATGTTGGTGCCCCTGGTTTCCCTGGCAGGGTGCTTTCCTCTAAGTGCTTCAGCCGTGTCAGCATCCCTGGAAGCAATTGTATCTTCACTGGTAAGAATTCTGATTGCCCCCACTGTGTTGCCCTGTTCAATTTTCTTGCTCACCTGCACACTGACTTTTTCACTGTCAGTGGAGTGAGAGGGGGTTCTGCCTCTCCCGTTTTTGTATTGACTGGGAAGGCGAATGAGGTTATCAACTCTAGGAAAGTCTCTTAAGGATTTAATGATCATTGAGGCTAACCTCTTTCCCCTTCTTTCCGGCACAGCTAAGCAGACATTGCCAAAAAGTAGCAAGTTGTGCCATGCCTTGATGGTTGGTGGAACATTTAAGGTAGTGGAACCATCGTTTACTTTTTTAAGAGGTCTGTTCAGTCCCTGTTCAGTCCCAGTTCAGTCCCAGTTCAGTCGCAATATTAACAGTGCAAGACAATCTATTGCAAGCAATATTAAATAATTTTAAATTGACCTATGCTATACATAGCAGAAGTTAGCTAAAAAAATATGCTATTTTAAGTTAGGTTGAGTGAGATTTCTAAGTTAGGTTTGGACTGCAGACAGCGAGACAAATGAAACCAACCGGGCCAGTAGGAGCAGTGAGACAGAGACGGATCAAGAAATGCTAATCTCACAGAAATACTGGATATCGATGTTTGGCAGGAAGTTGTATCCCCAAGTCCAAGTATTTTCTTGCTTCCTGGGGAAGCCAAATCATTCCCAGGCAAAAAATTTTGGTTGACCAACAAAGGACTCCGTAACAACGCATATGCTGCTATAATTCACCTCGAGAAAAAAATACGGACTGAAGATATCAGTGTCCCCAAATATTAAAGGGGAGTTTATTCTCACTGCCCGAAACATAGCCCTATGAGATGTTTCAGAAGGTGAACTACCGTGAATCACCACTTGTTATCAAAACTAGAAATCCATAGGGAGGGTGATAAAAGATGTGCTAATACACTATCTGCTAGACATGCCTCTCAGTGCAATCCACAGCGACCAAAACATTCTGAAAACTAAGAGACTTTGAACCAAGAAGGACGGCACTGTACCTAAGAGGAAGATCCAACATACAGGACCTCACCCAGCTTAAATCTCGCTTGCTGAGAAAAATACCAGTACAGGACGTATAACTCAGAACCTTGGAAGTGCTTCAGGAGCCTTAGGTACCATCACATCAGCGCCCGATGTCAATTTCCGAAAATGTAAGAACATAAGAAAGAAGGAACACTGCAACAGGCCTACTGACCCATGCTGAGCAGGTCCATGTCCCCCCCGGATTAGACCAATGACCCCTCCCCCGGATTAGCCCAATGACCCACCCAGTCTGGTCACCTCCACTCAAGGATGGAGCACGGAACCAGACCCAGCAGCACAAGCTAGTCAGGTCCAACTCACACCCACCCACACCCACTCATGTATTTATCTAACCTATTTTTAAAACTACACAACGTTTTAGCCTGAATAACTGTACTCGGGAGTTTGTTCCACTCATCCACAACTCTATTACCAAACCAGTGCTTTCCTATATCCTTCCTGAATCTGAATTTTTCCAACTTGAAACCTGTCTTGGCTGGAAATTTTCAGCATGCTATTTACATCACCTTTATTTATTCCTGTTTTCCATTTATACACCTCGATCACATCAACCCTAATTCTACGCCTTTCGAGAGAGTGCAGATTCAGGGCCCTCAGTCTATTCTCATAGGGAAGATTTCTGATACATGGGATCATCTTTGTCATCCTCCTCTGTTCGTTTTCCAGAGCATTTATATCCATTCTGTAATACGGTGACCAGAACTGAGCATCATAGTCTAAATATGGCCTAACCAAGGATATATAGAGTTGAAGAACAATCTGAGGACTTCTATTATTTATACTTCTAGATATGAAGCCAAGAATTCTGTTAGCTTTATTGTGAGCACTAATGCACTGTTGTCTTGATTTCAGATTACTGCTAACCAGAACTTCTAAATCCTTTTCGCAGTCAGTAGCATTAAGATCTACATTATTTAGTTTATATGTGGTATGGTTTTTTAACTGTCCAATATTTAGAACTTTGCATTTGTCAATATTAAACTGCATCTGCCACTTCTCCGACCATTGCATCAGTCTATTCAAATCATCCTGGAGTGCTCTAGTGCCCTCATTAGAATGAATTGGACTGCCTATTTTGGTGTCATCAGCAAATTTGCTTATGTCGCTATTTATTCCCTAATCTATGTCGTTTATGTAAACTGTGAACAACAACGGGCTCAACACTGACCCCTGAGGTTCACCGTTTGTGACGTGCCCCATTCTGATTTCTCCCCATTTATGTAAACTCTCTGCTGCCTATTTGTCAGCCATGCCTCTACCCAGGAAAAAATTTCTCCTCCTATTCTGTGTGCCTTAAGTTTCCTCAATAGCCTCTGACGTGGAACTCTATCGAAAGCCTTACTGAAGTACATATACACAATATCATATTCATTACCATGATCTACCTCCTCAAAGACCTTAATGAAAAAAGTTACTAAATTCGTAAGACAGGAACGCCCCTTTGTAAAACCATGTTGAGACTCATTAAGCAAATTGTGCCTATCAAGACGGCTATGAATTGCTTCGGCAATTATTGATTCCGTAAATTTTCCCACTATGTAGGTAAGGCTAATTGGTCTATAGTTCGAAGCTAAGGACCTGTCACCTACCTTGTAAATGGGTATTACATTTGCCATTTTCCAGGCACTATGCCAGTTTGTAGTGATATGTTGAAAAGATTAGCCAAAAGTATGCTAAGTTCCTCTTTACATTCCTTTAACACCCTTGCAAACAGTTCATCAGGACCTGGGGATTTGTTAGGTTTTAGTTTCTCTATTTGTCTGAGGACCATGTCACTAGTTACCGCAATCGTACATAGTTTATTATCCTGTTCTACGTAATCTATTATTTCAGAAATATCGCTAGTATTTTCCTGGGTGAAAACTGAGAGGAAGTAGGTATTTAGAATTTCACACATATCCTTATCACTGTCAGTGATCTGACCAGAGTTACTCTAAGTGGGCCAATCTTGTCCCTAATCTTACTTCTGTATACCTGAAAGAACCCTTTTGGGTTAGTCTTTGAATCCCTTGCGACTTTAGCCTCATAATCCCTTTTCGCTTTTCTTATTCCTTTCTTTATTTCTCTCTTTAATTGAATATATTGATTTTTTAACTGCCTATCCCCTCTTTTGATACGCCTATATATGCCTCTCTTTTGACCAATGAGATGTTTTAATCTATTGTTCATCCATTTGGGATCATTTTTGTTAGATCTAATTTTCCTACTCGGAACAAAAGTTGTCTGGGCAGCTAGAACTATGCTCTGAAAAACGTCATATTTCAACCAAGATCATCTACCTATCCCATAGTCAGGACATCCCAATTTAGTCCACCCAGGTAATTTTTTAGTCCCATGAAGTCGGCCAAGCGAAAATCTGGGACAGAGATTTAATTTCAGTTATCTGGGTAATTCCATGATATATTGAAACTAAGTGATTTGTGATCACTTTCCCCAAGCTCATCATTAACCTCAAGATTATTAATTAGTGAATCTTTGTTGGCAAGAACCAAGTCAAGCAGATTGTTTCCTCTAGTTGGTTCTGTCGCAACCTGTTCTAAAAAGCAATCCTGAACCGTATCAAGAAAGTCACTAGACTCAAGATTTCCTGTCATATTATTCCAATCAATTTGTCTAAAGTCAAAATCTCCCGTTATCACCTCTTTTTCATTTCTAGATGCCTTATGAATTTCGTCCCATAACAGCTTACTGCACTCCCTATCAAGGTTTGGGGGCCTATAAATCACACCCAAAATTAATTTGTCACTTCCCTTGAGAAACTGTAGCCAAACAGATTCTGTGTCCGATGTTTCTAATTTTATATCATGTCTAAGACAACAATTTAAATTTTCTCTGACTTACATTGCCACTCCACCACCCTTCCTGTTGACCCTATCAGTATGGAATAGTTTATAACCCTGTATGTTGCATTCAGAAAGCATTTACCTATCTTTCAGATTGAACCAGGTCTCTGTTATACCAATAATATTTATATTACCTGCACTAAGTAATCTTAGCTCATCTATCTTATTTCTTAGACTCCTACTATTTGTTTAGTAAACCTTAAGGGAGCTAGTCACTCGTTGCCCTCTACTATCTCTCTTTGTTTGTTGATCAATTGATTTGCCATTACTAGCAACTTTATTTTGAATATTGTCTTTTAAACATATCCCTGAGGTATCCCGGTAATAACTGCTGTTTTTAACCCTAACGCTGCAACCTGATTGTTTCCCACAAACACCCATACCTCTATAATCCATCAGTTTAAATTCCAAGACAAGTCATCAATTACCCTCTCAATTGAATTGGCTAATGCAACCACTCTATCCCAGAGAGATGAACCCCATCCCTTGCATACATATCACGTTTGCCAAAGAATGGGTCCCAGTTATCAATGAATGGGATTGCAAGTTCCTTGCAGTACCTGTCTGGCCAGCAATTTATACCAATTGCCCTAGACATCCATTCATTGCCCACTCCCTTTCTAGACAAGATGCTACATATGACTGGGATCCCTCTCTTAGACCTAACTACTTCTATGGCTGACCTGTACTTATCCAGCAGCTCCTCTCTCCTGCCCTTCCCAAAGTCATTATCCCCAGCACTAAGACAGATAATGGGCTTGTTCCCATTACTTGCCATAATATTATCCAACCTGCTGATTATGTCACCAACACCAGCTCTAAGAAGGCACACTGTCTGACCTTTCTGTCTCTGTTACAAAATGCATGGTCCATATATCTTACCTGAGAATCTCCTACTATTAAAACATTCTTACCTTGATTAGCAGGGGAATCAGTGGTACCTTCAACCTCACTAACCACTGAAGTACATTCGTCTTAGAGAATAGAGAATCGATTTCCTATCTTCCCATCTTCTCTATTAACTCTCCTCATCTTCCTTCTTCCTGAACTGTGAACCACTTGCCACTTAAAGCGGCTGCTACTATCACTGCTGGTGACCATTTCCTCCTTACCAGCTAAATCCTTCTCACACTCGCTCCCAAACACATCTATGCGAAGCTTCAGCCTCCTATTTTCCTCCCGAAGAAGTAGAATCTCCTTCAACACTTGAACCTGAGATTCTAAAACACTGTAACAAGCAATGGTAGTTGGTAACAGCCCACGCTAACTCCCAAGAGCTTACGCAGGTATGACCGCAGGTAACCACTGACCTCAGCGGCATCTGCAGCTGGTCTCACCCGTCCAAGGATTACCAGGATAAACTAAAGAGAGGTGAGGTTACGGAACTTTGGTGTCCAAACTGCTGCAAGAAGTATCTTGACTGGAACCTGCATTGCGTGGAGAGGCTCCAGCATGGCTGGGCAACATGTAGAAACTATGGTTGTCAAGCCTGCAACATCCAGAAGAGCCCTCATCACTGAGCAGCAGTCTTGTCCAGAGACGGCTACAGTATCACGGAACCCAGGACAACTTTCCCTTGTCACAGCGACGGGGAAAGCTGACGTCATATGCGACCTTATAGACTCGGTAGAAACCAAAGAGATATTCAAAAATATTGTGAAGATCTTCTTGAATATATTCATGATAGACAAAACAGTCTGTGAGTTTATTACTAAATGTACCCTACCAATTGACAAATGGCCCAGAGGTATTCCTTGGAAGACTGGTAGCCGCTGCTTGCTATAGTGCATAAAATGTTTTGCAATGGAACGCACAGCCACAGAATTACTTCTGAATTAGATCATCTACTCTACAGGTATAGATATCATAAATATTAATCTCACATTCTCAAAGACATCTTGGAGATCCTCGGACTGGTCATCTTGAGATTAAGACCTATGTCAAGACTCATTTCCTCACGAATCAATCAGCCTATCAACCTTCGCTCGAAGACACTTTCAGAGAACCTCCTGACTCACCTTGCCACTCAGGCTGCGACTCAAGTGCCAGGATTGCTGAAATGGAGTAGAACTTTTGAGAGTCGGAGCGTCATATCAGCCTTGAGATGCCAAAGATTTAAACCTGATTCTTCCTGTGTAAGCACCTCTGCTTCTTCCTATAAGCTGTGTGTGACTGGGGAAGACAGCAAACTAACATGTTGAATTGGAGATATCACCCTATCGTGGACATCAGACCGAAGACAATACTTGAACCCAAGATCTTCTGCGTTACACCACTGTTACACCACTTGTACTGTGAAAAACTCACAATAAGCTTATCATAAGGCTGCTCTTGCTAAAGAGCTGTAAACGGCACATCACTTGTACAAACTACGATGCTCCTTCGGGATCCACAGGCTGGTCACCATCTGGATAAAACCCATGCCAAGACTACATTCCTGGCGAATATATCACCTATGCCCTACCCAGGCCAGGATCAATCCCGGTGACCCTACCTGATCCCATCGCGCTTATGTGTGACTGATTATATTGTAATGGTCTAAGTAGGACCGAAACGTCGTCGTAAGGAGCTGATTTGGGGATTAGCGTGGACGGTTACAAAGCATGGCTTGCTTCTGCAGTGTTTTAAAAATTGAGGTTGGAGAGTTGAAGGAGGAGGTCTTGCTTCTCCAGGAGGAGATTAGGAGGCTGAAGGTACACCTCAATGGGTCTGGGAGAGAGTGTGAGGTGGCTGGAGTTGTGGGAAATGAGGTTTTCTACAGTGAGGGCAGTCTGTCTCCGCTGTGAGGGGCTGTGGGTTTGGGAGGAGCAACGGCTCCAGCAGTGAGGTGCAGCCCAGCACCTGCTAAAGGGGCGGTGGTTACAGTAATGGGAGGCGCTCAGAGAAAGGGAAAGTTAAGAGTGAAGATCTGAAGGTAGGAAAATCGCTTCCTTTCTTCAGATGAATTACTTAGGGGCCCAGTGAAGGAAAGGGGGTACTACTGCCCCGCTAAGGAGGTAAGCGAATTCTTGGGGTTTGGGGGCCCTTCAGGAAGTATTTTGACGGCTTTTTGTAATAGGAATAAAAGACGAGAGTTAGAGTGTGTTCCCTGGAGCTGGTGTTGGGACAATCAACGGCGGATAATTTGGAGGTAATGGGAACAAGCCCATTATCTGTCTCAGTGTGGGGGAAATGATATTGGGAAGGGGAGGGGAGAAAAACTGCTGATAAATACAGGTCAGATAGATTTCATTAAGTCTAAGGGAGGGATCCAATCATTTGTAGCATCTTTTCCCAGAAGGGGAAGGGGAAAAGAATGGTTGTTAGGGCAATTGGTGCAAATTGCTGGGTAGACAGTACTGAGAGGAACTTGAATCATTCATTGACAACTGGAACAACTTTTTTTGGCAAACATGTTTATGCAAAGGGGTGGGGTAATCTCCTGGGGGGGGGTGGTAGCACTTTCAGATCGATTGAAAGGCCATTGGTGAAATGCCCCTTTATTTTAAAGATAGAAAATGAGGAAGGGTGTGTGTGGGGAAAAAGCAGGTTGCAAAACTAGGGGTTGAAAAAGTAAAAGTTTTAAAAAGGTTCAGCATGAAATTATAAAAAAAAAACAATAGTCAGGGTCAGCAAACCCAAAGGGGGGAGCAGAGGGCACAAGGGACTAGCTCCCTTTAAAGGTTTCTATACTAATACAGGAGTGTAAGAAAAAAAGATGATGAGCTAAGTTTTTTGCAAATGCAGGAAAAATAATATTATTGCTATCAGAGCCTCCAATCTGAAAGATAGAGAGATGCCCCCTGAATGTCACATACAAGGTATAAATTATTCCACACTGACGGGTCAACAGGGAAAATGGTGGAGTAGCGATTTATGTCGAGACAAATTTTAAAATTGTTGTGTTGAAAGTAAAAATTAGAAGGGTCGCCATGAATCTGTTTGGTTACGCTTCTCGAGGGCCGAGAAAAACTAATTTTGGGTGTGTTTTTACGGGGCCCCCAAATCTTGATGGGGAATGAGTAAACTTTATGGGACAATTCGTTAAGGCATCTCAAACGAAAATGTTTTAAATGGGGATTTCAATATAGAAGATTGAGGGAGCAATTTGACAGGAAATTTAGAGTCGGGTGACTTTCTGATACGATCCAGGATTTTTTTTTAAAACAGTTTGTACAGAAACAGGGGAAATAACCTCCTTGACTTGGTTCTTCCAAAGGGGGAAAACACAAATTTAAAATAATCTTGGGGTTAATGTGAGTTGGGGAAAGTGCCAAAATCATCAGTTTTATATAAATTTGGGAAATTTCCCCCAATAATGGCAATAAGCTCTGTCCCGACTTCCGCTTGGCTGATTTCATAGGACTGAAAAATTACTTAGGTGGGCTGAACTGGAATGACCTGACTAAGGGTCAGGTAGGTGGTGTTGGTTGCCGATATGACGCTTTCCAGGGCATAGTTCTAGCTGCTCAGTCAAATCATGTTCCAAATAGGGAAATCAGATCAAACAAAAATGATCCTAAATGGATGAACAATAGATTAAAATATCTAATTGGTTAAAATAGAGGCATATATAGGCAAATCAAAAGAGGAGAGGGGCAATTAAGAAATTGATATATTCAGTTAAAGAGAGAAATAAAAAAAGGAATTAGAAAAGCAAAAAGAGATTATGAGGTTAAAGTTGCAAGAGATTCGAAGACTAACCCAAAAGGATTCTTTCAGGTATACAGAAGTAAGATCAGGGACAAGATAGGCCCACTCAAAAGTTCCTCGGGTCGGCTCACTGACAGTGATAAGGAAATGTGTAGAAGTTTTAACACATACTTCCTCTCAGTTTTTACACAGGAGGATACCAGCGATATTCCAGAAATGATAAATTATGTAGAACAGGACGATAATAAACTGTGCACGATTAGGGTCACAAGTGACATGGTCCTTAGGCAAATAGATAAATTAAAACCTAACAAATCCCCAGGCCCTGATGAACTGTATGCAAGGGTTCTAAAGGAATGTAAAGAGGAGCTTAGCAAACCTTTGGCTAATCTTTTCAACATGTCACTACAAACTGGCATGGTGCCAGATAAGTGGAAAATGGCAAATGTGATACCTATTTTCAAAACAGGTGACAGGTCCTTAGCTTCAAACTATAGACCAATAAGCCTAACCTCCATAGTGGGAAAATTTATGGAATCATAATTGCCGAGGCAGTTCGTAGCCACCTTGAAAAGCATAAATTAATCAACGAATCTCAGCATGGTTTTACAAAGGGGCGTTCCTGCCTTACGAATTTGTTAACTTTTTTCACTAAGGTATTTGAGGAGGTAGATCATGGTAATGAATATGATATTGTGTACATGGACTTCAGTAAGGCTTTTGACAGGGTCCCACATCAGAGACTATTGAGGAAAATTAAGGCACATGGAATAGGAGGAGAAATTTTTTCCTGGATAGAGGCATGGTTGACAAATAGGCAGCAGAGAGTTTGCATAAATGGGGAGAAATCAGAGTGGGGAAGCGTCATGAGCGGTGTTCCACAGGGGTCAGTGTTAGGCCCCCTGCTGTTCACAATATACATAAACGACATAGATGAGGGCATAAAGAGCGACATCAGCAAGTTTGCCGATGACACCAAAATAGGCCGTCGAATTCATTCTGACGAGGACATTAGAGCACTCCAGGAAGATTTGAGTAGACTGATGCAGTGGTCGGAGAGGTGGCAGATGCAGTTTAATATAGACATATGCAAAGTTCTAAATGTTGGACAGGACAATAACCATGCCACATATAAACTAAATAATGTAGATCTTAATATTACGGATTGCGAAAAAGATTTAGGAGTTCTGGTTAGCAGTAATCTGAAACCAAGACAACAGTGCATAAGTGTTCGCAATAAAGCTAATAGAATCCTTGGCTTTATGTCAAGAAGCATAAATAATAGGAGTCCTCAGGTTGTTCTTCAACTCTATACATCCTTGGTTAGGCCTCATTTAGATTATGCTGCACAGTTTTGGTCACCGTATTACAGAATGGATATAAATGCTCTGGAAAATGTACAAAGGAGGATGACAAAGTTGATCCCATGTATCAGAAACCTTCCCTATGAGGATAGACTAAGGGCCCTGAATCTTCACTCTCTCGAAAGGCGTAGAATTAGGGGGGATATGATTAAGGTGTATAAATGGAAGGCAGGAATAAATAAAGGGGATGTAAATAGTGTGCTGAAAATATCTAGCCTAGACAGGACTCGCAGCAATGGTTTTAAGTTAGAAAAATTCAGATTCAGGAAAGATATAGGAAAGTACTGGTTTGGTAATAGAGTTGTGAATGAGTGGAACAAACTCCCGAGTACAGTTATAGAGGCCAGAACGTTGTGTAGCTTTAAAAATAGGTTGGATAAATACATGAGTAGGTGTGGGTGGGTGTGAGTTGGACCTGATTAGCTTGTGCTACCAGGACGGTTACCGTGTTCCTCCCTTAAGTCAAGGTGACCTGACCTGACTAGGTTGGGTGCATTGGCTTAAGCCGGTAGGAGACTTGGACCTGCCTCGCATGGGCCAGTAGGCCTGCTGCAGTGTTCCTTCGTTCTTATGTTCTTAAGGTTCAGTCTCCTAAGTGCAGATTATTTATGTATTGTTCCAGTAACGGTATTGTACACTTTTATTTTTAACACAATATAGTTATCAAACAAGTTCTCACTGAAAAAAATATAAAACACCCATTATCAGGGTAATTTATCAAGTATAACACTAAACACCTACCATTACGCATATTTTCATAATAAATCGCTAAACACCTGTGATCACACCAGTTCTTTGAGAATAACACTACATCCGTCACACATGTTATCACAATAAAACACTAAACATCCATTAACACGTAGGATCATTCTTCATGGTATCCAGAAAATCACGATGAATAAGATGCTAGAAAAGAACAACATAAAAAAGATTCTACAAACATCTTATTTGTGTCTCAAACAAAAGCCTTTTAAATGTCTTGAGCTTCTGCAGGATTCGAGGCCTTTTCATACTGTTTTATATGAGCAGGTACATATATACCTTCACATCTCAGCAGGTACATATATACCTTCACATCTCAGCAGGTACATATATACCTTCACATCTCAGCAGGTACATATATACCTTCACATCTCAGCAGGTATATATATACCTTCACATCTCAGCAGGTATATATATACCTTCACATCTCAGCAGGTACATATATACCTTCACATCTCAGCAGGTACATATATACCTTCACATCTCAGCAGGTACATATATACCTTCACATCTCAGCAGGTACATATATACCTTCACATCTCAGCAGGTACATATATACCTTCACATCTCAGCAGGTACATATATACCTTCACATCTCAGCAGGTACATATATACCTTCACATCTCAGCAGGTACATATATACCTTCACATCTCAGCAGGTACATATATACCTTCACATCTCAGCAGGTACATATATACCTTCACATCTCAGCAGGTACATATATACCTTCACATCTCAGCAGGTACATTTATACCTTCACATCTCAGCAGGTACATATATACCTTCACATCTCAGCAGGTACATATATACCTTCACATCTCAGCAGGTATATATATGCCTTCACATCTCTGCAGGTATATATATACCTTCACATCTCTGCAGGTATATATATGCCTTCACATCTCAGCAGGTATATATATACCTTCACATCTCTGCAGGTATATATATGCCTTCACATCTCAGCAGGTATATAGGATCTTCTTCATTTGAGCAGGTGGGAAAAATCCTTCCGAAGAGAACGTGTACTTCAACTCTTCCCGTGAGAGTATCTTCTTCGTCTGTAAGTAGGTATATATGATGCTCTTTGAAATAGGTGCTATATATAATTTTTCCCATTTACAGTATGAACACGTTTATAGGATATCCAGTGAGTGCAGGAGCACAGGATCCACCTTTGGGAAACAAGGACATGGGATCTTTCTCAGTGTACCTCAAACACTGATTTATATTAACCTTCTTACTGATTTAAATGATGAAGTCAATTGTAGCATGCTACAAGTATGTTACATTTTACTTAGTGTATATCACACTCCCATATAGGCTGCCTCCCGAGCAGTTAACTGGGTGCTAAGGATTTAACAATTAATAGGTAAATGTCGATAAGTCAGTACCTTGATTCATTAGCCAATCACAGACAAACCTGTCAAAGCTGTATCAATGTGGTTCACTTGTGCCAAGCGAACTTACAGACATGTCTGTGCTGCTGGTCGAGCAAGGTACATTCTCTGGCTTTTGCTTTTGCCCTCTTGTTTCACCATGTTGAACACTTACTCTTCCACCACTGTACATATTATACATATTGTAAATACCAGCTTGTTAATATTTGGTGAAGGAAACTACAAGTCATTTACTGTATATATTGTTGAGTTCTGTTAGCTCCACTTTCACCCCATTACTACCAGGTACACAGGCCATACTATACCTGTGTTCGTAATATCAAGTATTACTGGCACAGTATGATGCAAAATAAATTACATCAATAATTTCTAACAGGCAGGCAACCATAGAAGCCCGACGCTTCCTGGAATTAAAGATTGCAAAGGAATTCACGCGAGCAGATGGTAGCAGTCAGCTGTACGTGGCCCGCGAGAGTATCTTCCCTGGACTGTCTGGATGGCCCATTCCCCATGATGCACCTTACAAGACTGTGTTAGATCGTTGCATCATGGCAGTCAAAGAGGTGAGTGAAATATAGATACAAGATATGAAAATATTCAATCTTGGTAATTGCATAGAGGAACTCTTCATTAGAAATTTTGAAATGGAAACATATATGTATATATATATATATATAATATATATATATATATATATATATATATATATATATATATATATATATATATATATATATATATATATATATATATATATATATTTATTATTTATTATCACACTGGCCGATTCCCACCAAGGCAGGGTGGCCCGAAAAAGAAAAACTTTCAACCTCATTCACTCTATCACTGTCTTGCCAGAAGGTGCTTTACACTATATATATATATATATATATATATATATATATATATATATATATATATATATATATATATATATATATATATATATAATATATATATATATATATATATATATATATATATATATATATATATATATATATATATGTCATGGTAGATAAAAGACTGATGGGTAGACTTCATGATGTGCATGTTTATATAAGGACTACAGGTATATCAGATCACTTTTTAGTTGTAGCAACAGTGAGAGTAAAAGGTAAACGGGATACAATGAGAATCAAAAGAGCAAGTAAGAGAGAAGTGAAGGTTTATAAAGTAAGGGAGGCGGCAGCGGGTATAATGAAAGAGGGTAAAGCAGCTGCGATTGATGGATTAAAGACAGAAATGTTAAAAGCAGGTGGGGATATAATTTTGTAGTAGTTGGTGCTTTTATTTAATGCAGGTATGTAAGAGGGTAAGGCACCTTTGACAGAGAGAATGCATAGTTTCTTTCTATAAAGGTAAAAAGGACAAAAGGAATATAAAAAATATAGGGAAATAAGTCGGTTGAGTATACTTGTTAAACTGTATAATACAGTTATTAACTCCATTGAAATTAAGAGTGAGAAGAAGAGCAGGACAGCAGATATACAAGGAGGCTTTAGCAAGGTTAGGGAGTGTGTAGACCAAGTGGTTAAAGTGAATCATGTATGTGAACAGTATTTAGATAAGGGTAAAGAGGTTTCTGTTGCATTTATGGAACATAAGAACATAAGAAAGAAGGAACACTGCAACAGGCCTACTGACCCATGCGGAGCAGGTCCATGTCCCCACCGGATTAGACCAATGACCCCCCCGCCCCCCGGATTAGCCCAATGATCCACCCAGTCTGACCATCTCCATTCAAAGATGGAGCAATGCACCAGACCCAGAAGCACAAGCTAGTCAGGTCCAACTCACACCCACCCACACCCACTCATGTATTTATCTTACCTATTTTTAAAACTACACAACGTTTTAGCCTGAATAACTGTACACGGGAGTTTGTTCCACTCATCTACAACTCTATTACCAAACCAGTGCTTTCCTATATCCTTTCTGAATCTGATTTTTTCCAACTTGAAACCATTGCTGCGAGTCCTGTCTTGGCTGGAAATTTTCAGCACGCTATTTACATCCCCTTTATTTATTCCTGTTTTCCATTTATACACCTCGATCATATCCTCCCTAGTTCTACGCCTTTCGAGAGAGTGCAGATTCAGGGCCTTCAGTCTATCCTCATAGGGAAGATTTCTGATACATGGGACCATCTATGTCATCCTCCTCTGTACGTTTTCCAGAGCATTTATATCCATTCTGTAATACGGTGACCAGAACTGAGCAGCATAGTCTAAATGAGGCCTAACCAAGGATATACAGAGTTGAAGAACAACCTGAGGACTTCTATTATTTATACTTCTAGATATGAAGCCAAGAATTCTGTTAGCTTTATTGCGAACACTAATGCACTGTTGTCTTGGTTTTAAATTACTGCTAACCAGAACTCCTAAATCCTTTTCGCAATCAGTAGTATTAAGATCTACATTATTTAGTTTATATGTGGCATGGTTATTTACCTGTCCAACATTTAGAACTTTGCATTTGTCAATATTAAACTGCATCTGCCACTTCTCCGACCATTGCATCAGTCTATTCAAATCATCCTGGAGCGCTCTAGTGTCCTCATTAGAATGAACTGGACGGCCTATTTTGGTGCCATCAGCAAATTTGCTTATGTCGATATTTATTCCCTCATCTATGTCGTTTATGTAAATTGTGAACAACAACGGGCCAAACACTGACCCTGAGGAACACCGCTTGTGACGTGCCCCCATTCGGATTTCTCCCCATTTATGCAAACTCTCTGCTGTCTATTTGTCAGCCATGCCTCTGCCCAGGAAAAAATTTCTCCTCCTATTCCGTGTGCCTCAAGTTTCCTCAATAGCCTCTGGTGTGGAACTCTATCGAAAGCCTTACTGAAGTCCAAATACACAATATCATATTCATTACCATGATCAACCTCCTCAAACACCTTAGTGAAAAAAGTTAGTAAATTCGTAAGACATGAACGCCCCTTTGTAAAACCGTGTTGAGATTCATTAATCAATTTGTGCCTGTCAAGATGGCTACGAATTGCTTCGGCAATTATTGATTCCATAAATTTTCCCACTATGGAGGTAAGACTTATTGGTCTATAGTTCGAAGCCAAGGACCTGTGAAGGATTTGGAGAAGGCGTATGACAGGGTGGATACAGGGGCAATGTGGCAGATGTTGCAAGTGTATGGAATAGGAGGTAGGTTACTGAAAGCAGTTAGAAGTTTTTACGTTAGTGAGGTTCACGTTAGAGTATGTAGGAGAGATCGATATTATTTCGTAGTAAATTTAAGCCTTAGACAGGGATATAATGTCACCGTGGTTGTTCAATATTTTTATAGATTGTGATGTAAGAATGCTCGGGTGTTGGCACGATGTGTGGGATTAAAAGATAAAGAATCACACAGTTGTAACAGTTGCTTTTGCTGAAGACACAGTACTTTAGGGAGATTCTGATGAGAAGTTGCAACGGTTGGTGGAAGAGTTTGGTAGGTTGTACAAAAGAAGGAAATTAAAAGTGAACATAAGAAAAAGTAAGAAGATGAGGATAAAAAAATTAGGTAATGAAAGATTAGATACCATATTGGAGGAAGGGAGAATTGAGGAAGTGAATATGAATACATATTGGGAGTGGACTTGTCAGTAGATTGGTCTTTGAAAAACGAGGTAAATCATAGAAGTGATGAGTGGAGAAAGGTGAGTGGTGTACTGAGGAGTCTGTGGAGACAAAGAACGTCATCTTTGGAAGAAAAGTGGGGAATGCATGAGAGTATAGTTATTCGAAAGCTTTTATATAGATGTGAAGCATGGGTAGTTAGTTTTGAATCAAGGAGAAAGCTGGAAGCAGTGGAGATGTAGTGTCTGAAGGAAATTTGTAATGTAAATATTAGCCAGAGAATCTTTATTTTGGAAAATAGGAAGATGCGGGGAGTCACTAAAAGTATTATCCAGAGGGCTGAGGAGGAGTTGGAGCTAAAGAGGATGAAACAAAGAAGAATGACTTGGAGAGAGTATAAATCTGTAATGGAAGGAAGGTGGGGTGTCGGTCGGCCTATGAAAAGTTGGAGGTAGGTTTTTGTGTGCGAGGGGCTTGAACTTCCAGCAATCGTGCATGACCGTGTTAGATAGGAGTGATATAGTTTAGACAAATGGTTTTATAACTTCACATGCTGTTGGTGTGTTAGCAAAGAGACATATATGAAAGGATTCGGGGAAACTGGCAGGCCGGAATTGAGTCCTGGAGGTGAGAAGTATAGTACCTGCACTCTGATGGAAGGGTGGATATACGTTGCACATTATTTAACTGTTGTTTAGGCACAATTCTGGTAAGACAGTGGTAGAGTGAATGATGATGAATATGTTTCTTCTTTTATATATATATATATATATATATATATATATATATATATATATATATATATATATATATATATATATATATACAAAACAACCACTGTGAAAGAATAGACAAATTCCAAGCGCTTTCGTGACTACTCACATTATCAAGGAACAATGAAAGTAGAGCATCATAGGAAGGTATATGAAGGGTCTAGCCCACACCTCACTATCAGATCCCACAACAAAGGAACACCTGACACGCCACTCATAAGAAAGGGAACACTGCAGCAGGCCCGCCGGCCCAACTAGACAGGTCCTTCACACAACCCACCAACAAACTATTCTAACCAAGAAATAAGAATTTTAAAAATTATTGTTTGTCCAATGTATTATTAAATTCTTCTCAAATTCTATTAATTATAAATGGATCTAATTTATATAAACCAAAGGAAATATTCATATTATTGTCAAAACTGCTTTTTATGAAACAAGATTCAATTATATTCCTGTCGACCATGGACTTGCTTGATACAACTTTCTCAACTTTTTGAAGATCAATTGGATGATTAAAATTTCTCACATGAATAAATAGAGCATTGGAATCTTGTCCAGTTCTAATGCTATATTTGTGTTGTTTTAATCTTAGTACGAGTTTTTTACCAGTTTGACCGTAATAAACTTTATCGCAAATTTTACAAGGAATCTTATAGACACATCCATCAGCATTTTAGGGGGAATTCTTTATCAAAAGTTTTTTTTTACTGTATCAAGATTTTTGATACAGTAAAAATATTATACATAGTAAATATATAAAACACAAAACCTGCTTTAGACACAAAATATGCCAGTAGACTTTTACTAATTAATTAAAATTCGGTCATTTGAAAATTTAACATTCAGACGATGGCAAGTTGCCATAATCCTTCCCCTCCTCCATCTTGCCATCTTCCCTGTGGTAAAAATCTTATTACTTCTGTACTCGCCACAACTCACACAGGACCCACACACAAAAACAGAAAGCCAGGCATTTCCTGCCTCCATGGTATCTCCCATCCAACTGACTCCTTACTGACGGTAATGACGTCACTCCTAGTGTGTCGTCTCTAACGTGTCCACCTGACGTTTAATACGTGCCCACCTGACGTTTAATACGTGTCCACCTGACGTTTAATACGTGTCCATCTGACGTTTAATATGTGTCCACCTGACGTTTAATACGTGTCCACCTGACGTTTAATATGTGCCCACCGGACGTTTAATACGTGTCCACCTGACGTTTAATACGTGCCCACCGGACGTTTAATACGTGTCCACCTGTCGTTTAATACGTGCCCACCGGACGTTTAATACGTGTCCACCTGACGTTTAATACGTGTCCACCTGACGTTTAATGTGTGTCCACCTGACATTTAATACGTGTCCACCTGACGTTTAATACGTGTCCACCTGACGTTTAATACGTGTCCACCTGACGTGTAATACGTGTCCACCTGACGTTTAATACGTGTCCACCTGACGTTTAATACGTGTCCACCTGACGTGTAATACGTGTCCACCTGACGTTTAATACGTGTCCACCTGACGTTTAATACGTGTCCACCTGACGTTTAATACGTGTCCACCTGACGTGTAATACGTGTCCACCTGACGTTTAATACGTGTCCACCTGACGTTTAATACGTGTCCACCTGACGTGTAATACGTGTCCACCTGACGTTTAATACGTGTCCACCTGACGTTTAATACGTGTCCACCTGACGTTTAATACGTGTCCACCTGACGTTTAATATGTGTCCACAAAAACTGACATAATTTATACAATTATGGAGCGCCCTCCCCCCTCACACTAAAAACATCTTACATTATACAGTGTATTACAACACTGCAGTAGCCTGCATAACTCTGGTGATAACAGTGATGTACAACTTCCGGTAAACATGCGGCCAAGATAAGAAAATAAAAACAATAGAGCCATAGTAGACATGACAGCAGAGTTGGTTAGAAGATCCCACATGGTCAGCGTAAAACTATTGATCAAGGCAAACTTCAACAAGCAGAAAATAGACTGGGAATGTCTAGCCCCACACTGAGCGCTAAGTTGTTGGAAGAGGAGTTGGAAACCTTTTTGGGTCACTGTGCCAGGGAGAGCTAGAGAGAGAGAGAGAGAGAGAGAGAGAGAGAGAGAGAGAGAGAGAGAGAGAGAGAGAGAGAGAGAGAGAGAGAGAGAGAGAGAGAGAGACAGAGAGACAGAGAGAGAGAGAGAGAGAGAGACAGAGAGAGAGAGAGAGAGAGAGAGACAGAGAGAGAGATAGAGAGAGAGACAGAGAGAGAGACAGAGAGAGAGACAGAGGGCAAGCGTTCCACAAGGAAGCGTGCTGGGTCCATTGTTATGGAATGTCTACTTCAACGACCTTCTTCATCTCATCCCAGAATCACATGCATATGCAGACGACTGTACACTGACATTCACTTATCCAAGAGAAGAAATGCCAGCTGCTCTAAGCTACATCAATCACCAGCTGAGAGCTATATCAGCTTGGGGAAATAGATGGCAAGTAACATTTGCACCTGAGAAAACGCAAATGATGATCGTCTCTAGGCACCATGATGGTAATGCTGGTGCAGTAGTAAGGATGAATGGGAGGATGTTGGCACCTGGAGAAGAAGTTGATATCCTTGGGGTGAAATTTGACTCCAAACTAACCATGAAGAACCATGTTGTAAATCTTGCAAACAAGGCAGCCAGGAAGCTTACAGCACTTCGCCGTATCTCCCATCTGCTTGACAGTAGGGGTTGCAAGATCCTGTACGAGGCACAAGTACGCTCGCACCTTGAGTATGCTCCACTTTCTTGGTTTGCCTGCCCCCCCTCTCATCTGCGACTGCTTGACAGAGTAGAGAACAGAGCAAGACGTCTCATCTCTCGCCTGGATCCATCCTGGATAGATCTGTCATTTCAGCAGAGCCTTCAACACAGGAGGGATGCGGGTGGCCTTACTGTTATGTACAAGGCCAATATTGTCAAAATACCACACTTGGATGCACTTCGAGGACAGCGTGAAAGAAGCTTTTATGCCACAAGACGGGCAGAAAGCAGCAACTTCACTCTGGCTGTACCCTTCTCCAGAACATCACTCCATCTGAGATCATACATACCCAGGATGACTCGAGTATGGAACACATTCGTACAGCATAATGATGTCAACGAGATAAAGTCAGTTGATCAAATGAAAATGCTGGCCAACAGATGGCTCCAACTTCATCCTGTTTCCTACTTGTATGTCTCAAAACAATAAAAATGCTTTCAAATGAGCTGATGTAGGTAACAGCTCTTAGCTTGCCAATAAAGTTAGGAATCCTTAACCTGTAAATAGCTGTCAATAAAGCTAGGGATCCTTAATCTGTCAAACCCTGTGTAAAAAAAAAAAAAAAAAAAAAAAAGAGAGAGAGAGAGAGAGATAGAGAGAGAGGGAGACAGAGAGAGAGACAGAGAGAGAGACACAGAGAGAGACACACAGAGAGAGACTCAGAGAGAGACACAGAGAGAGAGAGAGAGAAGAAGAAGAAGAAGAAGAAGAAGAAGAGGAAGAGGCGACGACCTAGTGAAGGAGGACCTTGTCTTCACTATATAACTGATATAGGGGACATCGAAAATAAGAGCCCACCTGGCGCTATCGATCAAGCATTACCGACGTTCGAAAACATTGTGGAAATGATTGTGGAGAGAAATGAAGAGTTTAGCGGATGGGACAAACCTGACTTTAAAAGATTAGACAATGATAGCATGAGGCAATATCTAAGCAGAGTACCTGGGTAAAAGGACCCAGGCACAAAGCGAATGAAGTGGAGAATGAAGATGAGAAATATAGGAAAGCAGTGGAAAAATTCATAACTAGAAACCGAAGCATTAATAACAGAGTAAAAACACGGTTTACCTGGAGGGCGAAGTGAGGCAAAAGCTACAAGTGCAATAACATAAAAGAATTAGAGAATGGAAAAACAAGAAGTCACTAGGAACATGAACAGTTGAGAGGCTGAGCGACAACTGCAGAATAACGTAGCATCGAAAACCAAATCTAAGCCAAAGCTGATGAACAGCCACATCAAAAAGATGACAACTTTGAAGGACCAGGTAATAAAGCTGAAGGAAGGTGAATATATCACTTGGAATGACCAGAATGTCTGTGAGGAACATAAAACAGTTTGGGAAACATTCCCAGTGGAATATGAATATTGCCAGTCAGAGAGGAAGGCTGCACCTAGTACTGAAAACAATACACAAAGGAAGAATTATGAAATAACATCAGAGTGAGCATTCGCCATCTGTTTAATATTTTGTGTAGGAGTTTACGAAGTATGAGTGGGCTAAGCGTGGCTTATTTTTAAATAACTTTCCATATATCTCTAAACAAGGTATTTAACCCTGTAACCACCATGTAACTTCGTAACAGATGGTAACGTATTGTAGCTATAAAATTCTGCCCAACGTTTAATAAACTCAGCTGTCTGGTGTAGAGGTTTGGCTTTGCAAATTTTCTGTCCTTCGTTCCAATTAATTTGTTACTACTCTTTCATGCAGTGCTCATTCAGTGTTGAATGAGTCCACCACATATTTTTCCCAAATCATTTTGTCCAAACTCGGTTATTCTTCCCCTTAAAATAATGTGAGCATTTATCTATTTTTCCAGTGATTGACTTGGTTTTCAGAGTTTAAAATCATCACAGTATTTTGATCTCCAGTATAATAACTTTTCCAGGATTCCTTTTTTAACTAATTAAAAAAAGGGTATATTTACAAGTCTGTTATTTAAGTTTTACACAGACTAGTTCATACTCTTGGCAAAAATTTACTATATCATAAATAAATTTATTCACTTAACCTTGAATCCCAATAAATCTTTTGTTTAATCTGTCGCTAGATGAGCGAAATTATCTATACATGCTTAGCTGTTACAGGTGAATGGTCAGACGTCGGATAATCAATAATATCCGAGCAAAGCGTAATATGTGAGAACTTAATGGTATGCACTTGTCAAGAGTTCCTCCCTAAATATGAGTAGACTGATTTTTACTAATAATTTCGACATCTTTGAATGCTTCTAAGGCCGAGATTAACCTTCTTCCTTTGGAACCTTTAGTGGGTTCACCCAACGTTTTGTGCCTAGAATATAAGTCAATATTCATAACAGAGGATTGTGTGTGTATCAAATAAGGAAGACCTGTATGGTGGAGAAAGTTGACAGAAACCTCTACATTCAGTGTGGAGTTTTCATTGTGTATCCTAACACCATGATACTGAAATTTATCAGTACAGTAACGACTGCGTAACATACATGGTACACGGGTTTATTGTTCTTCCATTAAACCATCATTTGGTGGCCCGGTGGCCTGGTGGCTAAAGCTCCCGCTTCACACACGGAGGGCCCGGGTTCGATTCCCGGCGGGTGGAAACATTTCGACACGTTTCCTTACACCTATTGTCCTGTTCACCTAGCAACAAATAGGTACCTGGGTGTTAGTCGACTGGTGTGGGTCGCATCCTGGGGGACAAGATTGAGGACCCCAATGGAAATAAGTTAGACAGTCCTCGATGACGCACTGACTTTCTTGGGTTATCCTGGGTGGCTAACCCTCCGGGGTTAAAAATCCTAACGAAATCTTATCTTATTTACAACCTGTTCGTGTGGGTTTGGCAATGGGTGTTAAAACGTCATTTCCTTAGTGACAACCATTTGACAGACGATGCATTCTGTTTCCTTCTGTAAATATCTTCAAATCACCATAATTTTGTGTGGAATTACAGGTTATTGATCAATATAACTCCAAATTTTTAGGTATGCCAGAAGGGATGATAAATGATAGACTTTATTTCAACAAAATATTGTTAATAGTTTATACGGATAAGATATTACTGACCTTAATTAATTCCACCATTGTAACACAGAACATTTCAGACGAACTTAAGATAATCTTATAATTACTTACAACTAATAGCTAATAATGAGTTTTTGTACATGAACAAGTTTGAAATTATAGCAAAACAGTTTGCTATAACATTTGTGGAGGTTACTACGAATGTTAGTTAAATAGAAATGCAGATTCCAATGTAAATTACAGTTTTACTGCACAGGAAGTACAATGTGGAGGTATATAGAAGATATAGCATTTAGTGCAAAACTTGACATGTGATGTACCTAACTCGCCCATTCAGACACCTCCTTCCTTCCTATTAAGCATTCCGTGTTCCACAACAGTGCTTCTTTCTCTCTTGTTCCAGCCTGATCCTCTAGGCTTCTTTCTGTCTATTGTCTACCTGGAGTCTACCTGGAGGGTATTCCAGGGATCAACGCCCCCGCGGCCCGGTCCACGACCAAGCTTCCCGGTGGATCAGGGCATGATCAACCAGGCTGTTACTGCTAGCTGCATATAGTCAAGCGTACGAACCGCAGCCCGCCTAATCCGGCACTGACTTTAGGTATCTGTCCAGCTCCCTCTTGAAGGCAGCCAGGGGCCTATTGGTAATTCCCCTTATGCTTGGTGGGAGGCTGCTGAACAGTCTTGGGCCCCGGACTCTTATGGCGTTTTCTTTTAGTGTACCAATGGCGCCCCTACTTTTAATTGGGGCTAATTTGCATAGCCTGCCCAGTCTTTAACTTTCTTAGGGAGTGATTTCTGTGTGCAGATTCGCGACCATTCCTTCTAGGATTTTCCAAGTGTAGATTATCATACATCTCTCTTGCCTACGTTTCAACGAGTACAAGTCAAGTGCTTCCAAGCGTTCCCAGTAGTTGAGGTGCTGGACAGAAATTATACGTGCAGTAAAGGTTCTCTGTACACTCTCTAGATCTGCAATTTCACCTGCTTTGAATGGAGATGTTAATGTACAGCAATATTCCAGCCTAGAGGAAACAAGTGATTTGAGAACGATCATCACTGGCTTGGCATCTCTCGTTTCGAACGTGGCACTGTTGTGATCCTTGAAAGTGAGATTCTCAGACATTACCACTCCCAGGTCCCTCACATTATTTTTCCGCTCTATTTATGGCCAGAGTTTGAAGTATACTCTGTTCTAGTTATTATCTCCTCCAGTTTTCCGTAACGGAGTAGCTGGAATATATCCTCACTGATCATCATATTGTTTTCCGTTACCCACTGGGAAACTTGGTTTATGTCTTCTTGGAGGTTAACCGCGTCCTCAATAGATGACAGTCTCATGCTGATCCTAGTATCATCTGCAAAGGATGACACGGTGCTGTGGATTACATCTGTCTATATCTGATATGAGGATGAGGAACAGGATGAGGAACTGTGCCTTGTGGAACAGAACTTTTCGCTATGAGGAACTGTGAGGTACTATGTCGAACGCTTTTTTACAGTTAAGAAACATACAAGTACAGTTCACCCATCCCTCTATCTCTTGCCTAACTTATGAATATAAGAAAGAAGGAACACTGCAACAGGCCTACTGGCCTATGGGAGGGAGGTCCAATTCCCCCACCGACTTAAGCTCACTGACCTAGTGACCTCACTGACCTAGTGAGGTCAGACACGTCACTTAAGGGAGAAGTACGGCATCTGATGTAGTAGCACAAGCTAGTTAGGTCCAACTCACACCTACCCACACCCACTCACCTTATCATGGAACTCGAGCAGTTTTGAGAGACAGGATTTGCCATTCCTAAAACCGTGCTGGCTGTTTTATTTTATGAATACGTTCCTATCAAGGTGCTCCTCAACTCTCTCCTAATAGTCTTCTCCATAACCATACATATTATGACTCAAGAAATCGTAATAACACGATTGCAAACAAACCATACCCCCAGCCGGGATTGAACCCGCGGTCATAGAGTCTCAAAACTTTGTTTGCAATCGTGTCATTACGATTCCTTGAGTCATGTTGACAGAAGTGAAGGGACTTGAGCTAGAGTTCGTCACGGCCACGCTAGCTAGAGATTCGTCTGTAAAAACTTGCATTTGTGGTCACAGTGGTGCCTGTGCTAACCTTCGTATGGTGTAGAAATATACCTAGTTGGGCGAATCTTATTGTGGCTAGCTGGTCTAGTGGCTAACGCGACGGTCTGGAGTTTTGAGACTATGACCGCGGGTTCAATCCCGGCTGGGGGTATAGTTTGTTTCCATACATATTATGCATGTTAGTGACTCTGGCCTGTATTATAGTGCATTATGTCACGCCCGTTTTAAATATGGGATTACATTCTTAGTTTTCCAGAACTCTGGGAGATGATCTTTTACAAATGACTTGTTGAAGTTGCCTGTTAGTGGTTTACAAACTTCCTTAGCTCCTTCTCGCAGAACTCAAGGAGAGATGTTTTCTGGTCCCATTGCCTTCGAGATATTTTGCTCACTCTGTTGTTATTTCATAATTCTTCCTTTGTGTATAGTTTTCAGTACTAGGTGCAACCTTCCTCTCTGACTGGCAATATTCTTATTCCACTGGGAATGTTTCCTAAACTGTTTTATGTTCCTCACAGACATTCTGGTCATTCCAAGTGATATACTCACCTTCCTTCAGCTTTATTACCTGGTCCTTCAAAGTTGTCATCTTTTTGATGTGGCTGTTCATCAGCTTTGGCTTAGATTTGGTTTTCGATGCTACGTTATTCTGCAGTTGTCGCTCAGCCTCTCAACTGTTCATGTTCCTAGTGCCTTCTTGCTTTTCCATTCTCTAATTCTTTTATGTTATTGCACTTGTAGCTTTTGCCTCACTTCGCCCTCCAGGTAAACCGTGTTTTTACTCTGTTATTAATGCTTCGGTTTCTAGTTATGAATTTTTCCACTGCTTTCCTATATTTCTCATCTTCATTCTCCACTTCATTCGCTTTGTGCCTGGGTCCTTTTACCCAGGTACTCTGCTTAGATATTGCCTCATACTTGCACATATAATATATTAGTAACATTGGTGATTGTAAAAGTGCCTCATCAGAATTAAAGGTGTGAAGGCTTACTCAGCCCTGTAACAACTTCAGTCAGTATTACCAAGGCTGGCTCCTCCTCAGGAAAATTAATGAATAGAAAAGGAAGTAATAACAGACAATGATAAACACTTTACTATTTAGAAACGGAAAATGTAAAACAATAAAACATGAATGGGTATCCTAATTGAAAGAAAAATGAAAAATGAAATGAAAAAAAATTACATTTGAACTCAACGCTAATATAGGTATATCGTGGTAATGGGGTGTCAGGTGTTGGTGACACTGTGTGTTGGCAATATAAACACAAATGCAGTATAATGTGATCCTTTATTGACTACGTTTCGCCCACACAGTGGGCTTTTTCAAGTCACAAACAGAACTACCTGGGGTGGAAGGAACGCGAGTATTTATAGTCCGGCTGAGGTCAGGTGAAGAATGCTGCATCTGATGATGTACCGAGTTGTAGAGTCTAAAAACTTGGGTAGCTTGGAAAGGAGACTGGACAAGTTTGTGAAGGCAGACCTTCTACCTTCACAAACTTGTCCAGTCTCCTTTCCAAGCTACCCAAGTTTTTAGACTCTACAACTCGGTACATCATCAGATGCAGCATTCTTCACCTGACCTCAGCCGGACTATAAATACTCGCGTTCCTTCCACCCCAGGTAGTTCTGTTTGTGACTTGAAAAAGCCCACTGTGTGGGCGAAACGTAGTCAATAAAGGATCACATTATACTGCATTTGTGTTTATATTGCCATTGTGTCGGTATTTTATACCATTTATTTCCATCGACACTGAGTTTTGTTGAAATCGTAGTTGCTGATGAGGGGAGGGGGTAGCAGGTGTTGGTGACCACCACTGGCTCGTTCTTCACAGAGTATAGCCGTGTGTAATTACTTCAAATGACAGGAAAATACGTTCGTTACCACTGCTATGATGAGGGGTTAGGTCCTGTGTTGGCTTACATAACAGGTAAGTAGACTAAACATGGGACATCTCAGGACGTTAGTCAGTCTCCTTCTATTCTTCTCGTTGGTTGGCAGGTGACCCTCTCTGTCATTCCAAGCTGTAAAGAGAGACAGATTACCCACTGCTTAAGAAATCACTCTCCATGATAAGTACAATACCTAAAAAATGTGGTGATTATTAAAACATTTAACAGATAAAGAATGAAAGGACTAAGTTAATTATTTGTCCAAAGTGAAGCTTTCAACCAATAAGTCCACTAAAATATGATCAGGCGTGTACTTACAGTAGTGTTGGGAGCTGTGAGTCGAGTGATTTACTGTTTGACCGGAGCCCCACACGTCACCTTTTTTTTGGGGGGGGGGGAAGAGGGAGGGGAAGGGATAGCGGGAGCTAGACTGATCCTACCTTAACAAGCAGCCGGCAATCAAACTATCACTTTCAGGGAGGGGGAAAAAGGGGGGGGGGAATAGCGGGAGCTGGACTTACCCTACCTTAACAAGTAGCCGGCAATGAAACTATTGTTACTATACACTCCCTCGCTACTCCTATCTATTGAACTTTTCCCTCACAAAAGGTTACTATTAGGACTATTTATTATGTGTCCTGTAAGTATCATGGTATTACTGTTTCGTGTAAGCTAACAGTTGGGAACACAATTTACAAACAATGTAAGGAAAGAAAGACTTTAATCTCTCAGAAGTGTTGTAGGGTAATAATCTCAATTATGATGCAAATGTTAGATTGCAAAAATGATGTATTTAGCGTACATAATATTTTTTATGAATTACGTTTAGTCCAGCAACACAAATTGAAGACATAAGAATTTTTCTTGGCTGCCCAATAACCATAATAATATGTAATATGATGAAATAATTAGGAATACCTGATGTTGCTGATGGAGAAGCGAAGTCAGTGTCATGGCAGGAATGATGCTGATGCAGTGTTTTCTCTGTGGATTTTCTAGAACATGTGAACCATGGGACAAATAAATAAAAAGATTTCTAATGACAACTACACAAATTAAAATACTTGAAATACTGGAACTGTACGATGCTAGGAGACAGCAGCCATTCTCTCCACCCGGGCAGACAACAGATTTTCAAATCACCAAACCCTCACTTCACAGGGCGAGTGGATAGGTTCGATTCCCAGCCAGGGTAGAAACATTGGGAGTGTTTCTTTACACCTGTTGTCTATGTTCACCCATCAGTAAAATGGGTACCTGGGTGTTAGTCGACTGGCGTGGGTTGCATCCTGGGACACTGGTTTAATTTGCCCGAAATGCTCAGCATAACAAAGGGCTTTCTATATAGTAGTATGTCATTGACTTCAGCTAGGCCTGTATACCACGTACATGTACTCGTAGTAAATAAAGATTTTATTATTATTAAAAACTTATCAAGTACAGTCCTTATCTTCGGCTACGTTCCAGACTCAGAACTCTGGAACAAATACCCGACTTGCAAACAAAAAATAATTTCACACACTATCTAAGGAGAAGGATCTATTATCTCGGAAAGCTGGAAGGCTGGAAGTGTTGTTAGTATAAAAGTCTAATGGTATTTTATTAGAATAAGTACACATAAATGGGCTTCCACATTACAAACTGAACTGTTCGCTATACCTGTTGCTGTCAAGCTTTTTGCAAAATATGACCTCATACATTTTAATTGTAATTGGATCTCTTTCCTCATTACCTGATTGTACCATGTGTGTGTGTATGACTCGAGGCATATTTATACAAAAGTATTGAGAAAAGGGATTAGAACTTTTGTGGATTCCCTCTCACATAAGCATGAAAAAGGTGGTGAATTATATATACTATCATTAAACTGAGTGTTGGTTTCTGAAATAAAAATTTGATATTTTTTTTAACATGCCGGCCGTGTCCCACCGAGGTAGGGTGACCAAAAATGAAATAGACACTTTCAACGTCATTCTAGGCTTCCGCCATCATTCAGCACTTTCACCATCATTCATATATAATCATTGTCTTTGCAGAGGTGCTCAGAAATAACAGTTTAGATCTCAGTAGAAACAGCCAATATCTCAAACCCCTACTTTCAAGTGCAGGCACTAAGTCCCACCTCCAGGACTCAAGTCCAGCTAACCAGTTTCCCTGAACCCCTTCACAAAATATAACCCTGCTCATGCTTCAACAACTCATCTGGTCCCTAAAACCTCTCGTCTCCATTCAGTCCTATCTAACACTCTCACACATGCCTGCATATATATTTACAGTAGACCGTTGTTTAACATGGCAGTTACGTTCCTGAAAATGCCATGGTAGTTATAAACCATGTTCGACAAACTGAAGAAGTTATCGGAAAATAGGGTTACGTTCCTGGTAGCCCCCAAAAATCCAAACAACTTTTTTTTAAGACCAAGAGATCGTACAAAAATAAAAGGAATATGCAGTTGTAGTTCCTTGTCGTGATATATTAC
Organism: Cherax quadricarinatus; assembly: GCF_026875155.1. Classification (NCBI taxonomy): domain Eukaryota; kingdom Metazoa; phylum Arthropoda; class Malacostraca; order Decapoda; family Parastacidae; genus Cherax; species Cherax quadricarinatus. Next base: position 34,095,988 of record NC_069450.1, read on the forward strand.
TGCTTAAGACTACAAATGCAATAAAAATAATAGTATTTGTTACCCTAAATTGTGGGTACTGGTGTTTGTGGATGATTGTAAAGAGTGGATATGCATGGTGTGGCCCTACTGGACAGAAGTGGATGGTATAGGTTCTGGTACTAAAGTCGAAGGTAGCATTGGAGTGTGCATAAATTATGTAATGGTAAGATATCATCAGCTGGTCTAGATCCTGTTTCAAAGCACTGCTTCTAGATTTGTCAGGGAACTGTTCATGTAACTGCTGCAATGGTAACTGTTTTTCTTCAGGCTCTTCATCTTCTTCTGTTAGGTGGTTCCTTTGTATCTGTGCATCGAGCTCTGCCAGCATTTTCTCTGGACTCCTGTCTTTATCATCATCATCTTCTAGGAGCTCATTCACATTTTCATTCATATCTTCAAAACCATCACCTGGTAATCTCCTTGCCAGCTGAACAATTTTCTGAACTTAAATCTCAAGCAAGGGAAAACTAGTGAAAGAAATAACTACAGAAGGCAATAACTTCCCCTAACTGACTTTCCCTAGCCTGCATTTAATGTTGATTGGGGCACTTTATTTCATGCACTTCTAACATAGCTGATGGCATCTGCAATGTTAAATTTATTCCAGAAGCTTGGTAATGCCAAGCTGGAGTCAGAGTCCATTGATGCAACTAGTTTTTTCATAACTCTTTTTGTGTAGTTACACTTCAATGATATAATAACTCCCAGATTTTTTCACCTCCTGCAAACTGAACCATGTTAAGTTAATTTTACGAAATGCTATACAAAAAATGCCGAAATTCTTCAACAGTGTTATAACCAAAACATGCCAAACAAAACCGTGTTAAACGACGGCCAACTACAGTAGACTATTTTATTACACGCTACCTACTTTCCTGAAAACACTTTGTTAGGTAAAATAGTGTTAGATAAACTGAAGAACTTATGGGAAAAATAGGGTTACGTTCCTGGAAGCCCCGAAAAAAAAATTTAGACCAACAGATCTTACAAAACTAAAAGTGAATATGTTATTGTAGTTCATTGTCATGATATATATTATGTTTTTACTGCTTAAGACTACAAATGCAGCAGAAATAATTGTATTTCTTGCCTTAAATTGTAGGTACTGGTGTTCGTGGATGACTTTTTAGAGAGTGGAGATGCGTGGTTTGGGCTGAGGTGGATGGTTGTTGGTTGTCTCTTGAAGTGGATGGTTGTACTGGAGTGTGCATAAATTCTGTAATGGATCTGGGTTATTTTACCCTTCAGTACATTATACAACTGATGGTAGGGCATCATCAGCTGGTCTAGACTCCATTTCAAAGCACTGCTTTTAGATTTGTTAGGGACCTCTTCAGCGAGAAAAGTCCACTAGTTTAGCAGCAACATGGAAGTGCTCACGTAACTGCTGCAATGTTAACTGTTCTTCTTCACGTTCTTCTTCATCTTCTTCTGTTATGTGGCTCCCTTGCATCTGTGCATCGAGCTTTGTCAACATTTCCTCTGGACTCCTCTCTTCATCATCTTCTAAGAGCTCATTCACATATTCTTCATTCACATCTTCAAAACCATCACCTGGTAATCTCCTTGCCAACTGAACAATTTCCTGAACCTGACTCTCAAGCAAGGGAAAACCAGTAGAAGCAGCCCTCGAAATTTTTTCCTTTCCCATAAACCAAATTGCTTGTTCTCTCTAGGCTGGAATACTGATATACACTAACTGCCCCCTTCATAGCAGGCGAAATTGCTGACCTGGAGAGTGTACAAAGAAATTTCGTGGCACACATGAGTATGATAAGGCACCTAAATTACTGAGAACGGTTGAAGGCCTTTCATTTGTATTCCCTGGAATATAGGCAAGAGAGATACATGATAATATACACTTGGAAAATCCTAGAGGGATTAGTACGAAACTTCCGCACGAAAAATCACTCCCTATGAAAGCAAAAGACTGGGCAGGAGATGCAACATTCTCGCGATGAAAAGCAGGGGTGCCACAAGTACACTGAGAGACAACGCAATAAGTGTCAGGGGCCCAAGACTGTTCAACTGCCTCCCAGCATACATAAAGAGGATTATCAATAGGCCCCTGGCTGTCTTCAAGAAAGCAATGGACAGGTACCTAAAGTCAGTACCTGGCCAGCTGGGCTGTGGGTCTTACATTGGATTGTGTGCGGAAAGCAGTAACAGCCTGGTTGATCAGACCCTGATCCACCACGAGACCTGGTCTCAGACCGAGGAGCGGGGTTGTTGACCCCTGAAACCCTCTTCACATAAACTCCAGGTGAAGTTAATTAAATGAAGTGTTGTATAAAATTGTGCCGCAATTTCTCAATAGTGCAATAACCAAATCGCGCCAAATAAAACCGTGTAATATAACGATCTAGTGTAATTAAGACTTTGTAACCCAGAATACCATACAGAGGAATGTAATTATATACAAGTATCTTCAAAGAACTGCACAGGCCCCTCCTCCACTTCATATATAATAATAATAATAATAATAATAATAATAATAATTATTATTATTATTATAATCAAGGGGAAGCGCTAAACCCAGAGGATTGTACAGCGCCTGGGGGGAGGATGTGGAAGGCATTCAGGCTTAATTCGGGGAACTGGAGCACAAATCCAATTCCCTAAATCAAGAGCCCCTCACCAACATCAAGGAAATAATAATAATAATAATAATAATAATAATAATAATAATAATAATTTCTTTATTTCTACAAGTACATGTACAAGGTATACAGACCATAGCTGACATCAGTGACATACTACTATACAGAAAGCCGCTTGTTAAGCGGCTTTTTGTCATATTAGGTCACTTTTTTCCCGGGATGTGACGCACACCAGTCGACTAACACCCAGGTACCCATTTTATACTGATGGGTGAACACACACAACCAGTGTAAGGAGATAAGTCCAATGTTCCAGAGCAAAGTACTACAGTGTATTCTAAAAAAAAACAAAAATGGCATCTCCCAGAATATTTGTCAAAGTCTCAAATTCTAACACCGCCAACAACGTCTCCAAGATTTTACCAACTAGGAATCTCATCTGTAACTATTAACACCATAAAAAAGTTCCCAGGAAACAAGTCTCTTAAAAAATACCATTGTAGAATGAAAACTTTTAGGCAGTTTGACCCAGTTTTATTCAGGTTTATATAAAGTTTTATTCAGGTTTATATAAAGTTTTATTCAGGTTTATATAAAGTTTTATTCAGGTTTATATAAAGTTTTATTCAGGTTTATATGAAGTTTTATTCAAGTTTATATAAAGTTTTATTCAGGTTTATATAAAGTTTTATTCAAGTTTATATAAAGTTTTATTCAAGTTTATATAAAATTTTATTCAAGTTTATATAAAGTTCTCGGTTCACACACGAAGGGCTCGGGTTCGATTCCCGGTGGAGTGGAAACATTTCGATGCATTTCCTTACACCTGTTGTCATGTTCACCTAGCAGCAAGTAGGTACCAGGGTGTCAGTCATGTTCACCTAGCAGCAAGTAGGTACCTGGGAGTTAGTCATGTTCACCTAGCAGCAAGTAGGTACCTGGGTGTTAGTCGACTGGTGTGGGTCACATCCTGGGTGTTAGTCGACTGGTGTGGGTCACATCCTGGGTGTTAGTGGACTGGTGTGGGTCGCATCCTGGGTGTTAGTCGACTGGTGTGGGTCGCATCCTGCGTGTTAGTCGACTGGTGTGGGTCGCATCCTGGGTGTTAGTCGACTGGTGTGGGTCGCATCCTGGGTGTTAGTTGACTGGTGTGGGTCGCATCCTGGGTGTTAGTCGACTGGTGTAGGTCGCATCCTGGGTGTTAGTCGACTGGTGTGGGTCGCATCCTGGGTGTTAGTGGACTGGTGTGGGTCGCATCCTGGGTGTTAGTGGACTGGTGTGGGTCGCATCCTGGGTGTTAGTCGACTGGTGTGGGTCACATCCTGGGTGTTAGTGGACTGGTGTGGGTCGCATCCTGGGTGTTAGTCGACTGGTGTGGGTCGCATCCTGGGTGTTAGTCGACTGGTGTGGGTCGCATCCTGGGTGTTAGTCGACTGGTGTGGGTCGCATCCTGGGTGTTAGTCGACTGGTGTGGGTCGCATCCTGGGTGTTAGTCGACTGGTGTGGGTCGCATCCTGGGTGTTAGTCGACTGGTGTGGGTCGCATCCTGGGTGTTAGTGGACTGGTGTGGGTCGCATCCTGGATGTTAGTCGACTGGTGTGGGTCGCATCCTGGGTGTTAGTGGACTGGTGAGGGTCGCATCCTGGGTGTTAGTCGACTGGTGTGGGTCGCATCCTGGGTGTTAGTCGACTGGTGTGGGTCACATCCTGGGTGTTAGTCGACTGGTGTGGGTCACATCCTGGGTGTTAGTCGACTGGTGTGGGTCGCATCCTGGGTATTAGTGGACTGGTGTGGGTCGCATCCTGGGTGTTAGTGGACTGGTGTGGGTCGCATCCTGGGTGTTAGTGGACTGGTGTGGGTCGCATCCTGGGTGTTAGTGGACTACTGTGGGTGGCATCCTGGGTGTTAGTCGACTGGTGTGGGTGGCATCCTAGGTGTTAGTCGACTGGTGTGGGTGGCATCCTGGGTGTTAGTCGACTGGTGTGGGTGGCATCCTGGGTGTTAGTCGACTGGTGTGGGTCGCATCCTGGGTGTTAGTCGACTGGTGTGGGTCGCATCCTGGGTGTTAGTCGACTGGTGTGGGTCGCATCCTGGGTGTTAGTCGACTGGTGTGGGTCGCATCCTGGGTGTTAGTGGACTGGTGTGGGTCGCATCCTGGATGTTAGTCGACTGGTGTGGGTCGCATCCTGGGTGTTAGTGGACTGGTGTGGGTCGCATCCTGGGTGTTAGTCGACTGGTGTGGGTCGCATCCTGGGTGTTAGTCGACTGGTGTGGGTCACATCCTGGGTGTTAGTCGACTGGTGTGGGTCACATCCTGGGTGTTAGTCGACTGGTGTGGGTCGCATCCTGGGTATTAGTGGACTGGTGTGGGTCGCATCCTGGGTGTTAGTGGACTGGTGTGGGTCGCATCCTGGGTGTTAGTGGACTACTGTGGGTGGCATCCTGGGTGTTAGTCGACTGGTGTGGGTGGCATCCTGGGTGTTAGTCGACTGGTGTGGGTGGCATCCTGGGTGTTAGTCGACTGGTGTGGGTCGCATCCTGGGTGTTAGTCGACTGGTGTGGGTCGCATCCTGGGTGATAGTGGACTGGTGTGGGTCGCATCCTGGATGTTAGTCGACTGGTGTGGGTCGCATCCTGGGTGTTAGTCGACTGGTGTGGGTCACATCCTGGGTGTTAGTCGACTGGTGTGGGTCACATCCTGGGTGTTAGTCGACTGGTGTGGGTCGCATCCTGGGTATTAGTGGACTGGTGTGGGTCGCATCCTGGGTGTTAGTGGACTGGTGTGGGTCGCATCCTGGGTGTTAGTGGACTACTGTGGGTGGCATCCTGGGTGTTAGTCGACTGGTGTGGGTGGCATCCTGGGTGTTAGTCGACTGGTGTGGGTGGCATCCTGGGTGTTAGTCGACTGGTGTGGGTCGCATCCTGGGTGTTAGTCGACTGGTGTGGGTCGCATCCTGGGTGTTAGTGGACTGGTGTGGGTCGCATCCTGGATGTTAGTCGACTGGTGTGGGTCGCATCCTGGGTGTTAGTGGACTGGTGTGGGTCGCATCCTGGGTGTTAGTCGACTGGTGTGGGTCGCATCCTGGGTGTTAGTCGACTGGTGTGGGTCACATCCTGGGTGTTAGTCGACTGGTGTGGGTCACATCCTGGGTGTTAGTCGACTGGTGTGGGTCGCATCCTGGGTGTTAGTGGACTGGTGTGGGTCGCATCCTGGGTGTTAGTGGACTGGTGTGGGTGGCATCCTGGGTGTTAGTCGACTGGTGTGGGTGGCATCCTGGGTGTTAGTCGACTGGTGTGGATCACATCCTGGGTGTTAGTCGACTGGTGTGGGTCGTATCCTGGGTGTTAGTGGACTGGTGTGGGTGGCATCCTGGGTGTTAGTCGACTGGTGTGGGTGGCATCCTGGGTGTTAGTGGACTGGTGTGGGTGGCATCCTGGGTGTTAGTCGACTGGTGTGGGTGGCATCCTGGGTGTTAGTCGACTGGTGTGGGTGGCATCCTGGGGGACATGACCCCAGTGGAAATAAGTTAGTCCTCGATGATGCACTGACGAACCAGAAGAAAATCTTACCTTAAATTTCCATTCCATTAGAAACACAACGGCTTAGAAAATATAAAAAAATTATTATAATCATTTCGGATAAAAGTAGAGATATAACAGAAGACTAACAATCTTCTGTTACTAGATTAATAAAAAAAAAGAAAGAAACTCTTATTTTAAGCAGAGAGTAAAAATATAAGTAAAATAATATTTAGTTTGAGGAACTGCATCGTAACGACGGCACATAACCCAGCAGCTGCAGGTGTACAACTGCCAGCAGCTGCAGGTGTACAACTGTCAGCAGCTGCAGGTGTACAACTGCCAGCAGCTGCAGGTGTACAACTGCCAGCAGCTGCAGGTGTACAACTGCCAGCAGCTGCAGGTGTACAACTGTCAGCAGCTGCAGGTGTACAACTGCCAGCGGCTACAGGTGTACAGTTGCCAGCAGCTGCAGGTGTACAACTGCCAGCAGCTGCAGGTGAACAACTGCCAGCAGCTGCAGGTGTACAACTGCCAGCAGCTGCAGGTGTACAGTTGCCAGCAGCTGCAGGTGTACAGTTGCCAGAAGCTGCAGGTGTACAACTTCCAGCAGCTGCAAGTGTACAACTGCCAGCAGCTGCAGGTGTCAGTTGCTAGCAGCTGCAGGCGTCAGTTGCCAGGAGCTGCAGGTGTCAGTTGCTAGCAGCTGCAGGTGTCAGTTGCCAGGAGCTGCAGGTGTCAGTTGCTAGCAGCTGCAGGTGTCAGTTGCCAGGAGCTGCAGGTGTCAGTTGCTAGCAGTTGCAAGTTTCAGTTGCTAGGAGCTGCAGGTGTACAGTTACCAGTTGGGGAGACAACTCTCCTTCAGAGAATATCCTGCAGCAGAGTTTAAGCTGAGAACTGCAGCTGGAGTAGTTCCGAGTACCAAAACATTAGTTAGAACACTGTGTAGCTTCATAGGATCAGCCAGTAATGGGCAAGTCACGTGATCTCTCGCAGAGAAGTTGTTAAATTAGACACATGTGCAAGAGTTGCACATGTGTCTAATTTAACAACGTGTCGGTTCTTTGAACCATTCATCTACAATCCTGGCAGAAAAGTTAAATGAACCAAGACTGCCTGAATTCCTCTCCAGTTATGAAATTGATGTTAACATCTATTTGAGAAGGCAGGTGAGACTTCATAAAGCGAGCCAACAATCGCTAATGAGGCGATATGACTCGCAGGCGTAAGAAGACTAATTCCTTTATTAAGGCAGGTGAGCCAGGAATTGTTAGGTAGGAAAATTCACAAAAGGGCAGCAGTAGCGTTGTACCCTGTTTTCTTCCGTGGAGGAAAGATGACCTGATCTTACTGGTACGGGCCGAGGGGTGGAAATGCAGAAGTTACCATAGACACAAATTCAATTTTCACACAGTAGGCAGATGGTCATTTAAAAATAAAAAATATTAAAAGAGTAAAAAGGCACGAGATGGTAACAGCAGTAACAAGGTCACCTAACACCAAAATGAGCTGAACAGATCACCAAAATTCACCGAAATGTAAGAGATAATATAGATCGATACAAAAGGTCCGTAATCAAGGGTCAGTTCATGGAAACCAACCATCTGACACATCGCCAGCCACAGACAAGGGCACTGTGAGGAGGTTGATGGTTGGCGGCACTGAAGTCAACATTAGGTAAACGACCTTCATCACAGGTGTCCAGAGAACATCCCCTCCACTCCGACACATTGTTTTACTAGCTTGTTGATTTTACAGTAACAGCTACGACACCAAAGAAAGAATCTTTCGTTAATCAAAGTTACTCAAAGCGAGATATCTCTGTACGAGGACCACTTCTCATAAACATTCATTCCGCATTGATAATAATAATAATGATAGTGTGCCAAAGAAACACTAGCAAACATTCCATGAAGTAGGACGAGGCTACGAGCATAATGAAAGATCCTGAAATCTACGGAAATGTGCCTCAGGAATGCAGCTGTGCGAAACACCGGAAGCTTTCGCACATGGAAATCGAAAGTTAATTTTACAGGATACGGAGATCAGGTAACTTGTTGGAACATACTACACCTGACTTCTCCATATCTAACACTCCATCGACTATTGTATTATATGTTTTTATGCTCTCTGAGAGCAGTGAAGCAGCGTTCCGTGAACTATATGTTTTCCCCTCCATACCACATTCATCTTTGCACATATACGAGGTCTAAAACCAACAACGAACAACAAAATGCCTTTCATCCGTGAACTGCTTACAGAGTCAAACGCAATATTCGCGGCTTTCACAGAGACCCACATAAAGGATCACCTTGAGAATAAAATATGGATCCTGGGTTATAACCTATTCAGATGCTACAGATTGAACAGGCAAAAGGGAAGATGGGGTGGGGGGGGGGTGTATGTCACACACTGATTGATATGCTCGGTACTTCTAAATGCCTCGAATGATGTAGTTGAAGTGTGGCAGTAAAGATCGAGAATCGAAACCTGGTCATTGTGGTTGTATACAAGCCTCCGGAAGCAACGTCCCAACAATTCCAGGAACAGCTTTTGAAAATAAACCACTGTCTGTACAATATTCCAGCTCCTGCCCAGAATATCTTGCTCCTGGGGATTTTCAACCTAAGGCACCTAAAATGGAAGAATGTAGCAAATAATGTTGTAGCTGAGATAACCCCCAGGAGGCAGCTCAGATGAAAACTCACACACACGAGCTTTTAAATCTCTGCACAAAATTCACCTTAAAACAGCAAATAATAGAGCCTACAAGATTGCAGAATACAGTAGACCTCATCTTCACTAAAAATGATCTGATACGAAATATTACCATATCAAAAACAATACACTTAGATCACAATATAACAGAGGTTCAAACAGGTATGCGCGGGGCCCCAGACTAACAAAATGTGATCAGTCACGAGGGAGCCTTCACCAAATTCAACTTCAATAACAAAAACATAAGGTGGGGCCTAGTCAACCAGGCCCTAAATGATATAAACTGGGAAGATAGACTAAACAACACGGATCCAAACCTATGTCTAGAACAAATTAACTCTGGAGGCACTTGAGGTATACTCAAGGCATATTCCTTTAAGGAAAAGAAGTAGAAGATGTAAACTAGAAAGAGAAAGGTGCTTCCTATACAGGCGAAGAGGCAAAGACAAAGAATAACAGAACAGCTACAAAAGGCCAATATATCTGTAATTCGATGGGAGGCACTGGTCAGAGAATTAGCAAACATCGAACTAAAGATAAAGGAATCTTACAGGAGTCGAGAAATGCGGAAAGAACTAAAAGCCATAAATGAAATTGATAGAAACCCAAAATATTCCTTTTCGTATGCCATATTAAAGTCGAGAACAACATCCAGTATTGGGCCCCTACTTAAGCGAGATTGGTCCTACACAGATGACAGCAAGGAAATGAGTGAGCTACTCAAGTCCCAATATGACTCGGTTTTTAGCGAGTCGCCAACCAGACTGAAACTCAAAGACCTAAATGATTTTTTTATGAGCGAGACATGGACCTTGGTACACTCAAACCTATCTGATATTATCCTGACGCCAAATGACTTCGAAAAAGCGATAAATGACATGCCTATGCACTCTGCCCTAGGCTCAGACTCATGGAGCTCCGTGTTCATCGAGAACTGCAAGAAGCCCCTATCATGAGTTTTTAACATCCTATGGAGAGGAAGCATGGACACAGGAATCGTTCCACAGCTGCTAAAAACAACAGACATAGCCCCACTCCACAAGGGGGGGGGCAGTAAAGCAATAGCAAAGAACTACAGACCGATAGCGCTAATATCCCATTTCATAAAAATCTTTGAAAGGGTTCTAAGAAGCGAGTTCGCCACTCATCTAGATACCCATCAGTTACACAACTCAGGGCAACATGGGTTGAGAGCAGGACTCTCCTGCCTGTCCCAACTACTGGACCACTATGACAAGGTCCTGGATACTCTAGAAGACAAACAAAATGGAGATGTAGTATACACAGACTTTGCAAAAGCTTATGACAAGTGTGACCATGGTGGAATAAAGAACACAAAGAGTAGTAGTAGTAAACAGAGTAAAGTCTGAGGCGGCTACGGTGAAAAACTCTGTTCCACAAGGCACAGTACTCCCTCCCATCCTGTTCCTCATCCTCATATTTGACACAGACATGAATGTAAGCCACAGCACCGTGTTTTGCTTTGTAGATGACACCCGAATTGCAGACAGTGTCCTCCATTGACATCAACCAAATCTTTAAATGAGACGCAGAAAACAATATGAAGTTCAATGATGAGAAATTTCAATTACTCCGACATGGAAAACATGAGGAAATTAAAACTGTATCGGAGTATAAAACAAATTCCATCCACACAATAGAGCGAAAAACTAACGTAAAAGACCTGGGAATGATAATGTCAGAGGATCTCACCCTCAAAGCCCATAACAATGTATCAATCGCTTCTGCTAGAAAAATGACAGGATAGATAATGAGAACCTTCAAAACTAGGGATGTCAAGCCCATGATGACACTCATCAGATCGCTTGTTATATCTAGGCAGGAATATTGCTGCACACTAACAGCACCCTTCAAGGCAGGTGAAATTGGTGACCTAGAAAATGTACAGACAACCTTCACGGCACACATAACTGCGATAAAACACCTCAATTACTTGGAACGCTTCAAGTTTCTCAACCTGTACTTCCTAGAACGCAGGCGGGAGAGATACATGATTATATACACTTGGAAAATCCTAGAGGAATTAGTACCAAACATGTATGCGGAAATCACTACCTATGAAAGCAAAAGACTCAGCAGACGATGCAACATCCCCCCCCCAGTGAAAAGCAGGAGCGCTGATAAGAAACAACACAATAAGTGTCAGGGGCCCAAGATTGTTCAACTGCCTTCCAACATATTTAAGGGGGTTACCAATCGACCCGTAGCTGTCTTCAAGAAGGCACTGGGCAGGCACCTAAAGTCAGTACCTGAGCAGCGGGCTGTGGCTAGTACTTCAGGTTGCATGTGGCCAACAGTAACAGCCTGGGTGATCAGAGCCTGATCCACCATGAGGCATGGTAACAGACCGGGTAGCGAGGACGTTGACTTCCGAAACCCTCCCCAGGTATACTCCAGGTATACTCGACAGATGTGTCTACTGTAGAGAAATTTTCTCCAGGAGGGGGTATCAGCCTCCTTCAGCCCATTTCAACCCTTTCAGTCCTCTGAGGAACTCAGCCCTCCAGAGGGCCTGATGCCATCTTGCTTCTGCATCAACACTTTAATTGATTCCAGATGCAGTATGAGCGTGTGTCACGGTCATGTGACTCCTTGCAAGAGAAAAGTGTTGCAAATAGTGTAGTTTAATGAGAGACAATCAATCTCTTACCTTAGCAGGACAATTAAGGAAAATCCTGCACCCACTTTATTACCATAGTAAAGATAGTGTACATTGTTGTCTATGTCCAGACAGCAAGAATCAAGCATCCTGCATTGCTTCATGGTGGAAGCTCGGCAAAGAAGGGAAATTTTCTTGAATCAGCTTTTCTTTGTGGCTTGAGCAGAAGCAGCATAGGGGTTATGGCGCCTTCAGATTGCAATATGTAATGGTGCAGTAAAGACCCATACTTCATGCTAAGAATGAACAAAGGAAGCAAACCGTGCATTGCTGTACCTCAGACAATCTCCATAATTTCCATAAACCTATTTCCAAGAAGTGTGCACAGATTGTTTAATGACATTACCACTAAAGGCAAACCTTGTGGAACATAGTGTACCAGTTTGCGTATTCCTAGACTGTGGAAAACGTGGACATCCAAGGACACTTCAGTTTCTATCAAATCACCAATACCTGTCGAATATGGTGCATACAAACACCATAGCTGACGCTATAAGAGCAAGGTAGGTTTTGAATCATCTTGTCATACAGGGGACTGCACAGTTCTTGCGTCACAAGGGGTTTGAACTCATCCAATAGGCGGCAATGAGGTGCGGACTTTTGAGTCTAAACCAGTACGTGTCATTAACAGTCAGTTTCTGAGATATGCTGACACAACACCCCCTAGGGGTATTTATACTCGAACAACATTTTTTTCACACAGCTCTTAGGGAGTGCATACGACAGCTTTTCAAGACATCGTCTACAGGGATGGCTGTGTATGCGAAAGCTGTCTTTCAAGATGAGTCCCATTACAGTCCATTATTTACTCTTTGACTTAGCTTATAGCATTTCCCTAAAATCTACCTTATTGATCGGTACTACTGTAGTTACTTTGTGTGATTCATATTTATCACTAAGTAATTTTACAGTTAAGGGTAATTACAGTAATTAATATCTAGAAAGGTTATCATGATTATATACAAGGTGTATATCTCGTAGTATATATATACTGAGAGATTTTTTTGTTCCCTATCTCAAGGATTAAAGCATCCTTATTAGTGTCGACAGCCTGTGAGATGAAAACACTGCAACACTGATATACTTATTAAGGAAGAGTTTAACCATTCAGGATTTATGTGGTCTTAATGACTTTCGTGTAGCCAGTAGGCTGTTAACCCAGTACAACCATCAACTATCAAATCTAAAATAATTCTCTTTTGCACAGCCATGGGAGAACCTGCAAGAATTTACTTCAAGGATAAATCCTGACATGACAGAACACAGTCTAATTGTTAATTAATTTTTTTCTTAAGAGTGGGCTATACGAGAAATGGAGTCGAGATGTGTTGAGTGAAGCGAGGAAGATGAGCCAGACGAGAGAGCGAGAAATGACGCAGCAACACCAGACACCTGGGGTAACACAAGCGGACGAGGCATCCACAACACTCAAGGCTCTCACCATTGTCCATATGCAAGGCCCACTGCTTCTGCTCGCTTTAGGACTTGTTATTGCATCTTTTGTCTTCTTTTGTGAGTTTTTGACAGCCTGGTATATTGTCCTTCGCATGTGATCTTACATCCTAGCCCTTAGGGAGTGCTTACGACAGCCTCCCAAGTTTGTAAAGTGATATATTAAAATCAACTTTTAATTTACTTTACAGAAGTAATAAGATAGATCACAATTAAAGTAACCCGCACATAGGAGACTGAAACTAATGATGACGTTTTGGTCCGACTTGCACTGATATGAGTAAATAAAAAGTATAATGAGAAAAAGTGTTTTTCTTTTCTTTCTTCTGTCAACAAACCAATCGTATCCCACTGAAGCAAGGGCGGCCCATAAAGAAAAACAAAAAATTCTCTTTTCGACTTTAGTAATGTATACAGGATAAGGGGGTACTAGGACCTTGCTCCAGGCATTTTAATCGCCTCTTACGACACGCATGGATTACGGAGGAAGAATTCTGTTCCTTGATTATTTATTAATATTTACTGCAAGCGAATTGTTTGAGAAAATACACAGATCAGTCTCTTTATATTGTGAAGAGAATATTATTTTCGGTTCCTTGGTCTCGAGAGCAGTTACACATATACACAGGAGGTTGCGTATCGTTCGGAGATTAAACATTGATAAATTATTTTTTTTTGACTGCAGAAGGAAAGGGATATATATAAAGTTGTGTGACTGGTGATGTACGGGTAATATGCAGCCTAATTATGTTTTAACTTAATATACTACCAAAGTGGACTATAAAATCCTTTCATGTTATTTATTAGTATTTTGTAATTCCTTATAAGCATATTCAAACATTTAAATAGACAATTTTTTTTTTTTTTTTTTTTTTTTTTTTTTTTTTTCTTTTTTTTTTTTTTTTTTTTTTTTTTTTTTACAAACGACAGAGAGAGATAAATATTAGCAAGAAAAAGGCATAAGCTGTGAGGGGATGCTTTCATTTGTAATATATGGTGTACGTATGTGAATATCAGTACCTGGTGGGTACTAGGCTTGTTTTCCAAGTGTTTCTCAATATATTGTGTTGGAACTGCACTACACTACCTGAGGTACAATTTTCTAACTCGTGGGGTATTACTCCTTGCTAAATAAGGCTATTAATTTCTTTTTTCTTTCATTATTTTTCATGCTACCTGGACAGGGGTTAATAATTTATTAAGTTCACTTTCTACTGTTCTGACACGTAAATTGGCTTTTTTGGGGGATATGGTTCGACAGTTCATAAAGACTCACAAGCAGGATTTTTTTTTGAGATAAAGTTCCCCCCCCCCCCTATCAGGCTTTATCTTGTCAGAAATTAATAAAAGGGATGTATGTAGCGTGCTAAAAATATCTAACATGAGCAGGACTCGCAGCAATGATTTTAAATTAGAGAAATTCAGATTCAGGAAGGATATAGGAAAGCACTGGTTTGGTAATAGAGTTGTGGATGAGTGGAACAAACTCCCGAGTACCGTCATAGACGCTAAGACGCTGTGTAGTTTTAAAAATAGGTTAGATAAATACATGAGTGGGTGTGGGTGGGTGTGAGTTGAACCTGACTAGCATGTGCTACTAGGTCGGATGCTGTACTCCTCCCTTAAGTGACGTGTCTCACCTCACTAGGTCAAGGCATTGGCTTAAGTCGGTGGGAGAATTGGACCTGGCTCTCACAGACCAGTAGGTCTGTTGCAGTGTTTCTTCTTTATGTTCATATGTTCAGAGTATTGCTGTGGAAGAATAATAAAGTTTTCAATTGACCGTGTTCCTTTAGCAGCTGAAACTTGTTGGTATTTCCAGTATTTACTATTACGATATTGGTTTTATTTGATAGTATCTGGTATATCATTAATCTATCTAACGTTAAACTGTTGTTGTTTACATGTACCGGGTTCACATTACTTAACCTAGATATACATTCAACCGTTATTTTTGACTCAGGGTTTTAACAGTGACATGTTTTATGTCTTTAACCCGGTAATATGATTTTGCTTGAGTCAACTATACCGTGTTGATCCAAGTCTGGAGTATATTTATCAGCGGCACCTAATAGTTGAAGACTGAGTCAGATTCTCCAGGACTGTGAAAACTGTCCACCTGTCTCTCGCAAACTGTTCGATTATCTTTTCTGTAAGGGCTCTTTCCTTGGTCCAACTTATACTAACTCCACTTCCATCTTGAGTAAGTAATCTGGCTTACAAGCTTATTAGATTTTATCTACATCAGTTTAGAGTCAGCCCCGTCTACATCAGTTTAGAGTCAGCCCCGTCTACATCAGTTTAGAGTCAGCCCCGTCTACGTCAGTTTAGAGTCAGCCCCGTCTACATCAGTTTAGAGTCAGCCCCGATGCTTCAGCTTGTTACTTGGCCGACAGACATCCTAGTCCACGACCACGACTTGATATTCCAAGCATCAGAGATCGTGTTACTGAAAGAAATATCCTAATTGGGTTTAATATGCTCAGGCAAGCTCATTTAAACCCCTGCACAGAAGCCCTCCAAACTTTCCTCAGCACTGGTGAACATTCCTCCAGATGGATCGAAAAAACTGGAACCGACCTCCGCATGAATCAGATACATGATCTATGTCAAGTAAGGCAACAGCGGCACTTCTCCGCTCCATGGAATATTACCCCATTCCAAACTACCATTCCTCCATTTCCCCCCAAACTACTTCTTAAATCACAACCAAAACTTCGCCTTGAAGCCAAACATGAGGCCTTAAGCTGCATTGATAACTTAGTCACACAGCACACACTCTCGCAAATTATTTACGCTGATGGTTCTGTTCACCAATCACTGGTGCAGCTGGTAGTGCTGCTGTTGTCGTACAGAGTGATGGCTCTCTTAAAGAAATTGGAGCACGCATCAATAATTGGGCCTCTACCCTTCAGACAGAACTGTTTGCCATACTCCTTGCACTGAAATGCATCTATGTATCAAAGATTGACAGTTTAATTGTAACTGATTCTCTGTCATCCATAAATGCTCTCAACTCATTAAGCATAAATTGTTGCATGCTTGTGTCAGAAGCCAGACCCCAGGTATGGTAGGATTGTGGACAGTGGAGTCAGAGTGCACATGCTGTGGATTCCATCTCACATTGGTCTTCAGATGCATGATAGAACTGATAAATTGGCTAAGCTGTATGCTTTCAAAGGGGAGTAGATTACAATCTTGGCTTGTCAGGTAGTAGTTTGAGAACAATAATACGAAAAGAACTTCAACTGAATTTTATGGACTTAAGGCTCAGGGAGATTGACACCAGTGAGTCCATCTATCATCATTCTATCATGCAGGAGGAGCCACATGTCTATGGTGCATCCAACAAAATAAGCAGACTCTTGGATGTCACTACTGCCCGGCTCCGGCTGGGTTACAAGTATCTTTGGCAGGTTAAATCACCACCACCAGATGTAGACCAAACGAAATGTAAACTTTGCCAGATGGACTATTGTCACACCCTGCGTCATTATGTACTGGAGTGTGATAAAATTAATGAATTTAGAAACAACTCGCTCAGAAATGTTCAAGAAATGGCAAAGTACTTTATCCACAGTGAAATATTGCAGACCATTCTGGAGAAATACCCTGACTTTGCTAGCTGTAAATAAAGCATTACCACATGTGTGCATGTGTGTGTGTGTGTGTGTGTGTGTGTGCACTCACCTAGTTGAGATTGCAGGGGTCGAGTCCAAGCTCCTGTGTGTGTGTGTGTGTGTGTGTGTGTGTGTGTGTGTGTGTGTTGTGTGTGTTTGTGTGTGTGTTTGTGTGTATGTGTATGAGTGTATATGAGTGTGTGTGTGTATGAGTGTGTGTGTGTGTATGAGTGTGTGTGTGTGTATGTATGAGTGTGTGTGCGTGTGTGTGTATGAGTTTGGTGTATGTGTTGTGTGGTTGTGTGTGTGTGTGTGTGTGTGTGTGTGGTGTGTGTGTGTGTGGTGTGTATGTTGTGTGTATGTGTGTGTGTGTATGTATAGTGTGTGTGCGTGTGTGTGTATGAGTTTGTGTATGTGTGTTGTGTGTGTGTGTGTGTGTGTGTGTGGGGTGTGTGTGTGTGTGTGGTGTGTGTTGTGGTGTGTATGTGTGTGTATGTGTGTGTGTGTGTGGGGTGTGTGTGTATGTGTGTGTGTGTGTGTTGTGTGTGTGTGTGTGTGTGTGTGTGTGTGTGTGTGTGTGTGTGTGTGTGTGTGTGTGTATGTGTGTGTGTGTGTGTGTGTGTGTGTGTGTGTGTGTGTGTGTATGTGTGTGTGTGTGTATGTGTGTGTGTGGGGTGTGTGTGTGTGTGTGTGTGTGTGTGTGTGTGGTGTGTGTGACTCAACAATCAATATTTGCACCAATAACTCACTACAGAACTCACACTCACACGAGCTTTTAAATCTCTGCACAAAATTCAATTTAAACCAGCAAATAATAGAGCCTACTAGACTGGAGAATACACTAGACCTCATATTCACTAACAATGATGATCTGATAAGAAATGTCACCATATCAAAAACAATATACTCAGATCACAACATAATTGAGGTTCAGACATGTATGCGTGGAGCCCCAGACCGACAAAATGAGACTAGTCACGAGGGAGCATTCACCAAATTCAACTTCAATAACAAAAACATAAAGTGGGACCAAGTAAACCAAGTCCTAACCGATATAAGCTGGGAAGATATACTAAGCAACACAGACCCAAACTTATGCCTAGAACAGATTAACTCGTGGCACTCGATGTATGCACAAGGGTTATTCCTCTAAGAAAAAGGAGGAGTAGATGTAAATAGAAAGAGACAGGCGCTCCCTTTACAGGCGACGGAAAAGAATAACAGAGCGGCTAAAAGAGGTCAATATATCTGAAATGCGCAGGGAGACACTGGTCAGAGAAATAGCAAGCATCGAACGTAAGCTAAAAGAATCCTTTAGGAGTCAGGAATCGCGGGGGAACTAAAAGCCATAAATGAAATCGAAAGAAACCCAAAGTATTTCTTCTCCTATGCCAAATCAAAATCGAGAACAACGTCCAGTATTGGGCCCCTACTTAAACAAGATGGGTCCTACACAGATGACAGCAAGGAAATGAGTGAGCTACTCAAGTCCCAATATGACTCAGTTTTTAGCAAGCCGCTAACCAGACTGAGAGTCGAAGATCAAAATGAATTTTTTATGAGAGAGCCACAAAATTTGATTAACACAAGCCTATCCGATGTTATCCTGACGCCAAATGACTTCGAACAGGCGATAAATGACATGCCCATGCACTCTGCCCCAGGGCCAGACTCATGGAACTCTGTGTTCATCAAGAACTGCAAGAAGCCCCTATCACGAGCCTTTTCCATCCTATGGAGAGGGAGCATGGACACGGGGGTCGTCCCACAGTTACTAAAACAACAGACATAGCCCCACTCCACAAAGGGGGCAGTAAAGCAACAGCAAAGAACTACAGACCAATAGCACTAACATCCCATATCATAAAAATCTTTGAAAGGGTCCTAAGAAGCAAGATCACCACGCATCTAGAAACCCATCAGTTACACAACCCAGGGCAACATGGGTTTAGAACAGGTCGCTCCTGTCTGTCTCAACTATTGGACCACTACGACAAGGTCCTAAATGCACTAGAAGACAAAAAGAATGCAGATGTAATATATACAGACTTTGCAAAAGCCTTCGACAAGTGTGACCATGGCGTAATAGCGCACAAAATGCGTGCTAAAGGAATAACAGGAAAAGTCGGTCGATGGATCTATAATTTCCTCACTAACAGAACACAGAGAGTAGTCGTCAACAGAGTAAAGTCCGAGGCAGCTACGGTGAAAAGCTCTGTTCCACAAGGCACAGTACTCGCTCCCATCTTGTTCCTCATCCTTATATCCGACATAGACAAGGATGTCAGCCACAGCACCGTGTCTTTCCTTTGCAGATGACACCCGAATCTGCATGACAGTGTCTTCCATTGCAGACACTGCAAAGCTCCAGGCAGACATCAACCAAATCTTTCAGTGGGCTGCAGAAAACAATATGAAGTTCAACGATGAGAAATTTCAATTACTCAGATATGGTAAACATGAGGAAATTAAATCGTCATCAGAGTACAAAACAAATTCTGGCCACAAAATAGAGCGAAACACCAACGTCAAAGACCTGTGAGTGATCATGTCGGAGGATCTCACCTTCAAGGACCATAACATTGTATCAATCGCATCTGCTAGAAAAATGACAGGATGGATAATGAGAACCTTCAAAACTAGGGAGGCCAAGCCCATGATGACACTCTTCAGGTCACATGTTCTATCTAGGCTGGAATATTGCTGCACACTTACAGCACCTTTCAAGGCAGGTGAAATTGCCGACCTAGAAAATGTACAGAGAACTTTCACGGCGCGCATAACGGAGATAAAACACCTCAATTATTGGGAGCGCTTGAGGTTCCTAAACCTGTATTCCCTGGAACGCAGGAGGGAGAGATACATGATTATATACACCTGGAAAATCCTAGAGGGACTAGTACCGAACTTGCACACGAAAATCACTCATTACGAAAGCAAAAGACTTGGCAGACGATGCACCATCCCCCCAATGAAAAGCAGGGGTGTCACTAGCACGTTAAGAGACCATACAATAAGTGTCAGGGGCCCGAGACTGTTCAACTGCCTCCCAGCACACATAAGGGGGATTACCGACAGACCCCTGGCAGTCTTCAAGCTGGCACTGGACAAGCACCTAAAGTCAGTTCCGGATCAGCCGGGCTGTAGCTCGTATGTTGGTTTGCGTGCAGCCAGCAGCAACAGCCTGGTTGATCAGGCTCTGATCCACCAGGAGGCCTGGTCTCAGACCGGGCCGCGGGGGCGTTGACCCCCGGAACTCTCTCCAGGTAAACTCCAGGTAAACAGTTGTGACCGGGTGTGGAAGTGTGAATTGCTCATTACACTATAATTTGTTCATGATTGTAGCCATGTATACACGTAAGTAACCATTCTTACAGTATTCATTACCTTTGTAACTTGTGAGTTCATTACCTTTGTACCTAGTTCAGCCATCCAAACTTTGGGACCCAGTCCCTGGACCCATTACGTACCTCTGTAATCTGTAAATACCTTTGTAACTTGTCATGATTGTGACTAGACCTACCTGGAGTTCATTACCTTTGTAAATTGTGAGTTCATTACCTTTGTAAATTGTGAATTCATTACCTCTGTAACTTGCTCAGCTATCAAAACTTTGGAGTCCAGTCCCTGGACCCATTATGTACCTCTGTAATCTTTTGACTACCGCCCACAGGATGGGTATGGGGTGCATAATAAACATATTAAACTAACTCTTTTATCTTGTTTATCTATCCCTCTGTTCGAATTCCCTGGGGAGCAAGAAAATACTAATACTAATAATAATAATAATAATAATAATAATAATAATAATAATAATAATAATAATAATAATAATATATCTTCATTTTTACAAGGTGTTCCTATGTAATATGAGTATACTGATTCTAAATTTGAAGTCGAAGTTATGGCTACACGTCAGAATTTTTAGTTATTGGAATACATAATTTCAAGAATTGTTTATTTATATATCATTAAACATAAAGACTTTAAGCACTGGTGATATAATGAGTTATTAAAATGACTCAAGAAATCGTAATGACACGATTGCAAATAAACCATACCCCCGGCCGGGATTGAACCCGCGGTCATAGAGTCTCAAAACTCCAGCCCGTCGCGTTAGCCACTAGACCAGCTAGCCACAATAAGATTCATCCAACTAGGTATATTTCTACACCATAGGAAAGTTAGCACAGGCACCTCTGTGACCACAAATGCAAGTTTTTACAGACGAATCTCCAGCTAGCGTGGCCGTGAGTCATGTTGACGGCAGTGAAGGGACTTGAGCTAGAGTTCGTCACGGCCACGCTAGCTGGAGATTCGTCTGTAAAAACTTGCATTTGTGGTCACAGAGGTGCCTGTGCTAACTTTCCTATGGTGTAGAAATATACCTAGTTGGATGAATCTTATTGTGGCTAGCTGGTCTAGTGGCTAACGCGACGGGCTGGAGTTTTGAGACTATGACCGCGGGTTCAATCCCGGCCGGGGGTATGAGTTATTAAAATATTATTCCCAATTTCAAAGTAAATACTAAAGAATGATTCTAGGACATTTAAGCAACCAGTTCAACTGGAAAAAATATTTAAAAGTGTTTTAAGCATTTGGATTTACGCTTATGACTGAGAAGTTGTGTCTGTGAAGAAAATAGCAGTTGTCCACCAAAATGCTGGGACTGGAGCGCCCCTGGTAGCGTACCTCCATTGCTCTGATATCCTGATGAAAGCTATCACCATACTCATCATTAATAGTCGAGATGTGAATGAGTAAAATACATTTTCAGGGGCATACGTCAACCCAGTGTTCTATAAGGTTTTATCATGTTTCACACTAACTCGGTATAATTGACTGTTCTGTGCCTTTCTAGGATGCTCTGGACAAACCTGTTTGAAAGCTTTTCATGCCGCCAGCCCCAGTGGTGTCAGTTTTGAAACATAACCTGTGATGGATAAGAGTTCACGTATGTGGCTCAACAAATACCCCGGCCTTAAGTTTGCCGTTAAGGTAAAGAAATCCTGCACCTTCACCATCCATAGGCCCAACTTTATACACAGTTCTGGACGAAATATCTTTTGTGGATGCATCAATGGCAAATGCATCATGTAGAAGTTTCCTGAGAGTTTTCTTCCAGGAGATTCTTTGATCTTATAGTTGTTAGCACCTTCACGACTATTCCACAAACATAGGAAGCATTAACCTAGTATTAACCGTATCATTTTAAGGTCCCCACATTTTTTTCCACCTGTAGTTATTGTATTTTGTTAGTCTGTGAAGAGTTGTCATGTCTTTAATCTGACAGCACGAGCCGCTGGCACAGATGACTTTTCATTCCCACTGTCAATGAGCATTGTTTTCAAATTGACTTTCCTGGAATCGATGACTAGTTTTCATTCACCAGAGGGAGGTTCATGGTATTTTCGTAAGATTATTCACATGATTGCGGAAACACACCGTTTTCTATTTGATAAAAGCTGCTAAACTAGTATGGCACACACGAAAATGAGATATTTTTGTTCCTACTACTAAAAGGCTCCACTGTTTTATGCGTGATCCAATCAGTTCAGTCTTCTGCTTTAATAGGTCAAGCGCTAAAATAAGGTCATTAACTCAAAGTCCCAGAATTTGGTGCTCCATGAGAATCATTGCTAACAGTTTCTTCCTTACTGTCACTTTCAGTGTCATTAACAATATGTAACAAAGGTTTTAATGATGACTTACAGTCCGGACTTGCTATGTTGTTTTTCTTCCAGAAAACATCCACATGACCCACACAGAAGGAAGAGATATCCAGGTGAGTCTTCGGTTCTCGCTACGTCACTGGAACTGCAAATGGCATTGATGTACATTTGAAAATCAACAATTTTGTCAGTCCAATAGTATGAAAAGTACAATATATAAGTGGTTAACACGTTTACCACACACACACAAATTCTGGCGGAGCCAGGAGCTGTGAATCGACACCTGCAATCACAAATAGGTAAGTATACGTTTGTAAACAAACTAACACTCACACAAACTAAAATGCACACACACACACAGACACACACGACTCACACATAAGAACATACGAAAGAAGGAACACTGCAGCAGGCTTACTGACCCCCCCAGGATTAGCCCAATGACCCACCCAGTCAGGTCACTTTCACTTAAGGAAGGAGCAAGGCATCAGACCTAGTAGCACAAGCTAGTCAGGTCCAACTCATACCCACCCACACCCACTCATGTATTTATCTAACCTATTTTTAAAACTACTCAACGTTTTAGCCTCAATAACTGTACTCGGGAGTTTGTTCCACTCATCCACAACACTATTACCAAACCAGTACTTTCCTACATCCTTCCTGAATCTGAATTTTTCCAACTTGAAACAATTGCTGTGAGTCCTGTCTTGGCTGGAAATTTTCAGCATGCTACATACATCCCCTTTATTTATTCCTGTTTTCTATTTATACACCTCGATCATATTCCCTCTAATTCTACGCCTTTCGAGAGAGTGCAGATTCTGGGCCCTCAGTCTATCCTCATACGGAAGATTTCTGATACATAGAATCAACTTTGTCATCCTCCTCTGTACGTTTTCCAGTGCATTTATATCCATACGGTGATCAGAACTGGGCAGCATAATCTAAATGAGGCCTAACCAAGGATATATAGAGTTGAAGAACAACCTGAGGACTTCTATTATTTATACATCTAGATATGAAACCAAGGATTATGTTAGCTTTATTGCGAACACTAATGTACTGTTGTCTTGGTTTTAGATTACTGCTAACCAGAACTAAATCCTTTTCGCAATCAGTAGTATAAAGATCTACATTATTTAGTGTATATGTGGTATGGTTAATTTCCTGTCCAACATTTGGAAGTGGGGTTCACTCATCGCAGGTGTGAGTTTTCTTGCTAGCTCAGTTGAAGGGGTTATTAGGACTTTAAACTAGGATTAGTTAGAGGTATGGGTTTATAAACGATAAATAATGAGTATGGATATATTGACTTATGCTCTGATATTAAGAATCTTAATAGTAACTGTCATGGAGTAACTCTGGGTCATGATAATTTCAGAAATTGTGTAAAAACAAAGATAAATAGGAAAAAAGTGCAGAAGAAAAAACATATGATGGTGTTTTATGCTAACAGTCGAAGTGCAAGAAATAAAATTAATGAACTACGTTTGGTAGCATGTGCTGGGAACTTTGATGTCATTGCATTAACTGAAACCTGGTATGATTTAAAGAGTCGGGATATGACTGCTGAGTGTAATATTCAAGGGTTTAAGCTCTTCCCTGTGGATAGATGTAATGGGAAGGGGGGAGGAATTGCATTATATGTACGAGAAAACATTAATTGTTGCATAAAAACAGGTATAAAAAAAGATGGAACAGTAACAGAATCTGTTTGGGTAGAGTTTGTAGAAGGTCAATAAAAACTAATTCTAGGTGTAATATACCGACCTCCAGGCTTGGTTCACGATAGAAAGAGACTTCTATGGGACGAAATTGTTAGGGCTTCTATACACAATAACATAGTGATAGTAGGGGATTTTAACTTTAGTCAAATTGACCGGAATTCTTTGACCGGTAATCTAGAGTCCAGTGACTTTATGGAAACAGTTCAGGACTGTTTTCTGAAGCAGTGTGTAACAGAGCCTACCAGGGGTAATAATTTGCTAGACCTAGTCTTGTCAAATAAGGAAACACTCGTAAATAATCTGGAGATCACTGAAGAGCTTGGCGCAAGTGATCACAAATCCATCACTTTTAAAATTAACTGGGAATACAAGAATAATGATAATATGGTAAAAATCCCTGATTTTCGTTCTGCCGATTATAATGGACTTAGGGAACACCTGTCAAATCTCGATTGGGGTTATCTAGCTAATGATTTTATTGACGATGATCATACTTATGGATATGAAGGGATCTGCTTTTATGATTGTTTTCTTAATAATGTACACAGTGCCCAGAGTATATACATTCCCCAGGGAGAAATTAGGTCTAATGATAACGATCCCAAATGGGTTAACAGGAGGCTAAAGCATCTATTAGGGGAGAAAAGGGGAATTTATAGGCGCATCAGAAGAGGAGAAGTTAATCTTACTGACCAATATGTTCAGCTTAAAAGAGAAATAAAAAATGGGATTAGAAAAGCTAAACGTGACTATGAAATTAGAGATGCTAATGAATCAAAGACTAATCCAAAGGGGTCCTTTCAAGTGTATAGGACGAAGGTGAAGGAAAAAGTAGGACCTCTGAAAATTTGGAATGGACAGCTGTCGGATAACGAACAGGAAATGTGTTCCTTATTTAATGACTATTTTTTGTCAGTTTTTACACAGGAAGATGTAAATGAGATTCCAGTAATTAACAATTATTTAGTTAATGATGAATTTAAATTAACTAATATTAATGTCACGAGAGGCATGGTTATTAAACAGATAGACAAAGTGAAGCAAAATAAGTCCCCGGGACCCGATGAGCTGTTTTCCAGGGTACTTAAGGAATGCAAGATGGAGCTTAATCAGCCAATAACGAGTGTGTTTAATGCGTCCATCCTTACCAGTGTTGTGCCAGAGTTGTGGAAGATGGCTAATGTGGTTCCTATATTCAAATCAGGGTATAAGTCCACTACTTCGAATTACCTTCCAATAAGCCTGACATCTATAGTCAGCAAGTCACTAGAATCAATTATAGATGACATTATTAGAAGTCACCTCGAAGAGCATAATTTGATTAATGAATCTCAGCATGGATTCACGAGAGGACGTTCCTGCCTGACAAATTTACTAACGTTCTTCAACAGAACATTTGACGCAGTAGACGGTGATAAAAAATATGATATTGTTTATTTGGATTTTAGTAAAGCCTTCTAAAGAATACCTCACAAGAGACTCTTAAGAAAAGTGGCAGCTCATGGTATAGGAGGTAAAGTTCTAGCATGGATAGATGCATGGCTTACAAATAGAATACAGAGAGTTACCATTGATGGGGTGAAATCTAAATGGGGATTAGTCACTAGTGGCGTTCCACAAGGATCAGTGTTAGGCCCTCTCTTGTTCATAATTTACATTAATGACCTTGATATGGAAAAAGACACTTATGTACAGTTCAGGACATTTATTAAAGGAAAAGTTTTGCTACGAGTGGCTTCTTCAGTCCTAATGCAGAGAAAGCTAAGAAAACGTGTATATCTAGTGGCAGGAGTCAGGTGAAGTGACAAAGTACAGTCTAGAGGAAAAAAAGCTACAAACCTCACTTAAGGAAAAGGATCTTGGGGTGAGTATAATACAAAGCACATCTCCTGATGCGCACATCAACCAAATAACTGCTGCAGCATACAGGCGCCTAGCAAACCAACAATAGCATTCCAAAATCACATTAAAGAATCGTTCAGGACCCTGTACACTGTGTGCGTCAGGCCTATATTAGATTATGCAGCACCAGTTTGGAACCCACGCCTAGTCAAGCACGACAGGAAATTAGAGAAAGTGTATAGGTTTGCAATGAGACTAACCCCGGAGCTAAGGAGCATGTCCTACGAAGAGGTTAAGGGAAATCGCGCTGACTACTCTGGAGGACATGAAAGATTTGGGAGATATGATAACGACATATAAAATACTGAGAGGAATCAACAAGGTGGACAGAGACAGGATGTTCCAGAGATGGGACATAGCAACAAGGGGTCAAAATTGAAAGTTGAAGATTCAGTTAAGTCACAGGGATGTTAGGAAGTTCTTCAGTCATAGAGTTGTCAGGAAGTGGAACTGTCTGGAAAGGGAGGTGGGGGAGGCAGGATCCATAGAGAGCTTTAAGAAGAACTATGATAAAGAGTATCGAGCGGGGAAGGAATGATCTTGTAGAAACCAGTGAAGAGGCGAGGCAAGGAGCTATGAATCGACCCCTCCAACCACAATTAGGTGAGAACAGTTAGGTGAGTACACACAAACACACACGCACAGACTAACACACACACTCGATCCTTGCAACTGAAATTAGGTGAGTACACACACACACAGACTAACACACAAACACACATAGATAATTAACACACATACACACACACACACACTCACACATAGACACAGACACAGACACAGACACAGACACAGACACAGACACATACAGAAGTGAAGAGGCTTCTGAGTGAGCTAGATACCTCAAAGGCAATGGGGCCAGATAACATCTCCCCATGGATATTGAGAGAGGGAGCAGAGGTGCTATGTGTACCCCTAACAACAATATTCAATAAATCTATCGAAACAGGGAGATTGCCTGAGGCATGGAAGACAGCAAATGTAGTCCCAATCTTTAAAAAAGGAGACAGACATGAAGCATTAAACTACAGACCAGTGTCACTGACATGTATAGTATGCAAAATCATGGAGAAGATTATCAGGAGAAGAGTGGTGGAACACCTAGAAAGGAATGATCTCATCAACAGCAGCCAGCATGGTTTCAGGGCGGGAAACCTGTGTCACAAACTACTGGAGTTCTACGACATGGTGACAGCAGTAAGACAAGAGAAGAGGGGTGGGTGGATTGCATTTTCTTGGACTGCAAGAAGGCGTTTGACACAGTTCCACACAAGAGATTGGTGCAAAAAACTGGAGGACCAAGCAGGGATAACAGGGAAGCACTACAATGGATCAGGGAATACTTGTCGGAAGACAGCAGCGAGTCATGGTACGTGGCGAGGTGTCAGAGTGGGCACCTGTGACCAGCGGGGTCCCGCAGGGTCAGTTCCCAGGACCAGTGCTGTTTCTGGTATTTGTGAACGACATGACGGAAGGAATTAGACTCTGAGGTGTCCCTGTTTGCAGATGACGTGAAGTTGATGAGAAGAATACACTCGATCGAAGACCAGGCAGAACTACAAAGGGATCTGGACAGGCTGCAGACCTGGTCCAGCAATTGGCCCCTGGAGTTCAATCCCACCAAGTGCAAAGTCATGAAGATTGGGGAAGGGCAAAGAAGGCCGCAGACGGAGTACAGTCTAGGGGGTCAGAGACTACAAACCTCACTCAAGGAAAAAAGATCTTGGGGTGAGTATAACACCAGGCACATCTCCTGAAGCGCACATCAACCAAATAACTGCTGCAGCATATGGGCGCCTAGCAAATCTCAGAACAGCATTCGACATCTTAATAAGGAATCGTTCAGGACCCTGTACACCGTATACGTTAGGCCCATATTGGAGTATGCGGCACCAGTTTGGAACCCACACCTAGCCAAGCACGTAAAGAAACTAGAGAAAGTGCAAAGGTTTGCAACAAGACTAGTCCCAGAGCTAAGAGGTATGTTCTACGAGGAGAGGTTAAGGAAATCAACCTGACGACACTGGAGGACAGGAGAGATAGGGGGACATGATAACGACATACAAAATACTGAGGGGAATTGACAAAGTGGACAAAGACAGGATGTTCCAGAGATTGGACACAGTAACAAGGGGACACAGTTGGAAGCTAAAGACACAGATGAATCACAGGGATGTTAGGAAGTATTTCTTCAGCCACAGAGTAGTCAGTAAGTGGAATAGTTTGGGAAGCGATGTAGTGGAGGCAGGATCCATACATAGCTTTAAGCAGAGGTATGATAAAGCTAAACGGCTCGGGGAGAGTGACCTAGTAGCGATCAGTGAAGAGGCGGGGCCAGGAGCTCGGACTCGACCCCGCAACCTCAACTAGGTGAGTACAACTAGGTAAGTACACACACACACACAACACACACGCACACACACACACACACCACGCACACGCACACGCACACGCACACGCACGCACACGCACACACACGCACACACACGCACACACACGCACACACACAACACACACACACGCACACGCACACGCACACGCGCGCGCACGCACACACACACACACACACACACACACACACACACACACACATACAGGCCTAGTGTCTAATCGACATGTGCCTAGGACAAAATGGTAACTAACACACGCACACGCACACGCACACGCACACACACACACACACACAACACAACACACACACACACACACACACACACGGACGCACGCACGCACACTCACACACACACATACTACAGGCCTAGTGTCTAATCGACATGTGCCTAGGACAAAATGGTAACTAACACACACACATACACACACACATACATGGTGGGTGCAGACGTGGGTGCACAAGGCTCCGAGATTCTTAGTGTTTTTAAGGTGTGCAGTAACCACTAGCAGTAATCATTGGTAGTGACAACGTCAGTGAACAATACAACGAGTGATAACTAAAGTTATTAGTTAAAAAAAGTCGAGAGGAAGCCTGAAATCATTAATATTTCAAAGTGCCAAACCGTTGGGGGTCTACTAGGCACTGTTGCCACACAGATTCAAGCATACAAAGATCAAAGTGAGTGTGGAAGCGGGTGTTCAAGAATTACCAGCGTTTGGTTAACAAGTGAAATGTGGGGCACCATACAGTGTGAGTGAAAAAGTTAATAAGCAAAAGGAGAAAGGAAAAATAAAATATACAACAAGGGAAGGTGGCAGTAGGAGACCTGCTGAAGCAGTGACATCACAACAGTTGTATGACATTATACATATAAAGTGTAACACCGAATGTGAAGTGTATTCTGTCATAAGTGAAAAGTGAAATCACTTGAGAAATGCAGGATGCATGAGCATATATGGTTATAAACATCACGGGTGAGGGATTTACAAAATAGTGATAGAAGGCCTATGTACGACGACTACGTCATCAGCATCTGGCAACTTGTCATCACACTGCTGCCAGCGCAAGTATTACTCACCTGTTGAGGTTGCATGTTGCAGGGTTCTGAGTTCTGGTCTTGCATCACTGTTAGATACTGGTCACTCACTCCTGCAAGCTATTACCAGAATTAGAGTAGAAATAGCTTAGACGAGAGTGCAAGGAGTAAAGTGGTAGTGAGGGAGAGCGTCAGACACTTAAGCTGAGACAAGCTAAATTTTACAACCTAGCTGCTTTCTGTATTTTATAAGTAAAATCGATAAGTGTTAGAAGTTTTGGTAAGCTTAGAAATACTGGTATTTGCCGGTATTTATTAGCAGTATGAATACTTAGAAGTGGGGGCACACACACACTCACACACACACACACACACACACACACACACACACACACACACACACACACACACACACACATACACAGGAACAAGCACTTATAAGCTGTGGTACACACGCAAACACACATACATAGGATTTCACTCATTCCTGTGAACTGACCATCTAAACCTCACTCCTCTCCCTCGCCTCTCTCACTACCTGTCTCCCCTCTACTGTCCTCTACCTACCTCTCTCTACTATCTCTCTTACCTATCTCACTCTTAACCTATCTCTCTCTACCTATCACTCTCTACCCTATCGCTCTCTCCCCTCCCATCTCTTCCCCCTCTCCCATCTCTCCCCTCTCCCATCTCTTCCCTCTAACCCCTTCCCCCCTTAACATCTTCTCCCCTTCTAACATCTCTCCCCTCTCTATCTCTCCCCTTCCTTTTTCCATCCTCCTCACCCCTCCCCTCTCTCCCCTCTATCTCTCTTCCATCTCCCCCTTTCCCCTCTCTCTCCCCCTCTTTTCCTCTCTCTCTCCCCTCTCTCTCCCCCCTCTTTTCCTTTTCCCCTTCTCCCCCTCTCTCCCCCTTCTCCCTCTCTCTCTCCTTTTCCCTCTTCTCTCTCTCCTCTCTTCCTCTCTCCCTTTTCTTCCCTCTTCTCTCTCTCTCTCTCCTTTTCTTCTCTCCTCTCCCCTCCCCTCTCCTCCTTCCTTCTCTCTCTCTCCCTCTCTCTTCTCTCCCCTTTTTCCTTCTCACTCTCCCCCTCCCCCTTTCCTTCTCTACTCTCCCCCTTCTCTTTTCTCTCCTCTCTCTCTCTCTCCCTTTTTCCCTTCTACTCTCCTTTACCCTTCCCTTTCTCTTTTCTCTCTCTATCTCCCTTTCTTCTCCTTCCCTTCTCACTCTCCCCCTTTCCTTCCCTTCCTCTCTCTCTCTCTCCCTCTCTCTCTCTCTCTCTCCTTTCTCCTTCTCACTCTCCCTCTCTCTCTTCTCTCTCTCTCTCCCTCTCTCTCTCTCTCTCTCCTCACTAAAAAAATTATTGGTGGGGACCCCCCGCCATACCCTGGATCAGATGAATGGTTCTCCCCGCTACTGGTGAGGTCAGTGGACAGGATGGACAAGCCGTGCAAGAGAAAATTAGGAGGCTTTCTCACAAATGTCAAGAGCCTTCTCTCTGAAATTGGCAAGAGTTGAGAGACAGAATAGCCCTCAAGTCGAAACTCGTAGCCGGTCTATCCTTGAGTTGATCTATTGGCTGAAGCGAGTTACACTCACCAAAAAAACAAATATGGTGTGGGGACCAACAGGAAAAGGGATCGATTAGGCAAGGTTCCTGGAAGGGAAAGGGGTGAAATGAAGAGCGGTGCAGTGGAAAAGGATGAATCGAGTGGAAAAGGAAAATGCTAGAAGAGCTTACTGGGAAAAAAAGGGGGAAAGACCATTTTAAAATGGAAAAGAGGTTTAAAAGGGAAGGCAATGGGAGGAGAAGGCGAAAATCATGTTTTTCCATGGGCCCTTTAAGGAGAGAGAGAAAGGGCTCACGATTGAAGGGGGGAGGAAGAGAAGACAAGCATATTGGGAACTATCACAAACAGGAAGGGAAAAGGGGAGATGAAATTATGCAGGATATAGCGCCAGAGGTGAAAGGAGGAAAGGGAAAAACAAACTGTGCCAGGACGGAAGCAATGCAGGACAGGATGCTTCAAGAGCCACTGAAAAATCAAAGAGAAAATGTTCCTAGACAGGAGATCCAACACAAACAGGATGAGGCAGCTGAGGGAAAGGGCAAAAGCAATGATAGGGTAGGAGACAGAGGAAGGGCCAGCACTGAAAGGGAGCAGAAAAGAAGAAGGAGTTTGAGAACACACACCAAAAATAACTATACACCATCCGACAACACTTTAAATTTTCCCTACCCAAAGCTTACCCACAAAGGTAGAACCCACAGAAACAAGCTCACCTCCAGGCCCGAAAACAGGTTGGGAAGAACAAAGGATTCTTCAACGGAGAAACAATGATTGGAAGAGTGCAGAAAAAGTCAAAGGGTGTTCCTAGACAGAAAACCAACACAAAAACAGACAATGACCCGTCAGAGGAAGGACAAAAAGTGGAAGTGGCAGCTAAAAAGAGGAAAGGACTGGAGAGCAGGAGGGTAGCAGGGGAAGAACAGTGATTAATGGCAGAATCTTCACTCACAACTATCGTGAGAAACCCCCATAACAGCAGAGCCAACAAGAACACGACACAAAAGCGGGGTACCCTGCAGTGCCACCAACACCAGCATAGAACCCCTGTATGGTACTTTTCCAGGGATCATCAGAACTTGCCAGGCCCCCAAACCACAGTGTTGGAAAGGAAGCTGAAGGTATGGTACACAAACGCTGATGGAATAACAAATAATTGGGAGGAGTGGCACGAAAGAGTCAAAGAGGCATCACCTGACATCATAGCTCTCACAGAAACCAAGCTTACAGGTATGATAACTGATGCCATTTTTCCAATGGGATACCAGATCCAGAGGAAAGACAGAGGGAACAGGGGGGGTGGAGGAGTGGCATTGCTGATCAAAAACCGATGGAAATTTGATGAGCTGGAGAGAGGAGATAGCGGAGAAGAAAGTGATTACATAGCAGGAATACTTCACTCTGGAGGTCCCAAGGTGGTAATAGCAGTGATGTATAACCCACCACATAACAGCAGGAGGCCAAGGCAAGAGTACGACGAGAGCAATAGAGCGATGGTTGATACGCTGGCTGCAGTGGCCAGAAGAGCTCATGCATGCAGGGAAAAGCTCCTGATCATGGGTGACTTTAACCACAAGGAGATCGATTGGGAGAACTTGAAGACACATGGGGGCCAAGATACACGGAGGGCTAAGATGATAGAGGTTGTACTGGAAAACTTCATGCACCAACATGTAAGGGACACTAAAAGAGAGAGAGGAGAGGATGAACCAGCAAGACTGCACTTAGTATTCACGTTGAGTAGTGCAGACATCGAGGACATCACATATGAAAGACCCCTAGGGGCTAGCGATCATGTGATTTTAAGCTTCGAATACACAGAGCTACAAGTGGAGGGAGAAGCAGGAAGGCCAGGACGAATGAAGCCAAACTACAAGAAAGGGGACTACACGGGAATGAGGAACTTCCTGAATGGGGTTCAGTGGGACAGAGAACTGGCAGGGAAGCCACTTAATGAGATGATGGAATATGTAGCAACAATATGCATGGAGGCTGAGGAGAGGATTGTACCCAAGGGTAACAGGAATAATGAAAAAGCCAGGATGAGCCCATGGTTCACCCAAAGGTGCAGGGAGGCAACAACCAAGTGTGCTAGGGAATGGAAGAAATATAGAAGGCAAAGAACCCAGGAGAATAAGGAGAACAGTCGTAGAGCCAGAAACGAATATGCACAGATAAGAAGGGAGGCCCAAAGACAATATGAAAACGACTTAGCAGAGAAAGCCAAATCTGACCCGAAACTGTTATACAACCACATCAGGAGGAAAACAACAAAGACCAGGTAATCAGGCTAAGGAAGGAAGGAGGAGAGATAAGAAGAAATGACCGGGAAGTATGCGAGGAACTCAACAAGAGATTCAAGGAAGTGTTCACAGAGGAGACAGAAGAGGCTCCAGAAAGACGGAGAGGTGGGGCACACCACCAATTGCTGGACACAGTTCACACAACCGAGGAAGAAGTGAAGAGGCTTCTGAGTGAGCAAGATACCTCAAAGGCAATGGGGCCAGATAACATCTCCCCATGGGTCCTGAGAGAGGGAGCAGAGGTGCTATGTGCACCCCTAACAACAATATTCAATACATCTATCGAAACAGGGAGACTGCCTGAGGCATGGAAGACAGCAAATGTAGTCCCAATCTTTAAAAAAGGAGACAGACATGAAGCACTAAACTACAGGCCAGTGTCACTGACATGTATACTATGCAAAATCATGGAGAAGATTATCAGGAGAAGAGTGGTGGAGCACCTAGAAAGGAATGATCCCATCAACAGCAGCCAACATGGTTTCAGGGATGGGAAATCCTGTGTCACAAACCTACTGGAGTTCTATGACAAGGTGACAGCAGTAAGATAAGAGAGAGAGGGGGGTTGGTGGATTGCATATTCTTGGACTGCAAGAAGGGGTTTGACACAGTTCCACACAAGCGATTGGTGCAAAAACTGGAGGACCAAGCAGGGATAACCGGGAAGGCACTACAATGGATCAGGAAATACTTGTCAGGAAGACAGCAGCGAGTCATGGTACGTGGCGAGGTGTCAGAGTGGGCGCCTGTGACCAGCGGGGTCCCACAGGGGTCAGTCCTAGGACCAGTGCTGCTTCTGGTATTTGTGAACGACATGACGGAAGGAATAGACTCTGACGTGTCCCTGTTTGCAGATAACGTGAAGTTGATGAGAAGAATTCATGCGATAGAAGACCAGGCAGAACTACAAAGGGATCTGGATAGGCTGCAGACCTGGTCCAGCAATTGGCTCCTGGAGTTCAACCCCACCAAGTGCAAAGTCATGAAGATTGGGGAAGGGTAAAGAATACCGCAGACGGAGTACAGTCTAAGGGGCCAGAGACTACAAACCTCACTCAAGGAAAAAGATCTTGGGGCGAGTATAACACCAGGCACATCTCCTGAAGTGCACATCAACCAAATAACTGCTGCAGCATATGGGCGCCCAGCAATCTTTAGACCAGTATTCCGACATCTTAATAAGGAATCGTTCAGGACCCTGTACTCCGTGTACGTTAGACCCATATTGGAGTATGCGGCACTAGTCTGGAACCCACACCTAGCCAAGCACGTAAAGAAATTAGAGAAAGCGCAAAGGTTTGCAACAAGACTAGTCCCAGAGCAAAGAGGTATGTCCTACTAGGAGAGGTTAAGGGAAATCAACCTGACGACACTGGAAGACAGGAGAGATAGGGGGCATATGATAACGACATACAAAATACTGAGAGGAATTGACGAGGTGGACAAAGACAGGATGTTCCAGAGATGGGACACAGCAACAAGGGGACACAGTTGGAAGCTGAAGACACAGATGAATCATAGAGATGTTAGGAAGTATTTCTTCAGCCACAGAGTAGTCAGGAAGTGGAATAGTTTGGGAAGCGATGTAGTGGAAACAGGATCTATACATAGCTTTAAGCAGAGGTATGATAAAGCTCACGGTTCAGGGAGAGTGACCTAGTAGCGACCAGTGAAGAGGCGGGGCCAGGAGCTTGGACTCGACCCCTGCAACCTCAAATAGGTGAGTACAGCTAGGTGAGTACACACACACACACACACACACACACACACACACACACACACACACACACACACACACACACACTCACATGCACACGCACACGCACACACACACACACACACACACACACTCAGGCCTAGTGTCTAATCA
Organism: Cherax quadricarinatus; assembly: GCF_026875155.1. Classification (NCBI taxonomy): domain Eukaryota; kingdom Metazoa; phylum Arthropoda; class Malacostraca; order Decapoda; family Parastacidae; genus Cherax; species Cherax quadricarinatus. The sequence goes on from NC_069450.1 coordinate 34,131,068, forward strand.
ACATGTGCCTAGGACAAAATGGTAACTAACACATATTTTCTTAGACTGTAAGAAGGCTTTCGACACAGTTCCACACAGTAGATTACTGCAAAAAGCTAGAGGAAGAGAAGTAAAGTACGTGTCTTACTGAGAGTTACCAGTTGTCGCACAGACAACATGGTGATCTGAGGAGTTGACATACCAAATATGTTCAGAATCCTTAAGATGGAAGGAATCTGAGATAGCAAATAATTGCTCCAGGAACAGAACCGACATAGGCTCCATATCAACAGTGAGTAGTATGCCTGTGTACATAAGCAAAGTAGAAGGTAGTAATATCTACTTAATAGCAGCGAAGGCAGTGAGTTTGCCAATGGTCAAGGTCATACTATTTTCAGTCTTCGCAAATATAACTTGAAAATTCCATGGATTCTTCAAAAGTTCGTAATAATTTATCTACACGATACAAAAATTGCGCAAGATTTTCACAAATGGTTGGTTTAGTATAAACTAAGAGGCGTAACTATAAGTTTGGGTCCAATGTAGTCAACGGAAAGTAATACACACGAAGTAATTCTTCATACTGCTTGGTGAAGTTATTGCAAGAAGCAACTCCAGGTGAAGGAGAGCGAGAAAGACTCTTTGCAAAGTCGAATGATACTGTCTTCTGAGGCTAAGCCACCAGACGCATTATTAGCGGCCTCAAGATTACCTGGACGTCCATCAAACAGGAACCATATCAAGAGGTTGACGTGTATAAAAGAAAGGTCTATTAGTGTTATGATGCGTGTCAGAAGGTAAGGAACCATAAAGGTCCTGATGTAGCACTTTAGAGTTTCGGGTCTAGGTATCTATATTAACATTAACACCGGAACTAATTGGGACAGCTGACTCTGACATGGTTACAGAAATTACACATAAACATGGAAAAAATTAATATAAGACAAAATAAGAAAAATTACCTGAAAGAGAAATGAATGACACTGAATTAACTCTACATATATAAAAATATATACCACAAATATGAGAAAAGAGAAGCTCACTGCACACAGTAAAATTTAAGCAATAGTATTTGAAAATGTGGAAAAGTAATGCATTTTAAATTCAAATAAACAGTGGTGAGCTATCTTTACTCACAAAATGTTCCGAAAAATTAAATATAGCAAAAATAAGGCACTGGGAAGGCAATTACTAAATATATGTAATATAAATATACATATATTTTATATATATATATATTATATATATATATATATATATATATATATATATATATATAATACTATATATATATATATATATATATATATATATATATATATATATATATATATATATATATATATATATATATATATATATTATATATATATATTTTTTTATTATCACACTGGCCGATTCCCACCAAGGCAGGGTGGCCCGAAAAAAGAAAAACTTTCACCATCATTCACTCCATCACTGTCTTGCCAGAAGGGTGCTTTACACTACAGTTTTTAAACTGCAACATTAACACCCCTCCTTCAGAGTGCAGGCACTGTACTTCCCATCTCCAGGACTCAAGTCCGGCCTGCCGGTTTCCCTGAATCCCTTCATAAATGTTACTTTGCTCACACTCCAACAGTACGTCAAGTATTAAAAAAACCCTTTGTCTCCATTCACTCCTATCAAACACGCTCATGCATGCCTGCTGGAAGTCCAAGCCCCTCGCACACAAACCCTCCTTTACCCCCTCCCTCCAACCTTTCCTAGGCCGACCCCCCACCCGCCTTCCTTCCACTACAGCTGATACACTCTTGAAGTCATTCTGTTTCGCTCCATTCTCTCTACATGTCCGAACCACCTCAACAACCCTTCCTCAGCCCTCTGGACAACAGTTTTGGTAATCCCGCACCTCCTCCTAACTTCCAAACTACGAATTCTCTGCATTATATTCACACCACACATTGCCCTCAGACATGACATCTCCACTGCCTCCAGCCTTCTCCTCGCTGCAACATTCATCACCCACGTTTCACACCCATATAAGAGCGTTGGTAAAACTATACTCTCATACATTCCCCTCTTTGCCTCCAAGGACAAAGTTCTTTGTCTCCACAGACTCCTAAGTGCACCACTCACTCTTTTTCCCTCATCAATTCTATGATTCACCTCATCTTTCATAGACCCATCCGCTGACACGTCCACTCCCAAATATCTGAATACGTTCACCTCCTCCATACTCTCTCCCTCCAATCTGATATTCAATCTTTCATCACTAATCTTTTTGTTATCCTCATAACCTTACTCTTTCCTGTATTCACCTTTAATTTTCTTCTTTTGCACACCCTACCAAATTCATCCACCAATCTCTGCAACTTCTCTTCAGAATCTCCCAAGAGCACAGTGTCATCAGCAAAGAGCAGCTGTGACAACTCCCACTTTGTGTGTGATTCTTTATCTTTTAACTCCACGCCTCTTGCCAAGACCCTCGCATTTACTTCTCTTACAACCCCATCTATAAATATATTAAAACAACCACGGTGACATCACACATCCTTGTCTAAGGCCTACTTTTACTGGGAAAAATTTCCCTCTTTCCTACATACTCTAACTTGAGCCTCACTATGCTCGTAAAAACTCTTCACTGCTTTCAGTAACCTACCTCCTACACCATACACTTGAAACATCTGCCACATTGCCCCCCTATCCACCCTGTCATACGCCTTTTCCAAATCCATAAATGCCACAAAGACCTCTTTAGCCTTATCTAAATACTGTTCACTTATATGTTTCACTGTAAACACCTGGTCCACACACCCCCTACCTTTCCTAAAGCCTCCTTGTTCATCTGCTATCCTATTCTCCGTCTTACTCTTAATTCTTTCAATTATAACTCTACCATACACTTTACCAGGTACACTCAACAGACTTATCCCCCTATAATTTTTGCACTCTCTTTTATCCCCTTTGCCTTTATACAAAGGAACTATGCATGCTCTCTGCCAATCCCTAGGTACCTTACCCTCTTCCATACATTTATTAAATAATTGCACCAACCACTCCAAAACTATATCCCCACCTGCTTTTAACATTTCTATCTTTATCCCATCAATCCCGGCTGCCTTACCCCCTTTCATTTTACCTACTGCCTCACGAACTTCCCCCACACTCACAACTGGCTCTTTCTCACTCCTATAAGAATTTATTCCTCCTTGCCCTATACACGAAATCACAGCTTCCCTATCTTCATCAACATTTAACAATTCCTCAAAATATTCCCTCCATCTTCCCAATACCTCTAACTCTCCATTTAATAACTCTCCTCTCCTATTTTTAACTGACAAATCCATTTGTTCTCTAGGCTTTCTTAACTTGTTAATCTCACTCCAAAACTTTTTCTTATTTTCAACAAAATTTGTTGATAACATCTCACCCACTCTCTCATTTGCTCTCTTTTTACATTGCTTCACCACTCTCTTAACCTCTCTCTTTTTCTCCATATACTCTTCCCTCCTTGCATCACTTCTACTTTGTAAAAACTTCTCATATGCTAACTTTTTCTCCCTTACTACTCTCTTTACATCATCATTCCACCAATCGCTCCTCTTCCCTCCTGCACCCACTTTCCTGTAACCACAAACTTCTGCTGAACACTCTAACACTACATTTTTAAACCTACCCCATACCTCTTCGACTCCATTGCCTATGCTCTCATTAGCCCATCTATCCTCCAATAGCTGTTTATATCTTACCCTAACTGCCTCCTCTTTTAGTTTATAAACCTTCACCTCTCTCTTCCCTGATGCTTCTATTCTCCTTGTATCCCATCTACCTTTTACTCTCAGTGTAGCTACAACTAGAAAGTGATCTGATATATCTGTGGCCCCTCTATAAAACATGTACATCCTGAAGTCTACTCAACAGTCTTTTATCTACCAATACATAATCCAACAAGCTACTGTCATTTCGCCCTACATCATATCTTGTATACTTATTTATCCTCTTTTTCTTAAAATATGTATTACCTATAACTAAACCCCTTTCTATACAAAGTTCAATCAAAGGGCTCCCATTATCATTTACACCTGGCACCCCCAAACTTACCTACCACACCCTCTCTAAAAGTTTCTCCTACTTTAGCATTCAGGTCCCCTACCACAATTACTCTCTCACTTGGTTCAAAGGCTCCTATACATTCACTTAACATCTCCCAAAATCTCTCTCTCTCCTCTGCATTCCTCTCTTCTCCAGGTGCATACACGCTTATTATGACCCACTTCTCGCATCCAACCTTTACTTTAATCCACATAATTCTTGAATTTACACATTCATATTCTCTTTTCTCCTTCCATAACTGATCATTTAACATTACTGTTACCCCTTCCTTTGCTCTAACTCTCTCAGATACTCCAGATTTAATCCCATTTATTTCCCCCCACTGAAACTCTCCTACCCCCTTCAGCTTTGTTTCGCTTAGAGCCAGGACATCCAACTTCTTTTCATTCATAACATCAGCAATCATCTGTTTCTTGTCATCCGCACTACATCCACGCACATTTAAGCATCCCAGTTTTATAAAGTTTTTCTTCTTCTCTTTTTTAGTAATGTATACAGGAGAAGGGGTTACTAGCCCATTGCTCCCGGCATTTTAGTCGCCTCATACGACACGCATGGCTTACGGAGGAAAGATTCTTTTCCACTTCCCCATGGACAATAGAAGAAATAAAAAAAGAACAAGAGCTATTTAGAAAAAGGAGAAAAACCTAGATGTATGTATATATATATATATATGCATGTGCGTGTCTGTGAAGTGTGACCAAAGTGTAAGTAGGAGTAGCAAGATATCCCTGTTATCTAGCGTGTTTATGAGACAGAAAAAGAAACCAGCAATCCTACCATCATGCAAAACAGTTACAGGTTTTTGTTTCCGATACCTTAATAAGGAATCGTTCAAGACACTGTACACTGTGTATGTTAGGCCCATACTGGAGTATGCAGCACCAGTCTGGAACCCACACCTGGTCAAGCACGTCAAGAAGTTAGAGAAAGTACAAAGGTTTGCAACAAGGCTAGTCCCAGAGCTCAGGGGAATGTTGTACTAGGAAAGGTTGAGCGAAATCGGACTGACGACACGGGAGGACAGAAGGGTCAGGGGAGACATGATAACGACATACAAGATACTTCGGGGAATAGACAAAGTGGACAGAGATAGGATGTTCCAGAGAGGGGACACAGAAACAAGGGGTCACAACTGGAAGCTGAAGACTCAGACGAGTCACAGGGACGTTAGGAAGCATTTCTTCAGTCATAGAGTCGTCAGGAAGTGGAATAGCCTAGCAAGTGAAGTAGTGGAGGCAGGAACCATACATAGTTTAAAGAAGAGGTATGACAAAGCTCAGGAAGCAGAGAGAGGACCCAGTAGCGATCAGTGAAAGGCGGGGCCAGGAGCTGAGTCTCGACCCCTGCAACCACAATTAGGTGAGTACACGCACACACTCACGTGAAGTAGTATCGCTGAATAGTGCTCCCAGGATTTAGCGTTCAAGTGGCTGTCCTAAGATATTATTAGCGGTCATCGTACGTGAGTGAATCAGTGAATATGCCTACAAGAGTATAACAGCTTTCAAGAGTGCGAATAATGTGATAAGATCAAGAATTTTACAATTTAAATTTGAATGAATCCTGAGTGAGGGAGGGTAGCAGTCAGCTGATGAGGCTGCTGGCACCAGTGTTGAGACAAAATATCCAAACACAGCTAATTGGGTTAACGGTGTGATCTGAAATATTAATAAATACAGATATTGGTCGGTTATAGCAGCAGTGTAGTGATAAGGTCATAAACGAGTGATTAAATAAATACTGAAAGTAAGAAAAAATTAGTCAATACCCAGCTGTTAGTGTTGTGAAGGTAGCTAACATCATCAGATTTGTTATGACCATAATACTGTACTAAAGAAAAAAGAGGGAATACCAAGTCTTAAAAGAAAAAGAAAATAAAAACTTGAATGCATGATAAAGTTCCTGAAGGAGTTACAAAATTGAAGGAGTTGACAGCAGCCGACCAGCAGGAACCTCCATTGTTGTGCAGACGACATCACTTGCCTATTTGTGGTTAATTTTGGTTAGTGTCTAAAGTGTCAGTGTCTCGCCCTGCTGGTTGTATGCTATACCATCACTCTCTCCCTAACTTTCAGTACCAGGAGATAGATAGTGGTAACCCTGATAATGTTTAGTAAATTATCTAAATATCTTCAGAAGAGTTGTGTAGCCTAGTGACCCCCCTGACAGCGACAAGTTAGTAAATGAGTACGTACATACAGTCACACGTGTTCACCAGTAATTATTATTATAATAAATATTAGTATATATTAATAAGGAATTGAGTAAAATAATCCTATAATCTTCAAAAAAGTAACGTAGCCTAGTGTGCAAAGATCCGGGCCGGGAAAGTACCGGTGAACCAACAACAACAAAGATCCGGGCTGGGAGAGTACTGGTGAACCAAGAACAACAAAGATCCGGGCTGGGAGAGTACCGGTGAACCAAGAACAACAAATATCCGGACCGGGAGAGTACCGGTGAACCAACAACAAAGATCCGGGCTGGGAGAGTACCGGTGAACCAAGAACAACAAAGATCCGGGCTGGGAGAGTATCGGTGAACCAAGAACAACAAAGATCCGGGCTGGGAGAGTACCGGTGAACCAAGAACAACAAAGATCCGGGCTGGGAGAGTACCGGTGAACCAAGAACAACAAAGATCCAGGCCGGGAGAGTACCGGTGAACCAAGAACAACAACAGTAGTGTGTTAACGTGACCCCTTCCCCCCCTCTTTTTCAAAGAACAACAAGCTAGTAAACACACAAACACAAGTGTACACAATAGATATTATATAGTATATATTAGTGTATATTAATAAGGAATTGATTGTGAAAAAATTGTATAATCTTCAGAAGAGTAGCACACACATACATACACACACATGCACACACACACACACACAGATTAAGGACAGAAGGTGGAGAACTCACAAGAAATGATCAGGAGGTATGTGAGGAGCTGAACAGGAGATTTAAGGAAGTTTTTACAGTAGAGACAGGAAGGGCTGTGGGAAGACAGCACAGAAGGGAACATCAAGAGGGAATATACCAACAAGTGTTGGATGACATACGAACAACTGAGGAGGAGGTGAAGAAGCTCTTAAGTGACCTTGACACCTCAAAGGCGATGGGACCGGACATCTCCCCATGGGTCCTTAGAGAAGGAGCAGAGATGCTGTGCGTGCCTCTAACCACAATCTTCAACACATCCCTTGAAACTGGGCAGCTACCTGAGAAATGGAAGACAGCTAATGTAGTCCCCATATTTAAGAAAGGAAACAGAAACGAGGCACTAAACTACAGACCTGTGTCTCTGACATGTATTGTGTGCAAAGTCATGGAGAAGATTATCAGGAGGAGAGTGGTCGAACACCTGGAAAGGAACAAGATTATAAATGAAAACCAGCATGGGTTCATGGAAGGCAAATCTTGTATCACAAACCTCCTGGAGTTTTATGACAAGGTAACAGAAGTAAGACACGAGAGAGAGGGGTGGGTAGATTGCGTTTTCCTAGACTGCAGGAAGGCCTTTGACACAGTTCCCCACAAGAGATTAGTGCAGAAGCTGGAGGATCAGGCGCACGTAAAAGGGAGGGCACTGCAATGGATAAGGGAATACCTGACAGGGAGGCAGCAACGAGTCATGGTACGTGAAGAGGTATCACAGTGGGCGCCTGTTATGAGCGAGGTCCCACAGGGGTCAGTTCTAGGACCAGTGCTATTTTTGATATATGTGAACGACATGATTGAAGGAATAGACTCTGAAGTGTCCCTGTTCGCAGATGACGTGAAGTTGATGAGAAGAATTAAATCGGACGAGGATGAGGCAGGACTGCAAAGAGACCTGGACAGGCTGGACATGTGGTCCAGCAACTGGATTCTCGAATTCAATCCAGCCAAATGCAAAGTCATGAAGATTGGGGAGGGGCAAAGAAGACCGCAGACAGAGTATAGGCTAGGTGGACAAAGACTACAGACATCACTCAGGGAGAAAGACCTTGGGGTGACCATAACACCGAGCACATCACCGGAGGCACACATCAACCAAATAACCGCTGCAGCATACGGGCGCCTGGCAAACCTGAGAATAGCGTTCCGATACCTTAATAAGGAATCGTTCAAGACACTGTACACTGTGTATGTTAGGCCCATACTGGAGTATGCAGCACCAGTCTGGAACCCACACCTGGTCAAGCACGTCAAGAAGTTAGAGAAAGTACAAAGGTTTGAAACAAGGCTAGTCCCAGAGCTCAAGGGAATGTCGTACGAGGAAAGGTTAAGGGAAATCGGACTGACGACACTGGAGGACAGAAGGGTCAGGGGAGAGATGATAACGACATACAAGATACTGCGGGGAATAGACAAGGTGGACAGAGATAGGATGTTCCAGAGAGGGGACACAGGGACAAGGAGTCACAACTGGAAGCTGAAGACTCAGACGAGTCACGGGGACGTTAGGAAGTATTTCTTCAGTCATAGAGTTGTCAGCAAGTGGAATAGCCTAGCAAGTGAAGTAGTGGAGGCAGGAACCATACATAGTTTTAAGAAGAGGTATGACAAGGCTCAGGAAGCAGAGAGAGAGAGGATCCAGTAGCGATCAGTGAAGAGGCGGGGCCAGGAGCTGAGTCTCGACCCCTGCAACCACAATTAGGTGAGTACACACACAAACCTAACCTAACACATTAGCTCATAAATCCCCCACCACACACACATTTTTACAATAAGCTGAAACAGCTAGAACATCCCAACAGTATAAAAACAAAATGGGCTCTCAAAAGGGAGGACGTAAAGGCAAGGGAACTGATGATGGCTGGTCGGAAAAGGAAGAATGGGTAGAAAGGCTCAAGAACGAAATGGAATAACAATAGGAGGTTAAACGAGCAATAACATGCTAGAGCAAATATCTGCAGAGAGCAAGAAGTGGGAATCACGAGCTGTAGTAGCTGAGGCAAAGATACAGAGATTGGAGGAAGAAATGGATGTGCAGAAGCAGGATCTAAAGATGAGGTCCGAAAGGAGCAAGATGACTGAAATGGGAACATCAGCAGGCAGCGAGTGGACTGAAGGAGGGGATGGATCTAAGCAGTCTTTTGCAGCAGTAACATCAGGCCATCATGGTGTCTTTGGAGATTAGGGAAACAGCAAAGGAGATGCTTAAATCAGATCCAGAGATACAGAGGGAAAAGAAATGGGAAGAGGAGAGGGAGAGGTCAATAATTATTCATGGGCTTCAGGAGGCTGAAGGGCAGACCTATGATGAAAGAAAGCATTGGGAGAAAATAGAGATTAAGAACATCATTGCAATAACAGGAGAGAGGGACATGTCTCAGGTAGAAAATTTTCACAGACTTGGGGGGGGGGTATTCGAGGGATAAAAATCGACCAATCAGATTGACATTCAAGACAGATGTGGTAAGGAACAAGATACTACAACAGAAAACACTGTTAAAGGACTCTCCACATTATCAAAACGTGTTCCTAAATCGAGACAGAACACGAAAGGAAAGGGAACAACTGAAAATGAGAGCAAGACAGAACCAGTGGAGGGAAAGAGAGACAGGACAGGCAATGACAGACAGGAAAATTCAGCCTTTGGGGAACATCAAACAAATGCTTACAGAATACTCTCAACCCCTGTCACCACCTATCAACCAAACACAGTAAACAGAAACGAACCCCACTCTATAACCCTTCCCCAAGCACTAATTCCACAATCACAGCAGCCTCCCATAATATTGTGCCTTGCCACCCGCCCTCCCAGCCTGTACCTTCCTCTTCCTTCTCCCAAAATACAGTAATGGAAAGGAAGGTAAAGGTATGGTACACCAATGCAGATGGAATAACAAATGAAAGTGAAGAGTGGCGAGAACGCATCACTGATGCATCACCTGACATCATAGCACTAACAGAGACGAAACTTGCAGGGATGATAACAGATGCAATTTTTCCACCTGGATATCAGATTATGAGGAAAGACAGAGAGAACAGAGGAGAGGGAGGAGTAGCATTGCTCATAAAAAACCAGTGGAGTTTTGAGGAGATGGGAGGAATGGAAAGAAGGGAAACAGGCGACTTCATTGTAGGAACACTTCGGACTGGTGGTCCAAAGGTGATGATAGCAGTGATATATAACCCACCACTTAACAGTAGAACAAGAGATGGGGATGGGGTTCACTTATCCAGGGCAGGTGTGGGTTTTCTTGCTAACTCAGTTGAGGGGGTTGTTAGGACTTTAAACTAGGATTAGTTAGAGGTATGGGTTTAGAAATGATTAATAGTGAGTATGGATATATTGACTTATGCTCTGATATTAAGAATCTTAATAGTAACTGTCATGGAGTAACTCTGGGTAATGATAATTTCAGAAATTGTGTAAAAACAAAGATGAATAGGAAAAATGTGCAGAAGAAAAAACATATGATGGTATTTTATGCTAACAGTCGAAGTGCAAAAAATAAAATTAAAAAACTACTTTTGGGGAGCTGTTGGGAATTTTTGATATCATTGCAAAAAACTGAAACGTGGTATGTTTTAAAAAGATGGGGGATATGACTGCTGAGTGTAATATTCAATTTTTAAAATTGTTCAATGTGGATAAGTTGTAAGGGGGAAGGGGGGAGGAGTTGCATTGAAGTTCGAAAAAATTATTAATTTTTGGCAAAAAAAACAGGTATAAAAATAGATGGAGCAAAAACAGAGTTTTTTGGGGTTTAGGTTCGTGGAGGGTTCAAGAAAAACTTATTCTAGGGGGTAATATACCGACCTCCAGGCGGGATCCGATAGAGGGAATTTTTGGGACGAAATTGTTGGGGGTTTTCGGGAAAGAAACCCTTTTGTATAGTAGGGGACTTTAATTTTTAGTCAAATTGACGGGAATTCTTTGACAGGTAAAATAAGTCCAGTGATTTTTTGGGAAAACAGTTCGGGGACATTTTCTGAAACAGAGTGTAACTGAGCCTACAAGGGGAAATAATTTGCTGGGACCTGGGCTTGTCAAATAAGGAAAACATCGTAAATTTAATCGGGAATCACTGAAGAGCTTGGGAAAGTGATCAAAAAAACCCAATCACTTTTAGCTTTAAATTTGGGGAATGCAAAAAATTAATAAAATTTCATTTAAAAACCCTGATTTTCGTTTTTGCCGGTTTTTTATTGAAAATTAGGGAACCCTCTGTCTAATTTTTGTTTTGGGGGTTTTCTAGCTAATGATTTTTTGACCCATAATATACTTTTTGGGTAAGAAAAGGGGTCTGCTTTTAAAGATTGTTTTTTAATAATGTACACAGTGCCCAGAGAAAATACATTCCCCCCAAAAGAAATTAGGTCTAAAAAATAAAGATCCCAAAATTTGGGGTTTTAACAGGGGGCTAAAGCATCCCATTGGGGAAAAAAAAGGGGAATTTATAGGGGCACAAAGAGGGGAAGGGTTTAAACCCTTTCTGGGCCAAAATGTTCCCGCTTAAAAGAGAAGTAAAAAAAAGGGGATTTAAAAAAGGCTTTAAAAGTGACTATAAATTAGAGTTGCTAATGAATCAAAAAACTAATCAAAGGGGTTTTTTTCAAAATGTTTTAGGACTAAGGGGAAGGAAAAAAGTAGGGGGCCTCTGAAACCCGGGAATGGACACTGACGGATAATGAACGGAAATTTTGTTCCTTATTTAATGACTATTTTTTGTCGTTTTTTCAAAGGGAAAATGTAAAAGAGATTCCCCGTAAAATTTAAAAATTATTTAGTTTTCCCGTTAATTTTTAAATTGAAAAAATTAACCCGTTTAAAAAGGGGCAGGTTAATAAACAGTTTGACCCAAAATGAAACAAAAAAAGTCCCCCGGGGCCCCATGAAATTATTTTTTAAGGGGACTTTGGAATTTCAAAATGGAGCTTAGCCCCCAAATTTAAAGAGTGTATTCAAGGGGTCCATCCTTTTCCGTGTTGTGCCAGAGTTGGGAAAATGGCTTTAAAGTGGTTCCATATTTAAAAACAGGGGGTAAGTCCACTCCTTAAATTACCGCAATAAGGGCCCGGGCATCTATAGTGGGCAAGTTTTTTTTTAGAATCAATTATAGCTGCCCTTAAACGAAGTCACCTTGAAGAGCATAACTTGAAAAAATGAATCTCAGCATGGATTTACGAGAGGTTTGTTCCTGCCTGACCCAAACTTACTGACGTTCTTCAATAGAACATTTGAGGCAGTTGACAGTGATAAGGAATATGATATTGTTTATTTGGATTTTAGTAAAGCCTTCGACAGAGTACCTCACAAGAGACTCTTAAGAAAAGTGGCAGCTCATGGTATAGGAGGTAAAGTTCTAGCATGGATTGAGGCATGGCTTACCAATAGAAAGCAGAGAGTTACCATTAATGGAGTGAAATCTGAGTGGGGATTAGTCACTAGTGGCGTTCCACAAGGATCTTTTTTTGGGGCCCTCTCCTGTTCATAATTTACATTAATGACCTTGATGAAGGGATTACTAGTGACATGAGTAAGTTTGCTGATTGATACAAAGATAGGCCGTATAATTCACTCTGAGGAGGATATCAATGAACTCCAGGACGATTTGAACAAATTAATGTCTTGGTCTGAAAAATGGCAGATGAAGTTTAATGTGGATAAGTGTAAGGTACTTGCCCTTGGTAATGAAAATAACCCTCGAAGCTATAATCTGGGTGAAGTAGAGCTTGGTCATACAGAATGTGAAAAAGACTTGGGAGTCATGGTAAGCAGAAATCTAAAGCCAAGACAGCAGTGCCTTAGTGTGCGCAACAAGGCCAACAGATTACTTGGATTTATCTCAAGAAGTATAAGTAACAGAAGTCCAAAAGTTATTTTACAGCTCTATACATCACTAGTGAGGCCTCATTTAGATTATGCTGCTCAGTTTTGGTCCCCTTACTACAGGATGGACATAGACTCATTAGAGAACATACAGAGAAGAATGACTAAAATGATTTACTGTGTAAGGAACCTCCCGTATGAAGATAGACTTAAAGCCTTAAATCTCCACTCTCTGGAGAGGCGTAGAATGAGGGGAGATATCATTGAAGTGTATAAGTGGATGACGGGCATAAACAAGGGAGACATTAATAAGGTACTGAGGGTGTCGAACCAGGTAAGAACCAGGAATAATGGATTTAAGTTGGATAAATTTAGATTTAGAAAGGACATAGGTAAGTACTGGTTTTCTAACAGAGTTGTAGATGCGTGGAACAGTCTTCCCAGTGGGGTAATAGAGGTTAGGACCTTGGGTAGCTTTAAGAAGAGACTGGACAAATATATGAGTGGGAGGGGCTGGGTTTGATTGGTGTCAAGGGGTACGGGAGTTATTTCTTGAGTAGCTTTAGGTAGATGTCGTTTTGATAAGGACCTGCCTCGTATGGGCCAGTAGGCCTTCTGCAGTGTTCCTACATTCTTATGTTCTTATGTTCTTATGATGTGTGCAATAGGGCAATGGTGGATACACTAGCTGAAGTGGCCAGGAGGGCTCATATGGGTAGGACAAAATTGCTTATAATGGGGGATTTCAATCATAAAGAGACTGACTGGGAAAACCTAGAGCCACATGGGGGACCAGAAACATGGAGGGCTATGATGTTGGAGACTATTGGAGAACTTCATGCATTAACATGTTAGGAATACAACCAGAGAGAGGAGTGGATGTTGCAGCAAGGCTGGATCTCATATTCACCTTGAATAGTTCAGACATAAGGGATATCACCCACGAAAGACCCCTTGGCGCTAGTGATCATGATGTCCTGAGTTTTGAATATCTTGTCGAATTAAAAGTAGAGAATGCAGCAGCACGAGAACAAAGAGAAGCCAAACTTCTAAAAAGGGGACTACATAGGAATGAGAAGTTTCCCTGCATGAAGTGCAGTGGGAAAGAGAACTAGATGGAAAGACAGTAATAAAATGAGGAAATAGAAACCCACTAAGTGCAGGAGGAGAGGAAAGGTTCAACCCAAAGGGCACAAAAAAAAGTTAAGACCAGAGTGACCCCAGGGTTTTAAATTTGGAGGTTTTGTGATAAGGGTTTGAAAAACCCCGACAAGTTGAAGATTGAGACACTTTGCGCATAGGGAAAACTTTATTCGGGAAACGTTTTCGCCACACGTGGTTTCATCAGCCCAAATAAAAAGAAGGCGTAAGGAGGGGGAGGAGAATGAGGTAATCAGTCCCTCAACCTGGAGTCGGTGTTTCAGTCATCAATCTTGTAGAATGTACAGCATGGGGCCGTAGACTGCTTATATACTGTAGTGAGGGGACGTGAAGCGATGGGGGGGGGGTCATGTGGGACACCACTATCGAAATAGGTCTATCAAAGGTTAACAAGTGTTGAAGAATTCTTCAAAACTTGTTTAACCTTGGACAAGCCTACTTTGACTAGTGGAGGGACCACTATACCCCCCCTCCATCTGTTCACTCACCTCATACAGTTATAAGCCCCTCTCGACCCCTTCGTACATTTTAAAAGATTGAACTGAAAAAATCGACTCCCGGTTTTAGGACTGATTACCTCATTCTCCTCCCTCCTTACGCTTCCTTTTGATTGGGTTGAAGCACTGTTGGCGAAACTTTTCCTGAATAAAATTCCATATCTGCATAAGGTCTCAATCTTTAATGGGGGGGTTTAAAAAGGCCCAAAAACCCAAATGTGCTAGAGTATGGAAAATGTATAGAAGGCAAAGGACTCAAGAAAACAAGGAGCTGAACAGAAGAACCAGAAACGAATATGCAAGGATAAGGAGAGAGGCCCAGGGGCAATACGGAACGACATAGCATCAAAAGCCAAATCTGAAAAAGTTGTTAAAACAGTCACATTAGGAGAAAAACAACAGTCAAGGACCAGGTAATCCTCTCTAATACACAACTTTCCTTGTATGAATCTTAGCCCTGGCTTCATCTCTGTAGATGCCTTCCTCTCCCACTACATTTAAAATGCTCCAAACTTCGAACCCGTGACTTTAACCACTCTCATTTTTTCTTTTTCTTTTTCCCTCCCTTTTCCCCCTTTTCCCTCTTTCCTTTTTCTCCTCTGGGTTGTCTTGCTCTCTTCTGTCTCGTATTTCTGTTCCTTCTTCATTTATTTCACCACTTCCCCTTTCACGCATATCTGTGCGCTTGCTCTCCCTTGTGGGCACCTAGCTCTCCTACAGTGCTCCCCTTCCTTTGTATTTGACTGGCTCGTCCCTCCTTATTCCCCACTTCTACCATACTATTTACCTCTTTTACACTACTACTACTACTGATGAAATTGAGACATGTGCGGCGTCTGGTTGTCTTTGTTGTGGACGTTTCGCTTTTCCAGTGGCTGACTGGATGGCGAAACGTCTACGATAGGGATGCCCGTTGTGTTGTACATGTTTTCCTTAATTTCATTTTGTCGGTATTATATTACCATTCTTGTACTACTACTACTACTACTACCACCACCTCTTCCTGCCTATATATAGCCGTCCTGCTCCACTTCTGGTTTACACTCCATCACTCACTCATTGGGCACACATCTCCATCGACCAACGATCTCGCCTCTCTAATTACCCCTTTGTTGAGTGGGGACTTTCCTCAGAGTGGTGGTTACTAGACCTTCGTCTTCCCTTCAGGATTGGTGCTCGGTGGCTGCCTCCCCATGGGCAGGAAGCCTCCCTCTGCACTCCTGTTGCTGTCTGAAGTCCCCAAACGCCTCAGCCTGTACGTGTGGTCTGCACGCCATACTGCCAATGTTCCCCTCTCCTCACCGTTCAGGGCATACAGTGCTCCATCAAGCTACAGCTCACCTCCACAGTGTCCTGTGTCTCCAGAGACGGACTCCACAAGAAACTTTTAAAAAGTTTTTAGCCAGGCAAGTACGTGTGTCTACTTCACACGTACTTCCCTAGCCATTTTTCTCACAGATTTGGCCGCCACATCTAATTTACGATCCCTGCAATGCTTTTCACTTCCTTCCCCCTTACCACTCCTCCTCTATGCCATCCCCTGCCTCTACTCTTTCTACTCCTGCCTCTAAGGCCTACCTGCCTCTCCTCTTACAAACCCAATTCTTTCTCGCTTAACTTCAAGTATTTCTAAATCTGATAAATGCCACTATCTGTCTGGAAATTTATTGTACCGGATCCTGGCGCTCCTCAGCTGAAAGTCTTTAAAACAAACTCAGGCTTCAAAACTTCTTCTTGACAGACATTCTTACGAAACGTACACCTCAACCGAGACCAGACAAAAACTTCTCAACACGGGTTCACTATTATTTGGACTCCTGAGAAACGCGCCAAATGCACAGTGATCGCAAAACACGTAGACTATTCTCTCCGGGACTGCCTATGACACAGACAAAAAAGACTTAATCAAAGAATTATTTACTAAGAACAAAGTCTCTGTTGACGATATTTTACAGACCTGAAAACTCTACCATCCTCAAAATACGCTGTTCAACTCCTGACACCTCTACACTCTTCAATAAAAGGAATCCTTGCCAAGACCATCGCAATTCCTCCAAACCCCCTCTTCACTCCAAACTTTCCACCCCTTTCACAAAAATGTCGGGAAATGCTACAAATTCTGCCACGACAAATCTCATGCATTTCCCCACACAAACCTGCTCCAGAGTTCAGCAATTGGCCACTTCTGGAACACTTGCAACCTCCCCCTTAAATGTTCTAACTACAGTGGGTCACACATTGCAGTTGCAAATTCCTGCCCTACTAGAAAAAAACATTCTCTCCACCCTCAGAGAAAGCAAACCTCCCTCCCTCCCCAACCCTTCCCTGCCCCTCTCCCCCTACCATCCCTTTCCTCCCCTACTCCCAATGCCTGGGTTACTCCACGCAATTGGTCTACCCTCTCCTACTCTACAAACTTCAACACCAACGCACAGACTACAAGCACTTCTCCTTCTACACCTACACCCACACTAGACTACAAAACTAACTGCCAACTCGCCACTGCTGCCCACTCTGCGATGGTAATTTTTTCAAGCTTACCAATCAGACTACTCACATGTCCTTAACCTAATCTTGTCTGCAAAACAATTTTCCCCTCTTTAATTATCCCTCCTTCCTGCTTCTCTTCTAAGCCCCCAAACAACCTCTACCTCCTCCCTCTCTCCCACCCCCCACTTCCTCACCCACCAGTCTCCCCTCCTCCCCTACCCTCTTCACTACTTCCACCCCCCCACTAACACCCTACTGCTGGCTGCTACGACCACCCCTCCCCCTCCCTCCTTACCACTTCCTCTTCCCCAACCAAAGCTTCCACTTCTCATCCCCTACCAAAGTTCCACTTCCTCTGCATCCACCTTCGCCCACCCTCCCACCACAACCAAAACTTCATCCAGGTCAAACTCCACCTCCTCCACAACAAAATCCACTCAAACCTAAACCTGCCCTAACTTCTGAAGACAGACCAAAGAACATAAAACAGATCCATCTCTTCCTTCCCCTCCAGGAAACGGGTCTGTAACACCTAAAAACACACATCCACTGATGGCCCCACTATCACTGGTTTTTAATCCAAAATCCTCCCCCGACATTAACTTTGCTAAGACGAAACCATTAAATCACGTTTAAGGTGATTCAGTTCAACGTCGTTTCTTACTTTACAATTAGACACCTACTGGCCGAGCTCCTTGAAGCAGAGAGGCCAGATATTGTTTTGCTAAACAGTTCCTGCCTCAAAGCCCTCAACGTATCCGCCATTATGGGTTATACTGCACTACAGTCTCCTATGATCCCCACGATGGGGTTGCCATCCTTGTAAAAACCCCAAAACAAAAAACACGAATTTCTCCCAATCCCTTTTATTCACCAACACTGTCTTGCATTTCAGAATACACACCCACCTTGGCCCCTTTTCTTTTTCGCCACCTAGCTTGCCCAAACACTATTCTCAACATACACGACCTTTCCTTAGTCTTAACTACACCAACACACCAACATACCTACTAGCTGACATGAAATGCCAAACACACCGCCTTTTATCACACCAGTAACACCAACTTGGTAACCAATTACTCAACTTCACAAGCCATTAACACCTAATTCATCTCGGCCCAGACTTCAAAACCTTCTACAACCACACGGGGCAAGGCAACCAGACATTCATTCTGGCAAACCGAGGGCCCGCTCTCTATTTCAACACTACATCTCACCTGACCCTATTACAGGCTCTGTCACATTCCAGTCATCTTACACATCTCCCCAAACCCTACCTCATTCCAACCACACCTTCCTTCTCCTACAAGAACGCTGACTGGGATGCTTTCAAACAACCACATAGACAATATTAACCTCACCTATGACTACAACAACAAACCTATCTCTGACATCGATACTCAACTTGATCTCATCCAGGACACCAATTACACAAGCAGCCAACATCGCAATACCAAAGAAAACTCCCCACCACCGTTATTCCTTCAAACCATCACTCAGAACAAGAAGACTAATTATCTGCTAACAACCGCTCCCTCTTACAACACACATAAATTTAATCAAGTCTGATTTAGACTCACTTACCTTAGAAACAACATTTTACACAGCCTAGACCAAGGCCACAACAATCACTGGTCACAACTCTACAACAAGCAGACAAAACAGCGTATTAAAAACACTAAAGCCTTCTGGAACTTTATCAAAAAAAATCAGATGCACAACTCCCACCAACAAATTTTAAACACATCACCCCCAACAACACACACATCTCAGACCCGCAGGCTGCTACCAACATCTTCAAACACATCTGGGAGAAATTCTTCCACCCTCGCCCCCCTCACCCTAACGTTATTTAAAAACATTCAGAACATAGAACACTGGAACACTGCAAAACACACAAGAAACAACACCAGATAGCCACATACAAACTAGACCCCTTTACCTCCTCCCAAGAACTCGACACTCCTTTCACCAAAAACAGACATTAAAAAATCTCCTCAGACACCTTTCCCCCAAGGCTCCTGGTGCCTCTGGCCCAAACCGTATTATCCTAAAACTCTTTCCTGACTCTATTTATTACTGCCTACACAAACCTACTCAATGCCTCCCTTGCCTCTGGATACTTCCCTTCCCTCTTCAAAGCTTCTACTGCTATCCTCCTTCCTAAACCCAAAAAAAACCACTCTGCTCCTAGAAACTATCACCCTATCAGCCTCCTCGAAACTTTACGAAAGCTCTTTGAAAAAACTCATCAACCTCACCTTTCGCAGATACCTGGAACACAACTCTCTACTTTCTGATTGGCCAGTTGGCTTCAGGACAACCACAGATCCACACAGGATGCCATTAACATCATTCTCAACTACATCCACATATACACAGAAGAAAGAAAAGGACAGCCCTGGTTGCAAAAGACGTTGAAAAAGCTTTTGACACTGTCTGGCACGAAGGGCTCAAGTACAAACTCTGCACTAACTTTAACCTGCCTTCACTACTCGTAAACTCCTCTGCAACTTCCTAGACGGCCGTACCATGAGAATCAAATTCTAAGACTGTTACTCTGATTACTTCACACTAAACGCTGGAGTACCCCAGGGATTTGTCCTCTCCCCTACCCCCTTTCATTTTATACACTAACGACATTCTAACACCTGTATACCAAACTCCATCACCTAGCCTAGCAGGGCGACATTACACAACTTTTCACTCATGCCAATATAGATACACTCACACACAAAAAACAAAATGAGGTCGACAGGATAGCCATCTGGGAACAAAAATGGAGGAAACAAAACCAATGCAGCTAAATCCGCATTACATTTTTTTAACTTAGTAAACGTGATCCTCCATTACCTATCGAGCTCAGAACAGCTGACACCCGCACTTACATTCCCATCACAAAAATCTGTCACTGTCCTTGGCGCTAATCTTGATACCTTCTACGCTTAAACGGACACATACACTCAAAGGGATGCAATAGCTAGTAAGACCCTTGCGGGCCTCTAAAAAGCTGAAACATGCCTCTCAACGCACCAAAACTACACCTCTACAAATCCCTAAAAACGTTTCCCCTGATAACTTACTCTCCTCTAGCCTCCCCTCTTGCAGCAAAAACAAACTTACTAAACTGCAGCGTGTCCAGAACAAGGCGCTGCCCCTGGGGGCTTGATGTCAGATGGGAAAGGCTTCGCCACAAGCGGTCTTCCATGCCCAATTAGACATCCCCGCGCTGAATCTGTTTCTGGAAGACGCTCAGTGACAGACAAAATAGACAAAATTGAGACACGACATGACTAACTGAACCTCTCTCCTTGACGAAGACATTCGCGACCCCCAAACCAACACAAAACCCTTTTTTACTCCTTGCATGATCCTGCTCCTAACCCTATTTACAAATAACCTTGGATTCGCTGAAGGTACCTTCTATGACAGGTACCATTCTCCCGACCCACGTTCGTCTTAGCTTTTGGGGTTAAGACATGGCTCAGTTCTACACACATCTCTAGCGCTAAACGTCGCATGTCCCTTCCTCCCTGCTCCCACCCACCGAGTCCCAACAGAAGAGCCTGAATTTCTCTTCTCAATATCTGTCCCACGATCCCCCCTTCGCTGCTGGGTTAAGCCCTAGCTCTATTTCTACGACAAGAACACTCCTCTCCAGCACTATTCTTCGTCTGTCCCGTTTCCCCCTTCATCCCATTTGGGATCGTACCTGAACTTTCGTTGTTCGTTTTGTTACTTTCTGGTTACTGTGACTTTGTAAATGGTCCAAGTCGGACCGAAACGTCGTCTTAAGCTTTCTCTCTTTATGTGCGGGTTATCTGTGTATATGTAGCATGGTTATTTAACTGTCCAACAATCAGAACTTTGCATTTGTCAATATTAAACTGCATCTGCCACTCTCCGACTATTGCATCAGTCTATTCAAATCATCCTGGAGTGCTTTAGTGTCCTCATTAGAATGAATTGGACGGCCTATTTTGGTGTCATCAGCAAATTTGCTTATGTCGCTATTTATTCCCTCATCCATGTCATTTATGTAAGTTGTTAACAACAATGGGCCCAACACTGACCCCTGAGGAACACCGCTGGTGACGTGCCCCCATTCTGATTTCTCCCCATTTATGCAAACTCTCTGCTGCCTATTTGTCAGCAATGCCTCTACCCAGGAAAAAATTTCTCCTCCTATTCCGTGTGCCTTAGGTTTCCTCAATAGCCTCTGGCGTAGAACTTTATCGAAAGTCTTACTGAAGCCCATATACACAATATCATATTCATTACCATGATCTACCTCCTCAAACGCCTTAGTGAAAAAGGTTAGTAAATTCGTAAGACAGGAACGCCCCTTTGTAAAACCGTGTTGAGATTCAATAATCAATCTGTGCCTATGAAGATGGCTACGAATTCCTTCAGCAATTATTGATTCCATAATTTTTCCCATTATGGAGGTAAGGCTTATTGGTTTATAGTTGGAAGCCAAGGACCTGTCACCTGCATTGTAAATAGGTATTACATTTGCCATTTTCCACTTATCATGCACTATTTCAGTTTGTAGTGATATGTTAAAAAGATTAGCCAAAGGTATGCTAAGCTCGTCTTTACATTCCTTTAACACCTTTGCAAACAGTTCATCAGGGCCTGGGGATATGTTAGGTTTTAGTTTCCCTATTTGTCTGAGGACCATGTCACTAGTTACCACAATCGTGCATAGTTTATTATCATCCTGTTATACATAATCTATTATTTCAGGAATATCGCTAGTATTTTCCTGGGTGAAAACTGAGAGGAAGTAGGTATTGAGAATTTCACACATATCCTTATCACTGTCAGTGATCTGACCAGAGTTACTCTTAGGTGGGCCAGTCTTGTCCCTAATCTTACTTCTGTGTACCTGAAAGAACCCTTTTGGGCAAGTCTTTAAAATCCCTTGCGACCTTAGCCTCATAATCCCTTTTTGTTTTTCTTATTCCTTTCTTTATTTCTCTCTTTAATTGAATATATTGATTTCTTAACTGCCCATCCTCTCTTTTGATGCGCCTATATATGCCTCTCTTTTAACCAATGAGATGTCTAAATCTATTGTTCATTCATTTGGGATCATTTTTGTTAGATCTAATTTCCCTACTCGGAACAAAAGTTGTCTGGGCAGCTAGAACTATGCTCTGATAAACGTCATATTGGCAACCAAGATCACCTACCTGACCCATAGTCATGACATCCCAATTTAGCCCACCCAGGTAATTTTTCAGTCCCATTAAGTCGGCCAAGCGAAAATCTGGGACAGAGATTTAATTGCAGTTATCTGGGTAATTCCATGATATATTGAAACTAAGTGATTTGTGATCACTTTCCCCAAGCTCATCATTAACCTCAAGATTATTAATTAGTGAATCTTTGTTGGCAAGAACCAAATCAAGCAGATTGTTTCCTCTAGTTGGTTCTGTCACAACCTGTTCTAAAAAGCAATCCTGAACCGTACCAAGAAAGTCACTAGACTCAAGATTTCCTGTCACATTGTTCCAATCAATTTGTCTAAACTTAAAATCTCCCATTATCACAACATTTTCATATCTAGATGCCTTATGAAATTCGTCCCATAACAGCTTACTGCACTCCCTATCAAGGGAATACAAATCACAACCAAAATTAATTTGTCACGTCCCTCGAGAAACTGTAGCCAAACAGATTCTGTGTTCGATGTTTCTAATCTCACATCATGTCTAAGACAACATTTAAATTTTCTCTGACATACATCGCCACTCCACCACCCTTCCTGTTGACCCTATCAGTGTGGAATAGTTTATAACCCTGTATGTTGCATTCAGAAGGCATTTCTCTATCTTTCAGGTTGAACCAGGTCTCTGTTATACCAATAATATCTATATTACCTACACTTGCAAGTAATCTTAGCTCATCTTTCTTATTTCTTAGACTCCTACTATTTGTATAGTAAATCCTAAGGGAGCTAGTCACTCGTTGCCCTCTACTATCTCTCTTTGTTTGTTGATCAATTGATTTGCCATTACTAACAACTTTATTTTGAATATTGTCTTTTAAACATATCCCTGAGGTATCCTGGTAATAACTGCTGTTTTTAACCCTAATGCTGCAGCCTGATTGTTTCCCACACACACCCATACCTCTTTAATCTATCAGTTTAATTTCCTAGACAAGTCATCAATCGAATTGGCTAATGCAACCACTCCATCCCCAGAGAGATGAACGCCATACCTTTCATACATATCACGATTGCCAAAGAATAGGTCCCAGTTATCAATGAATGGGATTGTAAGTTTCTTGCAGTACCTGTCTAGCCAGAAGTTTATACCAATTGCCCACACGCACGCACGCACACATACACACACACACACACACACACACACACACACACACACACACACACACACACACACACACACACACACACACACGCACACACACACACACGCACACGCACACACACACACACACCAACCTTCCAACCCCCTAAAATACAGCATTGGAAAAGATGCTGAAGTTATGGTACACCAACGCAGACGGAATAACAAATAATAACAAATTAGAGTGAGAAGTTGCATGATCACATTACAGAGGCCTCCCCAGACATCATAGTACTCACAGAAACAAATTTCAGGGGGATGATAACAGACGCAATCTTCCCTAATGGTTATCACATCCTGAGAAAAGACTTGGTGATGTTATTTTTTAGCTTTTAGTGGTCATGTCTTAAGTGTTCATGTTTTATGTGATTATATTTAGAATTTGGTGTTTTTTTTTTTGGTGTTTACGTTTTTTATTTTGGCGGTTAAATCATGTTTTTTTTTTAGCGAACATTTGTCTTAAGTGCCCATGTACACTTTTTAGAGAGGGAAGATGGAGTCGCACTGCCCATCAAAATCCAGCAGAAATTTGAGGAGTAAACAGGGACAGACAGAAGGGAAATAGATGTCTGCAGACTGGGTCCCAAGGTATTGATAGTAGTGATGTACAACGTGCTACTGAATAGCAAGGTCCGGATGGAGAAAAAGGGGGAGAGCAGGAGCTAGACACTGACCCTACCTTAACAAGCAGACTGGTAATCAAACTCGCTCGCTACTCCTATCTGTTGAACTTTTCCCTCACATTATCAAGGAAAAATACAAGTAATACATCAAAGGACAGCATGTAGAGGGTCTAGACCACACCTCACCATCACATCCCACAACAAAGGAACACCTGACACACGACGACACGCGACTCATAAGAAAGAGAGCACTGCAGCAGGCCTGCTGGCACAACTAGACAGGTCCTTCATGGCATCCCACAAACAAACTTTTCTACCCAAGAATTAAGATATATTTATTTTTCC
Organism: Cherax quadricarinatus; assembly: GCF_026875155.1. Classification (NCBI taxonomy): domain Eukaryota; kingdom Metazoa; phylum Arthropoda; class Malacostraca; order Decapoda; family Parastacidae; genus Cherax; species Cherax quadricarinatus. The sequence continues at coordinate 34,155,398 of NC_069450.1, forward strand.
AACGTATTATTAAATTCTTCCCAAATTCTATTAATTATAAGTGAATCTAATTTATATAAACCAGAGGAAATATTCATATTATTTTCAAAACTGCTTTTTATGAAACAAGATTTAATTATATTCCTGTCGACCATGGACTTGCTTGATACAACTTTCTCAGCTTTTTGAAAATCAATTGGATGGTTAACTCTTTCAGGGTTTCGGCCATACTAGTACGGCTTATGCACCTGTGTCCATGACGTACTAGTACGCCTAAATTCTAGCGCCCTCAAATCTAGTGAGAGAAAGCTGGTAGGGCTGCATATGAAAGAATGGGTCTATGTGGTCAGTGTGCGCAGTATAAAAACAATCTTGCATCACACAGTGCGTAATGAGAAAAAAAAACTTTGACCGTGTTTTTGGATTAAAACAGCGACTTTGCACTGTATTTTCGTAAGGTATTTATTGTTGTATTCTAGTTTTCCTGGTCTCATTTTATAGAATTGAGGACATATTACAGAAATTGTGATGATTTTGTCTGGTTTTACAAAGAAAAATATCTTGAAATTGAGCTCAAAGTAGCAGAAATGTTCGATTTTTACCAAAGGCAAAAGTAAATAAATCATGGTATGCGTCCAATACACATCAACTGGTGAGTCTAATATTCTTTCACAAGTGCGCTGATATTATTTATACCATTTCTACACTAATGCAGTAGTCTGCATAACAGTAAATCTTCTATTATTTTGTGAGAATAAAAATTCAAAGTGATAAGCAAAAGAATGTAAGAGGGGCGTGGGGCCGTGACTAATGAACATAGGAAATGTTATTTTAGTGCCAGGAATATCTTTCTTGTTTATTCTGGACCCCATTCGGAAATTGGCATCTTTTGAAATTTGTGTGAGATTGGCAAAATTGCTAAATTCTGACCACTGTATTGGATAGTTGAAATCGGTAAATGGATAATTTCTTGTACGCATTCGATAGAAAAAATGGAGTTCTAGCGAAATAGTTATGATTTTTGTCGACTAGTACACAGGAATTGGCTGAAAATAGGGCTCAAATGGGCAAAATCGCCGATGCATAAACATCGTCGAGACAGCTAACTTCGCGAGAGCATAATTCCGTAAGTTTTCCATCAAATTTCATACTTTTGGTGTCATATTTTTAGTTGATTAAGAAGGTTGGTTGTCGCTTTTTGGATTGTAAAAAGTATTTCAAGCAGTTTTAAAAGATTTATCAATTACGTTTCTTGGGTATTTCAGATCATTAGATATTTCATAAATTTTGGATATTTCTTTATTAATGATCTCTGGACTACAAATACACAAAGCTCTCAAAAACATTGATGAGAAAACAGACAGTGATGTGAAGAATAATAGTGTACATAGGAACAGTTATTTGTAGTTTTCTGTAAATTTTAAATTTGAATTCATTATTACCCTTAATAATTAAAACATCTAGAAAAGGCAATGAGTTATTTTCCACAAACTCGACAGTAAAGTTTATAGAATGGGCTAAGTTATTTAATTTACCACAGAATGGTGTATATCTACATTCTTGAGCATGACACAAAATATCATCAACATATCTGAACCTGTGGAGAAATTTTTTCCAGGAGGGGGGTATCAGCCCCCTTCAGCCCCTTTCAACCCCTTTCAGCCCCTTTCAGCCCCTTTCAGCCCTGAGGATCCCAGCTCTCTCAGAAGGGGCAAACATCTTGTTTACTGCTACAGCAAATAATTGATCCCAGATGCAATACCAGTATGTGACGTGGTCAAGCGACCGCCGCTCCTTGCAAGAGTCCAGTGTTGCAAAGTGTAGTTTAATAAGAGACAGTCCATCTCTTACCTTAGCAGGACAATTAAGGAAAATCCTGCTCCCACTTTATTACCAAGGTAAAGATAGTGTACATTTTTGTCTATGTTCAAGACAGCAAGAATCAAGCATTCTGCTTTGCTTCGTGGAGGAAGTTTGGCAAGGAAGCAAAAAGTACTAGGTCAGCTTTTCCTTTATGTTCTAGGGACATTGCAGCGGTGTAGGACACTGTGAGGTCAGATTACTTTTCACCCTACTGGGAGTCACACTGACGCCAGGATAACCAACAAAGAACACTGATCTGTGCATTAGTGTGAACAAAGTGTCTCACAAAACACAATAATTACTTACAGGGAAGTATGATCAGCTTCTTTAGTGATAAGATTGTGAACAATAAAGACAAACCTTGTGGAACATAGTGTACCGGTGTGCATATTCCTAGACTATGGAAGACGTGGACATCCAAGTCACAGATACCTGTCCAGGGTGTAAAGAACACCATAGCTCACGCTACAAGAGCAAAGTAGGTTATGAATTATCTTGTAATACAGAGGACTGTGCAGTTCTTGTGTCGCAGGGAGTTTGTAATCAACCTATAGTCGGCAGTGAGGTGCGGACTTTTGAGTCCACACACGTAAGTGTTGTCAGCAATCAGTATCTGATATAAAATGACATAATACCCCCTAGGGGTAATTTATTATTAAGACATTTCCATTTCAGTCCGTTGTGAAGTGGTTACGATTTCTCAAGACCTCGCATGCAGGGGCGGCTGTTCCGGCGATGAGTTGTCTTACCAAGATAATTTCCCCCTATATTTAAACTTTAACCTTAGTTGGTAAACCATTTCTCAATAATTTTGGTCGTGCTCGGATAAAGGCCACACTGTGGTCCAAATATGTTGTAATGCAGTGAACAAATAACCTACGAGCTAAGGTCCTTCAAAAAAAGCTGTAAAACTAGTGTTTTAAAATATAAATCAGTATAAATGAGTCCCTCCAGACTCAATCACAGAGATTGGGCAGCCAAAAGAAAATGGGCGCTCGCCCAGCGTTCACCCAAAAAATCAGGAGCTGGGTGACTCACCCAACAAAAAACGGGGGTTGGCACCCATCATCCACTGCTCTGAAGCACGAGAAACGCTGACCACATCAACAATCCATATGACAGTCAGTTTGTCTGAGTGTAGTGTTTATAATGTTTATAGACAGAAATAAGAAACGAGATTGTGTTTGTTTGTTTCTTATAGATTTAAATGTTATATTAAAGGAAATTATATATATTAAGTGTAAGCTTTCATATATATATTAACAGTGCCATTTACATATGAGTAAAAAATATACACGTGTGATTTACATTTATACAGTGACATTTATAGTGTATAGTGAATAAAGTGTATAATGTCGTTATACACGTTGTCATAAACACCAGAGGTTGATCCAGCCATATGTACCCTGTACCCAACACGGTCATTGACCCTGAGGTTAAGCTTAGTAGGTCAGTAGTGTCTGACTCGATTACTGCTGACTCAAGCATAAGAAAAACTCAGCTGTTTATAGCAGTACAGTGTTTTTTAAACACTCTAAGTGTGGTGCTAGAATTTTCAGTATACCATTAAAATGGCTTGTTTGAAAACTCAGTTTCAGTCTTTACAGACTAAGATTACACAATTAGAAAATCTAATTTCAGTCTGTATAGGATTAACTCAAGATACAAACATAGATTTTGATGATCTTGAGGTCAAATTTGAATTACTTACACAACGTCTGGAAATAATTAATTCAGACTACACAAATTATGTGAAGGTGTCTTCACAAAATACAACTTCAACAACAAGAACATCAACTGGGACCAGGTAAACCATGTCCTAAACGAAACATGTTGGGAAGATGTCTTAAATGACATGGATCCAAACCAGTGCCTTGAAAGGCACTGGTTTGGATCCTGGTAGCCGAAGCATGTTCTAGGCATATTCCCCTAAGAAAGAAGAAGAGCAGGAGTAAACTGGAGAGAAAAAGACGCTCCCTCTACAGAAGACGACGAAGAGTCACTGAGCTCCTCAGGAGTGCTAGAATATCTGATACACGAAAGGAGGCGCTGACCAGGGAAGTGGAAACTATCGAACTTAAGCTAAATGACTCTTACAGGAACCAGGAGAGGCAGGAGGAGCTTAAAGCTATTAGTGAAATTGAAAGAAATTCAAAATATTTCTTTTCATATGCCAAAAACAAGGCAAATACCACATCTAGTATCGGGCCCTTACTCAGACAGGATGGGACTTACACAGATGACAACAAGGAAATGAGTGAAATATTGAAATCCCAGTACGACTCTGTGTTTAGTGAACCACTAATCGGTCTGAGGATCGACGACCCAAATGATTTCTTCATGAATGAGCCTCAAAACTCCATAAATGTATGCCAGATTTCCGACATTACCCTAACTCCGATAGATTTCGAAAAAGCCATTGACAACATGCCTATGCACTCAGCCCCGGGCCCAGACTCGTGGAACTCTGTTTTCATTAAGAACTGCAAGAAACCCCTCTCGTGTGCCCTAAGTACACTATGGAGGAGGAGCTTGGACATGGGTGAAATTCCACAGTCACTTACAACAACGGATATAGCCCCACTCCATAAAGGTGGCAGCAAAGCATTAGCTAAGAACTATAGACCAATATCTCTGACGTCCCACATCATAAAAATCTTTGAAAGAGTGCTAAGAAGCAGGATTGCAAATCACCTGGATTTCCAAAATCTGCACAATCCAGGGCAACATGGGTTCAGGACAGGTCTCTCCTGCCTCTCACAACTACTGGATCACTATGACATGGCCTTGGATGCACTGGAAGAAAATCAGAATGCAGATGTAATATACACAGACTTTGCAAAAGCATTTGACAAATGCGATCATGGCGTAATAGCCCATAAAATACGTGCTAAAGGAATAACTGGGAAAGTGGGGAGATGGATCTTCAACTTCCTAACAAATCAAACACAAAGAGTAGTGGTCAACAGAGTTAAATCGGAGGCTGCCATAGTGAAGAGCTCTGTTTCACAAGGCACAGTACTCGCCCCCATCTTATTCCTTATCCTCATATCAGACATAGACAGAGATATACGTCACAGAACCGTATCATCCTTTGCGGATGATACTAGGATCTGCATGAGGCTGTCATCTGCTGAGGACGCGGTTAACCTCCAAGAAGATATAAACAAAGTTTTCCAGTGGTCAACGGTAAACAATATGATGTTCAATGAGGACAAATTCCAACTACTCCATTATGGAAAACTGGAGGAGATAATAACTAGAACAGAGCATACTACTGACTCCGGCCATACAGTAGAGCGGAAAAATAATGTAAGGGACCTGGGAGTAGTAATGTCTGAGGATCTCACTTTCAAGGATCACAACAGTGCCACGAGGACTCAAGAAATCGTAATGACACGATTGCAAATAAACCATACCCCCGGCCGGGATTGAACCCGCGGTCATAGAGTGCACGTGCAAAGAAAATGATAGGATGGATAATGAGAACTTTCAAAACGAGAGATGCCAAGCCCATGATGATCCTTTTCAAATCACTTGTTCTCTCTAGGCTGGAATACTGCTGTACATTAACATCTCCATTCAAAGCAGGTGAAATCGCAGATCTAGAGAGTGTACAGAGATCCTTTACTGCACGTGTAAGTTCCGTCAAGCACCTTAACTACTGGGAACGCTTGGAAGCACTTGACTTGTACTCGTTGGAACGCAGGAGGGAGAGATATATCATAATCTACACTTGGAAAATCTTGGAAGGAATGGTCCCAAATCTGCACACAGAAATCACTCCCTACGAAAGTAAAAGACTGGGCAGGCGATGCAAAATGCCCCCAATAAAAAGTAGGGGCGCCATTGGTACACTAAGGGAAAACACCATAAGTGTCCGGGGCCCAAAACTGTTCAACAGCCTCCCATCAAGCATTAGGGGAATTGCCAATAAACCCCTGGCTGCCTTCAAGAGAGAGCTGGACAGATACCTAAAGTCAGTGCCGGATCAGCCGGGCTGTGGCTCGTACGTTGGACTGCGTGCGGCCAGCAGTAACAGCCTAGTTGATCAGGCCCTGATCCATCTGGAGGCCTGGTCATGGACCGGGCCGCGGGGGCGTTGATCCCCGGAATAACCTGCAGGTAACCTCCAGGAATCAGATCCATCTGAGAATGAAATTGAAAATGTTTTGGATACTTTTAGTAATCAACAATTAAGGTGGACAGGAGTACATGCTATCTGCCAAAAACTGTCACAGAGACCTACTGTAACTAGTGGTCAAACACCTGTTACATCAACACATGGAACAACACGTGTCCTATTACCAAGTTTACCTACCTTGTCATCACCTGTTTTCCAAGGTCATAATTATGAAGAATTCATTAGTGGTTTTCAATCCATAGTAAATTCACGAACTGAAATAGATGAGATTGCTAAGTTAAATTATCTTATATGTCTTGTGAAGGGAGAACCCTATGAATTGATTAAGTCATTTCCGGTGGTTAAAGGTGGTTTATCAGTGGTATTGTACAGGATAAGTTGTCACCACAAACTATTGAACGATTAAACATTATGTTCAATAAACGCTATTTCACTTGTGAGGAAATTAGCAATGGTTTACAAGCAATAGTTTCATGCATGCAAGAAACGAGACAAGATGAAAAATCCACAAATCCTGTGGATAATAAACCTTCAACTCAGTATAAAAAGAATATACCTACTCCCACTAAACCACAGAATGGGAAATCCCATATAGGCATTTATCAAGCTGTGAATACAACAGACAGTAAACAGACTGTCACACATAAACGTACTCCAAAATGTGTACTTTATGATGGAACACATTGGGCACAGCA